>FR990145.1:0-1241309 GCA_905404295.2 Ochlodes sylvanus
TAGTCATAAGAAAAAACTGTAAACTTAATAAAAAACCAAAATGTGTGGCTATTAGACATAAGAAAAGACAAATAAAGGCCTTGGGGAATGCCAAGGGAAAAACTTAGCTCGCGGGCCGGGCCTGAGAGCGCCCGGACAGGGGAAAAAAAAAAAAAAAAAAAAAAAAAAAAAAACTAACCTAACCTAACCTAACCTAACCTAACCTAACCTAACCTAACCTAACCTAACCTAACCTAACCTAACCTAACCTAACCTAACCTAACCTAACCTAACCTAACCTAACCTAACCTAACCTAACCTAACCTAACCTAACCTAACCTAACCTAACCTAACCTAACCTAACCTAACCTAACCTAACCTAACCTAACCTAACCTAACCTAACCTAACCTAACCTAACCTAACCTAACCTAACCTTACCTAACCTAACCTAACCTAACCTAACCTAACCTAACCTAACCTAACCTAACCTAACCTAACCTAACCTAACCTAACCTAACCTAACCTAACCTAACCTAACCTAACCTAACCTAACCTAACCTAACCTAACCTAACCTAACCTAACCTAACCTAACCTAACCTAACCTAACCTAACCTAACCTAACCTAACCTAACCTAACCTAACCTAACCTAACCTAACCTAACCTAACCTAACCTAACCTAACCTAACCTAACCTAACCTAACCTAACCTAACCTAACCTAACCTAACCTAACCTAACCTAACCTAACCTAACCTAACCTAACCTAACCTAACCTAACCTAACCTAACCTAACCTAACCTAACCTAACCTAACCTAACCTAACCTAACCTAACCTAACCTAACCTAACCTAACCTAACCTAACCTAACCTAACCTAACCTAACCTAACCTAACCTAACCTAACCTAACCTAACCTAACCTAACCTAACCTAACCTAACCTAACCTAACCTAACCTAAACCTAACCTAACCTAACCTAACCTAACCTAACCTAACCTAACCTAACCTAACCTAACCTAACCTAACCTAACCTAACCTAACCTAACCTAACCTAACCTAACCTAACCTAACCTAACCTAACCTAACCTAACCTAACCTAACCTAACCTAACCTAACCTAACCTAACCTAACCTAACCTAACCTAACCTAACCTAACCTAACCTAACCTAACCTAACCTAACCTAACCTAACCTAACCTAACCTAACCTAACCTAACCTAACCTAACCTAACCTAACCTAACCTAACCTAACCTAACCTAACCTAACCTAACCTAACCTAACCTTTTTTTTTTTTTTTTTTTTTTTTTTTTTTTTTTTTTTTTTTTTTTTTTACGTGGGGAAATGCAATTACGCATACCACCTGGGCGCAGGGGGAGACCCAAGTGGTTATGTGGGACTCCCGTGGCTAATGAGGCCACGGTATACCCACTAAAACCCCACGAATGCCACCTCGCCGTCTTCCGGCGGAGCTGCGGGAACGCTTTCGCACACATCCGCTGCTCCGCCGACGGCAGCCGCAAAGAGCGGCTCCTCCGCAGATGCCCGAAGGCCCTCCGCGTGAGGCGCGCCAGATGGTAGGGCGCGCCTTCCTCCTCGACCTCCTCCAGTACAGTGGCGGACCCCCCCGAGTCCGCCACAAGGAGGTCATGGGTGCCGGAAAACCTCCAGCACCCGGCGGTGGATCAGATCTGTGGCTCCACCGCCAACCACACCTCGGCCGCAGAGGACAGGGAAAGCGGCGCACCGTAATACCGGCATTCCTCTTCCCCTGCGGCCCCACCAATGCCGCTCCGGCCGCGAATCGAAGCGGCCCCGCCTTCTCGGCCGCAGAGGAAGGAAAACCTTCCTCTGCGGTCCCCACCTTGCGCATCCCAAGCAGGCTTGTCGCGCCAAGCCTGCTGGGAGCGACCACCTCGCCAGCCCGCAACCACCTATCCGCGCAGGCCGGCCCTGGGTGCCTCTTAGCTTCACCGTGGGCGCCGAAACCACGGTTACTAGAGCCCCCCCGCCACGACAAGGCGGGCACCCCCGGGGGGGAACCTAACCTAACCTAACCTAACCTAACCTAACCTAACCTAACCTAACCTAACCTAACCTAACCTAACCTAACCTAACCTAACCTAACCTAACCTAACCTAACCTAACCTTTTTTTTTTTTTTTTTTTGACGCTGGGAAATCCTCATGGATACCCGACAGGCGCGGGGGGGGCGCTGTCGGGTTATGCCGGACTCTTACCGGCTAAAACCCAGCGGTGTTCCTCCTCACCGTCTACCGGCGGAGCTGCGGGAACGCTTGCGCACACATCCGCTGCTCCGCCGACGGCTGCCCGAACTCGGGCCCAACTCGTGGGGCGCCTTCTGTGGCGCCACTCACCTTACACCTGGCGTGCCGGAACACCGAACACGCCAGCCGTCTCGGGGGTCTCCTCCAACTGGGCGATGGCACCCCCCGGTTCCACCGCCCGGAGACCCACCTTATGGGGGAAGGCGGCGCTCGTGCGCCAGTCGCCTTCGGCCAACTCTCCTACGGCGGAGCGGGTTCGACAGAGGATCATCCTCCCGCGCCCGCTCCGCCGCCTCCTTCTTTGCCATCACGGCCTCGCAGAATTGGAGCGCCGCCTTCCACGCCCTCTCGCTGCCGACCATGGCTCTCACCACGCCCGGCAGCGACAGGTCGCCCCCAATCGTCGCCACGAGCAATGCCCGTGGCTCCGCCCACTCAGGGCATTCCGCCAGCGTGTGCTCCGCCGTGTCCTCTGGACAGCCGCAAGCGTGGCACACGCTGGTCGGCTCTCGACCCGCCACGCTGCACAGGTACCTGCCGAAGCAACCGTGCCCCGTCAGGACCTGCACAGCGTGGAAGGTGAGGGCCCCGTGTCGGCGATCGACCCACCTTTCCAGGACGGGCCGAATCGCCTCCACCGTTCGTCTGCCGGCGGTCGGCTCCGCCAGCCTATCCCTCCATTTCCGGAGGAGGACCCGGCGGTCGAGTTGCCTCTGCCGCCCGGCCTCCCCCGGCTCTGGATCCGCCTCGTCGGCTCGTGCCGTTGCGCTGCGGCGCCAGTACACCGCCGAGAGCACCTCCGCGTCCAGGTCCCACGGTGGGGTCCCGGCCAGGACGCACGCCGCCTCGCATGAGATGGTGCGGTACCCCCTCACCACCCTGATCGCCATGACCCGTTGCGCTTGGCGCAGGAGGGTCCTGTTCTGGGCGATCAGGGTGTCTGCCCAGATCGGGGCCCCGTAAAGGGCCATCGATCGCACCACCCCAGCGTATAACCGGCGGCATGCGACTGTCGGTCCACCCAGGTTCGGCAGCAGCCAGCTCAGGGCGCCGGCCGCTCGCAACAACCTGGGGACCAGCCGCCGGAAGTGCTCCCGGAAGTTCCATCGACTGTCGAGGACGAGGCCTAGGTACCGCATCGTCGACTCGACAGCGATGGAGACGCCGCCGACCACCAGCCGGGATCCTGCGGGAGGGGCGCGTCGGGCTCCGTGAAAACACAGAGCCTCGGACTTTTCCAGCGCCACCTCCAGCCCCAGCCGGCGGATTCGGGCCACCACTTGGGCCACTCCGGCCGTCGCCAAAAGGGCCGCCAACCGGTACGTGGCGCCGCAGGACGTTACGAGGGTGTCGTCGGCGTAACAAGTTACGTCGACCCCCCGCAGATTGGCGCCCCGCAGCACCCAGTCGTACCCGATGTTCCACAGGAGCGGCCCAAGGACCGATCCCTGTGGAACACCGCACGTCATTACCCGGCGGCCCCACCCGTCGCGCGTCGGGTACACCACCTCCCTCTCGGAGAAGTAGTCGGAGAGGAGACGGCGTAGGTAGCCGGGCACCCGATGGTAGCCCAGCGCCGCCTCGATACAGCTCCAGGGAAGGCTGTTGAAAGCGTTGGCGATGTCTAGGGACACCGCCAAAACAACCTTGCCCTGGGCCACCGCCCTCTCCGAGAGGTCCTTCACCCGCGCGATGGCGTCGACCGTCGAGCGGCCCCGGCGGAAACCGAATTGCCGGTCACTCAACCCCGGCCCGACCCGTTCGAGGTGCTCGACGAGGCGCGCGGAAATAATCCGCTCAAAGAGCTTGCTCACCTCGTCGAGCAACACTATGGGCCGGTATGCCGACGGCGAGTCCGCCGGGCGGCCCTCCTTCCGCAAAACCTAACCTAACCTAACCTAACCTTTTTTTTTTTTTTTTTTTTTACGTGGGGAAATGCAATTACGCATACCACCTGGGCGCAGGGGGAGGCCCAGGTGGTTATGTGGGACTCCCGTGGCTAATGAGACCACGGTATACCCACTAAAACCCCACGAATGCCACCTCGCCGTCTTCCGGCGGAGCTGCGGGAACGCTGTCGCACACATCCGCTGCTCCGCCGACGGCAGCCGCAAAAGCGGCTCCTCCGTGAATGCCCGAAGGCCCTTCACGCTAGGCGCGCCAGATGGTAGGGCGCGCCTTCCTCCTCGACCTCCACCAGTACAGTGACGGACCCCCCCGAGTCCGCCACAAGGAGGTCATGGGTGCCGGAAAACCTCCAGCACCCGGCGGTGGATCAGATCTGTGGCTCCACCGCCAACCACACCTCGGCCGCAGAGGACAGGGAAAGCGGCGCACCGTAATACCGGCATTCCTCTTCCCCTGCGGCCCCACCAATGCCGCTCCGGCCGCGAATCGGAGCGGCTCCGCCTCGGCCGCAGAGGAAGGAAAACCTTCCTCTGCGGTCCCCACCTTGCGCATCCCAAGCAGGCTTGTCGCGCCAAGCCTGCTGGGAGCGACCACCTCGCCAACCCGCAACCACCTATCCGCGCGGGCCGGCCCTGGGTGCCTCTTAGCTTCACCGTGGGCGCCGAAACCACGGTTACTAGAGCCCCCCCGCCACGACAAGGCGGGCACCCCCGGGGGGGAACCTAACCTAACCTTTTTTTTTTTTTTTTTTTTTTTTTTTTTTTTTTTTTTTTTTTTTTTACGTGGGGAAATGCATTACGCATACCACCTGGGCGCAGGGGGAGACCCAAGTGGTTATGTGGGACTCCCCGTGGCTAATGAGGCCACGGTATACCCACTAAAACCCCACGAATGCCGCCTCGCCGTCTTTCGGCGGAGCTGCGGGAACGCTTTCGCACACATCCGCTGCTCCGCCGACGGCAGCCGCAAAGAGCGGCTCCTCCGCAGATGCCCGAAGGCCCTCCGCGTGAGGCGCGCCAGATGGTAGGGCGCGCCTTCCTCCTCGACCTCCTCCAGTACAGTGGCGGACCCCCCCGAGTCCGCCACAAGGAGGTCATGGGTGCCGGAAAACCTCCAGCACCCGGCGGTGGATCAGATCTGTGGCTCCACCGCCAACCACACCTCGGCCGCAGAGGACAGGGAAAGCGGCGCACCGCAATACCGGCATTCCTCTTCCCCTGCGGCCCCACCAATGCCGCTCCGGCCGCGAATCGGAGCGGCTCCGCCTCGGCCGCAGAGGAAGGAAAACCTTCCTCTGCGGTCCCCACCTTGCGCATCCCAAGCAGGCTTGTCGCGCCAAGCCTGCTGGGAGCGACCACCTCGCCAACCCGCAACCACCTATCCGCGCGGGCCGGCCCTGGGTGCCTCTTAGCTTCACCGTGGGCGCCGAAACCACGGTTACTAGAGCCCCCCCGCCACGACAAGGCGGGCACCCCCGGGGGGGAACCTAACCTAACCTAACCTAACCTTTTTTTTTTTTTTTTTTACGTGGGGAAATGCAATTACGCATACCACCTGGGCGCAGGGGGAGGCCCAAGTGGTTATGTGGGACTCCCGTGGCTAATGAGACCACGGTATACCCACTAAAACCCCACGAATGCCACCTCGCCGTCTTCCGGCGGAGCTGCGGGAACGCTGTCGCACACATCCGCTGCTCCGCCGACGGCAGCCGCAAAAGAGCGGCTCCTCCATGGATGCCCGAAGGCCCTCCACGCAAGGCGCGCCAGATGGTAGGGCGCGCCTTCCTCCTCGACCTCCACCAGTACAGTGGCGGACCCCCCCGAGTCCGCCACAAGGAGGTCATGGGTGCCGGAAAACCTCCAGCACCCGGCGGTGGATCAGATCTGTGGCTCCACCGCCAACCACACCTCGGCCGCAGAGGACAGGGAAAGCGGCGCACCGTAATACCGGCATTCCTCTTCCCCTGCGGCCCCACCAATGCCGCTCCGGCCGCGAATCGGAGCGGCTCCGCCTCGGCCGCAGAGGAAGGAAAACCTTCCTCTGCGGTCCCCACCTTGCGCATCCCAAGCAGGCTTGTCGCGCCAAGCCTGCTGGGAGCGACCACCTCGCCAGCCCGCAACTGTCTTTCCGCGCGGGCCGGCCCTGGGTGCCTCTTGGTTCACCGTGGGCGCCGAAACCACGGTTACTAAGCCCCCCCGCCACGACAAGGCGGGCACCCCCGGGGGGGCCTAACCTAACCTTTTTTTTTTTTTTTTTTTTTTTTTTTTTTTTTTTTTTTTTACGTGGGGAAATGCATTACGCATACCACCTGGGCGCAGGGGGAGACCCAAGTGGTTATGTGGGACTCCCCGTGGCTAATGAGGCCACGGTATACCCACTAAAACCCCACGAATGCCGCCTCGCCGTCTTTCGGCGGAGCTGCGGGAACGCTTTCGCACACATCCGCTGCTCCGCCGACGGCAGCCGCAAAGAGCGGCTCCTCCGCAGATGCCCGAAGGCCCTCCGCGTGAGGCGCGCCAGATGGTAGGGCGCGCCTTCCTCCTCGACCTCCTCCAGTACAGTGGCGGACCCCCCCGAGTCCGCCACAAGGAGGTCATGGGTGCCGGAAAACCTCCAGCACCCGGCGGTGGATCAGATCTGTGGCTCCACCGCCAACCACACCTCGGCCGCAGAGGACAGGGAAAGCGGCGCACCGCAATACCGGCATTCCTCTTCCCCTGCGGCCCCACCAATGCCGCTCCGGCCGCGAATCGGAGCGGCTCCGCCTCGGCCGCAGAGGAAGGAAAACCTTCCTCTGCGGTCCCCACCTTGCGCATCCCAAGCAGGCTTGTCGCGCCAAGCCTGCTGGGAGCGACCACCTCGCCAGCCCGCAACCACCTATCCGCGCGGGCCGGCCCTGGGTGCCTCTTAGCTTCACCGTGGGCGCCGAAACCACGGTTACTAGAGCCCCCCCGCCACGACAAGGCGGGCACCCCCGGGGGGGGGGCCTAACCTAACCTAACCTAACCTAACCTAACCTAACCTAACCTAACCTAACCTAACCTAACCTAACCTAACCTAACCTAACCTAACCTAACCTAACCTAACCTTTTTTTTTTTTTTTTTTCGCTGGGAAATCCTCATGGATACCCGACAGGCACGGGAGGGCGCTGTCGGGTTATGCCGGACTCTTACCGGCTAAAACCCAGCGGTGTCGTCGCCTACCGCATTGTTGCCGGGACTGTGTGCTATTCTCGCTCCACGGCCCCGGCGCGGCGGCCGCTACCACGGCGGCCTCTTCACGGCACGCTCCCAAGCCCCTCTCCTTGGAGAGAGGGTTGGAGCGGCCAGCGGGGTGGCCCGTCTGCCTTCTAATCCCGCTAGGGTAAAGGCGCGCTCGACACCGGCGCGCCTTTCAACCCGAGCCGTTACGCCGAACGACGAACTCCCGTATCCGTCGTCCGACCGGCTGTTGTTATGGGGGCAGGAGGTGCAGGCCGTAAGCCCGCCTTCTGCGCCCTGTGCGCCGGCGGCGGATGGCGAGGTCTGTGGACTCCTCGCGCTCTCTCTCCGCCGCCTCTTTGCGGAGCATGACGCACTCCGCAAAGGCCTGCACCGCTGTCCACGACGTCCCGCTGTCGACCATGCATTTGACCACAGTCGGCAGCGAGAGGTCGTCCCCCACAACCGCACGCAGCTGCGCGCGATCTTCCGCCCAGGCTGGGCAGACCTCCATGGTGTGCTGGGCGTCCTCGTCCTGGCATCCGTCGCAGTGGTGGCAAACGGCCGACGGCTCCCGACCCACGATCCGGCACAGATACCCCCCGAAGCAACCATGCCCGGAAAGTATCTGCACCAAACGGAACGTCAGGGAGCCGTGCCGCCTCGCCAACCATTGGCCTAACACTGGACGGACCGCTTCGACGGTCCTACGCCCAGCAGTGGGCTGCTCCAGCCTCTGGCTCCACTCCAGGATGGCGCGTTGACGCAGCTCATTGCGGCGTCCTGCGATCTCCTTCGGTGCTGGTTGGTCACCCCGGGCCAGTGCCTCCTCGCGCCAAGTAAATAAGGACGCGAGGATCCCGGCTTCCAGGTCCCAGGGTATACTACCAGCCAGCACGCACGCTGCCTCAGTGGAGATCGTGCGATATCCCCGGGCGGCCCTGATAGCCATCACCCTCTGCGGGCGTCGCAAGAGTGCGATATTTTGGTTACTCAGGGCCTCAGCCCAAACAGGGGCACCATAAAGGGCCATGGATCGCACGACCCCCAGGTACAATCGCCTGCAGGACACCTCCGGCCCTCCCAGATTCGGTAGGAGCCGCGTCAACGCACCAGCCGCCGCCATCAAACGCGGCACTAGCGCCGCAAAGTGGGCGCCAAAGTTCCATCTGCCATCAAGGACGATGCCTAAATAGCGCATCGTCGGCTTGATGGCAACCCGAACACCACCAATCGTTAGGCTCCAGTCTGGGGGAGGCCCCCGCCGAGGGCCATGGAAACACAGCGCCTCAGACTTTTCGAGGGCCACCTCCAGACCCAGCCGGCGGATTCGGCGCACCACTTGTGCTACCCCCGCAGTCGCGAGCACAGACGCTTCGCGGAATGTGGCGCCGCGGGCGGTCACGAGTGTGTCATCCGCGTAACACACGACGACTACTCCCGGAATACTAGCCGCCCGCAGCACCCAATCATAACCGATGTTCCACAGGAGCGGTCCTAAGACAGAACCCTGTGGAACACCGCGCGCCATTACACACTCCTTCCATCCATCTCGAGCAGGGAAAATTATCCTCCTGTCTGAGAGGTAGTCCCGGATAAGCCGGCGCAGGTAGGATGGCACCCCGTGGTAACGAAGCGCCTCCATAATGCAAGGCCAGGGTAGGGAGTTAAACGCGTTGGCGATGTCAAGAGACACCGCCACGATCACCTCACCCTGGGAGACCGCATCCTGCGCCAGGGACCTCACTCTCAGGATGGCGTGGATTGTAGACCTTCGTCGGCGGAACCCGTACTGGCCATCCGCGAGGTTAGGTCCGACTCGTTCTAGGTGCTCGACAAGGCGGTCAGAGATGACTCTTTCCAGCAATTTGCCAGCCTCATCGAGCACAACGATTGGACGAAAGCCCGACGGGGAATCCGCCGGACGACCCTCCTTCCTTAGCAGGACTAAGCGTCCTGTTTTCCACGCCTTAGGGAACTTTCCCTGCTCGAGACAGGCGTTCAAGAGCCCTCTTAGTCGCCCCTCCAGGACCTCTGCGGCGTCCAGGGCGGGGACCAGGGCTCGACTCGGAACACCATCGGGACCCGGGGCAGTATTTTTGGCGCGCAACCTTTCCACAGCAGCGCCAAACTCACCCCGGGAGATTTCCGGGATTTCGTCGCGGTCCCCGCTCCTAGCCTCCTCCAGCGGAGCCATACTCGGAGGCTGGATTGCCATTCCCTGCGGGAACAGAGTGGCAACCACCTCCTCGAGGAACTGCGGCTCCAGACTCTGCGTCAGGGGGACGCCATACGGTCGAATCTTATTTCGAACAAGTCGGTACGGACGCCCCCAAGGATCGCGGTCCAAAGTGGCCAGCAGTTCCTCCCTGGCCTCTTCCTTCGCAGATGCTATTGCGCTCCTCAGCGCATTCTTCGCCTCCACCAGTGTCGAGAGTAAGGCGGCCCCTTCAGCATCATCCCGGCGCCGTCTCCTCCGGTACCGGGCGTATTGGCGTCGAGCCGCAGAGCAGGCTTCTCTTAATTGTGAAAGCTCTGGCGACCACCAATACACCCACCGTTTGGGAGGACGAGCACGAGCCCGGGGCATTGACGCATCACATACAGCAGTCATTGCGCCCCGGAACCATTCGGTCTCGTCCTCTACCACCACACTTACCGGCGCGCGGAACCAGCCTTGTAGGATGGCCGCCTCCTGTAGCATCTCTTTATCGAGGCGCTTCAGTTGCCACCGTGGGCCAATCTCGTTCGGGGCCCTGTCAGATCTGCTCGGAGCGACCGAGGACGCGGAGAGATCGAACCGCACGTAGCGGTGATCGGAGAGCTCTTCAACGTCCTCCAACACACTCCAGCTCTGAACAATACGGCGTGCCAGTGCAGGGCTCGCAAAAGCAACGTCCACTATGGACGAACCCTGCGGACGCACGCACGTAGGAACCGACCCCCGATTCAACACCGTCAGCCCAACGGAGATGAGCCACTCCTCGATAACCTCGCCCCGAGCCCGCCGTGGGTCTCCCCGACGGAAGGTCGCTGGACATCCCCACGCCGTTGATTCAGCATTGAGATCTCCAGCAACCAGGACAGGGCGAGGGTGGCTCCTATGCACAAGCGCCTCGACCTCGGCCATAAATGCCTCGAACTCACTGAGCGGACGGTTGGGTGAGAAGTATACTCCAATCACAACCAAGTCGCCCAGCTGAGCCGAGACCATTCCATGGCCGCGCACGACACATGTTGGAGGCAAAGAACTCGCCGAAGACATGATCGCGACCACACCATCTAGGTCCCCCGAACAGTTATCCCTGGGGGGAACGAAATACGGCTCAGTGACCACTGTTATGTCTATCACCCACTGCGCTATGCTCTGAAACAAGAGGTCCTGAGCTCTAGCGCAGTGGTTGACATTCGCCAGGAGAAACTTGAGGGCCATTATTATTTTTTGATTGCCCCTGTCTCCATCTCATCGGCGTCCTGAGCCGTACGGACAGGCTGAGTCTGGGCCGTAGCCGCGGACACAACCCGCCTCCCTCCTTTCTTTTTGTGCGCGTTAGAGCATACCGCACTCCCCACCCGGTGTCCCGCTGGCTTGCCAGCTTCGGCACAAAGCACGCAGCTGGCAGCCTCGGCTGCGCACTGGGCGGCCCTATGGCCTGGCTTGCCGCAGCGGTAGCAGAGCGAGCTCCTGTCTATCTCTGCAGTGCATCGCTGGCTAACATGACCCACCTCAAGGCAACGATAGCACTGCATGGGCCTAGTCGGCAGCAGTTTAACCTGCGCCGACACCCATCCAACCAGGAGTCGCCTGCCACTGGTCAGCCGTTTGGCTGCCTCGACAGGGCACCGTACCCAGGCCGTCCGATTGCCGGCGTAATCCTCTCGGATTTCTCCGACCTTCACGTCGGCCTCGGGACACTCACCAACCCGGGCGATGGCAGCACACACCAGGTCAGGAGTCGCCGAATCGCACAGCCCATGCACGCGCAGCTCCGCGCATTTTTTAGGGCGGGACACCTCGACCATTTCTGGGTCCACCACCTCTTTTATTTTGGCGGCTAGCGCGTCGGCTTTGCCGTCCTTTTCGGCACCCGCGATTTCAAGGATGCGGGCGCCGGTAGCCGCTCGTTTTAGTTTGACACCGGAGATGCCCAACCCTTCGATGTCAATCCCTTGCTGGGCAATGGCCATCACCTGGGCATAAGTGGTCCCCCGCTTCTCCGCATCAGGCTGTATTTTCAGTACAATAGCAGCCGAGCGGGGGGGTCGCAACTTTGGCAGAGGCCTCTTATTGGGCTTCTGCTTGGGCCCAGGCGGGGCACTAGCGGCCTGAGGGCCGGTAGGGCCGGTAGGGCCAGTAGGGCCAGCACGCGCTTTATTTTTGCCCCCCCGTCTCACCACCACCGACCAGCCCGCATCCGTGGACGCAGGGGGAGGAGGCGGAGGGACATAAGGGCTGAGCTGGGACGCGGGCTTCAAATTTTCCGTCGCCTGAGGCGCCACTGCTTCGATGGCAGGCTGCACCGGCTTCGGGTCAGATGGTGGAGCCACGCTAGCTCTCACCCTCTCCTTCTTTTTCTTCTTCTTCTCCTTTTTGCCCTTTTTGCCTTCTGTGGGCTCAGGGACGGGTTGGGGTGGAGCCTTGCGCCACTGTGCAGTTTTGCTGACTGCCACAGGGGGAGGCTCCTCATCCGAGTCCGAGTCAGACAGCACCACGTCCGACTGCACAGCAGCTAGTGCGGGGCGCCTCTTTGGCCCCGGCAGGAGGCGGCCCTGTATGCCCTCAAAACGGGCGTTAAGGACAGGGCCTATGGTGTCAAGGATGAGGCGCTTTTGCGCATCATCAACCTCCTGTCGTGCCTCCTCCATCGCCGGTGCAGCCCGCGCGGACCGCTCCACCATGGCCCGTAATTCCGCCATCTCGCGCCACAACTTCTTCAATGGAGGCGGCAGCCTCCTTTAAGCCTTTAACAAAAGTACCCTTAAGGTTACCAGAGCTGCTGGCAATATGCCTTATTACCCGTACGTGGGCATCAGCCTGGTCCTTAAGTGCACACGCCAAGTCGCCCCCATCAGGAGGGTATCGGCCACGAGTTTTTCGGCCTCATCTCGTCGTGCCGCCGCCAGTTGTCTTCTGGCCTCGGCAGACAAGGGGGTCGCTTTTGGGCGTCCACCCTTCTTTCCGGCCGGCCGTGCATGCACCTTGGGCGCAGTGTCCGGATCCGAACCGGAATTCCTCTTATGGCCCCTTTTTTGAGGCCGGAGTCCATCCATGTCACTCGACGCAACGACGCTCTCCATGCTCATCCAAGCATCTGCGTCTGAGAGCGAGCCGGCTTCATCACGAGCCTCCTCCTCCTTATTCATTTCCACTCCTTCGTTCGAGCCAAAATGATCCACACAATGGAGCAACGCTCCCGTAGGGGCCGCGCGATACGCAGCAGGCCTCACCTACACTCCACAAGCTTTGGTAACCCTGGTCACACTGTGAAAGTCCGAAAGCGTCCGATAGCTAGTCGCACTAATCGCAGTGGGCACACACCTACTAACTGCGTTACCGTTAGTAGGGCGGCGGAACACCAGAGCGCAACAGGGGGCACGAGCGAGAACGTACTTGTGGGGGGCCCCCCAACCTAACCTAACCTAACCTAACCTAACCTAACCTAACCTAACCTAACCTAACCTAACCTAACCTAACCTAACCTAACCTAACCTAACCTAACCTAACCTAACCTAACCTAACCTAACCTAACCTAACCTAACCTAACCTAACCTAACCTAACCTAACCTAACCTAACCTAACCTAACCTAACCTAACCTAACCTAACCTAACCTAACCTAACCTAACCTAACCTACCTACCTACCTACCTACCTACCTACCTACCTACCTACCTACCTACCTACCTACCTACCTACCTACCTACCTACCTACCTACCTACCTACCTACCTACCTACCTACCTACCTACCTACCTACCTACCTACCTACCTACCTACCTACCTACCTACCTACCTACCTACCTACCTACCTACCTACCTACCTACCTACCTACCTACCTACCTACCTACCTACCTACCTACCTACCTACCTACCTACCTACCTACCTACCTACCTACCTACCTACCTACCTACCTACCTACCTACCTACCTACCTACCTACCTACCTACCTACCTACCTACCTACCTACCTACCTACCTACCTACCTACCTACCTACCTACCTACCTACCTACCTACCTACCTACCTACCTACCTACCTACCTACCTACCTACCTACCTACCTACCTACCTACCTACCTACCTACCTACCTACCTACCTACCTACCTACCTACCTACCTACCTACCTACCTACCTACCTACCTACCTACCTACCTACCTACCTACCTACCTACCTACCTACCTACCTACCTACCTACCTACCTACCTACCTACCTACCTACCTACCTACCTACCTACCTACCTACCTACCTACCTACCTACCTACCTACCTACCTACCTACCTACCTACCTACCTACCTACCTACCTACCTACCTACCTACCTACCTACCTACCTACCTACCTACCTACCTACCTACCTACCTACCTACCTACCTACCTACCTACCTACCTACCTACCTACCTACCTACCTACCTACCTACCTACCTACCTACCTACCTACCTACCTACCTACCTACCTACCTACCTACCTACCTACCTACCTACCTACCTACCTACCTACCTACCTACCTACCTACCTACCTACCTACCTACCTACCTACCTACCTACCTACCTACCTACCTACCTACCTACCTACCTACCTACCTACCTACCTACCTACCTACCTACCTACCTACCTACCTACCTACCTACCTACCTACCTACCTACCTACCTACCTACCTACCTACCTACCTACCTACCTACCTTCCTACCTACCTACCTACCTACCTACCTACCTACCTACCTACCTACCTACCTACCTACCTACCTACCTACCTACCTACCTACCTACCTACCTACCTACCTACCTACCTACCTACCTACCTACCTACCTACCTACCTACCTACCTACCTACCTACCTACCTACCTACCTACCTACCTACCTACCTACCTACCTACCTACCTACCTACCTACCTACCTACCTACCTACCTACCTACCTACCTACCTACCTACCTACCTACCTACCTACCTACCTACCTAAATAAAATGTAAATTTCATAAATTTAATGAAATCTACAAATTTATTAACTGGGGTGTGTAGAGCACGCGATAACAAAGATTTTAATGTATCATAAGTGTACCTAGCAACTGATATTGAGAAAATGGTTTACGTATTTGTACTTTGTGCCGTCGGACCTTAGGTGGTTTCCTATGCTAACTCAAGAATGTATGGGAAACAGAAAATTGTTAATATTTTGTGTTCCCGTCGTCGGATCGGGACGCGCGAGGTGTCTATGGATAGGGCTCGACAGGGGCTACACAACGAGATTAAAATTTCTGAAAAAGGTTTAAAAATGGAATACTAATTTTGAAAAAAAAAAAAAAACGGTATTTTTAGGGTTTTTCCCAAAAATTTAGTCGAAATATTGAGAGATTTGAACTATGGCGCGTCCAGAATGGAGCGTCCAAATATTACGCATATTTTGAAAGTGTTCCGAGGTATGTGAAAGAAAATTTGAAGAAGTTATGAATTTTTAAACTATTTAATTTAATAAAAATGTTATTTACTATGAAATTACGAAATAAATTTAATGAAATCTAAAAACTATTAACTAGGGTGTGTAGAGCACGCGATAACGAAGATTTTGATGTATCATAAGTGTACCTAGCAACTGATATTGAGAAAATGGTTTACGTATTTGTACTTTGTGCCGTCGGACCTTAGGTGGTTTCCTATGCTAACTCAAGAATGTATGGGAAACAGAAAATTGTAAATATTTTGCGTTCCCGTCGTCGGATCGGGACGCGCGAGGTGTCTATGGATAGGGCTCGACAGGGGCTACACAACGAGATTAAAATTTCTGAAAAAGGTTGAAAAATGGAATACTAAGTTTGAAAAAACGGTATTTTTAGGGTTTTTCCCAAAAATTTAGTCGAAATATTGAGAGATTTGAACTATAGCGCGTCCAGAATGGAGCGTCCAAATATTACGCACTTTTTGAAAGTGTTCCGAGGTATGTGAAAGAAAATTTGAAGAAGTTATGAATTTTTAAACTATTTAATTTAATAAAAATGTTATTTACTATGAAATTACGAAATAAATTTAATGAAATCTAAAAACTATTAACTAGGGTGTGTAGAGCACGCGATAACGAAGATTTTGATGTATCATAAGTGTACCTAGCAACTGATATTGAGAAAATGGTTTACGTATTTGTACTTTGTGCCGTCGGACCTTAGGTGGTTTCCTATGCTAACTCAAGAATGTATGGGAAACAGAAAATTGTTAATATTTTGTGTTCTCGTCGTCGGATCGGGACGCGCGAGGTGTCTATGGATAGGGCTCGACAGGGGCTACACAACGAGATTAAAATTTCTGAAAAAGGTTTAAAAATGGAATACTAATTTTGAAAAAAAAAAAAAACGGTATTTTTAGGGTTTTTCCCAAAAATTTAGTCGAAATATTGAGAGATTTGAACTATGGCGCGTCCAGAATGGAGCGTCCAAATATTACGCATATTTTGAAAGTGTTCCGAGGTATGTGAAAGAAAATTTGAAGAAGTTATGAATTTTTAAACTATTTAATTTAATAAAAATGTTATTTACTATGAAATTACGAAATAAATTTAATGAAATCTAAAAACTATTAACTAGGGTGTGTAGAGCACGCGATAACGAAGATTTTGATGTATCATAAGTGTACCTAGCAACTGATATTGAGAAAATGGTTTACGTATTTTTACTTTGTGCCGTCGGACCTTAGGTGGTTTCCTATGCTAACTCAAGAATGTATGGGAAACAGAAAATTGTAAATATTTTGCGTTCCCGTCGTCGGATCGGGACGCGCGAGGTGTCTATGGATAGGGCTCGACAGGGGCTACACAACGAGATTAAAATTTCTGAAAAAGGTTGAAAAATGGAATACTAAGTTTGAAAAAACGGTATTTTTAGGGTTTTTCCCAAAAATTTAGTCGAAATATTGAGAGATTTGAACTATAGCGCGTCCAGAATGGAGCGTCCAAATATTACGCACTTTTTGAAAGTGTTCCGAGGTATGTGAAAGAAAATTTGAAGAAGTTATGAATTTTTAAACTATTTAATTTAATAAAAATGTTATTTACTATGAAATTACGAAATAAATTTAATGAAATCTAAAAACTATTAACTAGGGTGTGTAGAGCACGCGATAACGAAGATTTTGATGTATCATAAGTGTACCTAGCAACTGATATTGAGAAAATGGTTTACGTATTTGTACTTTGTGCCGTCGGACCTTAGGTGGTTTCCTATGCTAACTCAAGAATGTATGGGAAACAGAAAATTGTTAATATTTTGTGTTCCCGTCGTCGGATCGGGACGCGCGAGGTGTCTATGGATAGGGCTCGACAGGGGCTACACAACGAGATTAAAATTTCTGAAAAAGGTTTAAAAATGGAATACTAATTTTGAAAAAAAAAAAAAAACGGTATTTTTAGGGTTTTTCCCAAAAATTTAGTCGAAATATTGAGAGATTTGAACTATGGCGCGTCCAGAATGGAGCGTCCAAATATTACGCATATTTTGAAAGTGTTCCGAGGTATGTGAAAGAAAATTTGAAGAAGTTATGAATTTTTAAACTATTTAATTTAATAAAAATGTTATTTACTATGAAATTACGAAATAAATTTAATGAAATCTAAAAACTATTAACTAGGGTGTGTAGAGCACGCGATAACGAAGATTTTGATGTATCATAAGTGTACCTAGCAACTGATATTGAGAAAATGGTTTACGTATTTTTACTTTGTGCCGTCGGACCTTAGGTGGTTTCCTATGCTAACTCAAGAATGTATGGGAAACAGAAAATTGTAAATATTTTGCGTTCCCGTCGTCGGATCGGGACGCGCGAGGTGTCTATGGATAGGGCTCGACAGGGGCTACACAACGAGATTAAAATTTCTGAAAAAGGTTGAAAAATGGAATACTAAGTTTGAAAAAACGGTATTTTTAGGGTTTTTCCCAAAAATTTAGTCGAAATATTGAGAGATTTGAACTATAGCGCGTCCAGAATGGAGCGTCCAAATATTACGCACTTTTTGAAAGTGTTCCGAGGTATGTGAAAGAAAATTTGAAGAAGTTATGAATTTTTTAAACTATTTAATTTAATAAAAATGTTATTTACTATGAAATTACGAAATAAATTTAATGAAATCTAAAAACTATTAACTAGGGTGTGTAGAGCACGCGATAACGAAGATTTTGATGTATCATAAGTGTACCTAGCAACTGATATTGAGAAAATGGTTTACGTATTTGTACTTTGTGCCGTCGGACCTTAGGTGGTTTCCTATGGCTAACTCAAGAATGTATGGGAAACAGAAAATTGTTAATATTTTGTGTTCTCGTCGTCGGATCGGGACGCGCGAGGTGTCTATGGATAGGGATCGACAGGGGCTACACAACGAGATTAAAATTTCTGAAAAAGGTTTAAAAAATGGAATACTAATTTTGAAAAAAAAAAAAAAAAAACGGTATTTTTAGGGTTTTTCCCAAAAAATTTAGTCGAAATATTGAGAGATTTGAACTATGGCGCGTCCAGAATGGAGCGTCCAAATATTACGCATATTTTGAAAGTGTTCCGAGGTATGTGAAAAGAAAATTTGAAGAAGTTATGAATTTTTAAACTATTTAATTTAATAAAAATGTTATTTACTATGAAATTACGAAATAAATTTAATGAAATCTAAAAACTATTAACTAGGGTGTGTAGAGCACGCGATAACGAAGATTTTGATGTATCATAAGTGTACCTAGCAACTGATATTGAGAAAATGGTTTACGTATTTTTACTTTGTGCCGTCGGACCTTAGGTGGTTTCCTATGCTAACTCAAGAATGTATGGGAAACAGAAAATTGTAAATATTTTGCGTTCCCGTCGTCGGATCGGGACGCGCGAGGTGTCTATGGATAGGGCTCGACAGGGGCTACACAACGAGATTAAAATTTCTGAAAAGGTTGAAAAATGGAATACTAAGTTTGAAAAAAACGGTATTTTTTAGGGTTTTTTCCCAAAAATTTAGTCGAAATATTGAGAGATTTGAACTATAGCGCGTCCAGAATGGAGCGTCCAAATATTACGCACTTTTTGAAAGTGTTCCGAGGTATGTGAAAGAAAAATTTGAAGAAGTTATGAATTTTTAAACTATTTAATTTAATAAAAATGTTATTTACTATGAAATTACGAAATAAATTTAATGAAATCTAAAAAACTATTAACTAGGGTGTGTAGAGCACGCGATAACGAAGATTTTGATGTATCATAAGTGTACCTAGCAACTGATATTGAGAAAATGGTTTACGTATTTGTACTTTGTGCCGTCGGACCTTAGGTGGTTTCCTATGCTAACTCAAGAATGTATGGGAAACAGAAAATTGTAATTATTTTGCGTTCCCGTCGTCGGATCGGGACGCGCGAGGTGTCTATGGATAGGGCTCGACAGGGGCTACACAACGAGATTAAAATTTCTGAAAAAGGTTGAAAAATGGAATACTAAGTTTGAAAAAACGGTATTTTTAGGGTTTTTCCCAAAAATTTAGTCGAAATATTGAGAGATTTGAACTATAGCGCGTCCAGAATGGAGCGTCCAAATATTACGCACTTTTTGAAAGTGTTCCGAGGTATGTGAAAGAAAATTTGAAGAAGTTATGAATTTTTAAACTATTTAATTTAATAAAAATGTTATTTACTATGAAATTACGAAATAAATTTAATGAAATCTAAAAACTATTAACTAGGGTGTGTAGAGCACGCGATAACGAAGATTTTGATGTATCATAAGTGTACCTAGCAACTGATATTGAGAAAATGGTTTACGTATTTGTACTTTGTGCCGTCGGACCTTAGGTGGTTTCCTATGCTAACTCAAGAATGTATGGGAAACAGAAAATTGTTAATATTTTGTGTTCTCGTCGTCGGATCGGGACGCGCGAGGTGTCTATGGATAGGGATCGACAGGGGCTACACAACGAGATTAAAATTTCTGAAAAAGGTTTAAAAATGGAATACTAACTTTGAAAAAAAAAAAAAAAACGGTATTTTTAGGGTTTTTCCCAAAAATTTAGTCGAAATATTGAGAGATTTGAACTATGGCGCGTCCAGAATGGAGCGTCCAAATATTACGCATATTTTGAAAGTGTTCCGAGGTATGTGAAAGAAAATTTGAAGAAGTTATGAATTTTTAAACTATTTAATTTAATAAAAATGTTATTTACTATGAAATTACGAAATAAATTTAATGAAATCTAAAAACTATTAACTAGGGTGTGTAGAGCACGCGATAACGAAGATTTTGATGTATCATAAGTGTACCTAGCAACTGATATTGAGAAAATGGTTTACGTATTTTTACTTTGTGCCGTCGGACCTTAGGTGGTTTCCTATGCTAACTCAAGAATGTATGGGAAACAGAAAATTGTAAATATTTTGCGTTCCCGTCGTCGGATCGGGACGCGCGAGGTGTCTATGGATAGGGCTCGACAGGGGCTACACAACGAGATTAAAATTTCTGAAAAAGGTTGAAAAATGGAATACTAAGTTTGAAAAAACGGTATTTTTAGGGTTTTTCCCAAAAATTTAGTCGAAATATTGAGAGATTTGAACTATAGCGCGTCCAGAATGGAGCGTCCAAATATTACGCACTTTTTGAAAGTGTTCCGAGGTATGTGAAAGAAAATTTGAAGAAGTTATGAATTTTTAAACTATTTAATTTAATAAAAATGTTATTTACTATGAAATTACGAAATAAATTTAATGAAATCTAAAAACTATTAACTAGGGTGTGTAGAGCACGCGATAACGAAGATTTTGATGTATCATAAGTGTACCTAGCAACTGATATTGAGAAAATGGTTTACGTATTTGTACTTTGTGCCGTCGGACCTTAGGTGGTTTCCTATGCTAACTCAAGAATGTATGGGAAACAGAAAATTGTAAATATTTTGCGTTCCCGTCGTCGGATCGGGACGCGCGAGGTGTCTATGGATAGGGCTCGACAGGGGCTACACAACGAGATTAAAATTTCTGAAAAAGGTTGAAAAATGGAATACTAAGTTTGAAAAAACGGTATTTTTAGGGTTTTTCCCAAAAATTTAGTCGAAATATTGAGAGATTTGAACTATAGCGCGTCCAGAATGGAGCGTCCAAATATTACGCACTTTTTGAAAGTGTTCCGAGGTATGTGAAAGAAAATTTGAAGAAGTTATGAATTTTTAAACTATTTAATTTAATAAAAATGTTATTTACTATGAAATTACGAAATAAATTTAATGAAATCTAAAAACTATTAACTAGGGTGTGTAGAGCACGCGATAACGAAGATTTTGATGTATCATAAGTGTACCTAGCAACTGATATTGAGAAAATGGTTTACGTATTTGTACTTTGTGCCGTCGGACCTTAGGTGGTTTCCTATGCTAACTCAAGAATGTATGGGAAACAGAAAATTGTTAATATTTTGTGTTCCCGTCGTCGGATCGGGACGCGCGAGGTGTCTATGGATAGGGCTCGACAGGGGCTACACAACGAGATTAAAATTTCTGAAAAAGGTTTAAAAATGGAATACTAATTTTGAAAAAAAAAAAAAACGGTATTTTTAGGGTTTTTCCCAAAAATTTAGTCGAAATATTGAGAGATTTGAACTATGGCGCGTCCAGAATGGAGCGTCCAAATATTACGCATATTTTGAAAGTGTTCCGAGGTATGTGAAAGAAAATTTGAAGAAGTTATGAATTTTTAAACTATTTAATTTAATAAAAATGTTATTTACTATGAAATTACGAAATAAATTTAATGAAATCTAAAAACTATTAACTAGGGTGTGTAGAGCACGCGATAACGAAGATTTTGATGTATCATAAGTGTACCTAGCAACTGATATTGAGAAAATGGTTTACGTATTTGTACTTTGTGCCGTCGGACCTTAGGTGGTTTCCTATGCTAACTCAAGAATGTATGGGAAACAGAAAATTGTAAATATTTTGCGTTCCCGTCGTCGGATCGGGACGCGCGAGGTGTCTATGGATAGGGCTCGACAGGGGCTACACAACGAGATTAAAATTTCTGAAAAAGGTTTAAAAATGGAATACTAATTTTGAAAAAAAAAAAAAAACGGTATTTTTAGGGTTTTTCCCAAAAATTTAGTCGAAATATTGAGAGATTTGAACTATGGCGCGTCCAGAATGGAGCGTCCAAATATTACGCACTTTTTGAAAGTGTTCCGAGGTATGTGAAAGAAAATTTGAAGAAGTTATGAATTTTTAAACTATTTAATTTAATAAAAATGTTATTTACTATGAAATTACGAAATAAATTTAATGAAATCTAAAAACTATTAACTAGGGTGTGTAGAGCACGCGATAACGAAGATTTTGATGTATCATAAGTGTACCTAGCAACTGATATTGAGAAAAGGGTTTACGTATTTGTACTTTGTGCCGTCGGACCTTAGGTGGTTTCCTATGCTAACTCAAGAATGTATGGGAAACAGAAAATTGTAATTATTTTGCGTTCCCGTCGTCGGATCGGGACGCGCGAGGTGTCTATGGATAGGGCTCGACAGGGGCTACACAACGAGATTAAAATTTCTGAAAAAGGTTGAAAAATGGAATACTAATTTTGAAAAAACGGTATTTTTAGGGTTTTTCCCAAAAATTTAGTCGAAATATTGAGAGATTTGAACTATGGCGCGTCCAGAATGGAGCGTCCAAATATTACGCACTTTTTGAAAGTGTTCCGAGGTATGTGAAAGAAAATTTGAAGAAGTTATGAATTTTTAAACTATTTAATTTAATAAAAATGTTATTTACTATGAAATTACGAAATAAATTTAATGAAATCTAAAAACTATTAACTAGGGTGTGTAGAGCACGCGATAACGAAGATTTTGATGTATCATAAGTGTACCTAGCAACTGATATTGAGAAAAGGGTTTACGTATTTGTACTTTGTGCCGTCGGACCTTAGGTGGTTTCCTATACTAACTCAAGAATGTATGGGAAACAGAAAATTGTAAATATTTTGTGTTCCCGTCGTCGGATCGGGACGCGCGAGGTGTCTATGGATAGGGCTCGACGGGGGCTACACAACGAGATTAAAATTTTTGAAAATTTTAATGTCGACACACAATGGTAACATGTCATCAAAGTACCGTAAGTGCAATTACTAGATATAACATATTTAAGAGCCGATTTTAAATTAACAAAAGTTCACCACAGTTTACAATGTTTATACATTAAAAAAGCTTAGCGCCGCTCAATAAAATTAAATAAATTCTATTTAAAGATTTAAAGACTTCATAAGATATCATTGATGTAAATGAGAAATAGGGTAGGCCCGAGGACACTGCCTTGAGGAACACCGAAAGTAATATGGGACCCTATTTGTACACGCTGTTTGCGACTAGAAATGTAGCTTCGAAATATATCAAGTACATTTCCGCGCACCCCAATGCGTTCCAAGTTTTTTAGAAGGATAGGTATAGATACAGTATCAAATGCCTTAGACAAATCTAAAAAGATACCAATCGTTTTTAATTTTGAATTTAGATTATTAATTATGTTATTAGTAAGATGCATAATCGAGTCTTCGGTAGAGTAGAGCGTCCACTTCGAAAACCGTATTGATTATCTGAGAGGATACTATGAGTATTTATATATTTTGTTAACCGATTGTTTAATATTTTTTCCAGGATTTTTGATAGAGATGTCAAAACAGAGATTGGCCTGTAATTATTTATACTGTATCTATCACCATTTTTATGTATTGGATGTACTATAGCTACTCTAAATTTTGACGGAAAAGTACCGGTTAGATTCATTATATTAATTTAAGTCAATGGTTAGATTCATTATATTAATTTAAGGCTTTTACGAGTACTAACTTTCTGTTCGTTTGCAAGGATACATTCTACACACTTTGTTTTCTTAGCGTTTTAAAATAAATAAATTATTTGTACCTATGTACATTTTAACGTCTTCAACAGTGCTCCGTGCATTGTTGAGGTCGTCAAAATGTCAAACAAATCAAGGGGTTGTTTTCGACAGCAGTGTACCTACAGAGTAATAGCGATGACTTTGTTAACGACTGTTTATGTTCCGACAAACGATCATAATACGATTTATGTGTTACCGTTTTATATTTTTGATGCTTGTATGTTGTTATAATAAGTCAATGCTTTTAAAACTAGATTTATGATGCTTAATTACTTTTAACACTTATTTTATTGCTTAATTAATTTTTGAGCGCTCATAGCCCGACGGCTTGCAACGATCTTAAGTGATCTTCAAAGTTAAGCAACAGCGGGCGCGGTCGGTAATTGGATGGGTGACCGATAGTGACAAAATTTCCTGGGCGCTTCCGCCCCGGAGGGCACGTAAAACCGTGGATCCAGGTTATTACCATTTGGTAGCAGTCGTTAAATCATGTCGGATGTCTTCGGGTGGCATAAAAAATTTCAACACTCTGGTTGGCCACTAACCTCTCCACCAAACCGCACTGGAGCAGCGTGGTGGAGTATACTCTAGGCCTTCACAGGTATAAGGAGAGACCCGTGCTCAGTAGTGGGCCATTAATGGCCCGTGGGTCCGTAGGACGCTAAATACCATTGTGGCACCCCCCGGTGCCTCATGCTTACACCATTACTGTTATCGAAACCATCTATACGATTTTGTATGGTGTGAAGTTGTGAACCGTACACCATCCATACTTTATAAATCATCAGCACTTTTCATTCTTTCATGTTAAAATCCTAAAATAGAATGCGCCGTTTCTAACTGACACATCGCCTCACTTCCAATTCAAATATTTTCATCGTTTTCCAAACAAACAGAAGGAGACGGACTAGGCGGCACGGCAGAAGCGAACGAGTCGAACGACCGTTGTTGCCGACCGTGTGTACTACGAGTACCATTTTGAAATGGATTTGTTTAGCTTCATAAACATGATTTATTGCGAACCTTTGAAAGCTTTTGGAACAGAAGCTTTTATTAATAATAAACTGTTAGGACAAATAAAGAATTATGTTCATTTTTAATTACATTTGTGTAAGCTGTAGCTATTATTTAGGGCAAGGTTGCTCAAGTACATAGTACCCCTAAGGAAATAATTCTGTAATATTCACTTCAATTGAAATAATTTAAAATATCTACATTTACAGAATCTTTATTTATTTGCCTTTTAATCTACAACCATAGAAACGCGCAAATCTTTTATCCCAGCCTAGTCGCCTAATTCGTACCACCTATAGCCTAATTCGTACTTAGAAAATAGACTTCAGTGAAGACGTCAAACTTTATAAACAAAAGAAGACTTAGTAACAAGAGATCACATGAACAAGTAATTACAAACAATTCAGTCTGAGTCTAATATCAACTTAGATTTTTTTGTATATTAGTCAAGAAAGCGAACTAAGTATAAGTAATAATAAGACAGAAAATAAAATTATAATCTCATAAAAAACAAAGTATTGCTTAGGAAATTATTGAGATTGAACACAAATATATTTCTTTATTATACTATCAACGCTAGCACATAGGTCATGTATCCAACCTTTACGGTTTATAGTTTATACACTGGATCATATTTTCTTCGCGATCTTCCTTACAATAGTTGGCATAACCAGGATCGTTTAGCTTTTATTTTTTATATTTTGTTTTTCTTGCTTGTCTCATCTGTATTTACTTTTTAAACACGTATTTATTCCTTTTGTATTTACTTTTTATATATTACCACATAAAAAATTAAGTAAATAATTAACGATTTTTTAACACCCTGACTCGTACCGGTATGATTAAGGAATTTTGTACAGGTGTTGGAGTCGGATTTATTTTGGGTTCCGAGCATATCAATGAAAGGTGTAAATGGATTATAATTAATTTTATTTGCCGAGGTATATTTTTACATCCTTACAGCTTAACATTTTTTACATACGAGCACAACATTTTGTTGAGAACTATCAAAAAACTTATTTTTTTATTTTATTTTTTTACGAAGCTTATCAGCCATCCACTTGTTTACATTCGCTTGTCTGACGAAATAGTTGACATTAACGTCACCAGCATACCATGCCGGGGTAAAGACGTAGGCCGTGGTACGACTTGAGCAACCTTCCCCCTCCTATCACTTGTCGTCTATTAAGAGGCAGCACACGAGCGTGCATCAGCACCCTTCCGCTGCCGCCCATACAACTGTGACCGACCTAGAACTACTAGGGGGCTAGGATAGTAAGTCCGGTTACGAGACGGTGTTAGAACAATTAGTTGGTTAGTTTGTTAGTAAGTATGAAGACTGGGACAGGCACTGTTAGTGATAGTTAGTCCCTTTAGTTGTTGTTAGTCCAGTTAGTAATTGCTAGTAAGAGTCTTGTTCTAATTCGGTCACAGATGCGTCACTACCCTTGAGGAGACGCATCTGTGACTGAGATGGTCACCTCTAAAAAATGTAACCAGCTGTAAGCTATCGCCCTGTTTATAGGTACTATTTATATTGCCGAAGATTGAAGCCGACGTACCGACAGCGACAGCGGTAATGAAGTGCAGTTTAGTCAACAGCTGATGTGATGAGTCGTGCTCGTGAACGGCGAGGGCGGGTGGAGGGGAGCGGGTGCGGGGGGCCAGCGACGCGCGGCCAGACTCCGCGGCGGCGGCTCCGGGAGCAGGGCAGAGGCAGAGGCAGACAGATTCAGTCCGCGTTCGTCGGCCGTCCGGATCGATCGTGTGTGTCGTGTCACTCTCACCGGCCGCCGGCTCGCGATCTTTAACACGTGTTGTTTCTCAGTCGCGCTGTCGTACTCCGCTCGGTGGTGATCAGAAAAAGTTCGATCAGTGAATCTAGTGCCGTCCGGAGGGACGAGGATGGTGGTGAGGAAGGGCGCCGCGACGCGGAGGGGCCGGGCCAGGTGAAACATGGCGCGCGCGCTGGCGCTGCTGGCCGCGCTGGCGCTGGGCGCGGTGGCCGGGGCGGGGGCGGGCGGCTGCGCGGCGCCCCAGGGTTGCGCGTGCGGCGAGGGCGGCGCGCGGCTCCGCTGCCGGGGCGCAGGCCTGCAAGCGCTGCCGCCGCTCACCGACCGTCTCGTCGCTCTGTGAGTCAATATTTCAGTAGCTAGATTGCTCGTAGTAGTATGGAGATGTTAAGCGAGTAACGAAGGAATGATGTAGGTAGAGAAATGGGTGTATTTGTTACATTAATTGTTATTGTAAAAAAGTGAGCGCGCTCGGCTCGCCCGCGTCCTAGCACGATGCGTTGATGTCTTTTGCTCGCGACCCGGTCGTGTGCACCGTGTAGAGTCTGTAGAGCGTACGCGGGCAGAAATTCTAAAAATTTTACGATATAGTACGGAAGGTAGGCCTGGGGGTGTATTGCTTTGTTAGTAATTTATATGGAATAAGTAAAATTTTGAGTAATTAAAATTATTCTTCTTTCATCATCTGTATAATCAAGCTAAATTTGTTACATCACGCACAATATGTCTCGAGTACTTACCTACTCTGATACCGTGATACTTTATAAGACACCTTAATAATTTGAAAACTCGTCACATAAAGTTTAGATTAGATATGAAATAAGTTTTGAGGATTGACACGATTCCTCCACCGCTGCTGGCTCTCACACCAAAAATATTCGAAGCTAATAATTATAAAATTGGAATAAACTATTATTCCAAGATATTTCGTTTGTTTGGTTGAAAAGCTGTGGTAGCTTTATAAATACCTACTTAAGTGCGTAAGTTTCACACTATCTCGAATCCTGCATCGGTTGTGTGGCGCCAGTGAGCCAGTGACAGTGTGGCTGTGGGGCCTCTTGCCGCACGGGCGCGGCTCTACGGTTCGCACGATGGCCGCCGCTGATCTGTCTGCCGAGTCCGAGTACCGACCGGTACTAGTTTGTAATTACGACATCACACAACTACTGGGGCACGCCGCACGCCGCACGCCGCACGCCGCACGCCGCACGCCGCACGCCGCACGCCGCACGCCGCACGCCGCACGCCGCACGCCGCACTGTACAGTATGTTCACCACCATCAGGAATGCATAACATTATGTTATACCCATGCTCACACAGCAGGTAGGTATCACCAGTAATTGAACTAATTACCGGATACCGTATCTTTGAGAAAGACGGGATAAATATTGAAGGTCTACGACAAAAAAGACAAGTAATTGATCCTCCTTATTGTAGAAATAGAATAAAATTTTTATAGCAGTAGTGTAGAATAGCATTAATTATATCGGCCAATGTCAATGACCTCCATACTGTGTAAGATACTACACTGAGTGTACCTATACGGAATTCGCATCGGAAGTGTCACATGAGGCGAAGCCTTCGAGAAAAATGGAGAGACGCTTGCCGTGACCCCAAATGTCTAGAAGGCCTTCGACACAGCCTGGCACGCCAGCATTTTAAACAAGCTTCCAACTGACGGTACATCCCCTGGCCTTATCGGCTGGGTAACGAGAATACTACTCACTATCAGGTGGCCTGAGTGCTCATTGGCATATTATAGTTTGGTAAAGAAAGTACTATACTACTAACATGGTAAGAGCAGGATGCGTATTTATTTCATGAAGAGCAAATATAACAATAAAAAGTGAGTCGGTCTAGCGCGACGCGCGCGAGCCGCGCGCCGCCGCTAGGAGTCCATTATCCTGGCAAACATCGGAAATGTAATTGAAAAGCTATCTTCGCGGAGGGTCGCACGCGGGCAGAGAGGGTTGGATGAGCAAACATAGTGTGACGAGAGAGGACAGCTGACAATACGATGAAGAGCTGGAACTTGAGTGTTGTCTCTGTGCAGTCTGTGCCCGGGAAGTCGACCCTGCCAGTGCGGCCTACATCAAGATATGACGCAGTTCTTAATCATAAATCTTAATCATCACTGGTATGATTTAAAATATTTAAATAGATAGCAGACATTTATGACGAACCATAATTGGAAACATTCTTACTACTTGTCAGATAAAAAGCACCGCGAATACTGCGATAACCGGAACTAGCCACCCTTATCCCGATTTGAGGCTTTTCTGGGTCGGACACAGTTATTACAATGGGTGGCATCGGAAGCGTTTGCTAATTGCCTTCTTAAGTTCATAAAAATACTGGAAGAATAATTGTACTGGCTTCGGCCCATATAATATTCTTTTTTTACCATTTTAAACCGAGGGATACCTCGGGCTATGAGCCTATGACTGCTATGAATAAATCAGAGGGCGCACAACACGCGTGACGCGTCACCGTGACAGGTCGCTGCGTGTTCCGTTCTCGAGTGACGGGTCGTGCGTGCGTGTTTCATTTGATAGTCCCTACCCTAAGGTCCGAACCTCCGAACCGTCTGGTGCGGACAGCCGCGCCAGTCGGTTGCCGCTATTTATATGAAGGCGCTGAACCTGGACACCTGGACACGTATATATCAATAGATCGCGTACTCCACACGATGAGCCTCCATTTATACCTAATAATCGAACGCAGCGTGGCAACTACTCACAACGAAAGGCCTTAGAATAATAACACTATAGAAAGACAGTGTTCATACAAGCGCTCTGTCTAAAGTGAAGCACTAAACCGAAACTTTCCCGAAAGCGGGGAATGATTCAGCTGCGGATAACCATTTATGTTTGTTTGTATTATTGTTTATGTTTGTGACACAATTTAACTGGATGGACAAATCGTCATAATCCTTTTTTTTTTCGCGAGACACGTTTGGTCATTTCTGACTCCAATTAAGGTGCTTCAAAACGGCCGCGCGGACTTCGTTTCTATGGATGGATGGATGGATGTTGCTTCTTTTGTGAGGAGTGCGAAGGCGCAAGAGGAGGCAGCGGGGGAGGGGGGGGGGGGGGGGTCTGTCTACTTTTAATCAACGCGAGGATTGTTCTAATTTATCGCACGTCGGAGTGTGGCCGGAATGCCTTTATACTTTTTTGTTTATTTTTCAAACATCGTAAAAGTCCGCTTACGGCTAAAATAATACGGATAAATCTTATTTATTTAAAACTAGTACATATATCCGCCCTTGCTTCGCTTCGGGAAACAATGACTTTGTACTAAATTACTTTTTAAGACATAAAAGTCTTACATTTATGCTGATTACTTAAATATGCTGTCGCAGATTTTAATGTAGGCATTTTTAAGCCTTATAAGTTTCCTGTAGAAATCATTGATGTAAGTATCTCTTTTTTCGCAAATTCGGTTACCAGGAAACATTCTTTTTTTTTCAGGATAATAGGTTAAGTGGTCTGTGAATATAGGCTATAAACACAGACCACTTAACCTGGTCTGTGCCTATATTACTCCTAAGATTCCATTGTTCAGATCAGTAAAAGATCAGAAACATTATGTATATTATATTATCACAAAAACAACCATATGACTCTCCAGCAAAAATATATAGGTACACGGTTTAGACGCGGGCGAGTCAATTACCGCAAATGAAATCGAATTACTCGCACAAACCGGCTTAAGAAGTGAAATTGAAATATGTATGTGTGTATGTATATGTGTACGGGAGCGCCCGGCGTCCGGCGCCCGGCGAGCGGCGGCAGCGTCATGACGCTACTCGGAGATAAATGGACGGGCCGAGCAGCCGCGCCGCCGCGCCGCCGCGTGATTTACGCACTTCGCCTGAAACTAATTAATAATTAATTAACCCTCGGTTTAGAAATAAAGTCAGTCATCGGAATAAATTTAACGGCCAATTTTGAACGCTTGGTGTGGACGGGCGACCGAACGGAAGGGACGGATGACATGACCGTGGAGCGATGCACTCGCAGTGTCCTAGAAGCGAGAGGTTCGCGGATGCTCCGGGAGGGAACTAGGCTGCGCTATTAATAGCAGCAGGCGCCTGGATCGGTCCCTGAACTCTCCCTCCCGCTCCCCCTCCTCTGCTCCCCCGTCGCCTGCATTACGCGCTATCGCAGGAAGGACGCGTGCCGTCCTTGACGGTGTATTCGCAGAACTACTCGTTAAGACCCATGCCGGTAATATCGGAAATAGACCCTAGCCCTCGAGCCGCGAACGAAAATGGGCCTCTGATAAGATGTACTGACAACTACTAACTGGACTAATATTAACAATAATTAACAGGACTAACTTCCACCAACGACCCTGTCCCAGTTCTCATACTTATTAACAAACTAACCAACGAATGTTCTAACGCGGTCTCCACCGGACTAACTATCCCAGTCCCCATTTGAGTCTTGTTCTAGGCCGGTCACACTTATCATGGGCGGCAGCAGAAGGGTGGTGCTGCATGCTCGTTTGCTACCTTAATACCACCAAAAAACTGAAGTATCGTAAGACTGTGTCTAATTGATATTTTTTTCCATGCTTTCTGTTTATAAGTACATATTATGTATAACACAAAACGGAACAAAAACCCTGACATAAATCAGAGATGCCGCATTTTCCCTGCGGGCCATCATGACTGTACTACTGTAGCACCCATCTACCTACTCGGAAACATTCATAATATTGGTAACTGGGTGGGCCAGTCATTGGTGAGCCGAAATGTACTTAGAAATAATTATTTTAATGAAATGGATGTATCCGTGACGACTAAATTACATACACCGTATACATAATTATATTATACCGCATTAAACACACGATATCATCAACGCATTAGTGGGTCTCCATCTCCAGTCTTAATTAAAGAGGCCGAAGCGGAAGAATCGTAGGATATCCAGTTGTGCGTTAGATATTCTAACGCACAACTGGATATCCTACGATGAGCTAAGACTCCAGGCTATGAACGCGTAATGACACCGTACATTTGGACCCGCGGCCCACACCCACACACTGCACGAGTGCGCGGCGTTGATCGCGACATTCCGTGCCGATTATATCTCCTTGGTAGCGCGAGCGACGCGCCGCCGCCCGCCGGCCGCCGCGCGTTGTCTACGAATATAGCGCGGAATGCAAATTGCATCAGGAAGTGCACGTTTAGATGTCGCGTAGCGATAAAATCTAAGGTGATCTTGAATTTCAGTATGAATATTAATCCGTAAACACGGAGTTGCGTCAGCCACGGTTAAGTCCGAACTGCTAGAGTGAGGTGGCTCTATTCCGCGGCGGCGGATTTTTTGTCATGGGTGTCGTTTTCATGGTTTTCAAGGGCGTTGAAGCCGATAGTGCTGACAAAATAGAAATCCAAGATGGCGGCTACAATAGATTATCGTCATTTTTAACAATGTCAAAGAAGCATAACTTCTCACGCGCGTACATAAGTACACTTACCCATTTTTTACGTTATACTTATAAGCAGCGATGTAGTCGTGGGTGGTAAGTGCGCCCTGTTCACTCTTGACTTGAAGACACTTACATTGTAATCGAACGGGGATACCGACTCAGACAACTTGTTCCAGTCCATGCGGCACACATGATAAATGACGACGCAAAGTGTAACGTCCGTACTGGAGGGATGTTGACGACGAAGAGAAAGGTATACATACCCGCCGTGCGTGCGTCGGGTCGCTCGATGGTGGAAAGGGGATCGGGGAATTAAATCATGTAATTCCTGCGCACACTCTCCAAAATGTATCCTGTACAACACCGAGTAATAAATAAATAAATAATAAATATATAATTAAATGTGGTACTCGGAGACTGCCGCGGTAAAGCTATTGCATAGCATTTTTTATCAACTTATGCAATTATAATTATTAGAAGTTATATAGTTATATCAGAACAGCGCCATCTAGTTTGTAGAAAACATACGTACCATACCTTAGTATTAAGGTACTAAATGGCGCTGATTGGGGGTGGTGCATTATTATTCCCTACCAGCGCCATCTACGTACTGTGCAGTGAACCTAATGAATAATTCATTAGGTTAGATGGGTCCATTTATCGATGGAGGAAGGCTGGCTGAGCTGGTAGTTCACTCGCAGTATACTAGATGGCGCTGAGTAGTAAAACGCTGTGATTCTGAATCACGCTGGTGAGGTTTTTTGTAATATCTATAAGTAACCAGCATTAACATGCAATAAATGACTTGACTTGACTTGTACTGAAGAAGTGTTTCTTTAATCTTTATTGTGCTTGCCTACTCGTTAAACGAAAGTAACGAAACTACTCTTGGGACCGCCGAGTGGTCGATAATTTATTCAGGGGGTGTTAGGTTTTTTTCGTTACGGAATTTCTGGATTCGGTCCCCACGCTCAAGGCCCGCAATAAAAGCTATGCAATAGCTTAATAAATAACGCTACACACTCATAGCCCCACACTAGGATTCCCTGTGTCGTGGTTTCCATGGACAACACACAAGACAAGAACACACACACCCAGACGGTGTAATTTACAGCTTCTCTTTGCTGGGGCGCTCGGCTCGGAATAACATGAAGTCATTTAACTAAACGTTGGCCCGGCGCGGGCGGCGCGCGGAGTCCTGACAAAACTTGCGCACCGGAGTGTAAAGCGCTCAATTACTGAAATACGCTGCAATTTATCAGCCGCCGCGCCGGGGGCTGGAGCCGGGCGCGGGGCGCGGGCTGCAGGGTGCCGGGGTGAATGGTTTAATTACTTGCGGCGGACGATGACCTCGGGACGGTTCCATTAAAAGATACCATTTGTCGCGGATACCCCAGCCCGGCGCCACCGCCGCACACCACCGCACACCACCGGGAAACTGCTACTGGTGACGATCATAACTGAATAGTTTCCACTAGCACAGTGTACTATAATTGAAATTTTATAAAAAAACAAATTAAACTTGAAAAGAAAGCTTAAATAGCGTGTCTTTGTAAATAATAAAATAATGGTATAAAACGCCGCGAACACATTGAAAGAGTCGTTCAAGACTGGTGTCAGCAAACCCGAGTTTCGATAAAAGCAACTTACTATTTATTTTCCCAGAGATGTCTCTCAATCGGTTTTCAATAAAGTAACAAATGTCTCGATCGTTCCAAATTAAATCTTGGCAGCGAATGAATGAGTTGCAAGGTGTCGCGGGGGAGGGAGCGGTGGCTGCGGGCGGAGCGCGGGACGGGGGGGGGGGGGGTGTGGGGTTGTGGCGCGACACGCGATGATGGATGGCGGCAATAACGCGAGGCTCGTTATCGGCTCCCCCCCGCCCGCGCCCCGCGCCCCTCACCTCCGCAAACTTCACCAAGATGACAACTGCCCTCGTCCTAAGGTCATTAATTCATTCTTTATAGCTATTCATTGGCTGAATGACAATAAAAGAGATGACAATAAGGGCTATATTTCACCGGGGCGCCATGGCGGAGCAACCAGTCGCCGCTACCAATAAAATGTATGCAGCTCTATAGAGCGTTACTCACCTGGTGTCGTTTGGTTGCGCAACCAATTTGGCGGCGCGACCAACTCGGACACATGCACAGAATGTTACTGTTTGCGCCGCCACGCTGGTCGCGCCACCACTAATTACTATAGCGCTATATGGTGCTTCACTCACTCGGCCGCCAGTCCGGCCGCCAGTGACAGTCTTCAAGGTCCATTTTGATACTGTTTCTGTGTGGTGTGGCAACTCCGGTGTCCGTATGGTGTCTAGTTTGGTAGCTTACGGACACCACGGTGGCGCATCTGGTTGCGCCGCCATGGTGTCCCGGTGAAATATAGCCCTTAGGGCTATATTTATATTGGTATATATATATTGGTTGCGCAACCAAACGACACCAGGTGAGTAACGGTCTATAGAGCTGCATACATTTTATTGGTAGCGGCGACTGGTTGCGCCGCCATGGCGGCCCGGTGAAATATAGCCCTAAGGGTAAGTAATTGGTCACTCAGAAATCTACAAGAAATTATATTTCACTTCAACTCAAGAGTGTGAGCTTGAACTAATTACAAACACTACTTAATATGTATAAATTACTCCATACACAGTATTTTAACACGTGACGTTTCAAATGTGTACGTTCACAATTATTTCAATGCGAATTTGGAGCGTAGAGTTTCTAGTTTTTAAAATAATATATTATCTTTTAAATGTCATAAAAACATAGGTACTTACCTGTTATCTCAGATAGAAAAACATTGAAAACAATTAAGCTGGTTTAAGAAGGACGAAGCTTGAAGGCTATAGGGACTGTGCGAAGTGTATGGAGGGGATAGAGTAAACGACAGCAGCGCATGACGCGGCGAAAATGTAAACCATAATGGGCAATGAAACTTGTCAACGTTGGTGATAAACTGCAAAAATACCAGCAGAAACAGTCAGTGTAAAATGATTTTCCTAAAACGGCCTTGAATTAGAATTAGACAATTTTCTGTATCTCATACATAGTGTAGGAAACGACCTAAGGTCCGAAGGCACATAGTACAAATTCGTATACGACTTCTTCAATTTTTGCTTCGCGAACTCTATACACCCCTGTTATTAGTTTTTGGATTTCATCAAATTAATTTCATAATTTCGTAGAAAATAACATTTTTATTAAATTAAATAATTAAAAAATTCATAACTCTTTAAAATTTACTTTGACATACCATTGCGTGGTATCAAAAATTGCGTAATATTTGGGCGCTCCCTTCTGGATGCGCCAAAGTTTAAAGTTGTCTACAATTAGCCGAATTTTTTTGGAAAAACCCAAAAAATACCGTTTTTTCCAAATAATTTATTCAATTTTCAACTTTTTTTCCAAAATTTTAATTCAGTTTTGTAGCCCTTGTTGAGCCCAACCCGTAGACACCTCGCGCGTCCCGATCCGACCACGTGAACAGCAAAAAAAAATTTTTTTTTATTTAATTGGAATAGTTTGGGGCTTGAAACTTATTTCGTGTTTTACACTCTCAAAACCATAATAAAATCCATTTTTCTTTATATTGTTTTTAACAAACGTCTATAAAAATACCATTTATTGCCTTTCTATACATTTTCTATTTACTTTATTTTCTAGAAAATAATAAGCATTTGTCATTCGCTATTTGGCGCAACAATACAAGATATACAAGGTGGCGCTACTGTCGTGCACGGTCCCTATATGACACGCATGGCGTCGTCTAACTCGGGCCTGACTCATTTGATCGCTGCCGCCTGTTGCCAAGTCAGAGGGTACCACTTATCACAGGTACTATAAAATACTGAGCCCTACGCGTACCGACCGGGCGGCACACCGCGCTTCGATAAATGATGTCCAAATAAAGAAGTGGTTATGGAAATTAATAACCGATAACAAATTGTTGTGGTTTATAGAACCAAGAAAACACAATTATTACCTGTCCCGTACGCTGGTAACATAATATGCTGGAGGCGGTGCGGCTCATTGACAGTCGTGCCACGCACCGCGCCGGCCGTGACCCGCCGCCGCGAGCCGCACGCCGCACGCCGCACGCCGCGAGCCGGCCCCGCACGCCGCGTACTGAACCTCGTAATTGGCCTAAGCTCACTTCGCAAGCTTTTTATGCAACAGAGAATATTGAACAGATCGGCCCCTCGCTGTATCGAACTAAAACGTGCGTGCCCTAGTTATCAGGCCGACCGTAGCATTTATTTTAAAATCATAAGACCATAAATATATTTCGTGGCACGGGAAGTGGGAACCCTGAGCTATATCCATCTTTTCGAAGGGAAAATATTCTAATGATTCTTCTTAGTCGATGCGTTCTTGACAGAACGGTCGTGATCATCATGTGAGTCTTTTGGGGCTGATGTAACTTGCCTCACGATGTCTCGCCATCTTTCCATATTGGCTGTTAGTCTAGTACACTCATGTACAGGACCTTCTAATGATACCCTTTTTATTTTTTATCACAATCACATTATGTTAAAATCTGGCCCGTGTCTAAGAAATGAACGTAGGTATAATAAGGTAGGTAAGGTATAATTATATACATACATACACTTGAAATATCAACCCTCTTTCTGACACAGTCGGTTAAAAGGAGCCATTTATGTTAGAAACGTTGCTGGAGAGTGTTCGTTCTCGGCTTCTCGCATTTACGTGTATTGAAGATATAATGTAGTTACCGGGGGGAAGCTCCCAGCGGATTATACTATATTATGTGTTTTACTACAAAGCGCGTCTGTATTCCGCATATATTATTATTCAGACCTTTCAATAACATTTTTTGTGTTTGTTGCAGGGATGTGTCGAACAACAACATCACGTCGCTGCCTCCCGGCGCGCTGCAGGCCGCTACCGGCCTGCGCGACCTGTAAGTATTATTATTATTATCCGCCAATACCTACGGTTCTTAGCGCGTTTTTATTGAATACTATCCCATTATCTTTAATTCGGAGATCATGACCTCCAAACCTTCAGATTCAGAACTATTAAGATCTGCAGTAGTTATCTAATTTAATGAGTATATTTACGTGTTTTGTAACGCGTGTAAATACCGATAAAAGCGAATGAGTCGCGGGGAGGCAGTGTCACAGCGGCTATCGTCGGAGAGTCAGGCTGAGGTGTGTGGTGTGTGTGGTGTGTGCAGCGCGGGTAGGGGTGGACGATGCTCTAATTCGTTCTAATTCGGATGAGGCCACACGCGAGCTTCAAGACAACAAGCGGCATGACTCAGCGCGGCGACATAAGCCGTAACTCAACAACGTCCTCGACGATCGTTTTCCGAGGCGACGGCTCTCGGCGGTGGAAGCCGGAAATGGCGCGTAAAGAAACCGACTCGAGGATATTGTAGATCTAATCACAGCCGTGAAACTTTTTGTGGAACGAGTTGACTGTATCAGGTGAAGGGCGTGCGAGGACTGCGAGGGCGCCACCGGGACTTTCTGCAGACGAAACAGATTAAAATCTTTTTATCAGGGCCCAGTCGCCCAGTGACCAGGGCGGTTATTTTATTTGTTCTATATTTTTAAAGTAGAATGATAACCTATTATAGACGATATAGACCCGATTGTTAAAAATCACTAAAAGTAACTTACTCGTAATACTGAACTATTAAAGGGCAAGAGACTAAAACTTTAATATTGAAGAGTAAAACGAAGTATCGTTTGAATCCTTGTCTTTACATATTATTAGGTAAATATATGTGCATATATAGGTACTGCATTGACTGCCGTCGTCGCCATCAGTGTGGTAATGTACTACACATATACGTGAATGTAGAGCGTAGAGCGGTTGAATAGGATTCGTGCGGCCTTCCAATAGTAGCCGTATAGTAGTGCAGCGTAACAACGACTAAGAATGCAACGCGTTGTAAATCAGATAATAAAATACGCAGCCGTCGACTTTTTTCTTATTCGCCATATGGCAAAGGTGCGAGAATTGAGCAATGACCATCAAATTACTATTTTCCACGGCCCTAGCAACCCCGATCATGCACGGGATCGATGATTCATGGGACGACACATCTGTTCGCTTTCCACAAGCGTCGCATAACCGTGCAAAAGATTACACGTAAACTCCATTGGACTTCCAATATGGGATGTAGTGTAGTGGTCGGGAGTACGATGCAGGGTGTTGCGCAGGAACCTGTCGGCGAACCGGCTGGAGGAGGGCGGCGCGGCGGGCGGGGCGTTGAGCGGCGCGTTGAGCGGCGCGTTGAGCGGCGCGGGGCTGGCGCGGCTGTGGCTGGACCGCTGCGAGCTGCGCCGCTTGCCCGCCGCGACCCTCCCGCGCCTGCACTTCCTGTCAGTACCGCCACCATCCCTCACCTTCACAGCTGCAATGTCACTGGCCCACGTAGCACGCCTATTGCGTAGAATTACGTAGCATTACGTAGAATAATTATATAATTTTAAACTTTCATCATTGCGGACACTAAACATTTTAACTGTAAAGGTTTCCCCCCCCCCCCCCCCCCCCCCCCCCCCGCCGCCACCGCAGTCTCGCCGTGACCATGATCCGTGCAATTGGGTCGAAATATCGGTATAAATGGTGAAGATCGTGAGAACCCTTTACAGTTAAAATGTTACGTAGAATAGTTCTAAATTCACTACCTACTCTACGCTTTGATAAATTATAGAATGTAGTTCGTCGTCGACATTTTGTAGAAACTTTTATTAAATTAAGTAGGTATTTCGTTTTCGTTTCTAAATAATCACCTTAAAAACTAAATAAATTAGCTAGGTAGGTATATTACAACTAAGTGTAGTATTTTCAATGTTTGCTTTAAGGGCTCTGTTTTATTGTCAATAGATTGTTGGAAAATAGTGTAGTAGATGGTGTTTGTGCTCTGTTGGTCACTCCACGAACGGCACGAACGCACCTCGTCCGTCTGGTAGCGGGATACCGAAAGTTCAAATTATTTTCATTTTTCTTTTCTTATCGACATCATAAAACCATAAACAGTAAGATATGAAACCGTGGCAGTCCTTAATCCCAGTATCTAGTACAGAATATAATAGTTTTAAATGGCTGGTATTTGCTAGAAACATCGCAACAGCAATAACCTCGTGCAAGGTGTGCGATATTCTCTTATATTTCCCCGGTGTCGGTGGCCGTGAGTCGTCCGAGCGTGATTGAATATTGATTACTGTCTTTGTACGAGCTTTACACTGTTTGTCGACTAAATAATTGAGGCGTAAACGCTTTGTTAAGATTTCAGTTTTGTCGATAAGAAAGCTATAAGTTTGTTTACTAAACATGTTTGATATGGGGCACGTGTCGGGCGGGCGCCGGGCGCCGGGTCTGTTCAACGCACGAGTTACTATGAAAGCGATTCCATCTGAGATAAATAACGAGGCACGCGTCGTCGAGACTCGAGAGATATGTGCGAATCGGGAAGTAAGTATATTGCAAACCGTAACTGACCTACCTTCGTCTGACACCCAACTCTATTTTACACTACTGGCACTTGACACTAGTATTTTAATTCGTTATACATAGTAGTATGTTTAGACTACGACACTATACACGGTACACTCAGTATCACGGTATCACGTGTCTCTGTATAAACACGGGTGTCTCTATGCAAAAATATTTTTACACGATAATGTCGACACGACACGATAATATGTAAGTTTGTAAGTGTCGCATCAGTCGCTGTGTGAACACATTTGTAGTGGACTGTATAAAAGATTAAGGAGACAAGGTGACGTGGAAATTCGGAGACTGGGATACTGGTGTCTGAGTGTCTAGTGTAGTTGAAAAGTTTGTTTTCGAAAAGGTTTGAACTTTTCAATACACCGTGCTGCGTTTGAGTGCACAAAATGAGTTTTACATGGAGCAAGGAGACGATAAAGCGCCTTACATTTTTTGAAGCAGGGCCACGCAGGGCTACCAGAGCTTTGAAATGTTCCAGTTTTAAATAGAAAACTAAGTGATTGATAACTCTCTCCTAAAGATAAATGACAAAATAGTGTGTTAATTATCCAAAATATATAACTAAATCTTTGCAAACCGAAGGAATAAGTTTCCCGAAGCGAAGCGAGGGCGGGTCGCTAGTATCTAATAAAAATCTTCATATTTCATTCGACAGCAGTTTTCATAAAAAATAGTAGCAATAGCGGCTGCACAACATTTATCCATGCCGAGTGCTGACTATTGTAGTTTGCGTGTGAACAGCTCGGACACAATTTTCATACTCTTTCAAATAAACACTCAGAAAATCCAAAAAATCCGTACAAGTGTAAACAGTGCAGACATTAATGTCTGACATATTATTTATGTCAGCATTTCTGTCGTAGTCTAAGGTACACGTATTAAAAGACCGACAATTATTAATCGACAATGTCATCACACGCCAACCGATTCCCGGTGAAAGAAACTCAATAAACAACAGATAAGGATATGTGTGAATACCTCATATCATTACAATAATCGGGCCGAGTCTCGCGACGTGACTCGCGGCTTCCGGTCCCCGATCCCCGGAACGAGGTCGGCGGCTGCAGCGCTCATTGCATTGCATTGCATCACTCGACGTAGACGAGTAGTGCGCTGTGCGATGCACTCGCCGCACGCCGCACGCCGCACGCCGCACGCCGCGGCCGTACCCACATGTGTCGCAACCCGATTGCTCATCGCGAACGTGGAGCGTATGCTTTTGCACTCGCAATAAAATTATATTACTATGTACGAGTTTAAATCCGGAATGAATTGCCATAATTTTAATTATACGCGTATAGCCGGCTTTTATAGCCGTGTCGGGTACGAACATTTGAAGATGTCGGCAAGCTCACCTGAACAACACAATCTAAAAAACTACACTAACAAAAACCGCGATGGCACTAAGGTCTGATCCTCGGAACTAATCCACTGCCAATTTTTTTTTAATTCCCGTCTACTCTACTGTAAGCTTTACCATTCCGTTCTGATCCCCTTTCTTTTTTATATAACTCTGTGCCTCCTGTAATAAGTACTCTCGACTTCACTTATCACAGGAGGCACAGAACTGATTCATTAGCCTTAGGGGATCCGAACGGAATAACTCATGGCAGGAGCTCCAAATGTGTCGAAGTTTCGTATAATTAATGAATAATAATGTTACAACGTACATACATCTGGGATATTTATTTTATTCTGTCACAGAAATAAATTCCTTAACTGTAGAATATTTTAATGCTCTACTGAAATAGATAGTGACTTTGATTTCGAATCACAGTTCATGCAATCTCAAAATACAGTCGTATATTTCTCATCTGGCTCGAAGGATCAATTAATTTTAGAAGATTATTTATGGCATTGTAGCAATTCACAGCGCGCTTCGATCGACTGAGATACAGTAGGGCTGTCACGCTGACGACGGATACATGCAGGTTAACGCCGTTGCGGCTAAAGCTACGTTAATGACAGTGATCAATTAATCACGTACGAGACTTCCATTCTTGTCGAAAAATTAACATTTAGTAGAGCAATAGTAAGCACTAAGCAGGGTATTAAATCTCGCGGCCCGAGCGCCGAGCCAACGAGGTTTGCTCCGATGCGGAAAACAATCCTGCACTTTATTCGTAGAGCGGAGTGAGTTAAGCCCTCGGAGTCCTCGAACGATCAGCATGATAAACAAGATACGAGGAAAACACGAGGCAAATAGTGCTGCGTAAGTGTATTTATTGTTTATCAATGTCCCGATTTCGTCGACGATCTAAGAATCAAGTAAATAAGGCCAAAAATATATTTTGTCTACCGAATAATTGAATAGTTCGCCCGAAGCGAGGCTGTGCGCGGTTTGTCGTTTGGATAAAATATAGTCGGAGACGCTCGGTTGTGCAAACACGGGCTGATTTATTTGCTCGCTCAATGGCAAAGTGGGGGAGGGGGCATCGGAAGCATCAGGAGCAGTCAACGCAGGCCGTGCTGATTGAGCTCATTGAGCTAGAGATGAAAGCGGCTCGTCGGATCATCCCGCGCTACGTTTATTGCCGATCGTAATTTATGAGCTCTCGGCACTCCGCCGTCGTAACAACAGGCGATATCGTAAAATTGATGACCAATTAGCGTTCACAAAACGGCACTCGATAACGATGTCTGCATGAGAAGGATAAAACGAATGCGCCGTCCGTCGCTCGGCCTCTGGGGGCTCCGGCGCGCGCCGTCGGTGCCTCGGGCGGCTTTGCATCAAATGTGACACTTTACCGATGCTAAGCCGGAATAAAGGAGTGCGCACAGTACAACGATTCCACGACCGACCGACGCCAACGCGACTAAAACCTTGACAAAGCTAACATTCAATTATGAGCCTTATATCTTTGATGGTAAGGTTGAATTTCGAACTTATACTTAAAATACCTATACGGCTCGCCCTACACCCATAGCCGTTCCGTTTCGAGACCAACGCGTCGACGACTCACCGTAGACGAGTAGTCCACGCGTCGACCGACACAATGACGTAATGTACCTAGAACGGAACGTCGGAGTTGAAACGGAGTGGAGACGGAGTCGAGTTGACGTCGATGAAGCGTTGATCGCGGAACGGAACGTCGGAGTTGAAACGGAGTGGAGTCGGATTGGAGTTGACGTCGAGTTGGTGTAATGTGCGCACTCCTTTATAGTGATAAACTTATCAATTCATAAAAGCTAATTAAGTATCTCTGGCTTATTAAGGACGTTGACCGAGGGCCGGCTCCTGTCGGTTTACCGGCGCCGCGGCGGCGGCGCGGTGACGCCGAGTGCAGATACACTTGTCGCGCTGTCTCCAGCCCTCACGTTCACTGAGCGTCGGCCGAGTTATCCACATGAGACGCACCCACTCCATATACACCCCATCTAACCTAGCTGACAAGTTCTGGTGAACGCTGAGGACCCTGATGGCGCAATGGTTAACATGCCGGATCGCCGTTCCGAGGTTCGATTCTCAGCGAGGCGGAAATTTGAATGATGAGTTTAAAGGACAATGATCATTAAAGTGTGGGGCTATCGATCAAAATCGATTACCTACTCACGTTAGTATTTTCTGTTCCGAGTTACCGACCAATACTTACTGCGATTTGTAAGTATTGGTACTTACTGCGATTTGTAAGTATTGGTCGGTAACTCGGTATCGGCACTCCACCGGCGAGGGTAGATGCACCGTGGTCGTTAATCCGACGATGTATGGCCGCGTAAATCCGCTGCCGCCGCCCGACCCGAGCGCTCCGAGCTCCGATCTCCCCTTATACGTAGTAACTCGCCGTTGTTTACGACTGTTAACTGCACACTTATACACTATACACTACGCGTTACTGTATCCAGTCTCGACGTATGGAATGTATAAGCAATAAACAATTATTTATTGCCATCGTTTCGTGATAACGTAGCGCATATCGAACGGTATTACCATGCTATATTATGATTGTAGACGCCATACTATATTATATCCATAACTCGTATTTATGTAATATGAAATACCTACATTGAATCACAATAAATAAACAATATTATTATTGTCTTATATTATGTTTCTCAGCATCCATAGCGGTGCCGCTAACGCTCTCAATATGGAATCGATCTCAACTGTTTAATAAAATAGCTAGTACGATCACATCAATGTCACGTTTTTACAGGATTTTTACAGATATTTAATAGCCGTAACTAACAATATTAGGATGTATATACGTAGTTGTACCTGAATGGTTGTGTGTATGTTGGCTGCCCACGCGGGCCCCGGTGCCCCCGGGCTTCGTGTCGTCAGTGTCGTGCGCCCGCGGCGGCCGGCGGCGCACAGTGGTCTGAAAATCAAGCTTCATACTCATAGAAACTGATTGTCAGAAATCAATAATTAAAAAATGTTATTGTAATAAGTACACCTCCCTTTGTTAACTGTTATAGTATGAAGGTCGTGAGTAGCTCCATGTGTGAGAAAAAAAATATTGTATATTTTTTTGTATGGGAAAAAAACTTCAAAGTGGATTTTAAAAAAACTGATCATAACTGAGGGTCTGGTATTCACATGAGTTATTACACCTTACATGGCAATTAAGATGACATACAATTGTTATGCCTTTCGGTGCCGCTTTGCATGTAGCAAGCTTTTGAAAGTTTGAGTTTTTGGTAGTTGAATCATACCCTTGATATAATTACATGATGATAACATTACTGATGTTGTCATTAGTTAACAACTTGCTAATGACCTTCTTTATGAATACAATAAAAAAGTTGCAGATTTTTTTACATTATACTACAAAATTTCTTTGATAAAGTAACTCATTAAGTAATTACCTTCAAGTTTTGATAAGATAAGCATATTAACGACAGCAAGTGTAAATGAGGGTAGTTATAATATAAGTAGGACGTATATGCTAACTTAATTTAGTAGCTCTTTGCACTTGTTCGCGCTTACTATACTTATTTAGTTCGATTTGTTTTCGTGTTATAATGGAAAGCTTCAGTACCAATTTGGATATGTTTATGTTTGTGGCGAACAATAGCTGTTTTTCAAAACCCAGCGAATTATTTGAAGTTTTGGTGAAAAACGTTACTTTGTCAGAAAATGAAAATAAAGAATTTAAACAATTCTGTCAGACTTTTGTGTGTTCGTTGAAAAACAAATGGATCTCGTGTAATCGCACGAGAAAAACATTCATAAAAAAGCATGAGATATGGCTGCAAGAAGACATAAAATGGCCTGAGTTCATAAAAGAAAAAATCACACCTTCTTTGGTGTTAGAAGAGCAGCAACCATGTTCTAGTTTTGACTGCAGTGTAAATGAGGGCGCATCAACATCATTAGGGTTGAATGCAGAGACTTGCAGTGTTGGAACATCAACAGAGGTGAGTCCAAGAAAAGTGTTCTCTGAGCTAAGCCCGCTACAGAAGAGAAGAAGAGTGGAAGAGCTACTAGCACATACTAATGAAAGCCTTGCTTTTGCAACTGGTTTAAGTGCTGGTAACAAAAACGTAGCAGATATAATTAAATTAATCACAGAACATCCCGAGGAAGCTACTAAGATAAAGCAACTGTTGAAGCCCAAGAAAGCTCAGCCCATATATTCCGCTGATAAAGCATTAGGTATACTGATTTCGTTGAAACTTTAAAATGGCAGTATACAACATTAAGAGTTTGCTTAAAAGAAGAGGGAATACCCCTATATCCTTCATATACTGCTATATTAGAGGCGAAGAAGGACTGCTACCCACCAAAAAATACTATAGATATCACTGAAAGAGGGGTAAAAGTTAAGCTTCAAGCGATTTTGGACAAAACTGTTGCTAGACTTGGGAAATTCCTACGTTTGGAATCATGTCTGGACAGAAAAGTATTAACACTTACATGCAAGTGGGGCTTTGATGGTGCTTCAGGGCAAAGTATATACAAGCAAACTATGGGGGGTGAAGATGATTACAGTAATTTTATGTGCTCCTTTGTGCCTTTAACACTTTGTGGCGAAGAAAAGTTATGGGAGAATCCAAAGCCATCTTCCACAATGTTCTGCAGACCGCTTTACTTCAAATTTGCAAGTGAAAACAAATTGAATATAAAGGAAGAACAAGCTATGATTGAAGCTGAGATTGCAGCAATTGAGCCGGATTGAGAAAAGCAACAAACGAAGACATTTTCAATGGTCTTCTTGTTTCGTTAGATCCCTACCTGTCCAGCATAAGGCCACAGCTGATAAAATCAAAACGCACACCTATTACCGATTCTTCTCATTGGTGATGATGATGCAGATATAGACAAGGAGAATATTGAATTCGTTGATAACATCAATGCATCATGCACCTATGCTGGACTCTGATGAAGAAGATACTCTTTGATAGATAATTGGTCTTTTATAAGTAGTTAGTAATAGAGAATAATATATATGTAAAGCTCTGAGTATTACTACATTTAATTATATAATTTACTGAAATAATATTTAATAGTATAATCAAATAAAGAAATTGTGACAGTTTTTATTGAATATGTGCTTTTTATTTCCTATTTTTTAAACAATTATTATTTAAATATATCCTAAGTACGTATTTATTCCTTGTGTATATACAAATTTCAATTATTTTCATGTTGAAAGTTATAGGTATCCTTATAATATAAAATGAAGACTTGAATAATCATCTACCAAAAACTCAAACTTTCAAAAGCTTGCTACATGCAAAGCGGCACCGAAAGGCATAACAATTGTATGTCATCTTAATCGCCATGTAAGGTGTAATAACTCCTGTGAATACCAGACCCTCAGTTATGATCAGTTTTTTTAAAATCCACTTTGAAGTTTTTTTCCCATACAAAAAAATATACAATATTTTTTTTCTCACACATGGAGCTACTCACGACCTTCATACTATAACAGTTAACAAAGGGAGGTGTACTTATTACAATAACATTTTTTAATTATTGATTTCTGACAATCAGTTTCTATGAGTATGAAGCTTGATTTTCAGACCACTGTGCGGCGGCGCGGCGAGCTTTCACGGGTCGCGGTCACACTCGCTATCGCTACACATGCAATGCGTCATGTGTCGCAAGCGCCACGCGATGACTCGCATCGCAAGGAGCGGACACGCTCTGGTGCTTGCTGCTTATCTCCAGCTTGACATCGTTTTGACATTACTTTAAAAGGATTGCTCAAATTCACTTGCTTAGGTCATACCGCCGAGTTGAGCAAAGAAAAAACTATACGCTAATTGAATAGAGGTATAAAATGGTCAAAAAAATGTACACGGTGCCTGATTAATTTGGGTCGTCTTAGCTCATCGTTCTTCTGGGAAATACTTAGGTTGCCGTTGTTGCAATTCGTACAGCGTCTCCCATCAATGAATTACAATAATACCTATATCTTATGCGAGACTCGTAAAGTTAATGACTTCTGTTAAACAATCAATTGTCATTTACACAACCATGTACCTATAATATCTATTTACTACCCTCATTACAAAACGGCGTGATCATGGTGAGCGGCCAGCCTGAAGTACGCATGTTGGTTTCATATACAAGCATCACTACGCCCTTACACGGTACGTTGTAGGTATACCTACTCACTCGGTGTATCCATCGTGCCCAACTGCCCAGCTATATCTCGTCGTCAAGAGACCCCGTGTCCTTGCCGTGATAGATAGCATCGTCCGCGTCGGCGGCAGGCGCGGGCCGTCCTCGGGGGACGAGGGAGATGAGATTAATTTAAGAAAATAACCACCTTTACTTTAAGCGAAGACAAAAGCGTCGTGCTCGGTGGAGTGCGCATTCAACAGAGGCTCAGTTTATTCAGTCAGTTATATAATAATCATGTATTATCTTATTATCATGTATCATCATCATCATGTCATCTATGTATCATCTTATTATCATGGATAAACGCCCCACAACATCTTTGTCCACTCAACTATACTTAGTTTCTCCTGTTATTGTTGCTCATTTATATTAATTAGTACACGACATGCATTGCTATAGTTGGATTTCTGTAGTCTGGTCTATCTAGACCGACTATCACATGTTAGTCGGTCTAGATATTCATCGGCATTTCATTTGCTGCATGTTTCCATTAGAACTTTGATGATGATTGTTGCTTTTGTGCTTCGGTTATCTCCGTCGGTCGGTTGTGGCCAGCGCTCGGATCCCTAACGCGACAATGGACCAGGCAAACGAATTTTTTTTTACACGTCAAATAAATCTATAAAAAATTACAAGACAAACTGTGTTTTTACTTTTTCCATATCTCAATAAATGGCTGAGATATTAACGATCAAAGTGCGTATTTACGGCCGCTGGTTTTTTTAATAACGCAGGCGGGCGGTCACTACTCGATGACGTCATCTCTCGGTAGTCGCGCGTAGTTGATAGGGATTTTTGACCGAAATGTTAATTTAAACTCAAGTAAAGCCGCGAGCAAACCTTAGTTATCAATAATAAAATAACATATATAATTCACATACTATCTACTACATCTATGCAAAATTTCAAGTCTGTATCTATAGAAATAAGAAAGTTATAGATTTTTGAACTGCATAGACCCATATTTTCTATACTTTCGCCGTATCGCGCTCGCGGCCGAGCCACGTCGTGACGTCATAGCGTAAGCGCGGAAATTCAAAAAAGGGCTTGAACTTCTCGTCTTTATAACTTCGGAAATACTGCATGTATTGAAGTGAAATAAAAAGTTATGTAATGTATATGACCTAAGCTCGGATTTTAGGTGTATTTGATAGTAATATTTTGACCCTTTTGCCTTCTCCATTGCATTATACATGAAGTTGATGACAAGTGTAGAACGCATTACAGAGATGTTTTCAGCACGAGTTCGCTAGACGTGCCGGGACTCGCAATCCGTCTGGTTCCGGTGCGGAAGCGCGTCCCGACCCGTTATCCCGCAATACCCGCTATCCCGCTAAATCCCTGCAACATTGTCACGATATTATTGTGTTTAGTTCATGGATGTCTCTCGGACGCGGACCTGTTAAAAGTATTGTTGGTTGGTCACCACAAATGCTTAAGCTTTACGGTCTTTGTCATCTCTATTGTGGTGGCTGTTCATGTGTAACCAGCGTTATACCGGACTATAATAGTGCCATGAGAAGTGAATGTTATGTCAGGTCTAATTGAATAGTAGTAGGGCCACGAGGTAAATTCTTCAAAATTTCCAACATCGGATTTGTTGAAGCGATGGTATAGATTGACTTTAAAAAAGTGTTTGTGAAAGCCAACTTTGAGTAAAACTTCATTTCATCTCATCACTTCGCCGACACTGTGATGACCGGTCCGACGCGGGGCGGTGTGTGCGCAGGTCGGCGGAGGACAACGCGCTGGAGGAGCTGGGTGCGGCGGCGCTGGCGGGCGCGCGCGCGCTGCGCGTGCTGCGGCTGGCGCGCAACCTGCTGCGCGCGCCGCCCGCCGCGCTCGCCGGCACGCCGCTGCTGCAGGCACTGTGAGTGCTGTACGGCTCTAGAGATCGCGCGGGCTTCCACTGATTAGTGTCACAGGGCGAAATGTTGAGACTGATCAGATCCAATGATATTTAGTAAAAGAGGTGATGAGATCGCTAAATACTTGCGAGTTGTTGCTAAGCAGAAACTCCACCGACTGGTGTCGTAAGGTGCAGTAGTGAGGTACTCATATTATGGTAACCAGTCTCCATTCTCATATGGTACACATCTAGTACTCAATGGTAACTAGTCTGACGTGTCGATCTTTCTACTGTAATCAAACCTCTCCTTTCTTTTTCATTTCTTTTATGGCAAACAACGCATCGGTAAAGACTGAAAGCTTTGCTGATGGCAAGTGTCCACGGTCGACGGTGACCACTTACCATCAGGTGGCTCATCAGCTATTTACATAAAAAATACTGCCGAACGCGACGCTTCTGACGTGACTGTGTGAGCGGAATCGCAAGGGCGCGTTAATATGACACGCATGATCGTGAACGGGGCGCGCGGGCGGCTCGGCTGCGCGCTTTCCTCCTGGTGCATAGCAAATTAAACTAAAAAACGTTAATGCATCCATACATTGTCTACAAATCTACATTACTTCAATAAATATACTTAAACTTGTAAACGGCTAAATTTCTAAAAAAAAACTACACTTTAATATGTATTTCTAATTAAGTCACTTAGTTATAATATTGAAGTCCGTTAGTTCTTACTTCCATAAGTACGATACGCGATGCAAACATACATATTAGTGTAAACAGGTTATATCGACTACAATTTGCAACGTTAGTCAATTAATCTGGCGATGCAATAGGCTGTAACAATCACGACAACAAAAACAAGATAATCAGTGACCTCACGCCGCCGCCGCGCATGATTCATTGCACGAGATAAAAGACGATGTGTTAATGACTTACGTCTCATTGGGAAGAGCTCGTCGAGCGCCAACCTAATAATGATCACGTATCAATTTAGCTCCACATAGTCCACATACATATAAAAAATCGTCCACCCCACCGTCGAATGCGCCGACCGACGGTGACAAGTAGAGCGCGGAAAATTTATGTCATTTCTGCGGCCCTGTAGATTCTGCTCAAATTATAATAAAATAATTATCTCTCAGAAATAAATATATATTTTTAAATCCCAACACTTATTTTTTTTTAGTTTATTTTGGATAGAAACCAACAGCAACTTACGTCAAGTACCGATTACAATCAATACAAACCGAACACAGCCGCATGACTGCCCGTAAGCGCGAGTCAGTTCGAAAGGCTTCACTGTATACTTACTTTGTTTACAATCGGGCGGGACCGTCTCATTCATCTGCAAGAAGACGCACAACCTAATTCCAAAGCAAGTAAGTTGTCTACTTGAAAAACTTTTTGTCGACATCGTAGCCGTAGCGGCGGGGGCTGTCACGGCGATACAGGACGTGCGGCAATATTTCAGCCGCTCGCGACAGACGAGCCCGTAAATCAGAGTCGGCACGTTTACGACGTATTTACATACACGTCCCCGGGGGCTCCCGGATACATTATCCGCAGATCTCGGAGGTGTGGGGTCGTGAGCCCGGCGGCCCACGGCGCCGGCGGCACCACAGGTCGTACAGGCCTCTAATGCTATCGCTACAAAGCCAGGAAAGGGAAATAACTAATAATTCGTTTCGCAATGAGAGCAGCGCGACGCGGTCACTGACTTCTACGTATTTATATTACGGCTTATAAATACCGACACCTTTTCGTATGATTATGACGTAATGGGTTATTTACTGTGTACTCAAATAGCGATAACGAGAACTGTTCACCAAAACGTTTTCCCGAATGCCTTACCATAATACCGTCATAAAAAAGCTTTCGAAAAAAGGGTTGTCTATATTTGTGTTACCACTGGTATTCATGTTTCTGGTCTCAATGAAACCATACCACGTACATTGCCAGCGCTGGTTGGCTAGGCAATAATGTTCTAATGCGGTTTATTTAATAGATAGAGTGATTCAATAGAAAGGTTAATGTATATTATATTAAATTTTTGTGTAAAGTGGTTGAAATATGACGATAACAGTTGAGAAAGTCGGAATAAATCAGGCCGCCTGGGAGCTTTCAGCGAAAACGCAGCCTAATCCCTTCGAGATATAACAAAACAATGTATGGGTGGAATATTCCTCTTTTATTGGTCTACAATAAAGTCCGCGATGACATAATTATGTATATCTTTTAAGGATAGCTGACTGTACCCATTCTAAGTTTTAAAAAAATGGTCACTTACAATGCGGTAATGCGGTAATGCGGAAAGCTATTTAGAGGGATACAGTAATAATCCTTATCTATTTAAATATGTTAAACCTTAAGCATTTCAGGCACATTATGATAAACTTTTACACCATGTACCTAATTGAAATGAATATCTTAGGAGCTATCACAAAATGAATTATAACGCGCGTGAAAATAAATTCGTGCGCGGGTTACGTTCAACAATTTCGGAGTGAGGGTACTATACTAAGGGACAGGTTTGCCAAAGCGAAGCGAGGGCGGTTATCATAGTTATATGCGAAAGTATCTATGTCTGTCTGTCACCTATTCACGCATAAGCTGCAGAACCTATCTGGATAAAATTGGGTATGGAAATAGTTAGATACCCGGGAAAGGCCACACGATAGCGTTTACCTCGTTAATACGTTCCCTTGGGAGCATTTTAACGGTATTTCGTCGTTTTGTAACTAGTCAAATATAAATGTGTCCGTGTGTTGCAGCAACCTGGGCGGCAACCTGCTGGAGGAGCTGCGCGCCGACTCGTTCCCGCCGCTGCCGCAGCTGCACACGCTGTGAGTACCACCACACCACGTCACCACGTCACCACGTCACCACGTCACCAGCACGACAACACACACACAATCCTTCCATTATTCTTCTTCTAATAATTAATTGCAGTATGCATGTATATTATGTATAATTCAAGCTCGTTCCACTTGAATGGAAATCCGACATTCCACCATGAATCGCTTAACTTGCAATTAATAGTCAACTGAATTATCATTACACACAGTAGTACACTGACAACACGTCAGACTCCGCAGAGTAATATTATTATTATGGTATTTAATTTCAGTCAATGGTTACCTACTTACTAATGCGCGCGCGCCTGTTAATATGCTCCATCAAGTAAATCATAAAAACAAAAGTATTGTGAGTACAACATTTCATATCTATGCTGTTGACAGCTGCAGCTCTAGATATCACTGGTGTGGAGCCGTCGTGGCTCGTGGGGCGCAGCAATCTGTTTATGATGGAGTTTGTAGATAGCTATCATAATTGAATACGATAAAATTTCATGATTGTGTTATAAACCGTTGATGAGGTTCGTAATCTGGAGGCGATCGCGCTTCTATCAGTTTATTTTATCTCGGACCAAAACAACAAGAAGTTGTAAGATTTGACCCAAATAACAACCTAATTCAAAATATCTTTTAAACATTTTTACTATTGTTTCGGTAAAGAAAGACATCGTGAGGAAATCAGCATGAGAGTTCTCCATAATGTTCTCAAAAGTTGTATGAAGTGTAACAATCCACACTTGGCCAGCGGGGTAGGCTACGAATTGTACCCTCGAATTGTGGGAAATCTGAACCCAGTAGTGGGACAGTAATGGGTGCGACCCATAAAGAGAAGAAGAAGAAGAAAAGCTTATTGCCGTCTAGTTACAAACAAAATAACACGGGTACCAAACTACCCAGTACCCAGGTAGTCTATCTACAGGCCACACCTACTTAGGTTTAGCTTTTGTTGTAAAATAAGCACCGAGTACGAGGAACATCGAAACATTTATTTTCTTTAGTGACAAAGCTCCTTTTCCCAACACCTGTACCTACTAAGTTTCATAAAATACAGGGTGTATTTTATACGCAAAAAATATATGATGATTATCACTAAACAAATAATTTTCATAATTTGATTTAAAAGAAAATAATACAAACCGATTAATGGAAGTCTTCTATTTATGCGAGCGTATTGCAAATAAACCAAACACGAGAAGCATTTCAGTAATAACCGGATTGTGATTATGCAAATTTTAAATAACAGTAATTACTAATTAGCGTTAAGTGGCAAACGCCGGCGGCAATCACCTGCGATACTGTAGTTAACTGAAGCGGGCATTATATTTAGCGCGGCCGCCCCGCCCCGCCCCGCCCCGCTCGGCCTGCGCTAGCGTCGCGACGCCGCCGCCGCCGACGTCACGCCGTAATTGGGTTAGCTTCCATTCGGCCCTTCATCAGTAATATTGTAAGATAGCTTTTCCCCGACGCGCGACGGCCGGAAACGGGAATTCTTCTTGAGCCAAACTCATTGAGAATTGAATCATTTACATAAAGGCCAATCTCGACTAAACGCTATAAGCAGAAACACTAGCTTACAAATTTATTTCGCGACCTAGCGTTCGTCCATTGCTCAATGATGTAATGTAAATATTAGAGGTATACTAACAAAAATTACTTTCTACAAGGCAAATCTACAAACTAAACGCTAAAGGCGCGTGGGCGGCGTCGCGCGTCGTGTTCGATGTAGCTTTATATTAAAAAATACGCGTTATCATGTAGGCACATGGACGAGAGTAATGTTGTTGACAGGAAAAAACCAGCGACGCTAAAGAAGTCACGCGTCCTGCGGGGAGCGGGGAGCGTGGGGGCAGGGGGAGGGGGGCACACGAGACTTTCTAAGTACCGGAGGCAATGTTTTTTGTAGATCAAATATTATGATGTAAACTCGAAGGCGATTGAAGCAAACCGCTCAATCCAGTTCCAAACGCGGCACGGAGCCGGCTCAGCCGGCCATCCAACCAGATAGACCCACATCCGCGCGGTGAAGGTGAGCAAGCGCGACACTTCACACTAGCGACCGCTCCACCGGCACCGGCGGCGGCGGCGGCTCCGCGCCGCGCACCGTTTCAATACTATAAAAGTACCGAAGTACACTGTGCAAATCACGCGGCCGGCCACACGTGTGCGTTTCTTGGAGGATCTAGAATAATTCAAATAGTATAATTATGCATCTAAATCACGACGCAATACGTTCAGAGATATTAGGGGCTCACGCGTTTAATAGGTCGGTAGTAGTAGTAGGTAACTAAAAAATTATTAAAGGCAATATAAATTAATGTGCCTAATAATTTATCTTCACATAAATCTGCCCTCGTATTTCAGCTAGCAAATTGTTAAAATTACTGTAAAGAAAATAAGCTTTCCACTGACGATGACGGTACGAGCAAAGTGGACAAGAAGGTCTGTATGATTAAATTTACCTACTGAAGCGATTTCGTAGTTTGGCGCTGAAAATATTTGTGAGAACCATGTCTTTTATCACTTAGATAAAAGTTTGTCCTCCAGTGTTTGGTACCCGTGGGCTGCGGACAAGGGAAGGGTGGGGGAAGAGCGGTCGTACTGACATAGTTATTTTAAATTATAATGTTAGCAACGAAAGTGCATTGTCGGTAATTGGGTTGAATTACATTTCAACGGAGTTGGACAAGTTCCAATATCGGTACTTCCAGTAGGTACAGCCGTAATGTATAGCGGCAGCCGCTAGGAGCCGCGAGTGGCCGCGACTAACAGTGATAATAAAACTGTCAGCGTACTGTCCGCCGGCGCAGCGGACACGTTACACGACACGGGATGCGATCTGCGATATTAGTTCCGGCGTCCGGCGGTGACGACTCGCGTACACCGAGACATGTAATTCCTCCATTGGTGTTGTTGCACACAGCGTGATGCCACTCCGCCGTTGTACTGCTGCATCACCTACATTACAAGTAGCGGTATCAAGCTCACCGCGCCTCAAACGAGATCATGAAAGATGTGTGTATGTGTGTGTCTACACACCGTGTGATACACCGTGTTCAATGTTGTCAACATTGTCGTTTTATCTAAATTATCTATGAGCGCTTCATACATATTTTTTCATATTCAGGGACCTAATTCTGCCTAACTCTGATAATTTATAACTATATGACTAAGGTGGATTGTGATAAATCGGGACAATTGGCGTTCCGATCAAGGGTAATCGAACTGAAATTCAGGACATCTGGCATTATCAGGTAAGACGGAGAGGCTCATGGTGGTGGTATCGATCGCACGCTAAACGAGTGTTGCGACGACAACCAGCAGTCGCCGCCGGTGTCGTCCCCGGAACATATATTTCCGAAACGATGAAGATTTATTGACTATGCGATTCATCCCCCGCCCACGCACGTCCACGACGCAAGGAGGCTAAACCGACCCCTCACGGCCTCGCCTCGTCAGATGTTCCGAGAAAGTTAAGAAAATAATAGATTGAAAACATGTATCACAGAAAATAAAAACTAACCAAGGCAGATCATAAATCATACTCGTTCCGGCTGAACTGAGCCGCTGAACGCCGGGACGCCGCCGCCGCCGGGAAGTAGAACAACTCTGAACAGTAAACTCGATACTGTTACGATTCGATATAAAATGTAATAGGGGATGTAATATTCCGCTCGTTTAGCTACTATTATCTGAAACAAGAGTCGTTACTCACGTAATACTGTTCCAAGGGCAATAAAAAGATTTGTGATGGTAATCCTCTTCTAAAATAAACATCAAGACTTCGGCGCGTGTTGTACCGCGGGGCTGGTGGCTCCCGGTGGCTCCCTGAACTTACAATGAGGGGCAAACTAACCGGGTATCTGGGTATCGCCGAGCGCCGCTTTATGAGGTGGTATTAATTTTAATGGCGCCATAAACGGGAGTAATCTGCAATGTTTCCAAAGTTAACGCCGTTCGTCATGATTGCGGGCGATCGCGCATCGTGTCGGGATCGCGGGACCCCGGGATCGTCGGGAGGCGGATTAATTACGCATTCATCCTCGCCTCTCGCGCCTCCTCGGGCCCGTGCAGTCGACAGCGAGTAATCTGAACTATAATCGGGACACATAAATTCGAGACCCAGGCTTCTCAGTGAACATTACGCGCAGGGCCAGAGTAATGTCGTTTTAACGAAATAATAAGATGACAAATGTTTTATAGTATGTTGAAGACATTAGCTGTTCGTTATTATGTGTTTAAGACAAGGGTAAAAGAAAATAAACACAAACGGCGGTTTCGATCTTGTCTAGCCTAGGACCTATATCGGTGGAGTAGCGGATCACATCCCGGGCCGTGGCGGGCGGAATGGGCGGATATTCCGTGACAAATAAAATGCAGCCGACGGTGCTCCGACGTCTGGGTGTATCGTTCATGTTTATTGGTCGTTTGGCTGCAGTTTCTTTGAAGAAAGTATAAGGAGCAGGTGACCATGTGAACATATTGGCTCCCCATAAATATTTCTATTTCCTCATAACGACATATATAATTTCATATGCTTCATCAAAAGCCCTAATGACAAGACAACGACAATTTATTACCTGTAATACCTAATTACAAGGTGGTGCTCACTGGTGGAGCCGGTCAAACTAATTGCAACTTGCAGCTGTAGAATTTTGTCGACTGACTTTAGTTTTGCCAAAATATATTGTATACTGAGAATACGAAGTGAGGACTGGGGGGCAAAATTCCAAGGTTCGACCAACGTTCGTTCTACCTTCTCGTGTATATATAGGAGGGTATACTCAAAGTAAGTACTGTTAGATGAAATATCGGAACAAGGGATATTGGCAACACTATGGTCGCGCCGATGTGACCCGATCACTAGCGAGAGTTTGACAGCTCTCTTACCGCGCTCTTGGATGAAGCGAAAAGATGTGGCATAAGAATAAAATGAACCAAGACAATTTGTATCTATTAGTACATAACATAATAAAATGATGTGGTGTCGTGGGACACCAGGTAGGAACGAAGTTCCTTCGGCTAATGAAGGCAACGGCGAACGAAAAGAAAGAGGGAGAAAGAGAAAGGTATTATACACTACTCGCTTGTGTATGCGACTGTCGCGCCTGCGCACGTCTCATTTAACGCTTTTATTCCACGCATTTTTTCTTACGGTTTTACTATCACATATTTTTCAGTTCGGTCGCCGCAGCAAAACCTATCCCCTCCAAGCCTGCCGTAAGGAACTTCGTTCCAAAATGGATTATCGTTGAACATAATTCATACAGTAAATACGTCTGAAATCTGCGAGATACCGTTTCGGTGAAATGACAAGCCCGCGGCGCAACATTAATGAAATACACTCACCACTTAGAGTTAGAAAGCTATAAAAGTTTACGAGCCATTTCGGCGGAACATTAAAAAGATACTCGACGCAGCTAAAATTTTATGTGTGTAGCTGAAACCGAACTTCATAAAGTCGCAACGCTTCAGATTTAATGTCGGTTTGTTAAACTGACAACATCCGCTCGGGGCGGTGCGGGCGGTGCGGGCGGCGCGGGCGGCGGATGCGCCGCGCGGGGCGGTAAGCCGGTAATGGACTCGCGAACCTTCATTTATCAACGTTACAAATGGCTCATCACGCCGCGCGCCGCCACTCCGCCCGCCCGACTGAATTAATTAGAACAACACTTACCTCTACAATGAAATCATCTCTATTTATGATTTCTACGAAAGCGAATGCTTTTAATGAAGGTTCTTATAAGAAACATAAAAGCCATAGTAGCTACATACAGGCACTACAGACAGACAAACACCAATCACGTCATTTCATAACACCGAGCGCCGTTATTTATACTTATAGTATTTATGATGGAGTTCATCATCGACATTGAAATCGACATAGGTAGAACCTACTGGTGGGGCAAGTTTTCACCAGAAGAAAAGCGATCAAGTGTTTGTGTCAGGCAGGTCTCAGGGCAGTGTTATAAGTATCATTCGAGCAACCAAGTCAAAGGTATGATATGAATTATAAGAATGGCTTACTTCACGGACCACACGGGTATATAGAGATTACTGTCAAGTGTTTGCTATTCTCACAGAAATGGTCTGTGGCTATTCTTTACTACTTAGGTACCTACCGTCTACCTAATAGTTTATTACTCTTTGTTTATTAGTGCAGTAGGCACTTAATACTGGTGAAAGCATAACTGTTTTTAGTTTTTGACCTTAAACTCTCTCTCTCTCTCTCTTTCTCCCTCTCTCCCTTCCTCTCTCTCTCTCTCTCTCTCTTTGTGTGTCTTTACCATCTCCATAGTGTATTAATTTCATTATCTTTATAATTAACCAGAAAACAAAGTTTCATTTCTACCGCCTGAACTCACACTTGTTGTTTGGCATATTGTTTTATTTTTTATGCTTTTAGATATTTTTTTGGTGCATCCTCTGCGTGTCTCATCGTCAGTCGTCACTGTTGGAGAGCGTCATATGACGACTCCGTAGCCAAGTTGGGTTGGTAGTGGCCCTGCCTGCGAAGCGAAGGGTCCCAGGTTCGATTCCCGACCGGGGCAGGTGTTATATGTGACAGATAAATGTTTGTTCTCGGGTCAGGGGTGTTAATGATGTGTTATTTCTGTTGCCATGCCGCCCGCGACACCGACAGGGAATCATAGTGCGGGGGTATGAGTGTGTTAGCGTTTATTTATTATTTATATCTATTATGTGTTGTAAGATGAATATGTCACGTAATAGCTCAACCATTGACACTAGCTATCAGTCGGCATTCTAGGGCCAGCCTCCCAGTGCTTCAAGTCCTCGAGAGCTGGTCAATTCCATGAATATTGATTAAAGATATCTTAATCTGGCATCGTCTGGTCACAGTCACCCTCGGTTATTATTGATGGTGTCCAGTCCATATCCCGTATGCCAAACCTTTATGAAATCTAGCCATCCTTATGGACTCTTGTCTTTCATAGAGTCCTGAAAAAGCTTTGCAGCTGTGGGTAGGCTCCACAGGGTTCATAATTCCTTCCCTTGTCCACTAAAATTACTTTACCGAATGACCGAATCCAGAAATTCCGTAACGAAAAAAACCTAACACCCCCAATCAGCGCCATCTAGTACCTCAATACTAAGGTACTATGGTACGTATGTTTTCTACAAACTAGATGGCGCTGTTCTGATATAACTATATAACTTCTAATAATTATAATTGCATAAGTTGATAAAAAATGCTATGCAATAGCTTTACTGCGGCAGTCTCCGAGTGCCACATTTAATTTTTTACCTATTTTTGTTTATGTGATAAAGCTCATATTAACAGGGTCCGTTTGTCACCGTTAGGAATATTAAAAAACAGATAGAGATAATAATAAATCGACGTCAAAAAGAAAATCTACAAATGGCACTACAAAACGAAAAATAACCTAATTAAAATGCACACATTACAAGTGTATGTGTACCAACGATGCACTCACGAAGCTATCGCGGCCGCGCTACGTGGGGAAGCTATTACATTGATGAGCTGTTCGTGTCGCGCATTAAGATCGCTTCATTACCTCACCATCGTCAGTGACGGTGACGGTGTGACCTGCGGCTGCGTGTCGACGTGTCTCTGCCCTTCAATGGTAGAACGACTAACGACTGTAGGAATTACAAACACGGCATAAACATGTCGCATTCAATGTAAAGTTGCGAACATTCTGTAAGGACACTTGTGACACAGTTAATAGAGGACAGCGTACAGTAAGTCCCTCACGAGACATACTTAGAAGCTATTATATGTATGTACGTACGGTCTTACGACCTCGACTACGAGGTAAAAGGTAAAAATAAGCGACACTGCGAACGGATTAGGTACATAATATTATATACATAATATTATATACATAATATTATACATAATATTATATCAACAAAACAGTGATGGTCTTTATATCGTTATCGTTACGATGAAAGAACCGGCGCAGTCTCGTGGTGTGATGCGATCTTGGAGATAATCGATAGTGCAACCTGATAGGGCTGCTGTGGGCGGCCGGCGGGTCAGCGCCCGGCGCCCCCGCGCTCCGCCCGCCGCCCGCGCGCCCGCTCGCAGACACCAGCTGTAACAGCGTAGCATATGAACAAAGAGCGCTACTAAGTGTGTCTATCAAACAGTTGATGTTGGGACATATCTTTAAAAAATGTGCATATCTTTTTGATTTTTCATTTCTTATCGATAATTTCTTAAATGTTCCTGTTGTTAAGATGCAATGTAACGCAGCTTGGCCGGATCAATTCTCTGGTTGTAAATTGTAACAAATTGTAAAAAATTGCCCCGCTCCATCCCCCGGCGGGCAGCGAGCCCGCGGCTCATCCTTGAACCGAGATAGTCCGAGATAGTGTCACGATAGCCGCAACCCTTCTCACGCGTCGATCAGACGTCGTTGATTTATGACGGCGAGAAGTAACCTCTCCTGTTCCCCTCCCCCCTCCTCCCGCCCGAGCCCCTCCCGTCGCCCGCAATATACCCACAAGAGTTACATTATATTGCCGCTCGCCTGCGGATGATAATCGAGAGATAAGTTTCGGTGAAATATGTTCGCTTATAGATCCTAAACTTTCATGATAAGAGGCGAGCGCCGACCGCCGCGCCCGAGCCGCCCGACGCCCGACGCCCGTCCTGGCATTTGTCACACTAATGGGTGCTTTTATTATCCATACGAAGCTCGGCTCGATGATCGAAAACATTCGTGTGTACCTATTAACATCTACTTTTATTTTAAAATCTAATTTATGAATAAGTATAAACCGTGTGTTTTATCTCATTTCCTCCGAAATTTTCAGAGCACCTCTCATAGGTACCTACACCTACACAAACACTATTCGGTTTGCTATCTTATGCTGCATCCACACGCTTGCGGCTGTTCACCGGATGGATGTTCACCGACTTAAATACAAGATATTGCCAATACTCAATCAGGAAACGTTAATATCGACTGGTCATTGAGATGTCCTAATAATTTTTATCTGTTGGTCGTCCACAGGATCCTGAAACGCAACCGCATCAGGCACATCGACGAGCGCGCCTTCGTCAACACGCCCGCGCTGAGGGTCCTGTGAGTACCACCCGATGGTCCGACCACCTCGGCCACTACGTTACACGAACATGCAGATGGTACACGAGATCGTACAAGGCCACTTCGACTAACTAGGTGGCTACCTTACCTCGCCCACGACGACTGTTTTTATCTAACGTTTCTGTCGTGTCGTATCTGTCGTCGAACGAGCAGTCAAGAGGTGGTAAGTGGTCACCGTTACCCATGGACATCAGTAACGACAAAGGCAAAAGATACGATACGTTGCCCGTCAAATACCAAGAAAGAAGAAAGAAAGACAGTACTAACTCTAAACCAAACTTCCAATATCGGTTTTCAACGCGAGTGAGTCTACTTCAACGAGTTACCTCGACGACTAGTACCCATAGCTATAGTGAACGCAATAAATACATACCGACAACGTTACTTTACAGATAACCCGTCACGCGAGTCGTGTTTATTTTAATAAAGCTCAATGTATATCTTGAACCTTAGTTATAAGGATCACGTTAATCTGGCATAATCTTTGGAATTATCGGGTGGAATTGAGAACGGTGGCGGCGCTATCGGACGTATTCTCGTGTCGGAGCCGCCAACAGCGTCTCGGCACGCGATCATTACGCCGTCAATACGCGGCCGCCGGCAGAACACGGCAGTCACGGGGTATAACCATTCATGTGGACTTTGACCTCTTTTAAAGGAATTCCATAAAATTTCAGTAACGTTTACCTTAGTTCTGTATTTGAGAACATTTTTAGGGTTCCGTGATCACTGTTTCTTCATGTCTGTCTGTCTGTTGTGTAGCTCAGAAACTGATATGTTATATTTTAGGTCTAAGTTACAAGTCATATTTATGGACATGTACGAAGCATTTAACCGAGTTCGATAAACTTAAATCATCGAACAGAACATTTAGATACAGATTCGAACAGATATTTTCAGATTAAATGTTTAGAAACAGTCACATAGATTGTGAAAACTTTTTTCGGAGAGAGCAATCCGCCGCAACCCGCCATCCGCCATTCGTCACCGAGACACATCCCTCACATGGGACCACCGACGTTACTGAAAGTTGAACAGTCCGTACGATTTATTCGACAAAACAAACAACAAGTGTTACGATTCCTTTGATGAATGTGACATGTTTGCTGAGCGCTGGACGAGGTGTCCCCAACGCCCTACTGCGTTAGTTTTCGGCAGATAGGGTTAGACTTGGTCGAGATCCATTACCTACAAACCTACATTCGTCGTCATGGCCAGCCGCAGGGGTGCTATTTGTATCGCATCCCTTATTTGTTTCCTCCCTTCATCATAACACAACGAGTACCGAAGTGAAATGTGTGTTTCATTGTTATTAACATTATCATCATGCAATATTCTTTTTATTGTTATAAACTTGACCTCGTCGCCTACACTACGTGTTCAATGTAACGTGTTCGATGTCATGAACTTCGATGTACCTAATGGAATTCGATGTGGCGTATGGAACCCGTGTTCAGGCAACGGATCTGTTGGAGATCGCTATCGGCAAGCAATACGCTGTACTCTGTACAGTCTACACACTCGACCACGCGCACCTTTGCGTGCCGCTTACAATTGTTTGTTAAAACAAACTATGAGTAGGTTACAGTAGGTATGACCTCAATGAGTCGCCACCGACGATAACCCTTTTACGTACAACTATCGGTTAACTACTTGACCTATAAATTAGGATGTTGTAGATAGTAATATTTACATTCACAGTATACCTATCAATCCTATCTCTTAATGCAGTTCTCTCATGGAAGACGATAAGGTCACTCTGTCAACAAATCCGAACTTTAGGTGGTTCTTTTGTAAATACGAGTATAGGATATAATTATGTTGACAGATATACTTAAAATATGTTGTTTCCGGCAGGAGGCTGGAGGACAACCAGCTGACGGAGCTGCCGGCCGCCGTGCACCGGCTGCCGCTGCTCGAGGACCTGTAAGTCATGCACATCAACCATCAATACCTGCATAACACTAAAAATATTACAAACGCGTTGCCAGTCAACGAAGAAGACACGACGAGAGGTTTCGCGGCTTATTCCTGGAACAGGGTGGCACCTAGCCAGGTGGGATTCATGCAAATATAATAATATTAATTAAAGTATTATTAATGATATTATGATAATCCTTACTAGAAGCCCAACCGGGCCTAAACAGGGGCCGGCGCGTCTTCGACACCCTGGTCTCCCCGGTCTGCCGGCGGCGGTTAAACAGAACCGGTATCAATACTATCAATATCGATAGCGGGTGCCCGTTTATCAGGACTTACACGTTCGCGTTCACCCGGGCCGCGACCGCTCCGCCGTTATTGGGTCAGTCGGAAATAATAAAAGGGATATAACATCGCGGGTTTTGTTTGTACTACAAATGTTTCATTACGTGTTTCATATAATAACTTTATGGCCACTACTGAAGTAATTGGTTTCGATCACCGCATTCTTTGGATGCCCTCGTTGTTTTAGAAATTGAGGGCGATGAGAATAAAATGTAGAGCACATTAGCAAAATATTTACCAGAATGTTGTTTGTTCGACAAATTTGGAATACCCGTTTGTTATTTGACTGTTCAAGTTTACAACTAAAATATATTAACACAATCGATCGGCATTTCCAGGGGTCACTTGCACAGGACCTTGAGCAGGGAATGTTGCGACACCTGGTGTGCTAGTTGTAATGATGTGTGTGTGTGTGTGTGTCGCAGGTCGGTGTCGAACAACGCGGTGCAGCGCGTGGGGCTGGGGCTGGCGGCGTGCGCTCGGCTGGCGCGCCTGGAGATGCGCGGGAACCCGCTGCGCCACGTGCACCCGCAGGCCTTCGCGCACCTGCCGCGCCTCGTCACGCTGTCAGTACCACTTATCCTCAATCAGATCTAAAAACCTGGTTTAGGTCGTATTGGATGTACGATCTGCATGTCGTTGCCGCGTGGCCACAGCGCCGCCCGCCGCCGCCGCCGCCGACGAGAGTTTCCGTCGAGTCGCCAAATCCGATAAAATAACGTCGCTCCTCCGATGAAAAATATTTTCGTTCACATTTCCCTCGCTGAAACGCTTCACGCTTAAAATATTTACATAGATACTACATATGTACGTACTGAAATGATTCAATAAAACAAAGTTTGTTGCCGAACTTTTATTAGGTAACTAACACATGCTATTTAAATACCGTAGCAACATTTGTTATTTATTGTAGTTTTAGGTAATAAGTGACTTTCCTGAATTTATTTCCGAAAGCTTTATGGACTAAAAAGGGCAGTTGAGCGTCGTAAAGATACGGTATATTGCAACGTGGGTGTTGCCTCACCAGCGTCGCAGCGAGGTCCCGAGGTCCCGAGGCCCCGAGGCCCCGAGGCCCCAGGCCCCGAGGCCCCGAGCCCGGCCGCCCCAAACTGTTACAAAGTTGTAAGTAAAAATGTTCGGTCGACTTGTTTGACAATGAAGTGAAGGGCAGAAGGCAATTCTTGCAAATTCATGAATAATTCCCGATCCAATGTCACCGAGCAGAGTCGTCACATAACTTTACTGAGATTGACTTACTTATTGGAATTCTTGGTTGAAATATCCGGAACATTCGTAAAAATTAGGGATATTGAACGTATTATATTTGCAAAGTTTTATTGCAACAGTTCCTATTAACATAATTTTTATTTGTTACGATTGAGCCAGCTGACATTGTTGTCGTTGCGGTAAGATTAAGTCCTGTCGTCATTTGAAGCAACAACAAAACAAGAACAAAAATGTTTTATTGATTTTTGTTTATGCCACCTTTGACCTAAATACGTTGACTTGCCAAAATTACACTGTTGTTATCACTGAGGATTTATACGAACTTTTACCTACTCTTTTTAAGTTTATCCCGTGTCCCGTGTCCGATTCGGATTTGGTACGTCTTACGTATGTAGTATGTACATAAATCGCTATTGGGACACAGCGGGGCAGGCGGCCCGGTGGCCCGACACGCAGGCGGAAGGTCGCTGTGCGTAACGCGTGGCGCTCAGGACTATCGACTGATTTATGTTGGCGGATATTTTGATCCAAACTTTCTACTTTCGTATGCGCATCTTGTATCGAAAACCGAGAAGCGCTCCTAGCTTGACGGCCTGCGTCGGTGATCGGTTAAGTTAAAAGCAAATAAAACCATCGTTAACACATCTTCATCACGAACTATTACCGTCCCGAGCGCTGGGCTCGAGTTGCAGTCTGCATCCGCAAGGTCGATCATGTGGCGTGTCGGTTGCAGCGTGCTGTCGTCGGCGCGGCAGCTGACGTCGCTGCCGTCGCTGGCGGGCTGCGGACGCCTGCGCACGCTGCGCGCCGACCGCGCGCGCCTGGCCGCGCTGCCGCCGCATCTGTGCGCGCACGTGCCGCAGCTACGCGCGCTGTCAGTACGCACACACACACACACACACACTCTCAAATTAAGCTAACAAAGATTAATCATAGGTACCTTTGGCAATGTTCTAACTAACATAACGAAACTCACAAACACTAAGCTTCATTTCGTATCTCCATAACGGTACGAACGTTAATCGGATGTAAAATATAGTTTAATATTTTGGCATAGAACTTAACTATTAACCGATGATCAATATGGCAAAACGGAATTTAGGTCATTACAATCCAAGTATAATCTGGCCCTCGATCTCTCTAATAAATAACTACAATTCGCCGAGTATTGTTGTAGATTGTACGAATATATCTATGGGCTTGGCCACATCTCTATGCGTGACGCCTCGTGCCGGTTGGAATTCAACCGAGTTCGACGTCGCCGGACCGTATCAAATTCGGACCGTGGCCATGTCCGGCCCGGTAAAGCTTTTTATATTTTGTCGTCAAGACATGTCTTGTCAGAACACGTAACAATGTTCAACTGATAACATTAATAAAGGATAAGGGTGAGAAAATAACTCTAACGATAGTTGCTTACGTCCCCCGCGCCGAGCTTGCCGCGCACACAAGGTCGACAAGTTAGATAGCAATAGCGTATCATTGTGTGCAGGGACCTGCGCTCGAACCAGCTGGACCGCATCCCCGAGCTGCACGACTGCTCCGAGCTGCGCGTGCTGTGAGTACCTCCCGACTCAATTGTTACTTTACTTTTATAAACAGTTTTTACTTTTATTTATATTATATGGCCATGTAAAATACAGGTTTCACTGATTTTATACGTGAAATATGAAATCCAAGGAACGACCATTGTTTTTATTATATTACATTATTGTCCTCGTCCCTAAATGCAAAAAAACGTACGAACGTTTTGTAACACTTCGCCACACCAGCAACACGTCCACCGGGGATAAGGCTATAAGCGCCTTACGGTAATGATCGGGATAGTATGCTAGAAGTACTACAACTCCAACTAACTAATTAAATAACTTAATTACTCACGTGTAGAATATCAGTTTCCAATAAGTATATGAAACTGCGATACAATACAACCGACTAGTGATAAAATCATAACTACCGTTTCCTGAACTATTGTAGCCTACTTTACAATACACTGTACAATGGCACTGGCTACAATAGTTGCACATTTTTAGGGTTCCGTACCAAAATGGTAAACGGTAAAACGGAATCCTATTATTTCATCAATAACTTGCGAATACGTTTATCGATCGGTGACAGTTTTTTGGAAACAATGATATTTTTGGGGAAAAAAAACAAGCAGGTAGATATGTGACTAGCGTGCGAAAAGTGAGTTGTCCTACTTTTCATGTAGCTATCTCTTTCTATCTCATCCGTTCCTAAATTATCTGTCACCACATCCTTAGTTACAGTAATGCCATTGTAGCGGATCCAAAAGGGCAATTTGCGTTGTATGAACGTAATGTATAGGTTTTGGTAGCAAAAGGGTTATGTAAATAAAGCGTGTGGGTGTGGCAGGTCGCTTTCGGACAACCAGGTGTCGCAGCTGGAGGGCGAGGCGCTGCGCGGCGCGCGCCGCCTGCACGACCTGCAGCTGGCGCGCAACCGCCTGCGCCGCGTGCCCGCCGCCGCCTTCCGCCACACGCCGCACCTGCAGCTGCTGTCAGTACACACACACACACACACACACACTCTGGCTTGCAAATAATTGATATTCAAGATCGCTTGACTAGTTATTTATCTACTATGGAATACGGCGTGCGGCGGCGGGTTAACATGCAATTCTTCAAATATCCGCAATAATGTGCCACATAAATATGTATAGGCTACAAATAGGATAGTGCTTGTTATGTGGCCATCAGTGTATTTTATTTAAGAATGAAGTACGTACAGAAATTCCGCGGTAATTACTTTACGATCGCAACCGTCTCACTAGAATTATCCCGTTAAACGGTTAAAAAGAAGATGTAATTCAGGCCCTTTTATGAATTCTGGTCCCATCGCTGCCAAATCGTGCTTCGTGCGTTGCGTAAACGGACGCCGCCAGTGGAATGTTTGAGACTACAAGCTATTTGTATGATCATCACGGAGGGTCCAACACATTATAAGTACTCGAATTGAACCAAAATGTTCAATCTAACAACCTAAGTCAATTACAACGGTACATTCCACAATTTACGTCCTCATTTTATCCGAGAATTGGCATTGTTATTGAAATTTAGAATTTAGTTCATACTCGTATGCCCATGCCACTTGGACTTGAGGGTATCATTTTTAATTACCTAACATTGTTTTAAATCATCCTATAATGTATCAAAATCTAAGTGGAAATCAGGTTACCTGCCGTTTGACCATCTCCGACAGATTTAGGAAGTAGGTACAGTTTGGTACCAAATTTTGTAACACTGTGCGTTTAATCATATGAACGAATAGTGTTGTAATTTAAAAACTAGTTAGATGAGAAGTCGAATGCAATTTGATAGTTGGAGTAGAAACGTACTGGAGCACATGCGCGGCGCTTTCTCGTGCGGTAATGGGCGCTCGTTGTTTGTTTGTTACAGGGACCTGGAGGACAACCAGATCGAGCACATCGACATGGAGGCGTTCGTGCCGCTATCTAAATTGGAGGACTTGTGAGTAACCAACGGAATTAACGCGCTCCTGCGTCGCTTTGACCCGGATCGCAAACGGACCTGAATTTACTGCGATCTAAAGTTTGCTTGTTACGGTGCAAATACGAGTTTATAATCTCCTCGGTGGAACTGGTGACTCGACCGATTAAATTTGGAAATTCGAAAATATTATGGAATGTTGGCGCCTCATACGTGCCAATAAAGTAATTGCAATCACGCTTTTGCGGTTGACTGTGAGCGTGTCATTCCAATATCCTTAATGGCGTAAATTATATCACCTCATCTTGCAGTGTAGCTTTCTGATCTTTTAGATTTAAATAGTCCAATATCGATTGCCTGTCGTATCGTATCGATTTCTTATCCATACCTGCCTATTGTCGTACTGGTTTACCAGTTACCTACATAGTATTAGAGACGCACCTTAATTAATCTGTTCGGGATATAAGGATCTATGGTCGCCGTCGCTATCAACGATATACCTGCTTAGCCTCAAAGTTGGCTGGGAGAGGCAAGAGCAGCATTAACTGCGCCTTGAGGCCACGATGCTGTTATAAGTAATGTAGGTAAATGAACAGCGAGTGTAGCGCGGTGTCGTTGTGTGCGGCAGGAACGTGGGCAACAACGTGTTCCCGACGCTGCCGGCGGCCGGGCTGCAGCGCCTGCTGCACCTCAAGGCGCACAATAACCCCAACCTGCGCCGCTTCCATCCGCCGGAGCTCTTCCCCCGGATACAGGTGTCTATACTATAATATATTATGTTAAGTAGCATATTTGAAGTAGCCATGACACCATCCATACTTTCCATACGTGCGAGATGCGACACATTGGAGGCTTTCAGCTTCACTATGATGAAAATTTGAGCAATTAGTGCGAGCGTCGCGTAATCATCGATCGTGACAATTTCAGACATTGGTGCTGTCTTACGCGTACCACTGCTGCGAGTTCATGCCGCTGATGGAGGGCGCGGGCGAGGAGGCGGCCGACGTGGAGGGGGAGGGGGAGGGGTTCAGCGACGTGGTGCTGCTGCCGCCCGCGCACCTCGACCTGGCCGCCTGGGCCAACACCACCGACATCTGGCCTCATTATTGTACGTAACTACCTATCTCCCATCGGACAGAGCACAACGAATCAATAACAATTAATTCATCCATCCCCAAATAGTATTCAAGGTAATAACGTTGTAAGACCAAGTGTCTTATCAATGTAAGAGTGCTAGATTGCGATGTCGTGTTGCAGTGAACGCGACGGGCGTGCGGCTGGACGCGCTGCAGTGGGGCGAGCCGGAGCCCGAGCCAGCGCCGGCGCGCCGCGTGCGCTGTCTGCCACTGCCTGGTAGGAGCCGTGTGTGTGTGTCTGTGTGTCTGTGTATGTGTGTGTGAGAGAGAGAGAGAGAGAAAAGGTGAGACAGCGTCAATGAGATACAATCCAATGAAATGTAACAAATCAAGGAGGCGCACTTTCAGGACCATTCCTGCCGTGCGTGGACCTGTTCGACTGGTGGACGCTGCGCTGCGGCGTGTGGGCCGTGTTCCTGCTGGCGCTGCTCGGCAACGGCACCGTCGTGTTCGTGCTCGTGTTCAGCCGCAGCCGGCTCGACGTGCCGCGCTTCCTCGTCACCAACCTCGCCGCCGCCGACTTCTTCATGGGCATCTACCTAGGTGACGTGCGATTCTCGCTCGAATGTACGCAAACCGATCAAATACCATTCGTCCATCGATTATAACTCGACGTTTCCCGGCGCAGGGTTCCTGGCTGTGGTGGACGCGGGCACGTTGGGCGAGTTCCGCGCGCACGCCATCGCCTGGCAGATGTCGGGCGGCTGCCGGCTGGCGGGCTTCCTCGGCGTGCTGTCCTCGGAGCTGTCCGTGTACACGCTCGCCGTGATCACGCTGGAGCGCAACTACGCGATCACGCACGCGATGCACCTCAACAAGCGGCTGTCGCTGCGGCACGCGGCCGCCGTGATGGCCGCCGGCTGGGCGTTCTCGCTGGCGGCCGCCGCGCTGCCGCTGCTCGGCGTCTCCGACTACCGCAAGTTCGCGGTGTGCCTGCCCTTCGAGACGGGCTCGCCGGCCGCGCTCGGCTACGTGGTGGCGCTGCTGGCCGTCAACGGTGTGGCGTTCCTGGTGCTGCTCGGCTGCTACCTCAAAATGTACTGCGCCATTCGCGGTTCGCAGGCCTGGAACTCCAACGACTCGCGGATCGCCAAGCGCATGGCGCTGCTGGTCTTCACGGACTTCCTCTGCTGGTCGCCGATCGCGTTCTTTGCGCTAACGGCGGCGTTCGGCGCGCGGCTCGTGTCGCTCGAGGAGGCCAAGGTGTTCACGGTGTTCGTGCTGCCGCTCAACTCCTGCTGCAACCCTTTCCTGTACGCGATCCTCACGAAACAGTTCAAGAAGGACTGCGCGCTCGTGTGCAAGGCGATCGAGGAGTCGCGCGTGACGCGCGGCATTGGCCGCTGCCGGCACTCCTCCAACTTCAGTAACCGCCAGACGCCCGCCAACACGAACAGCCTCGCGGAGCGGTCCTCGCGCGGGCAGCACGGCGCGGCGTGTGCGTGCCGGCGGCTGCTGCCGGCGGGCGGCGCGGGGCCGGCGGCGGGCGCGGCGGCGGCGGGCGGCGCGGCCGGCGGGGCGCGCCTGCTGCGCTGGCTGCGGGCGTGCGGGCGCCGCGCCGCCGCTCCCGCGCCCGCCCCGCCGCGCCAGCCGCCCGCGCCGCCCGCCCGCGCCGGCTCCGTGTCTTCGTCGGTAGAGTTCTCGTCGTCGCGCTCGGACTCGTGGCGGACGTACGGCCGGCCGCCACCGCCGCCGCGCCGCGCGGCCTCGTGGCTCATCGCGCGCAAGACCTCCCAAGACTCGAATCTGTCGTCCTCGCGGAACGACTCGTCGGGCTCGAACGCGACGGCATCGACGGGCACGTGGCGCACGTCGCGGTCGGGCGGGACCACGAGCGGCGCGACGGGCGGCGCGGCGGGCGGGGCGAGCGGCGCGCGGCCCCGCCTCACGCGGCAGCCGGCGGTGGTGGCGGACGAGCCGCCGCTGTCCCCGGGCGCGCTGCCGCCGCCGCGCCACCTGCACACCATCCCGTCCGCCGCCGAGACGGAGCCGCCGCCGGACGACGTGGAAGCTCGCTGACCCTGCCCCCCCCCCCCCCCCCCGCCGTCTAGTGTCTACACAAGCAGTGTCTTATCGTCCCGTCCATTAGCCGTGCCGTGTGGCCGCGCCCCCCGCTGAACGTTGGAGGTCTCGGACTCGATGGAAGTACGAGGAATATTTGTATATTTAAGGAGACAAATAACTAATTATATTTTGTACAGTATTAAAGAGCCACATTAATGTAATGTGACGCGTATCGCTCTAGTATTATTTTGAAGGGAATACTTATTTATTTAGAAAATTTTATGATGTAAGATTACTCGTGAAACGGTAAACATTAATATAATGAAAGACATATTTACACACAGGAGAGTATACCGAACGTCGCCGCGCCGTGTGGTGGGCGATTAAGTTGTAAATTTTAGAGAATATATAATATTTAACGTCGGTCTCGGACCATAAACAGTATTCGACTACAACATTATACTCGTATATATGTACCTACTCAATGTATAATAAGTGCCGAAGTGCTGGTAAGGTAGGTTTTGTACCGGGTAGCGAGGGCCGAGCTGCAACACGCCTCACGTCTCGCGCGGCGCACCGATGCAACCTAATCGATCACGTGGTCCATCGATTAGTATATCAGTTATGCTGTTGTTTTGACCCTCGACATAATCATTAACATACATGGTTATGTACCCACGCCCATACAACCAAGATACAAGAGAAATACTTTCTGGGTACTTACCTCACGGTCGTAACGTAGGTACCTACTACTATGCAAAATAAAAACAAAATCAATATCACATATTTTTTGGACCGAACTTAATTTATTTTAAGATAAATCTGTAATTGTACAATGAACAACAAAAATGTAAGTGCACCCATCGTGTGGCGCCATCTACCGTGGCGTGTAACTTAGGCACAAACCGTTAGATGTGCTGGCAACCAAGCGGCGATGGCGCTGCGATATCATTAAAATATTAAATATCTAATATTAAAATATTATCTACTTATTATACTTGTTAGTATAATTAAGTAAATACGTTAAGTGGATACGTTGCAGTCGTTGCATGAATATTGACTTCCCCTTGTGTCTTAGTTGTATGGCTTGAGTCAGCCACGCCTGGCTAAGCGATTGCGCTCGCGAGCCTTTGTGGTGCACTTACTGTCGTGATAAATTACCGAACTATCTCTTACTGTCGAGTCTGTCGAAGGCCGGTAGCACATGCTATGTCAGTTTTGTGGCTCAAATCTTTAAAAAATAGGATAAATAAGGAGGTTAATACAAAAAAGGTCAGTAAACCGCAGTAAGGGATATACGGTTTTGGACAACACGCCGCGCCGGAACAATTTTTTACGGCAGGTATTTAGATCAGTCATTACATATTTTAGTAACTGCAGACAATCCGTCTGGTTATATCATGCCGTGAGATGGCGCTGTTCCTGTTTATATTTAAATAATTAAAGTTGTTAGACTTGTGTTGACTGTGCGTGTGTCTGTGTGAGGCGAGCAGTCACGTCATAGGTGGTCACGTCGTGGGATGTCGCTGTTGTCGACGACACCGACAGTCGCCGCGGGACGGTTGTACATATAGTATTTATTAAAACGTTTGTAAGATGAGTGCAGAGTTCCGAGAGTGATATTTATTTATTCGTATTGTATGAATACAAAGCATTGAGACAGAATTTATTGAGTTTTATTTACAAACAAGTTCCCGGCGCTCCTCGGGGCCTGCGCCCGCCGGCGGCACAGCATCACTAACATACGACCGCACTCCAGGTGTGCCGAAGAGTAGAGTTGCGACATCTACCTAAATATTCTTAGTACTTATTTCGAAGTACATATTCCGAATATTTCGAAGGCGGCCGACATGGTTCCGACGAGCACTATTGAATTTTCAACTTTAGTGCCATACTATTGAGCTGTATTTTGAATCGTCATATAAGAATCCCGCGGAACCGCGCAGTACCGTGTACTAGTACTCGGGTTGTACTGCAAGAAACAAAGGCCAGTGTTTATTAGTGAGTAGTCTAATAAATGGAATGTAATGTAATCCTTGTGCGAGCCAGACCCGCAGCAGGGCGCACGTCGACAGTAAACAAACACTCCCATTTAGTAACATTACACATTTATTCAACAGACGCCAATAGACAACAATGTTAACGAGTGAATACACAACACAACAAGGTAATACATGTATGTACGAGGCCACGCGCACACACCGACCGCACAGCCACCAGGCCTGCAGGCTTTCTTGACTAGTTTTTATCCAATATCTAGATATATCGATATATTTAGAAATAGATTTTATTTTTATTAAATAGAAAAGCACATTAATCTACAATTACTTAAATGCTTAATGAGAAAAATACCGACATTCAACATCGTTACTGCCGCACATTTCTAAAGTTCATATTACACAAAGCGCAGGTTGCGGGTAGCGGATGGTCGCGCTGTCGGTAGCGTGCGTGCAGCGTGGTGGTGTTTATACCACCAGACCACCAGTACCACCACCCAGCCCGTGTCTGGCTCTGAGTGTAAAGCGTGCAATAGTTTCAAACCTTCAATGCAGTGATTATGTTAAGGTCTTAAGGCACATCCCCAGTCTCTAGTTTAGGCACACTAAGTAGTATCACAAAACAGAGTATAATATAATATTCTCATAATAATATATTGTCACAGATAAGTACTAACCGCCGAAAGGTTTACTCAATCTTCCTAAAAGAACGTTACCAACAGTCGTTGACGTGTTGTGTAACCGATAACATGCTGATACCAATATAACCTTTTTTTCGCCAGCACATTTATGAACGTGTTACTATACCTGCACTATTTTCTAAGAATATTTCCTTTTCTTCTTTAGGTAAAATACTTGACCCTTAGGTACTTAGTTTTCCTTTAAGAGATTAATTAAGTCACCTTGCAAAATATAATTCTAAATTACACTCTCGAGTCTCGACTCTCAAGTCTCGATGGTTTAGCTTTAGATCAATTTACTACACACAGGTGTGTATATGCACAGGCACATATTTATTTAGTTTTGTCTGAGATCGTCTATGCACTAGTAGGTAAGGCGATAAACTGATATAAATAGGACATAATTATAGAGATACTGATAAAACTACACTGATAGAGTACCCCGCTACCGCGACCTGCGGACCGCGGTTCACTCGAGTCGAGACGAGTCGAGTCGAGACATCTCATACAAATGAATTAAAAGCACGGAAACATACCAATAACAAAAATTACAATTAAATAGAAGATAGCTACCGTAAAAAATCTTGGTATAAATTTGTATACCAACAATTTCATGCCCTAAGAAACAATCGCGTCGCATTCAAGACGGAGGCTCGCCCCTCGTTGGAAACAGCCGGAATACCCCAGGTCGCGGGACGCCTTCATACTTCATGCAGGGCGATTCAAATACGATGATACTAAAATATATCGTACTAGGTGTTTACGGAGCCCCCGCGGGCGGCGGCGGCGGCGGCGGGGGGCTGACGCGGGGCTCGCTGGCGGCGCGGGGCGCGGGCGGCGGCGGCGGCTCGAGCTCGCCGGCGGGGTCGTCGGGCTCCCGCAGCGGCTGGCGGCGCGCGCGGCGCCGGCGGAAGGCCGCGAACTCGCGGTCGAGCCGCTCGGAGGGCCGCTCGCCCAGCAGGTCGGGCCGGCGCCGCCGCTCCTCGCCCGCGCTGGCCAGGCTGCCGCGGCTCGCCGTCCGCCCCTCCTCCACCTCCACCTCCTTGTCTTCGTCCACTTCCTGGAGTAGTTTTTACCGTGGATTTAAATATATTGACCGAATTGGCTCAGATACACACCACCTATAAGAATGGCACTAGTCACTGCGAACCCTGCGCCCTGCGCCTCAATTCATTACTCTACAGTCATAAAGCGTATTGCTACGTGAACATTTGAAATAATGCCACACACATTCCGCTAGATATAGGTTTTCTCCTCCCTCGATCAAAAGAACGTAAATATTATACATATAAGGAGTCTAGGAGTCAAGTAAAAAATTAAAAGTAGTAAGTTGCAAAGGTTCTTGAACCTGTTAGTGACTACTCCTTACTGGACAGTTATGGACCGTTGCGCACGAGACGCATAAAGACAAGAGTAAGAGCAAGGTGCAGGACAGACCTTGATCTCGGCGAAGGTAACGGGCGTGGTGCGGTGGCGCTGGCGCGGCGCGGCGCGGCGCACGCGGCGCCCGCGGGCCAGCGCCGACGCGGCCGCCGGGTACACCGCGTCCATGCTGCCCGCCACCTCACACAAACAGCCACATTATCATCGATCATACTATGTAACATAACGGTATGTTTACGTGGTGTAGTTCTTCAACGCAAACAATTTAACCATGTCGCTGTAAATGAAATTCCGGGTGTACCCGCTTGCCGGACGAATTATTTGGCTTCAACCCAGTAATAGCCCACTGCTAAGCACGGGTCTCTCCTAATCGTTGAGGAGGCCTATAGCATACTCCACCATGCTGCTCCACTACGGATTGGTGGAGGGATTTTTAGTGATTTTTAGTGAGTGATTTTTATGCCGCCCGAGGGCCTCCGACATGGCTTAACAACTGCTATCCATCGATATCAACCGGGACCAACGGCTTTACGTACCCTCCGAGGCACGGGAGCGATCAAGAAAATTTTGCCACTAGCGGTCCCATCCAATACAAAAAGTACAGAGACAATGATTGACACAAGATATCCGACCTTCCATACATTACGGCATCGCACCGCTGCCGGGGTCGCTGGCCTGTGCTGTGCACCTACAACTAAGTTTGAACATGAGGATTTTTTACCCGCTTTGCTAGCTATCACCCTCCTTATAAAATCACACAAGGGAGACGGCGACCACCTGGTACGGTACCATCTGGTGGATCGTGTGCGCGTTATATTTACATCAAAGAAAGCGAAGCGCGGGCCGCTTGCTATTTTACGACTGCGCAAAATACTGGCTGACAATGAATCGATTATTGTTTAGATAGTAAACGATATATTATTATTGTCCTCATTGTACCATTGCTTCAACCTGACGATCCGCAAACTCCGGGTGTATTTGCCAGTCTCAGTAGGGTGCTGGTACCACGCGCCACTAATACCATCCGATCGGACACGTCACACATCACTGACGCCGGCCGCAAGCTCGTGCAGTAATTCAATTTATGCACCAGATCTAAGTACCTAGTGCGGTACGCATGTTAATTGCATTAAATTATGCATTTTGCATCATTAAATTCGTGTCTTAAAAACCGATACCGGATGAGTTCATAATAAATAAACAACGTTGTGTGTACGGGCAAACGCGTACATTGCACTCTTGTCATTTTGTATTGCAACATCAAACAAATAATATTCAGTACGATTTCGGTCATCAAGAGCATCGCGCGAAACTCAAATTTCATTCTTAATACCTCAGATTAATGTTCATCTGTGCTGTGCTATGCCTTATACAGTCATTGTTTTTTTTTTATTATATTTTTTTTATATTGTATTTTATCTTTTATTTCAAAATCTTATTTAGTCACGGCCAGTCCGTACAGACGTAGATGAATGCGGTCACAGAATAGGAGTCGGGTGATCGGAGGATCATTACATTAACCCTGAAATGATATAGGTACTTATCGAACGGACGAACGCGTAAAATTAAATGTTGGTAAGGTACCTCGCAACCTTGTCCGCAACTGTGATCGATGGTGATGTCCGGCTCCGGCGGGCGCTGGGTGTTGTTGCCGGGTGCTGCGGCGCGGCGCGCGTCGCCCGGTTAATACGCAGTTTACAGTGCGTGCGGCCGCGCGTGCGTTTACGTGGTAGGTACAGTTGATTAATACGCTTCGTCCATCATTCACAAGGAAATTGGAATCACGACAGTCATAGAGTATGCAAAACTGACCTAATGCACGCGCGCACTATTAAAGTTTTTGTGGGCCACTCGTCGATCGGGTAAAGTGTGTCAACAGCGGCACACGACTGGCTGGAACTGGAAGCGCGCGAATGCGACTGCTCTGCTCGCGGCTGGCGCCTGGGCGGCTCGGGGCTCGGGGCTCGGGGAGCCTCCGATGGAGTGCGAGTGTCGAGTGCGCTCGCTCAACGATTAAACGATCCGCTCGGTCGGTATTTTTTCCTGAGAAATCTGCATGTTTTGGTGTGACCGCGTTTCGATGGCGAAGTGCCAGCTGCCGCGCTCCCGCGCTCCGGCCGCCGCGGCCGTGTAAACAAACACACGCTGCACCCGCCGGCCGCGCCCGCATCGCTCCGGTTGTAACTAGGTACGTACGGTGTGCGGACGTGCATTAACAAAACTATACATAGATACGAGTAGGTAATAAAATCAATACGTACCTACCACCTACCACTTGAATGAATATCGTAGTCGTCTGTAATTGTTTCCAGACGTCCGCATTTGGAGTCGCCAGAACACGAGCAGAGGTAGGTGTAGCCCAAATGGCCGCCTCGATTTATGAGTGGCAAAATTTTTTTAATTGACCCATTAAGTACTCGAGGACATAAGTGCATGGACATAATTATGTAAGTATAAAATCAAAATTTTGTACGATAAATATTTAAAAAATGGTAACTCAAAGATATCTAAAAATCCTCGGGAAGTTTGGACACAGTCTGCAACAACAGCACATTGTACTGCGGTGCGGTCTAATGCCGCGTGATCGGTGGGGTTAGGCGCGCCCACGCCACGCGCGTGAGCTCCGATTGTCCATACTGACTACTGTTGGTTTTTAATTGATTAATTAGGTCACCATTTTCACCGAGAATCGAGTACTAAGTACCAGTACCCCTACTAATTTATGTTGAGTGACTTACAAATCACCTTGTATACAGACGCAGGGTTCACAGAATGGGCGATATATCGCCATTTGGGCACCTCACCGACGAAACGGCCATATAAAAATACTAGGAAAAAGCTGAGCTTTGTGAGGGCTCGCGTAGTTCTTCTAATGGGTCATAATTTTAAGATAAGCTATGTGCCATTGTCGCTTTCCCGCCAAAACTCCGCCGTTATTTTACAACCTGATTCTAGTGGTGTCGTCTAGTATTAAGTAGGTAGATTAATTACGATGTATTTGAGTATTGAGTTTAGTTCTGGCGTAAGTAAGCGTGACAGCAATATGTCATTGCGTGACAGTAACTGCTCGTTCAGACACGGCGGGAACCGCGCGATTGATAAAATCGTAAGGTCTAAAAGTGTAAAAAGCGATTAGAAAACGCGAGTCGCGGACTGGCATGGACTGTCAGTGTCAGTCAATGACTGACAGTCTGAACAGGGTTAAATGTCATTGTCATGTTGATTGACTGACAGTCAATCAACAAATCAACATGCAACATGACCATAGAAATATAAAACCTATGGAAGTGACATATCAACAAAAAATGCGTGCCACTGTTATGTTATGTCATCTGGACACAAAACATGGAGGCTTTAGTGCTGATCTATAAGTCATGACATCAACTACTCATGACCTATAACTGCACACAAGAACCTTGCTAATTATATGTAAATCTTCCTTTATTTTCCCGGCAACATTAACATAACCCAATATTTTTAATGTTATTTATAGCGTATCTGTGTATGGTTAAAGGTGGCTGATTTGACAAGACAAGTACCGGCTGAACTGACTGACAATGTCATCTGGACATGGCGGATTTACGGCCTCATTTGACAGTAGCATTTGTAGTACTAACAGAACAATAATTATGTCGTGTCCCTGTTATATAGGTCAATGAACATGACATAGATTAGAAAAAGCAAGCAAGGATTAGGGAGTTATGTACGGTCATTCATTGACCTAATTTATTTTTTTTGTACAGATTTTATACAGATTTTCGAGTTAAAATAGCTTACAAAATTAATACAGATTTTAGCAGTTTCAAATACAGATAAAAGGTTCAAGGCATCTGGCAACACTGGTCAGCACTAAAGCCGCCATGTTTTGTGTCCAGATGACGTTAAAGTGGCACGCATTTTTTGTTGACATCATGACATGTCAGCATGTCACTTCCATTCCATAGGTTTCATATTTCTGTGTACTACGGTACGTGCGCGGGTGCGGGTGATGCTGAAGTAAATAAACAACAAACTACATTAATTTTCGCGTAACGGTAAATTTAAACTGTTGCGATGAGTTACATGTTAGGGCATTTACATAATGGATGGCAAGTGGATCAGGCCATTTTGTCGGAAGAAGATCGAGTCGTGGTAAGATTCTAAGATCATAATTTAGGTTATTAGAATGTTCTAGATTCCCTCTTTTCTCTTTTCATTTCCAAGTTACGATAGAGGATGTTGCGCAACATTTACCAGTCTCGGACTTCTGGGGTCTCTGGGCCAGGTTAATAGTACAATGTTCAATAGGTCAATACATACCTTGAGGTTACTTTCCCACTACCTCTAATTTGTATTACTTTGGTTTTATCCCTATAAACGCCTCAATACCAGTAGTGTCATAAGAATGTTCATGTTCTTGTACATAATTGGATGTAGAGCATAACAGCTGATCTTGCCCAGTTGCCCAGGGTGAACCATGGAATATACACTGTGAAACAAGAGCTTCGCCACCGACGCCAGGTTTACTATCAGGGAGGTGCATTCGCATACATTATGCTACAGTAATATAAAGTATAGAATTATGCATTGATATGTATTTTCTTTACTGACAGTGGTGCAAGTGCACCCCCTTGCACAATGCTGCCACTGCCAGCACCTTTGCTGGTTGATTATTATTACAATGAATTTAATAATGTTTCCTTTTACTTATTGTTATATTTTGTCAGGTGATCAGATTCGGCCATGATTGGGACCCTACTTGCATGAAAATGGATGAAGTACTATACAGTATTGCAGAGAAAGTGAAGAATTTTGCAGTTATCTATCTGGTGGATATCACTGAAGTACCAGATTTCAATAAAATGTAAGTCTAATGATTAATCTTTCCATTGCACAAGTGAAGATATTATTTTTAAATAGTAAAATTAAATTACCATTTCATTTAATTAAAAAAGTGTATATTTTAATGCTGGACAAATTTTTCTATTGGTTGTAGATCCACAAGACGTGAACCATTTGCAGCACTTACCACTATTGTAACTAACAGTGATAACATTCAATCCTTGAATACGTAATTAAACAACAATTTTATAACAATTAAAAACTATTCATCAAATTAAAATTCGAATTATATTTACGGACTTGTGAGTTGTAATCAATATAAATAGCACAATTTGTTTGATGGCACCCAGGTACGAGTTGTACGACCCGTGCACGGTGATGTTCTTCTTCCGCAACAAGCACATCATGATCGACCTCGGCACCGGCAACAACAACAAGATCAACTGGCCACTGGAGGACAAGCAGGAGATGATCGACATCATCGAGACGGTGTACCGCGGCGCGCGCAAGGGTCGCGGCCTCGTCGTCTCGCCCAAGGACTACTCCACCAAGTACAGATACTGAACTGAACGCACGGTTCGCTCCCACCACTCGGTAGCGTCGTTTGATCGTCGTCAGCAAAAGGAAAAGCATCAAGTTCAATGTTTGTACTGGAACACGCTTGATTTGTACCTTGCAGTATTTGTAACGTTCACTGGGTGTCACGTGAAGATGTGGCGATTTGTAAACAGTGTATGAAGGAATATAAGTTTTAAATTGAAGATATTTTTGGAAATTATAATAAATACCTATGAAACCGGTTTTTTCCTTTTTCACCAAATGTACATAACTAAAAATAACCTCAAACAAGTTTTTATTTTCAGGATTGAGGAGTTACAACAGCAAATTAAAAACTAATTACAATGTTTTTGCTAGGTACTACCATTTTATACCCATACTAACTTGAGCAGATCTGGTTGCGGATGTCTATTAACAAGCATCCTTGTCATTTATTCTTATCGATCAACTTAGGCACTTTATTATAAAAGCGTACACCGAGCCCCACAAAGATCGCCGAACCGTACGTGGGCGATATGAGGAGGTAACCAAATGGTGCATATTTCTAGTTTGCCGATTATAAACTCTCATTTTCCCGAATAACATCAGATTGCTATAAATGTGTTGTGACTTGTGAAGCTCAGTAGCTTCACAATTAGCGAAAAATTGCTCGTTGTTCACAATACATTTAAAGCAATTTGACAGAAGAGAAAGAGATATATAACTAACAGTTTACATCTACATCTATTTCTTTAAATTTGTCATGCAGTAAATCGCCAATAAATCGCGTGATTTTTAACAGACTTCTTAATTTATAAACTGCAAAAATTGTATCGATATCTGCTGATTTACCCCAAAGTAAAATACTATAGGACATAATAAAAGCTATAATAAATAATAATAAACCCTATACCATCTATAGAATAAATCTGTAACCGATTGCCGTCTGTACATGGAAGATAGATGACGCCATGGTGAGGAGTTTTGTTTGATTATTGCTTTGCACAGTCTTTGTTTATATTATATTCTGGAATTAAATTTCAGAGTAATGTGTAATAGTGGGTCACCATTATAATATATTGTAATATCAGAAGGTTGCGTGTTCAGACCACGTCGCGGTCACCAGCCAGTTTGGCAAAGGGAGATCTCCTGTCGGGCGAGACGACACGCCCGGGAGGCGGCCAAGTCCCAGTGATGCCGTTCAGTCCGCTCGGGACTTGTATATATGCAAGCGGTGTAGAAAACTTTGATAGCGTGAATCAGGCTGGTCCTGACGGCACCGTGTGACGTGTGTGCAGTGTCGCCACAATTGTATGTAACCAAATAATGAAAGCTAACATTAACGTTCTCGGGAAGGGAGATGCCAGTAAATAAAACAAGGTGTGCATTCGTTGATTGTTCATTTTCAAGTTCAGATCTGGAGACACGAGCGGTCGCGGGCGGTGTGGGGGGGTGACTAGCGCACCGCCGCGGCGCCGCGCGCCCGCCTATAAATACATTACACGTCACACTTTAAAACGAGCGCCTCTAGGACAAACCGACTGAGGTACAGAAAAGACGCTCTTCTTCTAAAGCTCGGTGTAAAATTGATTGCCGGGAAGTGTACACTGTACATACACCCGCATGTCGTCTCGGAGCTCAATATATCCGTCAATATCGGAGTGACATCAGCGAGGCGCCTGCGGGATCCGACGGTGACTCGATGAAAGATAAATATTTCCAAATTCAAAAACATATTAGTATGATGGAAATCGCAGGCGGTCGACAGCATTCTCGCTCCTTCACCGCCCGTCGGATCCTGTAGTACTAGTGATACAAGTATGTAGGTACAAACGTCATAACTGTATCCATAGTTGCTGCGACTCTCCATTCATTGACATTCGCAAAATCATTCGAGTAATCAATCTGCTTGTAGCTTGGTTTTGTTTTTTCTTATTATTGATTCAAGTTGAAAGTTGCCTGCATGCATGTGTTCTTGTCACTGTTAGCTTATAGAAATGACCGAATGGCGAGTTCTCTTGTGTGGGTATACTCCGCATGTGCGAATATTGCCTCGCGTTTTAGTGTATCAGTGCTACGTCTGTGGACAGATGGTCCCCCGCTCGCGGCGCGGCCGACGGGTCTGCGGGGCGTTCCGCGATGTCATGTCTCGTAACACCTGTTATACACTTGTCTATGGTGTATTATTTGAACGTAGGCAGTCTTATGGTTTCAGCACGATCGACGTGAAATTTTCAAAGCGAGTCATTTTTAGGAAACGGCCGGTCCATCGTTTAACGTGTAGAACATTTGATCGCCGTCTACTTGTCGTCGCGGTCGGGCGCGGGGCGGGCGGGCGGCGCGGGGCCGGGCGCGGGGGCGGGCGCGGCGGGGCGCCAGTCGGCCGCGCCGGGCGCCCAGATGGAGGCGAGCGAGCGGAAGGGGTCGTAGACGCGCGCGGGCGAGCGCGGCGCGCCGAAGCCGGGCGGCGGCCGCAGCGGCGCGCTCCACGGCCACGCGCCGCCGCCGCCCCACACGCCGAGCCCGCCGAACGAGTCCGCCGCCAGCGCGCCGTCCGCTGCAACGTACGTTATCACCAATATTAATGACTGACAGTGGCGTTCGTCGTTGAACATTGCAAGATCGATTTAAAAGAAGGAGAATGGTAGGTTATCGGTATTTTCGGAAACACTAACCTATGTAATCGTGCGAGGGTCCCGTGAAGATTGGTCGATCCGCTGGCGCGGGAAGCACGGGGTGCACGGGGAGCACGGGATGCGCGGGGAGCGCGGGGTGCGCCAGGTGCGACGGGGCAACGGGGGGAGCGGTCCAGGGATAGTCGGCGTCGGCGCGTCCCGTGTCTCCGTGGAAGTAGAAGAGCGAGCGCTCGGCGCGGTCCGCTCGCTCGGCGCGCTCGGTGGGCTCGCGGCGGCGCACGTCCGAGCCGATGGGCGGCAGCGGCGCGGCGCCGCCCACCACGGAGCTCCACGACGCGCCGGACCGCACCAGCCCGCGCGCGCCTGTGCCGCCGTTCTCCAGCCCACCATCCACTGAAGGATATCATCAATATTTTTGGCTAGTATTTTATTGCATATGATTCACAGCATACCGTGAATCATATGCGAAATACGTCTTCAAGTTAAACCGACACCTGGGAGCCACCAAAGTTCGAGGCCGAGATTAGTAAGGACGTTAAGTTTGGTAACCTTACTTGCATGAACCTGATCATATTTATATGTAGCTGAATGGCCACTCCAGACAAAGTTGACGTACCAACGTTAAAAAAAATGAGCGACACCAGAATAAACCCTATGAACTATGTATGACCCTTGAATATGGCAGTATTAATTTGGGAGAAAGTACCACACTCACCGGTCATGTTGTTGTCTACACTAGCGACAGAAGCAGAGGGCGAGGCGCGAGCCGGCGTGGGGGGCGCGACGGGTCGTCTCTTTGAGGTTTTTTCTCGTCGAGGGTGTAGGCGAGCCGCCGCGACGGCTGCGGCCACGGTGGAGGCGGGGCGCGCGTGGGCCGCATCCGGCTCCGCGCGCGTCCGCTCCGAGCGCCGCAGGGACTCCGCCCGCTCGCGGCGGGGACGCGCCGTCCTCGGGAGTCCCTCCGCGCCCGACACGAACGCCTCGCGACGCCCGGCGGCCGGCGCGAACGGGCCGTCGCTCGGCCGCACCGGCGAGGGCTCGCGCGTGGTCGCCTCGTTCTCGGCCTCGTAGGGTTCCACTTCGTTCTCATCGCGTTCCTCTGCCGGCGTGGAGGCGTCGGAGCCACTCGAGCCAGACTCGTCCTCGCCGCCGACGAGCGGCGTCTCCTCCGGCGGGGAGTAGCCGGGCGGCGGGGGCTCGCGGCGCGGCTCGGCGGCCGGCGGCGGCTCGCAGCCCCCGTCGCGGTCGTCCGAGTCGACGTCCTCGCTCGAGCGGGAGTCGTCGTCGTCCACGTCGCGCCGCATCATCTCGGTCCGCCAGCGTTCGAAGGCTCGGCGCTCGGCGAGCGGGTCGAGCGGCGGCGGGGGGCGGCGCGCGGGGCGACGGCGGCGCGGCGCGCGCGGCTCCGGCGCCGGCGGCTCCTCCGGCGCGGGGGGCGCGCGCCGCAGGTCGAGCGGGGGCCGCGGCGGCGAGCGCACTGAGCGCAGGCTGCGCATGCTCCGCTCGGCGTCCACGGCGCCGGCGACCAGCACCACGGCGAACGTGGCGAGCGCGAGCACCCAGGCGCCAGCCCGGACGGGCGCGTCCCACGGCGGCCGGGCGCCCGCGCCCGCGCCGCAGCGGGGCAGCAGCTTAGCCGGCGTGGTCGCCGCGAGGGTGAACTCGGCGACGCCTGTCACAGAGGAACCCGGTAAGTGAGGTATCGGGCGGGCGGGCGGCGGCAGAGGACGGCGTCTCACCGAGCTCGGAGCGCAGCTGCAGCGCGGCGTGCGCGCGGGCCAGCGTGAAGTCGGCGGCGTAGGCGAGGTGCAGCAGGCGCGAGGCGTTGGGCGCGAGCTGCAGCGCGGCGCACGGCTGCACGCGGAAGCCGCGCGCGCCGCACGGGCGGCCGGCCACGCGCCAGTCGCGCAGCCGCACGGCCACGCGGCCCGTGTTGCGCACCGTCACGGAGCGCCGCACCACCGCCACGCCCTGCTCGCCCTCTGTGTCGCACTCCGACACCTGCGATCAAATATATTATTATGCCCCAACATGCAACTAAAAGTTGTTTTCGTGATGTTATTCTCTGCTTACCCGTGATATTCGTTTCAAATTATGTTCGTTGTCCGTGAACATGTAAACCTATGTTGAGAAATAATGGAATTTGAATTTGAAAGTATCGGGATTGGTGGTGTAAAAGCGTGTGGTGTGTGATGGGCGCACCTCGAAGAGGATGGGCGAGGCGGAGCCCGGTCGGCGGCCGCCGAGCTCGAAGCTGGCGACGGCGCCCTGCCCCCACAGCTGCACGCCTTCCAGGATCGTCAGGTTATTTCTGCACGGTCAAACATCGATTACTAAACGTAATGAAGTTCTTTTTTTAACTATTTAGGCTGTGCTCTTTATCTGTCAGTCAGTAACTGCTAGCGTCTTATTACAATCGTTCCGAGTGTCAGGAAAACTACACTAGCGATGACTCATAACCCAAGTTGAAGGTTAAAGAAGCGTATGAAGGGCGCGCGGCGACGTCAGCTGCTGGTTTATCGGCACAACATTTTTTCTTTCTTAATTCAAAAACAAAATTACGTAAAAAAATATAGCCGACAATCGAACAGGTAGTTTTTTTTTCCTAAGACCCTAATTTGATTATTTTTCATCTAGAAGAGTAACTTCTAACGAGTGCCATTAGAAACAAAAAAATGAAGGTCCGACCTTAGGAAGAGGTAGGTGGTGAGCGGGTCGGGGGTGGGCGGCGCGAACGTGATCCGCAGCTCCACCTCGCTGTCGGGCTGCAGCAGCAACGCGGGCAGCGCGCTGCCGTTGGCGGCCGCGTGCGCCGCGCGGCCCCAGCGTGCGGCGCGGCCGCGCGTCACGCGCCACTCGCTCAGCGCCCACGCGTCGCGCGCCCACACGCAGCGCGCGCGCTCGCAGAACATGGAGTCGCCGCCCGCGCTGCACACGACACCACACCACTGTCTTACTGTTACTGCTACGTTTGTGTGTATACGCGCGCGGGTGTGTCCAAGCAGCGGTGTGCGTTTGTATTAGTTTGTTGTTTGTGGACTCTGCCCGCGCGATATACTTTGATTTCAAGTTTAAACATTTCTTAAACTTTGCTTCAAAAGGCAGAATATTTATTTTCATTTTCAATCTTTTCATCAAATTTACCCCCCTAGGAGTGGAATTGGCTCTAATAATAATTTGGTCAATAACTTGATAAGATGACACTAACAGGGGCGGCGGGTGCGGACGGTCGGCCAGCAGCGCGTGCAGCAGCAGCGGCGCGCGCGCGGGGTTGCGCAGCAGCAGGCGCAGCGCCGCCGCGCCGCCCACCGCCGCCGCGCCCGCGCCGCCCGCGCGCGCCGCCGCCAGCCGCGGCCAGCGCAGCCGCGCCGCGCCGCTCACCTCCAGCTGCACCACCTGAACACAACGCCCACAGGGTTAACAACGGTTAGACACGGGTGTAGCAAGAGGCGACAGAAGCTCCGCCCGCCCGAATGTCCATGGGCCGCGGTGATCACTTCCTATCACATGGCTCGCCTGCTCGCTCCCCCATACCCCGTACAAATATTATCTGATTTAAAGTACCTAATAATAACAAACGCGCAGTATGTACTACGTAGCAGTACCTCGGTGGTGCGCACGTGCAGCGTGACGTTGCGCGCGCGCGCCGCGTGCCGCTCGTACAGCGCGAGGCGGTCCAGCAGCAGCGCCAGGTCCTCGCCCAGCGCGGCCTCGGCGCCGCCCCCGCCCGCCGCGCCCTCGCCCGCCGCGCGCCGCGCCCAGCTCTCGCCCTCTGCCGCAACACCCCACACGACACGTGCAAACATTATTCCTCCAAACATTTATACGATACTTAATATAAATATACGACCGTCATTAACAATTAGTTGGTTTACGGCCGTTCCCAACGTTCTATCTATCCATAATCTGAGATATACTTAGAAGATAAAGTAATGACAACTCCATTTTATGTGACGAGATGGATATTTAAATAATATTAAGAGCGGCCGTAAGCTACAGAGCGCCGCCCACGCCTACGAACCTGGCGAGTCCAAGTCGAGGCCGGTGTAGCAGCGCGGCGCGCACTCGTGCTCGGGCGCGTAGGTGAGCGTGCCCAGCGTGGCCGCGCCCCGCGCCAGCGCCGCGCCGCCGCCCGCCCAGCGCGCCGCGCGGTTGCCGCCCAGCGACACGCCCACCACCGCCATGTCCACCATGCTGTTGTCCACTACTACCTCCGCCGATGACCACGCATACTGCGGAACGGATATGCCTCCGCGTCAATCATAATTATAAATAAATATCACCGAGCACTCATAGCCCCACACTAGGATTCCCTGTGTCTCGAGTGCCGTAGATAACCCACAAAGAACACACACAACCAAACCAACAACAGTAAATTCACCGTTCAAATTTTGGCCTCGCCAGCAGTGGCGGGTTATCCGTAAGGCAAACTGGGCACGTTCGCTGTTGCTTAACTCTGTCGATCACTTAAGATCAACGCAAGCCGCCGGGCTATGAGCGCGTAATTTAATGTGATTCTCCCACATACATACAAAGTAAAAAGCCAGGTAGTCGGCTCTCTTTGACAATAGTGGCCGCATAGTCGGCACCTGATAGGAGTGAGTGGTGGGTGGTAGAGACTGACCGGCGCGGCGGGCGGCAGCAGCAGCGCGCGCGCGCGCAGGCGGCCGGGCAGCGCGCGCGCGCGCACGGCCAGCTCGGTGCGCGCGTGCTCGCTGCGCGCCCACAGCGCGCCCGCCGCGCCGCCCGCGTCCGCGCCCGCCGCCACCTCCAGCACCACGCGCGCCCAGCCGCCGCCCGGCACGCACACCTGCCGCCCGCACAAACTACACTTAGCGCCGCACCTTGCACCAGCATTCGGCGTCGGCGGGAACACTTTTCATTACATTATTGCTTCTTATTTCAATTGATTACGGTGCGAGAAAGAAAGGGAGGATATGAATTTAACGTTCACGCAGAATGCTAATTTTGGCGGGAACACAAATGCATTTACGGAGAATGCCACTTTGGGCGCGAACATATATACATATATAACTTACTTGAAATATCGTGTTTAAAAAATAGATTTGCGGGCAAATTTCGGCAGTTTTCACAGAAAGACAGATTTTAGGGAAATTGTTAAGTTAGAGTAAGGCTAGGCGATTCCACGGCCGCGCGCCGTGCTCGGGCACGCGGCGAATTTGAGTTGCGTCGGCTCATTTGTTTGACAACGTTGTTTCGTGCGGAGCGTATTCGTGGACGATATCACATACATTCTCTTGCAAAGCGAAGCTGACACACGTGTATAGCTTCTCCGTGCGTTGAGATGGAACTCGGTGTTAAGAGTAAGAGAAAGAATTTTCGTGACTTTGTTTTTTAAGATTACAAATGTGCACAAGCGAAGGGCCCGATACGAACCGTCGTCTGGTTGTCGTCGTCGAGGCGCAGGCGCGCGGCGGCGGCGGGCGCGAGCCGCGCGCCCAGCTCGGCCACGCACAGCGGCGCGGGCCCGGCGTTGCGCAGGCGCGCGCGCACCATCAGCCGCTCGCCCACGCCCAGCGCGCCCAGCTCCAGCACCGACTGTGTCACGTTCGGCCATTCCCACTCCTACACACAGACACACACACCACGACCAATGACCTAGTGACTCAGACAACGCCCAGTGCCCGGAAATTTGAGCTCCATACTAGCAAGAAAACATTAATGGCTTTGGATGTTTAGGGAAAAGATGACACCTTTAATGGCAGAATAGCAGCAGACGCGTAATAGTTCTGACTACAGTGTTAACAAGGGTGCACCAACATCCTACGAATCGAAGACGAGAAGTGTTGGAACGTCTACATCAGTTATGAATCCAAGAAAACAGTTTTCAGAACTAAGCCCGCTACAAAAGAGAAGGAGAGTGAAAGAACTTGTAACAGTAGGTTGTGCATTTATCGGCTGAATAAATGGGACCAGTTTTCTTGGACTTGATTAATTCTTTTATCTTCGTAGCCTCTGGGTGCTCTGCGACCAATTAACTACGTCTGATACATCCTTATTAGCTGCTGTTTTTTCAATATAGGGTTCACTTTAGTTCGGCTTCAACGAAATAACAAGTACGTCTTCACAATACGATGCTTTATTTGTAACTGACTTACAATGAACAGATCAGTGTTTATTGACACGAACAGCTGCACTTAGGCCCACCGGCTTACATTAGCAAGGTTTGCCGTGTCGCCATTCACTGTACTTATCTAACTACAGTGAATTACGTCAAAGCTTCGAAAACTCACATGTCAAATTCATTATTTTAAAATGTTGGTGCACTCACAAACTGGAAGCGTCCGCTGGAGACGAGCAGCGGCACGGAGTAGTCGGAGAGGTTGGTGCGCAGCGTGGCGCGCGCGGCCAGCGCCAGCGCCGGCGCCGCGTCGGCCGCGCGCGTGCGCAGCGCCAGCCGCGCCACCGCCGCGCCCTCGCCCGCGCGCAGCGTCAGCGGCGTCAGCTCCTCCACCTGCGGAGTTCGATACGTTGCCACCCGCGGGACCGGAGCCCGGCCACTCCGCGTCGCAACGAGTTTAGGCGCTACAAAGTTAGGCTCACGTGGAAATGGTCGCGCGCGTCCGGCGGCAGCTGCAGCGCGAGCACGCGCAGCGGCTCGGCGAACCGGTTGGTGGCGCGCAGCTCGCGCGGGCGCAGCGCCGCCGCGCGCTCCGCCGTCACGAACCTGCAACCGCGCAACCACCGCCCTGTCATAGCTGACGCCGTCTACTTATGGCGTCATCTTGGCAGGCTTATCGCGTGATAAAAAATCGGTTGTCTGTAAAGTCGGTTTACGGACGATAGGTTAACGTGATAACGTCATAAAGAAATATTGATGAAGTTCTCGAATAAGCTCGCGTGGCGGCGTTGCAGTAGCAGAACTATTCTAACTGCTAGCTCTGACGTCACGCCCTTACGTCACGCTCTGATGTCAGCGGAACAGGAAACTTTCTCGTGCGCGCAGCCTATCAATTTATAAGACGTTATCACGTCAAATATCATAGCAAGATAAATAATTAGAATGCGGGGGTGCAAATTTTCCAATCCACTGAACTTGGTCGCTGCCGACCGAGCGGGACGCTAGTCGCTACGTACTGCAGGGTGTCCGGCTGCAGCTGCAGCGCGCCGGGCAGCAGCCGCACGGACCAGGGCACGGCGGCGCGGCCCACGCGCACGCAGCCCGCGCACCACGCCTCGCCCCCCGCCTCGCCGTCCCCCGCACTGCCCCCCGCCTGCGTCCACAGCTCGCCGTCTGCACACGTTATAACATATCACCCGATAGTCCCGATACGTCCCCCTCGTAAAACATCTTTTGAAGTGAAACTTCTTATGGGACTTGCTAGCGTTTAACGTTTAACGCTTTTATTTAATTTTTTTTGTACTAAGTACTTACAGAAACGACTGATTTTCATTTGTATTACAAGGCCCACCGATCCTATTACACAAACGTAACAGCATCGTGACGTGGGCAGTACTCACAGTCGAGGGTGAGCTGCGCGACGGGCGTGAAGTCGGCGTGCGGCTCGAGGTGCGCGCGCAGCAGCTGCACGCGCGCGCCCGCCGGCCCGCCCCCTGCCGGCGGCAACACACACCCCGTCACTACGCTCCGTGTCAATGTTATAATAAATGCGGTATCTGTAACGCGGACTGACCGTTATGCGCGTCCGGCGGCGGCGCGGCGGCGCACGGCTCGGGCTCGGGCGCTCCGCAGCGCGCACGCACGGCGGCCTCCAGCGGCACGGCCAGCCCGCCGCTGTTGCTCAGCTCCACCTCCACCTGCCACATTCATACACGCTGGATTCATACACTAACCAAATAATACGCTTCACTACCACGAAAACTGCGCCCAAATCCCATTCCATGTACAGAGTTACAGACAGCGATCAGTTACAGATTTATAATAATTATATAGATGTAAAAACTGTAAGTCAGATGATTGTATTATAGTATAAACAAATGTTTTAAATCTCGCCAGTGGTCAAAAACACGGCCATAGAGAGATGATATGACTGACCGTGTGCGGCGGGTCCCCGGAGCCGCGCGCGCGCAGCCGCAGCTGCAGCGGGCGCGCGTGCTCGCCGGCCGGCGCGCTGCGCGCCTCCACCGCTACCACCAGCCCGCCGCCCGGGATGTTCGCCTTGATCCTGCGCAGCGCCCCGCACGTTACCACAGTGGCTGCGGCCCGTGTGCCACATTAGATATAGGATATAGGCGCACACTCACTGACCGTATGTAGGCGGTGAGCGGGTGCAGCGCGGCGGGCGGCGGCGCCAGGCGCAGGCGCACGAGCGGGCGCGCGGCGCGCGGCGGCACGGCCCACGCGGCGCGCGGCGCACGCTCGCCGCCGTCCGGCAGCCGCAGCCCCAGCCACGCGCCCGACGAGTACACCTCGCTCACCTGCCGCCATAGCACACGCACACCGGCACGAGACGTCACTCAATCATCAATAAATATGAAAAACATTCGGCGAGCTGCAGAACAAAATAAAATCGTTCGACAGACATTTTATTAGTTTGTATCATGAGTCACATAATTATACTGTTTTGAGCCGTACCGATAACATGCACTGGCGGCAGCATGTAGCCTTTTAAATTATATCAGTGTTCAACAAGGCTGTTTGCTTTTATTAAAGGCTCTCAGCAATATTCGGAAATCTAACAAATATCTACCATTCTAACGTGACGATTCATAAACTAAGCCGTTAAGTAGGTACATGTCGTTAAGTAGATACTCCTGCCTGAAGGCTACTCAGTGAGACCCACCTGCACGGTGTGGTCGGTGGGGTTGTAGAGCGTGAGCTCGGGCTCCACGCTGGCGTTGAGCGGCACGCGCACGCCCACCAGCGGCCACACGTCGTACTCGCTGGCCACGCCCACCGCCGACACCTGCACGGTACACATTACGTTCCATTACACTCAGTTACATTACCATTGCTCTGTTCGTATGTATCATGTTTTAATTGTTAGCCCGCTCAGCGGTACTTGCCTTCGGGGAAGCAACTATTGGAACCCTAATTCCGACGCAGAATCGGAGGTAGGAGATATAAATACGGACCTTCCGATTCATTTTTGACTGGCAACGCATCGGTGATGGCTCTTCTGTAGTTTGTTTGTCACCTGTTCCAATGAAAAGCTAGAGACATTCAACCCGTTCATGAGGTAACGGTAGGATCCAAATGGTTTTCCAGATGTCACACACTGTCCCCACCAACCCAATGAGTAGTACTACAACAAATCCGTCGGCCGTCTCGACGCCAGCACTTGATAGAAAGTATGTAACGTAATGACTACTGACCGGGTACTTGTGGACGCCGAACGAGGTGTGGATGTAGAGGTGCGCGGCGACGGGTCCCTCGCGGCGGCCCAGGTACACCACGCTGAACGTGGTGTTGCCCTGCGGCGGCAGCGTCTGCAACAAACACACCGGGACCGTCAGCTGAGCACGCCCGGCCACGTGGCCACGTGTCCCGACCGCCGCTACGTGTACCTACCGCCGTCAGCAGCGACGCCCACCACAACGTGTAAGCCCTCGACATCATCTATTTGATCGCTAAAGACTAAAATCTTTCATAACGTATTTAGACTACAGAAAAGCTATTGCACTACTAACGCATTTAAGGATTCTTAGGCATGTGGATAGCGAAACCCGGCTGCCCTCTGTGGCGGGACGCGACGCCCGCTGCCGATAACTAAATCGAAGGTACGCCGAGTTGTAGGTACCTAATGACGTTATTTAGTTCGTTGAGGGAGTCTCCACACTTATCCGAGTCGACAATATAAAGCGGTAGGTATAACCGAATACTGCTATTTGGTAAATCTGCACGATTTGTCATCCAGTCAAAATTAATGTAAAGTTACAAAATTTAGGTACGTAGGTACTACATGTATGTACATTTCCCTTCCCTTCCATTTCCCATCTTCTATGTATATTTTCCTTCGGTCTAATTGTGAATAGTGATGTAGTAGTAGTGATGTCAATAGTTGATAATACGAGTTGGACCTAGATTTCTTGTAATCGAGAATGGAAGGTCAGACGAGATGCCGAGTGAAGGAACAATAATAAAAATCTAAAAGAAATTACATTAAATCTAAAGGTAAAATAGGCCTAAAAAAAGCGCTCCTGTATTCAAATACCAAATAATTTTTTCCTTAAGAATTTCCTCTCTTGATCCATGGATGGCTCATGGAACGGATTTGCTGAAATTATGACGATGGTAGTCTTTCGAAAAATCAGTTTTAAATAATAATTTACACAAGAAATGAAATATATGTATAAATAAAATTGTGAACAGAATAAGTCGTTCGGAGTTGTGTAGACTGACCGCAAGCGGTCGCAGTGCGGTCGGGTTGGGCCACGTACGCTGGCCCACGAGTCACGGACGCTGTCATTTCGTTCGACGGGCGATGGGAGGCCGCGATACACATCGATCGCTGCGGCCTCATCCAATCTCACCGAAGATCTACCACAATTATACCAACATGGAACTCGAATTACAGTCCACTTAATGATACGTTGCGGAAGTATGTGGTGCGTTTGTTTGTAGTGTGCTTGTGCACGGTGCAAGGGTGGCAGCCTGGCGGGCGGGTCGACTATTGGTAGATATTTAAGTTTATACTGCGAGCTATTAACATGTCAAATCAAGTTTGCGCTTTCCCCCACGTCTTCGCCGGCCAATTTCTAAAAATCCTTTCTTAGTTTTTACTAGCGTCACTTGGGGAACCTATATACAAAGTTTCAAGTGAATCCATTGCAGAAATGATAACATAGAAATAATTACATTTTTCATATTCACCGTAAGAGAACTAGAAAAAACAGCGCACAAGAAGGTTTCATGGAGGCGATCCAAATGTGCCCTCGTTTAAAAAAATTTGATTGCCATGCGTAATAAAAGATGCAAAGGGCCAGATTTCCAGGACACCTCTCTAAAGGTCTATTAAAACAATTAATTATTATTTTGACGAGTCCGTAGCATAGTTCGTAGTGGCCCTACGTGCCAATCTTAGATAAAGACCGGGGCAATTTTATTTATGTGACAGATAAGTGTTCGCGGGTCATGAATGTTAGTGAGGTGTTATTTGTGTTGTCAATATTGTGCCTACGACACAGAGAATACTTGTGTGGGGGGTATGATGGTATCAATGTGTTAGCCTTTATTTATTGCCCCATATCTTGAATGGCTTCAACCCATTGATGGCCCACTACTGAGCACGGGTCTCTCCTCATACCTGAGGAGGCCTAGAGCATACTCCACCACGCTGCTCCAGTGCGGATTGGTGGAGGGGTTAGTGGCCAATCCAAGTGTCGGATATTTTTAAGCCGCCCGAAGGTATCCGACATGGCTTAACGACTGCTACCATATGGTAACAACCGGGACCGACGGCTTTACGTGCCCTCCGACGCACGGAAGCGCTCAAGAAATTTTGCCACTAGCGGTCACCCATCCAACTACCGACCGCGCCCGCTGTTGCTTAACTTTGTCGATCACTTCAGATCGATGCAAGCCGCCGGGCTATGAGCGCTTCATTCTATGAGCGCCCCATATCTTGAATACCGAGACCCAATATTCTCTCTAGGATATACTCAGATTACCTATAATACTGTAGTGTGAGACGACCCAATTTAGACGTGAGAGATTCAAACAAGCTAGCTCTCTCGAGTCCCGAGATGTTCGAGAGCACTCCAGCCCGCTCGCTCGGCCACGTCACACCCGACAGGACAGCTCTGTTACGCACGTAAATAGCATGGAGTGTCACTATCGAGTTTTATATAGAACAGGGAACTGCACCAGCTACTGATGACCCGCGAATCAGACAGATAAACAGGAACCTAACATCACGTACCTCCGCTATCAAAGTCTTACTTTCTTAAACCTACTCTCCGAACGAATATATTTACTGGAATATAAAAACGTCAATTGCTGATGTTACCCGGAATCCGACCGGACGCTCGAGCTTCAAATTCTCAGCCAGTCCTTCCACTCGAAACGATTCACGGTAGCCGATAACAACTAACTTACTGCGAAAAGAGTTAGTATCATGTATCACAGTGTGATGTGCGTACTAGGGAGAGGAATAACACGATGACAGTAGGTTCTCAACTGAATGATGAATGCTCTTTATTGCAGTAAAACAAGGGTTTATATAGTACTTTGTTACAAGCAGGGTGGTCACAATTTACATTTGATATTTCTTAAAATAATATCAGATTACAATATATCAGATTACAGTATCAGATTAAATGATATTGTATACATTAGAATCCATATTCGGTAATGGTTCAAATAAACTGTTTACTTAGTACAATCGTATATGGTAATGGTTCTAGTTACAGTCATCCGATATTCTTGATGTTTATAATTTAAAATAATAACATTCATTTTCTTTGTCTTTATACATACATGCCGAAGCCGACATTGGCCACCCACAGTGCCATACACCACAACAGTATCGCTAGCTACGATGAAATGAGACCTAGGTATATGACAGACACATTACACTACCGTTCTTGGAACTTAGTTAACATGCTCGATTGTATAAACAACTAAATGTATTGTATAAATAAAATACTAAGAATAGTGATATCGCTGAAACAAAGTCAATAATAACGGTGGTCGCAGTGTGGCCACAGCCGTCGTTTAGAAATGATTCTGAGGCGGTACGCATTTTGCCGGGTCAGCTAGTAAGTTATACTGGATAATACGAGTAAATACGTTAACTGTTTAGAGCGCGGGGCGCGGGGCGCGGTGCAAGGCTAAACCGCAGAAATATAAATAGCATGTACAAACTGCCGATAACAGTTGATAGATAGATATCCCGTGTCCAGTGACTACTGAAGTCGGTCATGTGACATCGATATTCTTAGCCGCAGGCAATTCCGATACTGGTATCGGAATTTTGAGATTAGGTTCCGATCTCGGAACTTAGTATCGGAATTGAAAACCCTCCGAGATTACATGCCCATGCCATTTTTTAATGAACCCAAGAGCCACTTGCTTTTACCTTTGGAAGTTTATAAAGCATTAAGTAGGTATAAGTATTAAATTCAAGTTGAATATGATGTCAAACAAGTAGGTAATCTTATCTTATTGTGATGTAAACACCAATCACTCACGCAACTCACACACCTTGATATTCTTGATAACGATCGTGTGCGGAAACTATCTCTTTTGTGGATAATACATGGAATTGTTTCTCTGTCAAGGCCATAACATTAACCGTAGAGCGCGGGCAGAGTACTACATGCAGAGCTTGCACATTACCCTTCATTACTAGTGAATATAGTGAATATAGTGAATTCCCCGTGTGGTGCCGGGTCCACTTTTGTAGAATAGCACCACTCCCGCCTCTTCCTGGGATGTCGTAAAAGGCGACTAATAGGATACTCCAGGAGACGGGCAGCAGCGTCTTCATGCGTATTATTTACATATACTGCGGTCACCAACACGCACTAGCCAAGCGTGGTGACTATTCGGCTAATACCCCCCATGGTAGCCACATCTAAGCCCCGGCCCCCAGTCCCCGGCAGCTCCGCTATTCCTGGTCATGGTAGCGGCCACGGTAACGGCGGAGCAGGGGGTGCTAAGAATCCCCGGCAGAGATCGAGCTACCAAAAACGACGACTTCTGCACCTGGCAACATACAACACCAGGACACTGAGGACCGACGACAAGGTAAAAGAGCTGGAAGAAGAGATAGACAAGTTAACCTCTTGCGCGCACGGCCGCGAAAAAAAAAAGAGCCTCTAAGTGTCGTTAGTGTTTACCTAAAAACAACAAAATTTCAACGAATTTTTGTGTTTTAGGTAAACCGTTATTGTTGCTTAAAAATAATTAAATCTGCAATAAATTATATATCAATAGATTCGTTATTAGATGTACTATGATATGAGTTGTGTATTTTTTAGTTTTATTTTGTAGTTTTTATAAAATATACGCAGAAACATGAAAGTTTAGGTAATTTTTTGCTACTTACGAACTTTACGGCGTAATATCTTCAAAACACAAGACACATACACTTACACTATACTTTTATAGGATAACACAATTCACTCTAGCTTCATTCATATCATTTTTACACTTTACCGACTTTTATTTACTTCAAAATAAAATTATTTTCGCAATGAGGGGCCGCCGCGTCTGCCGAACTGACCGGACCGTACTGACCGCTATACTGACCGCCGCAAGTGACCGTTACTCAAAACGCGCTAGGGCTGTCATTCATCCAACGGAAACATTCATCCGTAATAGTAATGTTAGAAGTATGTACTTTTTTTGGTGAAAGTTTTTGGAATCTTATTCCAAAGTGTAATTTTGTACTTTTGTTTATAAAATAAATATTTACAATTATACATAAATATTCGTAAATATGTATCTGAATAATCAGATCAGATCAGATTTGATTCCAACTAGAATTTTCAAGGAAAATATAAATTTTGCTTCAATTGCAATAGCTGAATCAAATCTGATCTGATTTGATCCATTCTAGTTGGATCAGATCAGATTTGATTCCAACTAGAATTTTCAAGCAAAATTTATATTTTGCTTGAAAATTCTAAGTAGAAGTATAAGTCTAAGTATAAGTAGTAAAAATTAAAGTAGTGTTACGGGGGAGTATTTTTGAAATAAACAACACACATAAGTATAATATTAAATTTAGGGATAATAAAAAAATAATAAAGATAAATAGAAAGATAGAGAATACTCTTTATTGCACACACAATTTAATATTTACATCAGCTTATATTAGACACAGTACAAAAGGCGGTCTTATCGCTAGACAGCGATTTCTTGCAGACAACTAAATTAATTTATAAAACTAAATTATAAAAATGTTTATGGTTACAGACACATACATAGTAACTTTAGAATAATGAGGAAATATATTTATTTATTTATTTTTTATTTATCAATACAAACACAGAACACAGAAAATAGAGAACATCAAATAACATTTTTACATACAAAAACCCAGAACACAGAAAATTGGAAGGTTCTACTTCAGATATGACGCTAATACCCGCTGGTGTTTCCAAGGGGGCAATCTCCCAATCCGACGTCGAGCTGGGGAGCTGCTGCGCTGGGTTCAGCCAGCGATGGACATGCCGACGGTTACGGTCCAAAACCTCCTCCGCTTCCTCTTCGAACATGTCCATCAGCTCAGCCAACTCCTCAAGATTTTAGCTGAAAGAAAAACAATCTATTTGAGTAACCATCTACATAAACCATGGACGAAAATAACCTGTCATATAAAATTCAAGGACTTACAAAATTGGGCGCCCCTGCACGATTCGCACCGAGCTGGGTTTGGCAAAGCGGCACCGGTTCCCCCTTCGGCTTTATGGACCCCCTGGAGTCACCAGCACCGGTAGTCCATAGCTTCTGCAAAAATTATATAGATCGAATGTACTAAAATTCGTGCAAAATTAAGTGTAAAGCCTTGCGTACAGTTAGTAAGACAATATTTACCGCGGTGGGCTCCTCTCCACTCTTGAGTCCATAGCCGGCAGCTCGGATGCGAGCCTCATGACGAGGTTTCGCCTCGCCGTCACACCCGGGTTAGAATCGATAGTACAATCGAATAGTGCTGATCGACCGGAGCCTGGCCTGTCGCCTAAAATAAAAATAAATACAAATAAAAAATAACGAACAGACTGACCCATCCTTTTTTCCTCCTCACTTTCACCCTTCACTTCCACTCAAACAAAGCAAGTAAATTTATGTACAAAATAATATAAGAAAAATATTCTCAACTACACGAAAAAAAAATCCGCTATTCCCTATACCACCACATTCCAACAATGCAGGATATTACGTACGCAATCAAAAAAATAGAAGTAAACAATTTCAATAATATCACCGAAAATTTTTTGTCACTAAAACTGCTCACCTACCAACCCTAGCACAATTATACGAAAAAAACAAAAGAACATGGCTGCTCGTCAGTATTGAGTAAAAATGTGTATAATGAGGTAAACGGTATAAATAATGATGTAAATGTGAACCTATTCACTAAATCTGTTTTGTGTATGGTAATAAACTAACTATATTATCAGAAACCAATTGTTTCTTATTAGAAATCAATGTATTTACGTAATAATCGACGTAAAACATGACGCCATCTTAGTTGCGACAACGATGGTTCGTCACAAATGAGATGTTTTTGGTTACATATTTTGTTTATTTCTAATGAACAACACTTTACACACAATCTACAGTAAATTATCTACACTTATATGTATAAATCTTATAAGAATACTTACATTTTTCTAACACTCTTGGCGAAATAGCACACGACAACAAACACGTCACTTCGCGCGATCCGTCACTGAGAATATGTGTCAAATTTTATTTTTTTGTGGTTGCATCACCCACAGAAAATCATGTCCGAAAATCGTAAACGATAGCCAATTTTATATACTCTGTGACTGTATTTATTTCTGATTGGTCGGTTTATATGATTGGCCAAAAACAACTACCAACCACAAAGCGTTTGGTCAACGCGTAGTTGGGTCAACGTATGACCCAAAAACATTTGAGCGCTTACTTTTTCATGGGTCATACGTTGACCCAAAAACGCGCAAGGGGTTAAACTGGAGTATTGTGGGGTTATCTGAAGTCCGAAGACAGGGGGAGGACACAATAATACTCAAATCCGGTAACTTGTTCTATCACCGGGAGGGCGAACATCTGTCCCAAGGTGGTGTCGGGTTTCTCGTCCACAAGTCCCTCGTCAACAACATTGTGCAAGTCGGGAGCGTGTCGGCAAGGGTAGCGTACCTTATACTCAGAATATCCAAACGGTATTCGCTGAAGGTCGTTCAGGTATATGCGCCGACTTCGACACATCCCGACGATGAGATTGAGGTCATGTATGAGGACATTAGTAGAGCCATACACACCTCAAAAGCTCATTTCACAGTTGTGATGGGGGACTTTAACGCAAGACTGGGCACGCGAAGCGGTGACGAGATGAGGGTGGGACCCTTTGGATTTGGGCGACGGAACCACCGAGGACACTTGCTGGCAAACTTTTTGGAGAAGGAGGACTTATTTATGATGAACTCCTTCTTCAGGAAGAAGCCTCAACGCAAGTGGACTTGGATAAGCCCTGATGGTTCCACAAAAAGCGAGATAGACTTCATACTGGCAGACAAACGGCACATATTCAATGATGTCTCTGTGATCAGCAGGTTCAAAACCGGAAGCGATCACCGCCTTGTGAGAGGCACATTGAATATCGACGTGAAGCTGGAACGGTCACGCCTTATGAAGTCTACGCTCCGCCCAACACCTGTCCAAATCCAGGGTTCCGAGAACTTTCAACTCGAACTCCAAAATCGTTTCGCGTGCCTAGAATCATGTAATTCAGTGGACGAGTATAACACCAGGATGGTAACAACCATCCACGAGGTAGGGTCTAAGTACTTTAAGACCAACCCCAGTGGTAGGACTCAAGTTCTCTCAGAACATACTCTCGGTCTAATGAGGGAGCGACGGGAACTGTGTGTGCAGTCTCCAACCTCTATGGCACAGTATAGACGGCTCAATAAACAGGTCTCAAAGGGTAGGCGACGCGATTTGCGTAAACACAACGCAAATCGTGTAAAAAACACAATTGAGCGAAACCAGGGCTCCAAAGTGTTCGCCAGAGACTTGTGTATTGGGCAAAGTCAGCTTACGAGGTTGAAGACCGAGTCCGGTACCATGGTCTCGTCGAAACCCGAAGTTCTGAGAGAAACTGAAAACTACTACGGACGGTTGTATGCCTCCTCTCAATCTCCAAGTCCCCACAAGGAGAGCGACAAGCGAGCTAAACTAACCCGACATTACACCGAAGATATCCCGCACGTCAGCCTGTATGAGATTAGGGGGGCTCTTAAACAGCTTAAAAACAACAAGGCACCGGGAGATGATGGAATCACAACCGAGCTGCTAAGAGCTGGAGGGAAACCCCTCCTAGTGGCGCTCCAGAAGTTGTTCGATTCCGTTATCAATACTGGAAACACCCCGGAAGCGTGGAGCAGAAGTGTGGTGGCCCTGTTCTTTAAGAAGGGCGATTAGACCCTTTTGAAGAACTACAGGCCCATCGCACTTCTGAGCCACGTTTATAAGCTGTTTTCGAGGGTACTCACTAATCGCATTGCACGCAGGCTTGACGACTTCCAGCCTCCCGAACAAGCAGGATTCCGAAAAGGCTACAGCACCATGGACCACATACATACGCTACGGCAGATTATACAGAAGACCGAGGAGTATAATCTGCCACTATGTGTTGCCTATGTGGACTATGAGAAAGCCTTCGATTCTATCGAGACCTGGGCGGTACTAAATTCTCTTCAGCGGTGCCGGATCGACTATCGGTATATCGAGGTGTTAAAATGTATTTACGCATCAGCCACCATGTCCGTCAGAGTACACAACACAGTAACGAAACCCATCCAACTGCAGAGGGGTGTCAGGCAAGGGGACGTCCTGTCTCCAAAACTGTTCACCTCTGCGTTGGAGGACGTATTCAAGCTGATGGAGTGGAAACGACGCGGCATTAATATCAATGGCGAATACATTACACACCTGCGATATGCCGATGATATAGTCATCCTGGCGGGTTCGATGGAGGAACTTGGTACTATGCTCGGGGACTTGAACAGCGCCTCACAACGGGTAGGTCTTAAGATGAACATGGACAAGACGAAAATCATGTCAAACGTCCATGTCACACCTGTACCGGTTGTTGTTGATGGCGCTGCTCTCGAAGTTGTAGACGAATATATTTACCTGGGACAAGTGATCCAAATGGGTAAGTCCAACTTCGAGAAAGAAGTCACTCGTAGAATCCAACTCGGATGGGCTGCGTTCGGGAAACTGCGTCACATCTTGTCGTCCAAAATACCTCAGTGCCTGAAGTCGAAGGTGTTCGAGCAATGTGTGTTGCCAGTGATGACATACGGCTCCGAGACGTGGTGCTTTACGATTGGCCTAATCCACAAGCTGAAAGTCGCGCAGCGGGCTATGGAGAGAGCTATGCTCGGTATTTCGCTACGAGATCGAGTCAGAAATGACGAAATCCGTAGACGAACGAGGCTGACCGACATAGCTCGAAGAATTAGCCGGCTGAAGTGGCAATGGGCTGGCCACATAGCTAGGAGGACCGATAACCGCTGGGGAAGGAAGGTCCTCGAGTGGAGGCCACGTCTCGGAAAAAGGAGTATAGGACGCCCCCCGACCAGGTGGACTGATGACCTGAAGAAGACAGCGGGCAACCGTTGGATTCAGAAGGCACAGGACCGGTCAGAGTGGCGAAAGTTAGGGGAGGCCTATGTCCAACAGTGGACGACAAAAGGCTGATGGATGGATGGATGGATGACTAGTGAATAGTGTTTTTGAACACTAGGTGTGCTCAAGCCAAACTCCACCTTAGTGGCTTTGCAAATTGGATAATGTAATGGTCGCTTTACTCTATTAAAGAAGTAAATTGTTTGTGTTTAAACTATTTGGGCTATATGGGACTATAGATATAAATACCTACGAATAGCAAGAAAGACACCGCGGTGTCTTTCTTGCTATTCGTAGGTATTTATGCACCGGGACGGTACGATCCTGAAATGTCAGCACTCATCAGGCGCCGGATGGCAACCGAGACACCCGTCGATAAGAACCCTCCTTAACCGAAACCATAAGGACGGTGGGTATGTTCAAGATTTTTTTTTACAATAGCAATATAAGGGTGAATATACGTTATAGCATTGATCTGTTCCTTTGTGTGGACATAATGTATTTAGTTTTATTAGAAACGTGAGCGTCGCAGTAACGGTCGCCGGCGGAGAGTCCCCGCTCCCCGCACAGATTCGCTTTGAACACGACACAATGAGGCTTTTTGTGTCTGTTCAAATGCCATCCCTCTTATTGAAGATTGGTTATACCGGTCGCATTCACACATCTTTACAATTTATATAAATAACTTGATCTGATAGATTTTAAAATTTTCGAACTAAGTAAATACGAGTATTACTTAAAGCTCGCGACAAGCTTTTATAACATATAAATTATGTAATTATTTAAGTTATAATTTTATAGGAAAAGATTTAAAGAAAACTTTATTATATTCTTTTTAGCCATTTAAACAAAAGCTTGTTTCAAAAAACATTAATAAAGTAGTTTTTTAAAACAACTTTTCATTAAACGTGTACTACGTGTAGAACTGTAGATTATGTTGGCATACTTAGTAGATACACGTAACACAGCTAGTCGGTTCGAGCGACATGCACACAGTGTGCAGGCTGTTTCCGCATTGGTTCTCCTGGAAACATCAGTGGAGCGGGTACCTTGGCTTCAAAGAAGGAGGCGTGGAAGTCGGGCGTGGTGCCGGCGACGGAGGCCAGGTGCAGCGTCGTGTTGGCCGTGTTGGTGAGCGTGACGGTGCGCGCGTGCGCCGCCGCCAGCGCCGCGCGGCCGAAGCTCAGCGCGGCCGGCCGCAGCCGCACGCCCTCCGCCTCGCCCTCCGCGCCCGCCTCCCCGCCGCCCTCCACGCCGCCTGTCATTTCCCCATTGCTGTCTTTGCCCCATTCCTGTGGAATTTAAACTGGTCAAATCTGACCTTAGAGCGGAATCTCACAAGAGTAATATTTCTCCAGGAGCGAATTGCGTAGCGTTCAATGAATGTGAAGATGTCAAAAATATAATTCATCAAATAGACACGTACTTATCGCTTCCAAACAAATAAACACACTAATGTTTTTATGTATGTACGTATGTTTGACACATATTATGTAGTACATACATAAAAACATGATCAAAATCAGTTCAGTAAGGCTGCCTTATTGCTTACGAATATGTTGGTGTTACATCATAGGTACCGAACGTACCGATTGGGCGCCACTGCCACAAAACATGGTGGACAAATCATTGATGGATTGAGTGGTACCTTAACCTCTAACGAATGGTGTGATCAGATGGGATGGTAAAATCATTTCTCAAATCATTCACCATTATAAAAACACTATAGAGCATGCCAATAGAGCCTACATCTCTCCAGAGCTTTAAGTCCTATAGCCCGTCTGTAAGATTGGGATAGTTGTCAACTCACTGAATGGACTCACAAGGGCTCAGTTGGTAATTGGGCACAACCGCGCAGAATTGAGAGCAGTATTGACATATTGCTCCGGTTGTTTTCATTTAAATTTAATTTAATAGTACAAAATTACTATATTACAAATGTTGAATAGCAGCGTGGCATAGCATTCAGTGGCATTCACCAGACAGACACTAATAGAAAAGATTTAAATACAATAGAGACAAGAATCATGCAAACTACACTGCACTATACTTAGAACGGGTCATTGACTCAGGACGGGACATTAATAGCCACTGAGGAAGTTTCACACAATATTTAAAGTCCGTAGTACTACCTTATCACAATTCAATAAACACTAATCATTTTAGTTAAATAATATATACATCTCTATTTCATTTATATTATCATTATTATTCAATTGGATATGACTGTGTGATTTTAATAATACCTACTATCAATTAAATTTTAAAACCAATTTATTGCTGAACTTCCTGTACAATGTTATTAACTTTACAGAATAATCCAGTGAATATTCAGACTATATAATTATAGTTTCTGTCCGTGCCTGTATGGAATGCCAAGTACCAAAGGAATGTATTACCGGGAATAAACTATCCTACATCCTATCCAGGAACTAAACTATCTCCATACTAAATTTCATTTAAATTGGTTCAGTGAATTAAGCATGAAAAGGTAGCAGACAGATAGACAGACAGTTTCTTTTGCATTTATAATATTAGTATGGATATAGACTACTGCTGTTGCCATTCTATTTATTATTTCTAGTTTAGTCTACTTATTATTATTCTAGAGCTATTCTCACCTGGAGTGTGACGCCTTCTATTAGAGAATCATGCACTGTGACACCTACGAGCAAACAAATAAGATAAATCAGTAACAAAATAATAATTATATTAAACTAGTCCTTCCTGGCGGTTTCCACTGTGTGGTTCACCCATGAGGGAGGCGGGAAACAAGAAAATATCTTTAAAATGATCCCCAGGTAATGTTTCACTGGGTAAAAACCAAATTTCTACATGAAATCGGTTCAGCAGATTAAGCACGAAAATGTAGCAGACAGACAGAGTTACTTTTGCTATTTGCTATGCTATGCTATTGCTATGTGAGCTATTTATTTCAATATACAATATACACAGCAATGTGTGCTATCCTCCACATTCCCCATACTTCAGTTAAATATTTTTAAACTCTTTCCTAACCATTATTTTTATAACAGTAAACAGTAACTTCACATAACATTATCACAAACAAAATGTGTTATCTAATAACGTTAAAATAAAAATATTTTCGCATAATTTGGTAATGTTGATACCGATGCAGTAATACATGTCAACAGTGGGTACTACTATTGTATAACGTTTTTGGGGGTAATGCGGTAAGAGGCGCGCGAGAGCGGCCGGCGACCCCAAACTCAGCGCGCTGCAGTGTTTAAGGCTGGCGAGTACGACCGAGCCCTTTCAGCTCTTATACTTTTCAACTAAGTCGGTACAAAATACAATCTGCAGACGAGAAACGACATCTTACTCCAATAACACACGCCGCAAGAAAGCCGACCGACACCTGACACCCTCCGAACTAAATAAAGATAACTCTTTTATTAAACCTGCAAGATACTTGAATCTAAATCCACTGTCATTTAGTCAATTTATATTAATATATTTTTAGTGAAATCGATTTTACCATGGCTTTTTCCCTGGGCTGTCAGTTGAGTGTTCAGCGATATTTCCAATAACGTCAATAAAAATACATAACACCATAAAATTTTTCGATACATGTTTGCAAGAATTTGTTCACTGTTTGTTCACATTTCTCATGCACAATTTGATGTTTTTATCAAGTGCAGAACACTATCAATTCAACTCACAAAATGTGATGTGAATGTGAGTGATGTGATGTGATGTGCGTTTCAAAGTCAAAAGAAGATTGTCATGTCAATTTGTTTTGTCACAAATTCACAAGCAAGATCACAAAATTCACAAATGAAAGTAAGTCACAGAGAAAATAAACAATATTCCTACACCGCAGATAAAATATATCAACAACGACAACAGTTGTAGATGAATGAGAGAAGAGTTGTAGATGAATAAAATTGAATCTGACTGCGACTTATGGTCTGCAGTCTGGAGAAAATACATGCAAATTGCAAGGAAGCATATCCGTCTTCTCTTCTCTCTCTGTCTACGCACAGTGGTCTGAAAATCAAGCTTCATACTCATAGAAACTGATTGTCAGAAATCAATAATTAAAAAATGTTATTGTAATAAGTACACCTCCCTTTGTTAACTGTTATAGTATGAAGGTCGTGAGTAGCTCCATGTGTGAGAAAAAAAATATTGTATATTTTTTTGTATGGGAAAAAAACTTCAAAGTGGATTTTAAAAAAACTGATCATAACTGAGGGTCTGGTATTCACATGAGTTATTACACCTTACATGGCGATTAAGATGACATACAATTGTTATGCCTTTCGGTGCCGCTTTGCATGTAGCAAGCTTTTGAAAGTTTGAGTTTTTGGTAGATGATTATTCAAGTCTTCATTTTATATTATAAGGATACATATAACTTTCAATATGAAAATAATTAAAATTTGTATATACACAAGGAATAAATACGTACTTAGGATATATTTAAATAATATAATTGTTTAAAAAATAGGAAATAAAAAGCACATATTCAATAAAAACTGTCAAAATTTCTTTATTTGATTATACTATTAAATATTATTTCAGTAAATTATATAATCAAATGTAGTAATACTCAGAGCTTTACATATATATTATTCTCTATTACTAACTACTTATAAAAGACCAATTATCTATCAAAGAGTATCTTCTTCATCAGAGTCCAGCATAGGTGCATTAACATCAACGAATTCAATATTCTCCTTGTCTATATCTGCATCATCATCACCAATGAGAAGAATCGGTAATAGGTGTGCGTTTTGATTTTATCAGCTGTGGCCTTATGCTGGACAGGTAGGGATCTGAAGAAACAAGAAGACCATTGAAAATGTCTTCGTTTGTTGCTTTTCTCAATCCGGCTCAATTGCTGCAATCTCAGCTTCAATCATAGCTTGTTCTTCCTTTATATTCAATTTGTTTCACTTGCAAATTTGAAGTAAAGCGGTCTGCAGAACATTGTGGAAGATGGCTTTGGATTCTCCCATAACTTTTCTTCGCCACAAAGTGTTAAAGGCACAAAGGAGCACATAAAATTACTGTAATCATCTTCACCCCCCATAGTTTGCTTGTATATACTTTGCCCTGAAGCACCATCAAAGCCCCACTTGCATGTAAGTGTTAATACTTTTCTGTCCAGACATGATTCCAAACGTAGGAATTTCCCAAGTCTAGCAACAGTTTTGTCCAAAATCGCTTGAAGCTTAACTTTTACCCCTCTTTCAGTGATATCTATAGTATTTTTTGGTGGGTAGGAGTCCTTCTTCGCCTCTAATATAGCAGTATATGAAGGATATAGGGGTATTCCCTCTTCTTTTGAGCAAACTCTTAATGTTGTATACTGCCATTTTGAAAGTTTCAACGAAATCAGTATACCTAATGCTTTATCAGCGGAATATATGGGCTGAGCTTTCTTGGGCTTCAACAGTTGCTTTATCTTAACAGCTTCCTCGGGATGTTCTGTGATTAATTTAATTATATCTGCTACGTTTTTGTTACCAGCACTTAAACCAGTTGCAAAAGCAAGGCTTTCATTGGTATGTGCTAGTAGCTCTTCCACTCTTCTTCTCTTCTGTAGCGGGCTTAGCTCAGAGAACACTTTTCTTGGACTCACCTCTGTTGATGTTCCAACACTGCAAGTCTCTGCATTCAACCCTAATGATGTTGATGCGCCCTCATTTACACTGCAGTCAAAACTAGAACATGGTTGCTGCTCTTCTAACACCAAAGAAGGTGTGATTTTTTCTTTTATGAACTCAGGCCATTTTATGTCTTCTTGCAGCCATATCTCATACTTTTTTATGAATGTTTTTCTCATGCGATTACACGAGATCCATTTGTTTTTCAACGAACACACAAAAGTCTGACAGAATTGTTTAAATTCTTTATTTTCATTTTCTGACAAAGTAACGTTTTTCACTAAAACTTCAAATAATTCGCTGGGTTTTGAAAAACAGCTATTGTTCACCACAAACATAAACATATCCAAATTGGTACTGAAGCTTTCCATTATAACACGAAAACAAATCGAACTAAATAAGTATAGTAAGCGCGAACAAGTGCAAAGAGCTACTAAATTAAGTTAGCATATTCGTCCTACTTATATTATAACTACCCTCATTTACACTTGCTGTCGTTAATATGCTTATCTTATCAAAACTTTATTAAAATTCAACAGCAATGAAGGTAATTACTTAATGAGTTACTTTATCAAAGAAATTTTGTAGTATAATGTAAAAAAATCTGCACCTTTTTTATTGTATTCATAAAGAAGGTCATTGGCAAGTTGTTAACTAATGACAACATCAGTGATGTTATCATCATGTAATTATATCAAGGGTATGATTCAACTACCAAAGACTCAAACTTTCAAAAGCTTGCTACATGCAAAGCGGCACCGAAAGGCATAACAATTGTATGTCATCTTAATCGCCATGTAAGGTGTAATAACTCATGTGAATACCAGACCCTCAGTTATGATCAGTTTTTTTAAAATCCACTTTGAAGTTTTTTTCCCATACAAAAAAATATACAATATTTTTTTTCTCACACATGGAGCTACTCACGACCTTCATACTATAACAGTTAACAAAGGGAGGTGTACTTATTACAATAACATTTTTTAATTATTGATTTCTGACAATCAGTTTCTATGAGTATGAAGCTTGATTTTCAGACCACTGTGCTACGGTCCGTAGTAGAGAAAGACAAACATCAGCAGCATCAGCTATGCTATGTATGTAGGCTGTTTTAGTTTTGTGACTTTTGTGACATGGGAAGACACTAATGACAATGACACCAGAAAACTTGTCATTATGTCATTTCTTTGACAGATTTTGAGTTGAGTTGAGTGTTTCTCAACTCTGTGCTAAACCTATTTATATTTTTGTTTCTTGGTTGATTTTAATAAAAACACAGTCTTTATTTTGTATCTCTGACAATACCGTGAAATTTGCATTTGCAACCAAATTTTGATTTTGCAGCCAATTTATGGAGGACAACGGTAAGGTAAAACTTTGATGTGAAGTGAAATGACGATTAAATTGAATGGGGCAATTCATGAGAACTGTTTGTTTGTAGCGGCTGAATCGACTCAGAGCTAGAAGGAATAGATTGTGTTAAAATGTTTGTGTCCAGGTGTGGCGCCGGCGGGCGCGGCCGACACCGACGAGGAGGAGGAGCAGTTCGACATCTCGCTGCCCGCCGCGCACTCGGTACGTTATTCTATTAAGAAGAGATCAATATTCTCAATGAATATTTAACGACCCGGATGGCGCAATGGTTAACACGCCGGATCGCCGTTCCGGGGGTCCTGGGTTCCATTCCCAGCAAGGTGGAAATTTGAATGATGAACTTAAATTTCGCTCTTGGTCTGGGTGTGTGTGTTCTTGTCTTGTGTGTTGTCCATGGCACCCACGACACAAGGAATCCTAGAGTGAGGCTATGAGTGTGTGTAGTTGACTCTCCCTCTATGGCTCTATGTTTGGCTGTGATAATGCTGCATCTTATATGCTGCTATAAAAAATCTCATTTAAGAGTGGCTTGTTAATGATCAAAACATGTAACATGTTGCACACAAACAATATTTAGAAAAAAATAAGTTAGTACAGCAGTATTGAAGCTTTTGAATATAATATGATGTATTTACCGTATATAACTATTTGCTATGACAGTAATAGGACAATCTCACATTCACAGTACATGGGGCATGGCCTGGTGTCAGTGGGTGGGAGGTCTGTGCTGGAGCCGGGCTGGGAGGGCAACATTCCAGTGATCTCCCGCCACGGGACTGTGTTTCCTGGGGAGACAGTTCCCCTTCTGCTTACCAATAATCAGGATATATCTCTGCTCACACAAGCTATCAGGAAAGACAAGCTGTTTGGCTTGCTATGTCCTGAGTAAGTGCTAATTTCTGTGCTTTCGAAGGCTAGTTGATACATAGATGCATTCAAAACATTAAGTAATAAAATATCCATATAATGGATGTCTACTTGAACTAAGGATATTTAATATTATATAAAAGTAATTTTCAGATTTTTTTCTGTTTGTCCTAATTTTGAAAATGAGTTAACCAATTTTGGTGTGTTCTTTGTTTTATTTCAGTCCTTAACTAAAGGCGCGTACACATAGAACGTCCGATTTTATAGGAGACACAGCAATTAAAGGACCGATTTTAACAGATCCAACGCTACTGGACTTTCGTTCTTCAGTGTTGATCCGATAAAACGGGTCAGTATTTCCGTTGTGTGTGGGATTTTTTACTGGATCCGAAATACTGTCATGTGTGTGAACTGGCTCATACAATTACATACTCTAATAAAATATACTTTTAAACGGACCTGTAAAACTGATTGCTATTTATTTTGTTGGATCGGTATTTTTTACTGGATCCAGAATATTCTATTCTATTCTGTGTGAAATCGCTCATACAACTACATACGCTAATAAAAATACGTTTAAACCGATCTGTAAAATGGACGTTCTATGTGTACGCGCCGTTAGAAATAATATATAAATTATGTGAATTTAAACTGTTTTTTTAATGTAAGAAGGTACTAAGGCATAGATCTAGTGAAGTACCAGTACGGGTACTAGCAGTAGAGGGATGGTATTTTAGAGAACACCGTAAAACACAGCCTTCTGTTACTTGCATGTAATTTGAATGAACTACCTACATTATTGTACTAATGTACTCACAATATATCACACCTAGGATGTCAAACACAGAGGGTTAATTAAATGAGTATGACATGTGCTACAGCGAGAGCGGCGCGCTGGTGTCCGGCTATGGCGTGCTGTGCGAGATATTCGAGGCGAGCGGCGTGGCGGGCGCGGGCGAGGCAGCGGCGGGCGCGGGGGCCGCGGGGGCGGAGCCCCACGCGCTGGACGGGCTGGACGGCGACGAGGATGTCCGCGCCACCTTCTCCTGCAAGGCGCGCGCCGTGCACCGGTTTCGATTCGTCGAAATGCCTAAATTCAGTGTGCCGATACACATTTACATGAGGTAACCTACTTGCAATACGTCTAAACTAGAATCCACAACTACTTGACAACTTAAATTTTTCTTTATTCAACTTAACTGTTTAAATTACATATTAATCATGTTTTATTTTCTCAACAGTAGTTAGTACTGTTATTATGTTTTAGTGTACTTTACATAAATACAACTTTTGTTAATGACAATGCAGTAGGGAAGCTTGCATGGTCTTTTTTGGAAGATTATTATATCTGGCATCACCAGGCCAGTTATCGCCGAAAAAAAGGACTCGATTCAAGGAGGCAGGAAACCTACAAAATACATAAATCAAAATACATGTGACTTTACGAAATGCGGTGTTGTTGAACTGTGAGGAGTGTTAATTGAATACGAGGGGCTGTGCAATGTTAATGAAGCACAGATAACGTCGCAGGGTCAAGCTAGTGCTGGTGCGCGTGCTGCCCGAGGTGAACATGTCGGAGCCGCTGCGGCACACGCGGCTCGCCAGCCTCGACAGCCTGCGGCGCTCGCGCACGCCGTATGTAGCCTCATACTTATCTTTTTATTTATGTTTCCTTTTCATTTATTTTCTTATATTTATGTTTAAAACAAGTAGCATATCCGCCCGACCTCCCCGCTCGCGGGCGCGGGCTCGCTTGTTCTCTGTGACATTGTGGACGTAATAATTTTTTTTAATTTTAAAAAGAAAAACAGACTTCAATTAAATAAAAAATTGAGAACATCATCAATAGTCGATGTCAATTAAATACGCATTATTATATATAACTCAAAAAGTATTCGCCAGATCTCACTCAAATTTAAATGGAATTACAAGACAAGCACCAACTTTCGAATATTAAAAAAATCGGTTTACAAATGATAGAGAAATCGCTGGACATAATTAAAAAAAGAGGTGTCGATCATAGAACCTCGTTCTTTTTTTGAAGTGGATTAATGAGGTAGTCGCGCTTGTTGTGCCCGAGGGCAGGCTGGACCGGCGGCTGCGCGCGCTAGACGCCGCCACCACGCCCTGGCCGCTCTTCGTGTACGACATCTTCGACTACCGCCGCATGCGCGCCGTGCTGCGGGAACACTTCAGGACTTTCATGTTAGGTGACTACCCGCGCCTTTATATTATCACACCGACTATCGCCGGGCGCCGCTCGAATGGTTCTGCGCAGCGGTGGACTTCGCGGTCAAACCGTGGATACATTGCCAACTTGAAAATACGGATACTTCGTAAGCTGCAAACGTTCGTAAGCGACAAACATAAATTAGAATGAAATACTTACGGCAACGTGGCTACATGCCCTCGAGCACTACTTGGTATCGAACAATGTTCCGGGCCCCACTAGAGCCGCATCGAAAAGACATTAAATATTCTAGTCTGGGCCCTTCGTTGGTCTAATATACGGCTTGACGAGGTCGAACAGTGGTCCCTGCTTCTTCTTTCGTCAAAGTCATGGCCTGTTCACAGTATTGGTGTGCAATCAACCGGTTCAAACCTTGTATCCTAAAACAGCCACCCCAAGGTAGATACTCGGAATAGCGTGTTCATGTTGACTGCCTGGACGGGGCGGGTGTACAGACTTCACTTTTGATTGGTCCTCCGCGTCGCCTCCACAGCAGTAATACTGTGCCGTCGGTCCGCAGACAAGATGCCGGAGGAGCCGGTGTCGCTGTCGTTCTGGGTGGCGTCCAACCTGACGCTGTCGCCGCGCGAGCGGCTCGCGCTGTTCGTGGTGGACGACGCGCTGCTGCGGCTGCACATGGCCGTGCGCTACGTCGCGAGGGTACCGTCATACCGCCGCCTCAACTATACTCTATATTATTATCTTAAAAAGACCGACTTCAAAAACTGACAAGTAATAAGAACATCATCAACATAGTCCGAGTCGATTAAATTTGTATTATTTGGGATATGTTATAACTACATGTCAGATCTCGCTCAAATTAAAATGAGAACACAGCAGAAGGATCAATTTTCGAATATAAAAGAATCATCGAAATTGATACCCCCAGTAAAGGTATGAGGTGTCATAACACAAAAAAAAGCAGTTAAATTGGGAACCTCCTCCTTTATTTGAAGTCTGTTAAAAACATGTTACTCACTAGTTTCCGCACACTAAGATTTCCGGTGTTTTGAGAGCCATGGTCAACCCACAAAGACAAGAGAGCACAAATCTAAGTCAAGACCATAAATTTAAACTCATAAATCAAATTACAATCAATTAGTGGCTGGGAATCAATCTCAGGACCTTTGCTAAGGCAGTCTGGCATGATAACCACCAGCTACACAGGTTGTTGTTCTGGATATACATATAAAATACCTTAACTGATTCGGTTATGCGTATGACTAAACACATTGTAAATGTCACGCATAAGCCTCATTGCAGCAGCACCTCATTGAGCAGACCACTTGATGGTAAGTGATCATTGACACCGAAGGCATCGCCGGGGCGTCGCCGGCCCAAGCGGCTCGGGGCGGGCGGGCGCTGTAGGGCGGGTTGTATGTATGTATGTTGCAGCGCGCGGTGCTGTGCTGCGCGTCGTGCGGCGGGGAGGTGGCGCGGCGCGACCACGTGGTGCCCATGTCGAGCGAGGGCGTGCACTCCAACTACACCAACATCGGTACCGTCATACCGGCCAGCGGGCACGACCATCACACAGGACACGCTCAACATCATTGTTTCCCAACCTTTATTTCGCCGAGCGACCCCGATCTAAAAATAATATTTCGATGCCCCCCCTTACAGTGTACAACGTCACACGTCGTGTTGTCACTTATTAATTTACATACGCGTTAAATAGATTTTTTTTTTGAAATGGTAACGTATACACCCCTCCCCCTGAATTTCTCTACGCCCCCCAAGGAGGGCGTGCCTCACCGGTTGGGAAGTCCTGCTCTAGATAACACTAAACATGATGCTACATGTTACATACAACATTGTTATTAATCTTATCTACTCCATTGGGTATGATATACTCCATTGCGACTCTTATACTTGATAATTGATTGGGTATAAGAGTAAAAGAGAACTACCGATCCGAAGCTTACGGTACTTTGATATGTTAGAAAGAGTTAACATCCAAGGCATCACCGACGCGTTGGACGCATTACACCAGGTTTTAGTATAAACTTCACCTCCTCCTATCTGGCAGACATAACTCCCATGTTGTTTGTGGTGTGTGTGCAGGCGGGTTCATGCACGACATCGTGACGGTGTCGCAGGCGTACAACGTGCGGCTGTCGGGCGCGCCCACGGCGGAGTTCTCGTGGTTCCCCGGCTACACGTGGACCATCGCCAACTGCGCCGCGTGCAGCTCGCACATCGGCTGGAGGTCGGTCTGGCAGCGCGTTGTCCGGGTCGGCTACCCCGCGCTTTTTTACTTTTTACTTACTTAAAAATTTTACTGAACCGAAGCGGAAGAGACGAGAGAGAGAGAAGAGATTTCTCCGTTCCTCCGCTCCGCAGCCTCGCTGCAATGGACAGGCAGCCTAAGGGGATCCGTCTCGTCCATACAAATAACGTGATATAAATTTAAATTGTAAAATATTCGGGCGATCGAGCCCGGATCGCTGACGGTGTGTCGGCACGCGCAGGTTCGACGCGGCGCGCGCGCGGCTGCGGCCGCGGCAGTTCTTCGGGCTGTGCCGCAACTACGTGTCGCCGCGCTCGGACGGCGCGCGGCTGCTGCGCTCGCTGACGCCGCCGCTGCCGCTGCCCGCCGCGCGCCGCACGCCGCGCGCCGCCGCCGCGCTCGTGGCGCGCCACGCCCGCGACCCCGACCTCGACGACGACGACGCCTAGCGCCGCCCGTGCTAACGGATTACAAACACGGTACGATTTAGCAAGCTGTTTGGAATTTAAGTACTTAAATGCATTTGTGCCCCGCGCCCCGTCCCCGGGTGACCATCGTGTGTGTGACCGCGGTGTGCGGCTCGACGTACGGTACCGCCGACGGCCGGGGACCGACTGCGCTGGGACTCAACACGTTTGGTAAAACCAACCGGTTGAGAGTATATTGTATATTCATTTTATAATCAGAGTTCTCAGAAATAAGCCATATCGTTGTCGAACCCCCGACAGAAGATAGGTATAACGTAAATATACGTAATACATAAATAATAATATTACGTAAAATACTCAGTCCAAGGTGCGCCGCGCCCCCAGCGCCGGGCCGGCACCGGAAGCCATGTTATCAACTGACCAAATTGTGACAATTGTTCGCTCGCTATTTTTATCATTTATATTACACACATACATGTTGTAATAATTGCCTATAGAATCACTAGTCTAAGGTGTCAATGTAATTTTAATCCGGCGGCTAGCCCCCGCGTCCTCGGGGGCTCCGCTGGGGTTTCAAGGAAGTATTTTTAAATGTGTCAATTTCGTTTTTATATTGGTCACCATGTTACATCGTAGTCAAATAATGTAAATATGTATTAATTAGTTAAAATATATGATTTGTCAACATCTTTTATTACCATTATATGTAAATGTTTTAATAAATAAAACAATGTCTATCAAAGGTAGGCTATACAATAAGGATTTATTTAATTTTGTATAAATTATTGTGAAAAGGCAATAAAATCCTATTTATTAAGTATTGTTTGTTTTTTAATTATTAAAAGTAAAACAATATTTAAATTATAACAGCTGTGCTCGGTCAGTCTCCGAGCGAGACCTTTCATTTGAAACATCAACAAGTTAATATAATTATGTAGCTATTGCTGGAATGACATATGATCGCCACCAGTCCACCACTCGGTGTGGAGGGCTGGAGGCCCCGGGCTCCGGGCTTCGGGCTCCGGGCGCCGCTACCTGCTCCTCAGCAGCAGGATGGGGAAGTTCTCGGTGACCACGTAGTCGTCCTCGAATATCACGGCTATGTTTAACTCGAACTCTGGAAAATAGCCACATCGCTTGACATACACCTCAATCAAGTTCGAAATGTCATTACACATCAGTTGTCTGCGTTGCGAGTGTTTATGCAGGCAGATAGTTGGTCAGTACACGGCTGTATACGTGTGGTCAGAAAGGGTCAAATATTAATAATTAAGAGCAGTGTACAATTTGTAATTCTCTTGTTTCGGAGGCCAAGGCTTAGAAGGTCGCTGCGCCAAAGGAGTCAGTAAATAAGTGTACAATTTAATGTTCATGCAAGTACTAATCATAAATATTAATATTCTATGCATCCTTAATCCTCAATAACTAGCAAGTGTTAAAATGTCATACATTATTACTACTATGTAATGGTTGGATAGATAGAATATTTTGAACGGCCGTAAAATAACCGACGACAGATGGCGCCGTCCGCCCCGTAGTCGGCGGGCGGGCGGTAGATACTACATATTTGCCGTTCAGAGATGTATCCTTAGAATAATTACACTATAGATACGAAGTCCGCGCGGCCGTTCTGAAGCACCTTAATTGGAGTCAGAAATGACTCCAAACACCGGGCAGCTCTGTCAACGCGCGCCAAACGTGTCTCGCGAAAAAAAAGGATTATGACGATTTGTCCAGTTAAATTGTGTCACAAAATATCTGAAAAGCTATTTACGTATTATTGCTAAAACATATGATTATCCGCAGCCGAAGTTCGGGAAAGTTTCGATTTAATGCTTCACTTTAGACCGAGCGCTTGTATGAAGACTGTCTTTCTATAGTGTTATTATTCTAAAGATGTATGCATAAACGTCCAGGAACTAAATGATGTGTGTTTGCGTGGCGGTACCTATCTTGAAGCAGGGCGCGGTGGTGGTGGGGCAGGTGAAGAGCCGCGGCAGCACCATGTGCAGCGGCACGTCGCGCGCGCGCCGCACGTCGCCCGCGCCCACCTGGATGTTCTGGATCTCCGTCGCTGCGCAACCTCTCATCTTAATACCTCCCCACCTTATTGCCCCCCAAACAAATACTACCCATAGCTATATAACAAGCTTTCAATCACGAACACTACGAGTCGTTTGGTGATTGGCTTTGGACGGGCCAAAGCTTCCCCGCAACGAGTCAGCCAAAAGCAAAGCACTCTTTGACACATCATGACCGTCGATCGAACGTGCCGTCTCCTACACACATCCTACGCCGCCGTCGACGTAGCAACTTGGTATTGATGTAATCGGATACGAGTTCCCTCAATCAAGAAGGTATGTTAGGTCAGCGAGCTAATGGACCTTCTTTAACACATGACTCGATAGCCTGCAGGAGCCGCTGACGGCCCGGTAGTCATTTAGGCGACACATCGACCACTATGCTTGCTACTGTTCATTTACTATTCGTCTGTCGTTTACTATTCATTATTTAGTGAAGGGTGGTACCGTCTCTGGAGTAGCCCTCTGCGCAGGCGCACGTCTCGACGCGCACCAGCTGCAGCTCGATGGACTTGATGCCCACCTCGCACTCCTCCACGCGGATCTGCACGAATTAAACGTTTTCTAAAAATTAAACATTACCAGATCGATTTATCGCCCTGAAACCCCTGTGCTAAATTTCATGAAAATTGGTTGGAGCTGTTTCAGAGATTCAGATTATATTATATAAATACTGTATACATAATTATATACAAAAAATGCCTGTTTAAAGGTATTAGATGTTTGTTGTCGGGTCGTAGTGATGTGTTCTTTGTGCTGTCCATGCCACCCACGACGACAGGGAATCCTAGTGACAGGGGTATGAGTGTATAAGCGTTTAAAAAAAATCTGCACACGGCCAGCGCAGTGGACTGCAATACTAATAAATAATAACATGCAGATTGTGAGAGGAGATTCAAACTCATCTGTGGGACAATATTTGTGGGTTGCAATGATGATTCGTTACGAACCTTCCCAGTGAGTGGCTTATCCAGGGAGCACACTGTGGAGTCGATCTCGGCATAGATCTGGAACCGGGGCATGGGGGCGCGCGCCCCGCCGCCGCCCGCGGCGCCGCCCGCGCGGATGGTGTCCGGCGTGATCTCGCAGCGCACCGGCTTGGCCACCGCCGCCGCCGTCTGCACACACGTCACTCACTGTCTTTCTACTTTAGATAGTTCTGTCTGGCACATGCTGTAGCTGAAGCTTTTAGGGAAATTATATGTAACTGCAGTATGTACATACTGTACATGTACACAGTAGGCTATGTACATATAACATGGTACCTTCCATGTGTATATAACCTGTATTATCTATTATAGGCACAAAATGACAAGATGATGACAAAGAAGTATTATCATCTTTGTTTCTTTGACCTTAAATGTTATCTGACAAGACATCAGTCTTTAACTGTTACCTTTGTGACTGTTACTAATTTCTATAGACAACAGTGACCATTTGCCTACAGGGGACTCGTCTACAGTACTTGCATGTCAGCTATTGACACAGAAAAAATTGGAGTCAGTATTGAATGCCTTGTTAATAGTATTAGTTATGTATTATAAAGATAGTTAAGTAAATAATGGAGTGTGAATTACCGGCACATACTGTACAAAGAATTGGCAGGTGGCGTTGAGCGGCTTGTTGAGGAAGTAGCGGCGCATGCTGGCCCTGAGCGTGTACATGACGTTGACGAACACGCCGTGGTAGGTCTCGAGCAGGGCGGGCGCGCCGGACCGCGCGCGCAGCGGCAGCTCGAACGGCACCTCCGTGCGACCCGCCGGGAGCTTGCCGCCCGCCACCAGCTCCAGGGTTGTGCTCAGCAGTGTTATGGGCTATACATACTTATTATTAACTCAAACTTTATTATACTAGCACCAACATGGTACCAAAAGCGAACTTAATTCTAACAGCATTCTCCCAGTCAATCCAAGTGAAATTTTTTTGGACGTTTTGGCGCTCAATGGCATTATCTAGACGTGTATATAATCAAAGGTTTTAAGTTAAGCTGAGCTGTCGCAGTTTCGACACATGATGTGGTTTCGATGCCTACATGGGGAGTGAAACAGGCCTGCTCATAGGCAGTAACTTTGCATTATTTTATTAAAGCACCACATAACCATATAACCACATGACCGAATTATTACGAGACTTACTAACAACAACTAACAGGACTAACAATCCCTGTCCCAGTCCTCATACTTACAAACTAACACCCAATAATGGTCACCTAACCGGACTAACTATCGCAGTCCCCATCTGAGTCTTGTTCTAAGTCGGTCGCAATTGTCATGGGAGGCAGCGGAAGGTGGTGCTGCATGCTCGTTTGCTACTTTAATTCCATAAAAAATCGATATATGGCCAATCCCCATTTTAGTGGAAGAAAAATTGACATTGAACAGTTTACCTTGATACTATTGGAGAACGCCTCAAATATACCAACATTCTTGGTGTTGAGCTGCAAGTGGACTACGCCTTCCATCAGCAGCGAGAGGCCCTCATGCCGCACATCGCTGCTGCTGTCCACCTCCACCACTCCCGCTATTGTCTCCTGCAGGTAGCACAAACGTCCTGTATTTACATCACATTCTACAACTAATCTAGCCGAAATATATAACATTGAAAATATTAAAATCGTCCAGATCTTACCCCTTCTTTATAAACCTTACTGACTCGCTTAAGATGAATAGTAAGACTTGTAGTCATTTTTTATTACTGATAGAACAATTTATTATATCTCCTAAAGAACAGCTGATAACACAGCCCACGAAGTCAGGACACCAAAAAAATAAATAAACTTAAATCAGTCAATAATCTCTACTTTTTAAAAAGAGCGTAATAATAAACATAAACACTTTTATTTTAAACACAGTGCGTCACTGTCACTCACAAATGCTGTCAGTGCTCTCACTGCCCACTGCCACTGTGGCACAGAGTACTTTGTATTATAGTATACTGAAACTGTGGTCTGACTCTGTGTGCACGCACAGAGTACTTCGTACTATACGGTCTGTGTGTGATTGTACAGTGGTGTGCAATGCAAAGAGCAATGCAATGCAAAGAGTATATATATATATAAAAACACTATACTGTCTGTCTGTCTGTGACTGTCTGTCTAGTGTCTACTGTCTGTGAGTGTGAGTCATGTGCACAGTTGTGTTGTGTTGTGTTGTGGCCATATCTACAAACTTTCCGGTAGATCTACCGATTTCGCTCTTAGTCTACCTGTCTACCGACTTGACCTTTGGGTCTACCGGTTTTTGAAGTTATCAAAACAATCCATTAAAAATCAAATATTACCAAAATTTTAATGAAGTCGGTAGTGTAATACTGTGCTGAAACGTTAAAACTAGTAATTGTTATTGCACGCGGATGCTAATACGTACGGATACAGGCGGCCCTGAGTACCTACTTAGGTAAAAAATAGGTAGAAAGTCGGTAGATCTACCTAATTCTACCGATATCTTTGCTAACTACCACTTTTCTATAATTACAGTTGGCAACACTGACTGACTTTATCAACTTTATGAAATTATGACAGTTGATAGTTCAATTTCAATTTGACTTTTGAGTTTGACTTGCTGCACTTCATTGCTTATTATCAAAATAACCAAAAATAAATAATGTTTTTTGATTTCATTGCCCAATAAAATGTCTAAAGTAACTAAAAGAAAGCATGTGATGAATGAAGCATTGTGGGATGATTACGAATTACCCAAAGAGAATCAAAGTATTGTCAAAGTGTTAAAAAGTAGAGGAAACAACCTTCATGAGGTACACAGTAGTCATCACTTTATATTCTTTATTATTATGAACTAAGACGTATTGTTATGCACTTGTTAATGATCAGTGTAACTGAAAGTAGTTCTGCGAGGCTATTCATATAAATTGTTCACTTTAAAATTCAGTCAAAAAGGTTCATTGATCTTCAAAACACCAGCCATCTTAACTTATCTATGCACACTTGTTTCAGATTACCACTCCAACAGGTGAAGAATATCTAGTATCAATGCCGCCTAAATTCCGTAAAAATATATGGGTAAAGAGAGGGGACTACATACTGGTGGAGCCAATCACAGAGGGAGACAAGGTCAAAGCTGAAATTGTAAAAATTATGAACAAGGACTTAATAAAATATTATAAGGAAAATAATGTGTGGCCACCAGAGTTCCTCGATGGTCAGAAGGGGGTGCAACAAGATGATGAAAATGACTTGTTCACTAATACCAATAGGGCTCATGTTAGAATGTATCAAAGTGAAAGTGATTCCAGTGACTCCGGTGCAGACAGTGATCACAGTGAAAGTGATGTTGATATTGTTGAAAAAAATAAAACAAAATGAATATGTTACTTTTTATTATAACCCTATCACATTGTGTGGCGCATAATATAATTTGATAATTTATTAGAACATTCCTAAAAAATGTTAATTTAATAATATACTTATATTGCTAATCTCCTCTTGTATAAATTAATCATTTCATATAAGAGATTGTAGTTATGAGAATGGAATGTAATTATTTTCTTTAGAAATGCTTATTTGAATGTATATTTCATTTGAATAACATCTAAAGTGTATTCTGTTTGAACAGTTCATATTTGTATAATTATATTCTAGTTAATTTAAATGCAGTAATTTGTATTATCAAACAAAATGACAACAATAGCCACAATAAACAATTCATTGCAACTCTTCAACAAAAATTATGTAATTTATATAACTCATGACACATGTGACCTTCATGTGATGTCAATTTCCATGTCATCATTCATGATATACTCATAGATGGTTTTGATTAGATCCACTGACTTGACTTTGGCCCAGCCCTCCGTCTTAGTGATCAGCTTGGCTTGTCCATCCTTGATGAACTCTAATGTTAAGAGTTTCAGAGTCGTAGCAGAATGTATGTCTGCCAATTGAAGAGTCTCTATTGCGTTCTCTACTGTGAGTTTCTTGTGCAAAGCTTCCTCGCAGAGGCTTTTGAGTCGACCCAGCTGGTAGTAATCGGCTGCGGCCAATAACTTCTCAGGCATTTCATCTACTTTTGGAGCTTTGTCACTATATATGAATGTGAGTACTTCATTTAGCACATCCGAATCCAATGGGGACTCTACAATGTTGGTGTAGCACTCAGTAGTGTTGTGTTCAAAATGAGCCCTCAGGACCGCACTCCGGCTGGCCAGCACGGCCTTATGTACCTTGTGCTCGATGCCTTCAGCGGACTTTATAGTTATATCAGAAAAAAGACCGTTATTCAAGAGATTTTCAAAATCATATGCCAACTGAGTTTTTGGAACATTAGTGTAGTCGATCTTGATGTCGTTGGTGACCAGGAACTGGAACTTGAGGCGCAGGCTGCCGTCGCTGAGCAGGTACACGTCGCGCCCGCCGTTGCCGGCTATCTCTTTCTTGAACAGCGTGGACAGGTACTGCCACTTGTTCGCTTGGACAGTGTGATACTCTTTGATAACTATCGAGCGCTCTTCGAACCGTTTCAAACACATGGTTAGGATGGCTTTCAGGAACACCGGTACCGGCGACAAGTAATACAATTCTATGAGATCGTTGTCGCGCCCCAAGAAAATCATTTTCAATTGGAACCGATTGTCGGCCACATCTGAATTCTTGTCTTTAGACTTGTCCGTGCGAATGTCTTTTGTTGTTTTATTTTCTAGAAGATTTATAAAGTTCGGTATCGTCCAAGTTATCGTGTTTATTCTCGTTTGGCCTTCAAGGCGTGTAGTGTAATTTATACTGGACATGATTTCCAATGAATTTGGAGACTAAGGTAAATTTATATTTCGGTACTTGGTCCCTACCAACTACTGTAATTTACCAGAATTACAATCACATGACAGTTACAAGGAGCAAAGTAAAGCGGTTGAACTCAAACCAAAAGTATCTTATTGCTGGCTTTCCTCTAAGCTACAGTACACAATAGTTCACAATACACATACAATTACAAATACAAAACAAACAAACACAACACCGGACACGACGGACGGGATCACGGGATCATGGACGTATTATAGTAGGGACACGACATATTGTAGTATGAAACCTATGGAAATGACATGTCAACAAAAAATGCGTGCCACTGTTACGTCATCTGGCCACCAAACATGGCGGTTTTAGTGCTAACCTATAACACTAATCATGACCTATAACTGCACATGAGAACCTTGCTAATTATAATGTAAATCTTCCTTTATTTTCCCGGCAACAATAACAATTACCATTTTGACGTGACAACGTCTTAAATTAGGTTAGCTGGGAGTCACTTATGAAAAATAGTAACGCTCGGTAACGTTACGATGAGTCACCGAACGAGAGAGAGGCCCGCCGAATGCCTTGCGTCTCTCTCCCACTCAACTATGATCGGTCTGTCGCGCGCGCAGCACTAGAGAATTAGGCGCATTGAATCGGCGCGTTAAGTTTAAGTTTACATGTACAATGTTTTAGTAAACAAAATATATTTCTATAGTTAAAATTTGTGCAATTCTTATTTTCATTCAATTCCTTGTTCCTATTGCGCAATTTAATTATATTCATATCAATAAATATTCTACCGAGAAAAAGACGTTGTCACGTAAAATCTTCGCCCGTAAAACCGACTTTACAGGCAACCATTTTTTTTTAATGTTATTTATAGCGTACCTGTGTATGGTTAAAGATGGCTGTTTTGACTTTGACCACGACTTTTTGACAAGATAAGTACCGGCTGAACTAACTGACAATGACATTTGGGTCGGTAAACATAGCGGATTTTCGGCCTCATTAAGTAGTAGTAGTAGTACGTATAGAACAATATGTCGTGTCCCTACTATAATACGTCCATGGTAGGTATTGATCTAATCTACTGTCATCTGTCACATTGACATTATTCGGTCCACATCTGTCAATGTCCAACCTAATTATGGATATAGAGTATTATAGATAGACTATATAGACATCCGGTGAGCGTGGCCAACATGAGAATGTATAATAAAAATCGGAAGATCACAAAACGCTCAAAACATTTCTAGAAAGCAAGAAACTAGTTTTCATTTTCAACTTTTAAAAATTTAAATATCTCTAATCTTCTACCTAGTCTGTGGCCTGTAGTCTCTCTCTCGCGACACTCACTCAATAATCTGTGTCTGACTGTCTGTGTCTTTCTATCTGACCTAAAGGTTTTAAATACCAGGTCATAAAATCCCCAAAAAAAAAAAAAAAATGTGTCTTTCTTTTGTCTTTTGTAGTTTTGTCATTGTGGACATTGTGGTATCTTCGCACAAATGTTTCAATTCAATTCAATTCATTGTTTTGGGTTTGAAGACCGAAGATTTGGTAGTCTCGCCATACATGAAATCTTTTTATATAATTATCTCCTAATGTAATCTTATCGTATTGTTAGATGTGTTAGTGTGATTTTAATCGTGAATTAATTCCATAATACGTACGTATACGTATACGCACTGGATCATCTTTTTGAACCGTGAATAATCTCATATTAAAATGTCAATTCACTAAAGCGTAACAGTGAGTGGCGAAGATAATTTATTGTAATTTCTTTATGCTATATTCGACAAATGTGATTCGCACGTTTACTCGTTATGGAGGATTATAAGTTTTTATTCAAAGTGGTTTTAGTCGGTAACGCCGGAGTAGGGAAAACATGTCTGGTGCGTCGTTTTACTCAGGGCCTGTTCCCACCGGGTCAAGGAGCTACGATTGGTGTTGATTTTATGATTAAAACCGTGGAAGTTGATGGTGAGAAAGTGAAGGTGAGGCACCTTAAATAGTCATTTCGCTAATCTTGTCTGTAATACCACGTTTATGAGTAATCATGCAAGTTCTCTCAAACATATTTTCGTTGATTTTCTAATTATGCAATGATTGTTAGTCGTCAGAGGAAACGGAATGTGGAATGCAATTAAAGATATTTCAGGTGTTTTGATTATTGGTGCAAATGATTTTATCACTTTATTACTATTTAGATGCACAGTTTTTTTTAGTACCATGTAAAATAGTAAAGAGATTTGGATTAAATGATTTTCAAATAGTATACTAAGTGATCAATAGATTTTGGCCTTATCCCAGTTGGAGACTAAGATCATCGACAATTCTATACATTGATTTTATCAATGTATCTGTTATCAATGTATCTACTTCCCGTGACCCTGCAGAGCGCTGACACTAGTGGACACACCAGAGACAAGCTGGACTTAAAACTTTTCAAAATGTGTGAAAACCATGATATAAGTAATAAAAAGTTATACTGAGTTATTTTCATTTCACTTACTCGAGGACATGAAAGAACATGGTCATAGGTAATGATTAAAAATATAAAGTCAAAATTCTACACAAAATTATTTCAAAAATGGCAATCAAAATAATATAAAAATACTCAGTCTTTGGCATTACTGACATCTATGGCCACTGGTACCCCTACAATATTATAGTGTTGTTGTTGTCGTTGTTTAATTAACCATTAAAACATTAGGATTTAGGGAAAATTTGTCCACAAGTTTACATGTATATAATTATGTATTTAAGACAACATTTATGGTTATAAATTTTTCTACTCATTTGTACAATTATAATTTTTTTCAGTTACAAATATGGGACACAGCAGGCCAAGAAAGGTTTCGTTCCATCACACAGAGCTACTACCGCTCGGCACATGCCCTCATCCTGGTATATGACATATCTTGCCAACCTACATTCGACTGCTTGCCAGACTGGCTTCGTGAGATCGAAGAGTATGCTAATAACAAGGTGCTAAGGATATTAGTTGGTAATTATTATTTTTTTTATACTCAGATGCAATATATTTATGATTTTATGTGAAGTAAATAAACTTTAAGAAGCAAATAAAATGGTTATTGGAACACCTCAGTGTACTGTTCGGTGATAATCTTTAATATTCAATAGGCCTGTACAAGTAAGTGTAAGTCAATATCTTGGATTTCATTGCCACTAACCATCTGGTGAGATTGTTATTGGGTTGGTCACTAACACACCAATCCGCACTGGAGCAGCGTTGTGGAGTATGCTCTAGGCCTCCTCAGATGTGACGAGAGGCCCATGCTCAGTAGTGGGCCATTAATGGGTTGAAACCAGCCATGCAATTATGTAAGAAAATATTTATTATGTGCAACATTCAGTGGAAACTCAGAAAATGTGTTTTTAAAAACTGGTTAACTGCTGTTTATTGTTGTATATTTCTTATGAATGTTGTTTACGACATAGGCGTACATGTAGACTTAGGCGCACTTATACATTTCTGTTGTTCCTAAATCAGGTAACAAAACTGACAGAGAAGACAGAGAGATTCCGCGACATATTGGCGAGGACTTTGCACAGCGCCATGGGATGTACTTCCTGGAGACCTCGGCCAAGGAAGCCGAGAACGTGGAACGGCTCTTCATGGAGATAGCCGTGGAGCTGATGGAGGTAAAGACAGAGCAATAATATTGTACACTTTCTAATAGTATACTGTAGTTAATTGAGAAGATGATGTTTGGCTCCGTCTTGTGCAGTTAGGACGAGAGATAAATTCAGATGTAAATTGTTCAATTGACACGAATAATAAGCGAAAGACGAAGATGTAGGATAGACGAGGATCTTTATGCCCTTATATTACTAAAGGTGATGTTATATAACTATAACTGTGTTTGAATGTTTTCAGCAAGCGAAATGCAAAGAGTTGCCGAAGTACGACGCCAGCCTGGGGCCCATCAACGGCAAGTCGTCGGCGGGCGGCGACGGCTCGTGCTGCCTGCGCTAGCGCCGCGCTGCGGGCGGCCGGAGCCCAGAGCGAGCCGGGCCGCGGTAGGGTCATTGTGTTTTGCCCAGACGATGCAGTCTAAACTAAACGTCAAATGAGGTGTTGGCAAAGTACGAATTTATCTCACTGAAATTGTGTTGTAATTTTTCGTGCCGTATCTATAGAGACCTCCCTATTGTCGTGTTTTGTTTTCGAATGTCTCGTTTTAGGATTTTATTATCTTTTTTAATTTTGTATTTTTATACATGTTTTATTTTTTATTTTTTACATTTATTTCAAATGTTATTTCATTTTATATGACACACCAGTTAATGGTGTTTAGTGAAAAAAAATGGTGCAATATAATGTCGTTGTCTCTATAGAATATACTTTAAGCTATGTATTTTGTAGAACTGAGGTCATTCCATTCGCTTTTAAGCAATTAGCACTGTCACAGTGTAACGTGTTTTTGTTATTGTTCCACGAGTGCTGGATGTTGCGAGTAGTGTCGCCGGACGCCGGACAATATTGACCAAAATTTTTTATTAAGCCATTAAGTATGTACACCTTGAAAATCAGTTTGCATAATTTTTTTCTTCCAATCACTTTGTACCCATTCCGACTTTCAACGTACATGGACAATAATGAAATTCCGTTGTCAAATGAAGCACGTTTTCGGCCCCGGCAACTGCTAACACTAGTTACGAGTATCGCATAATAACACTGTACATTACAATTATTACTGTATATTGTTTAGTCAATTTAAAGATTTTAATATATTTTATTATATAGTCGTACCTTATCCGAACCATAACATGCATATCAAAATAATGTATAATTAATTAGGTTTAATTATTGTGCTATCACACAGATACACACAACAGGGGAATATCAGAATGTTGGCATCGTTGAACATTGTTTTTGGGACATTGCATTGTGACAGTGGTCTATGAGTAAAAATTATGCTGTTGCGGTTTTGTTATACTTATAAATTATTAACGGTTAATTAATATATCTAGAGTTAATGTAAGTAGCATCGACGGTTAACTAGACAATGTGTAGGTTGTAATGTTAGCGCGGTGATGTCGTGTATTAAACACATGTTACTGTTTGGGAACATCCATTAATCATGTTGAGTGCTTCCACCTATAAACACTAAATTTGTCGCTCTTACTTACTATTTTTTTTTATTTATTTTTTATTGTATCGAGATTTTGTAGAGTTATGTGTATATTTTGTTTGCAATATTACTAGTAATAATTGATTTATTGATGTTTATTTTATATTTTGGCTTGTTACTATAAAAATGTTACACGTAGAATCTCGCATCTCTTAAGCTTTGATATTACTGTTTGTGGATGAAGGAATGATGTCGAGGCGCAGTGTCGCATGTCGGTTTCAGCTCCTCGGCATCTAGAGGAAAAGGCCAAGTCGGGAACCGCATTGTTGTATCAAATAACTAAAGAAATGATAAACAATGAATGGGATAACGTCCGTCATTTGATTTCTGTTAATAGAATTTCTATTAAATACGTTCAGAGTTCTCTACCAATACAGGGACATTTGGCAGATTTTGTAAAGCTCGATAGACAACCAGGATCACTATTTTTTGAATCGTTCGTCTGGCGACGAGCGCTCGTGTCGAGTGATTTAGACCGAACCTTGAGGCCACTCGCAGCAGTCGCATGACTGAAAAATATAGTTCCAGTCGCACGTCGGTAGTGGCGGCGGATATCTTACGGATAATCTACTAACATAATTATTTTTGTCGTCTATCATCTGCATTGCAAATGTTTGCTCTGTACACCACGATACGATGGAGAACAGTTCCCAGAGTATTGTTTCTGGGCTCTACCTATTTCTTTCTCCTTGACTTTGATTACTATTTTTGGATATGATTTTGTTTTGGACATGTAATCAATGCCCATTTACATAAATGTTCAGTTTAACAACCTGTAAATTATTTATTTTTGCTTGTTTAAACTTCAATTTTATTGACATTAAGAAAATCACAGGTCCAATACGAGGCTGTGTTGTCACATTTGACTTCATTATTACAAGGGTAATAATGAAGTCCGCATTTGGCCGCATAATAAATCGCTGACCCAACAGGGCCCGCCGCGCGCCGGCCCCGGGCGGGTGCGGTCTCCGGCGGCGACGGCACGGTGCAGGTGCTAGTATCAATCTGAATCTGACATGAAGTTAAAACAAAATGATCAAACAAACTTGATCATTATGTGTTCATCAGCGCGGTGTGCGGTGCCCCATTTTTGCCTTTGAAAACAAATGTTAATTGCGCTGTGTATTATTTTCTCTTGTATAAGCATACGGGCTACGAGACTTGCAGTTATTGTCATATTGATTGAAACATCTTGTGATAACTGACCAAGTAGTGACTTATGCCGACTGACTAAACTTTTATATTCAAGCAATTACATAAATAATGTGTATTATTATCTCATTTAACGTATTGATTAAGTTGGAAAATAACACTCATTTGTAGTAGGAATTCTGTCAATATATACGGAGCTATAAAATGGCCACAGTATGGTGTCGAGCAACATCTGTGTGCGAAATATCAGACCAGTAAAGATTTAATGATATTCTCATTGTAGAACATTGTATTGGTTTTATATTTATACGAGGTTAAGTTAATACCGATTAGCTCATTTTACATAATATTAATAGACTATTATATTTAGTTAAATGTTAAGAATGTATTTATTAGTCGTGAGGGTGGTGCCTATTTTTAAATTTATGGAGTACGTTATCATCACATTGACACTATTTGCACATCGCTGTTCATTCATGATTGCAATTTTGTTTTAATATGTTGTCTTTTTCTAGTTTATAATAATAACGCTTCCTGGTACTAACATAGAAACCTGGAACGATATCTGTATACTTTTAGGAATTGTATTCGTTATTGACTGCGTATCTGTCGTGCTGGTGGGGACGCCGGACGATAGCAATCCCGCGGAGATGAGACCAGTCTTAAAACATTGGAAACCTCAACAGTAATAGAACCCCGAGCAGCGGTTGTTTCGTCTGTTTTATAAAGTTTTCACACGATTTTAATATGTTCTCATAATTGGTCATCTCCGGTTGGGGTTCATTCTTCTGTGACATAGGTACCCCAAACCACACGCCCATTTTCGGATAGCAGACATTATTGTTCAGGATCGACATTTGTGAAATACTTACCTCTACCTACTTAAACTTGTTCGTTCACTATTTGTAAAATTACTCATCGCCAAAGAAATTGATTTACTGTGAAACTTTCAATAAAGAAATTAATTACTTTGGATTTGGTGTTCTTCTGTATTGACAAACCTAATAGTCGCGATCCCGCGATTGAGTATATAAAAGTTGTAATAATATTGATTATGTAAAGTTAGTTAAGTAAAGTAGTTTATTTATTTATTTTAAAGTGACTTACCGTTAAATACCATTGTTTTAAACGACTACGTAGCTACGAGTACATGAAGGTCAATCAAAAGTGGTCACATAAAGTTTTTAAATTAACTGAAATAAAGTAAGCTAGCTAGTGATCTTCAACCCATTAAGTAATGGCCCACTGCTGAACACGGGCCTCTATTCACCCCTGAGGAGGCCTAGATACCACGCCTACACCACGCTGCTGCGGACGGATTGGTGGAGGTGTTAGTGGCCAACCCAAGTTTCGGAAATTTTTATGCCGCGCGAAGGCATCCGACGTGGCTTAACGACGGCTACCAAATGATAACTACCGCTACTCGCTACCGACAGTTTTACGTACCCTCCGAAGCACGATAGCGCCTAAGAAATTTTGCCACTAACGATCACCAATTATTTATCGACAGCGCCCGCTGTTGCCTAATTTTGTCGATCATTTAAGATAAATTCGCAAGCCGCCGGGTTATGAGCGTTTCAAATAAATGAATAAATTTAGCGTTAACTTGTCGTATTACTCTCTCTGATTTTTAGTGGACACTTAAGTAACTAGTATTTTACATATTAGTTAACTAACTTCATTAACAATGCATTTATTTCGTCAGCAGTTCAGCAAGTTATTTAAGTACCTTGCCATTCCAATAGCTGCTGATTTTCAGCGCGACCAAGTAAATGGTAGTACCTACGGGTTAGTGATCTTCAATTTATGGTAAATTAAATAAGATAATTTATTAACGTAGAATATGTGGTGGTTTGGTTTAGTGTCACGTTATCTACGAGTTCGGACTACACAACATTGCAATCGAAGCATGATTGTACGAAGGTGATTGGTGCCGTATGCCTGCGTTTGCATGTTTGTGACGCGACAAACTAGCAGGCGGTGGTAAGTTGTCACCGCTGCCCATACACGTTAGCACCGCCACAAATGTCAGCAACGCGTCGCCGGCCAAGAAAGAATGTACTGGTTCTCAAGCTCCCAGCTGGAAGTGGAACACGAAAAGTCGTTTGGTGGCTGACTAAGAGGGTTGTAGTTAGTCAGGGCTTAAGCCATTCCACTAAGAAGACGCCGGTTTCTGTCGCCTGTTATGACGCCTGGTCTGCCGCTGCCGCCATAGGATTAGTAAGTAAAGTGCTAAAAATAGTGTGTTCATGATTAATCTGTAGTGTAGCAATTAGCATTAATTACAGCATAGAGTAAACTCGTATTTCATCTAGGTAAGTTAGACTTATTAAAGTATTATTAAACTTATTAATAAACTTATTAAACTTACTTTATTAAAGTTATGAAATATTAAATGCTTATGAGCGTTAATTTTTTGCATTTTGTGCGTACTATTATTATATCCACAGAAGTAGTAATTTATATATCTTAAGGAGAGGCTATTTTTCTGTTTAGTAAATTAACTATACCTACTCTGAGTCTGATCGATAAAGTTCAACGAACTCAATCGATTTTCTACAATAAAATTGAACTCGATGTTCAATAGTGTCAACTGTCAAATGTCAATGTCATTTATTTTATGTTATTTCATCGCGATTCGAAAAGAACACGTTTTGTGAATGCATTGAATTCCCTACCGTAAAAAATCCTTTCAATTAGGTAACATTTTAATTCAAAATAAAGAAAAGAAAAAGACTTTCTATGTATAAAAATAAAACATGTCATTTTTATCATATTGACAATTTATTATTTTACATTTAAGTTTCGGCCAATTTCATTTAATTAAAACGAACACGGAACATTAATTAATTTCATTCCTGATCTTGTTCTTGATTATCGATTGCTTGTCATCGGCATCGCAATCGCATCGCATCGCAAATAAGTGACATCGACTACGTACGTGACCTACGTGTAGAGTAGAGTAGAATTTCATTATCGATCTCATTGCCGCACTAAATGTCGCTTGAATGAATTGAAATGGCCGACGTTTAGGGGGAGTAGCTAGCGGAAATCGGATTTTATATTTCACTAAATTAGTACAAGGTACGTAAATAATATTTTTTTATAAGTAATTTCATACATGTCTATTTAGTTTATCTTTTCAATTTAAACGTGAATGAATTCTAAAATTTGTATCGAGTGTAAATCATTTCCGGCCTCAACCCGGTCAAGTTATTCAAAACAAAGGTTTGTGTTTAGAATATTTTGTGCGTTAAGATCAAAATCCTACGTTAGTTGTCTCGTTGTAATTGTTTTTTGGAATAATTCATCCACGTGAAAGTTAAACGTTGCTAATAAAACGAATACGGCTGTCATATTTTGTATTTGAATATTTTGTTTTCGTCCGTGCATTGAGTTGTATTGAATTCCAATCGTGATTTATTCCACTTAGGCAATGGTCGTATTGGAATACGTTGAGTTGAAAGTAATTTTATTTATTCACCACTCTTGTATGTAACAAAGAAGCGGTGTGAAGTTTGTGATTAATTTTAAACAAAAAATTATATTTCAGATCGCATCGCCTCTAGGAGGCTACGTACATTCCATTTTTAAAAGACTGATAACAATTTAAAAAGTGGCTTAAGATGGCCTGGCGTTTTAAGGCCTCTAAGTATAAAAACGCGGCACCGATCGTGCCTAAGCCTGAAGCATGTATAAGAGATATATGTGTCGGGTCATATCAGACTTACGGGAACAATATATGCGCGTCGGCTTCTTTTATGGCATTTAATTGGGAGCATGTGGGCTCCAGCATGGCAGTGCTGCCATTAGATGACTGCGGCAGGAAGAGTAAGACCATGCCACTGCTTCACGCTCACTCTGACACAATCACTGACATGGAGTTTTCCCCGTTTCATGATGGATTGCTTCTGACAGGCTCACAGGATTCATTGGTAAGTTAATAAGATTCAGATTCCTGCTTTTTGTAAATAGCTTCCATAACAAAACTAACCTACTTGTTGATTGGAGCATAAACTTGCTGCCCGCCTTTCTAATACTGACTTCAGCAAACATAGGTGTTTGTTCTACTTGTAATTAATGTAAATATATAATAATATTTGTTTGTTTCAACAGTATGTTCAATGTATGGTACCCGTTAACATGTATTGATTATGAAGTGCAGCAGTTTCCTGTTCTTAATGAACATGTTTTATCATCAATATTATTCAAACAGATGCATATATGTTTGTAGGAAAACAAGGATGTGATAAAAGTGATCCCAATTAACACAAATATTTATTTGTGAACACTGATTGCACAATAATTGTCGGTGATTGATCATGTTATTAAACCATTATTATTAAAACTAGTTACCTGCTTTGCACTCAAAATTTAACCATAATTCATTTTGTCGAAGGTTACTTTACAATGACACTATAAATGTACACATTTCAAAGGAAACTGTCCTGCTGTCATACAGTCTAAACTAGGTATGGAGGACAGAATAACTTGCTGTTAAAATTGTTTTTATTTTATTAAAAGAAATGTACCTATATTAATCCAAGTCACACAGCAGTAAGTTTATAATGTATGTTGGTAATTTTTGTGGGACAAAAAATGTTATATTTATTTATTTAATGTATGTTTTATGCATTATATTTTTAAAATATTAGCGTTCTGCACTCCTTTGCCAAATTTCATACTCCTCAGCCTGCGCAATGTTCGTAAAAAGGGAGGGATGTATTGAGCCTCAACGAAGTACTTGAATGTGGTTTAATGATAACAATTTTATTGACATTTGTTTTATTCCATGGTCTGTTATGTATTTATTACTCAACTACTAATTATACCGAAAATACCGAATACTGAAAAGTAAAGAAATTGGGTAATGGTTTGCAGGTGAAAGTGTGGCACATTCCGCCGGAGGGTCTGAAGGAGTCGCTGTCGAAGGCGGAGTGCACGCTGTCGCAGAAGCAGCGGCGCGTGGAGAACGTGGGCTTCCACCCGGTGGCCGACGGGCTCATCCACGTGGCGGCCGGCCACGACCTCGCGCTCTGGGACCTCACCAAGCAGAAGGAGGCTTTCGGTAACAACTGTCCAAGCAAACTACCGTATGATGCTCTCTTCAGACAGTTGTATTTTAATTCGTGTATTTGCTAGAATAACAGGATTTAATTAATTAGTTAGTAATTTAATTATTTTGTCAAGAGTAGAAGAGTTCCAATTAAGAGCGTTTGAAGGACCGGTTTCCGTGTTTAACAATGTAATCTTTCGAAAGGAAGTACATTCAGATCTTCCACTTCATTTTCATTTATTTTATGTAAAAAAAACTGAGATTTCAGCTTTACAGAGGATGTATCACAGGTTATAGTTGCGTCTCTCTAGTCTCCGATCAGACGTCGTTAACGTGATCTTCCTGTGTACGTACAGTGAGCAAGGACCACCCGGAGGTGATCCAGTCGACGTCGTGGAAGAAGGACGGGCGGCTGCTGGCCACGTCGTGCAAGGACAAGCGCGTGCGCGTGCTGGACCCGCGCGCGCCCGGAGCCGCCGCCGCCGCCGACAGCCACCAGAACATCAAGGACAGCCGTGTGGTGTGGCTCGGGGACAGCGACCGGATACTCACCACTGGTACGTACCGCCGACAAGTACCGCCGCCGGTTGGTCAGTGTAATAAAAAGTAATGTAACAAATTATTTATCATAGCGTTCATAGCGGCGTGTTGTTGCCGGTTTGTTGATAATTATCTTAATGGCACACCAGAGGACGATAAAATGTTTAGTTAAAGTATATATTTGGGCGCGCCCCGCCTGCGGCCGCCAGGTGCGGTGAGTCACCCGCGTGACGTGCCTGCTAAACGTAATTCCTAACCAGGGTCGATAATTTTTGAAAAAATAAAATTTAATAGAATGTAACACGTTTTACTTTATTTCCGGCAAGACTACAAGTCCTATGGAAAAAAGTTTAATGGCAAAGTTGTAATAAAATGATCTATAACTTTTGTATTCATACATTTTCCCCAAAAACCAAGTTTTTGGTTTTTAATCTTTTCCATAAAAAATTTTTTTTACGAAATTTGGTGAAAACTCGCCTTTTTGCCTCTTTATTAAGTATTTTTGTTAGTTTCTGAGCCGGCGACACATCGGTCCCGATGTACACGGTTGTCAAGTATCGGTGTGCGGCGGCAGGGTTCGACGCGGCGCGGCTGCGGCAGGTGGCGGTGCGCGACGTGCGGCAGCTGGCGCGGGCGCAGCGCGTGCTGGAGCTGGACTGCTCCACGGGCGTGCTCATGCCGCTGTTCGACGCCGACACCGGCATGCTGTTCCTGGCCGGCAAGGGCGACACCACCATCCTCTACATGGAGCTCACCGAGCGCGAGCCCTACCTCGTCGAGGGGCTGCGCCACTCCGGTCAGACATCCCACCCATACATTACTATATAGTATAACTCGAGCGACTTCATTGTATTACATGTCTTCAGATTGTGCACATGGCTAAAGGTACTGAAGTACAAGCATTATGCTTATTTGTAGACCACAATGGGTTCTACATCAGAATGATTGAAGTGTCTATATGTATTTTAGTTGTCCACCTCAATGTTACTATGAGTTGAGCATATCATGAAACTCCATCCATCGTTGAGTCAAGCTCAAGGCTATGGCGACAGGGTTTTTCCTTTTCGCCATTCTGCGTAGCCAAACCCCTTTATAAAATCAACAGTGAATTTTTTTTTCAAGTGTTTAGGACGCAGAGTCAGAGAGGTAGACTAATAATGCGAGTCGTCCGCTTCCCTATCGTTCGGGTACACGGACAGCTGATGTTCGCGTAACGACGAGCACTTCCCATCGACTAGTTGGATAGCATGTCGTGTTCGGCAGGCGAGCAGACGAAGGGCGCGTGCCTGGTGCCGAAGCGCGCGCTGCGCGTGATGGAGGGCGAGGTGAACCGCGTGCTGCAGCTGGCCGGCTCCAGCGTGGTGCCCATCATGTACCAGGTGCCGCGCAAGAGCTACCGCGACTACCACGCGGACCTGTACCCGGACACCGCCGGGCCCGTCACCCACCTCAGCGCGCCCATGTGGCTCGAGCGGCAGGACTGCGCCGTGCCCACGATCTCGCTGCACCCCGACCGGAGGAGCTGCGTACAGGTACCTCGTTACGATCCGTGCTTACATACTCGTAGGCTTCCCCTTTCAAATTTAACTTAATATCGTGTTCGTTACGGTCCAGTTTTCAATATCATCTTGAAACAAGTGGGAGCACGCGTTCGACGCGGCCGCTCGTCCGTCGGCCTCGTCCCTTGCGGGTGCGATCCTCGATGTGTGCACATTCGTTGACATTGCGTTGATACTAGTCGGTACTGACCGCCTGCACCGATCCTTACGGGTTTAACACGTTCACTGTCAGTGCCTCCAATTTGGGCTCACACACACACATACACACAGGTTTGTAGGTTTGTAGTCACTTACTTCGTGAGTCTCATGTGGGTTCATAACACTTAGGAATTTTCTGTTCCATTTTTGAACTGTACCTTATGAGTTGAGTTATTGTAATTTTGTGGATTTATGAAAGAAGGGTGGATCGTACAAAAAACTTGATAACAATACGGAATAACTCATGCGAGGTCTACAATTTTGCGTGGGATCAGAAGGAAAAATTACCTTCAATTTTTTAATAATTTCTCACTCACAAGTCCATGGGTTCACGTGAATTCTTATTTATAAGTCCGTGAACCCATCGTGGGCCCAATTTTGTATGGGAACTCTGAACGTGTTAAGCGTGCGGCAGGAAGGTGTTTGTAATTTTACATTTAGAAGACGAACACTTGCGGAGCAGCGAACTGACCTGTCAGTACCGATACGTACTGACGAGTCCGCACTCTAATACCACGTACCCGGACTTAACCGGGACCAAATAAAGTGGATTTATTAAGCACGCATGGTTACTAGAAAATTAATTATTATTCGGAAGTCGTGTATTTAAAAACTCCCGCAATTTCAATTTTGGAATAAAGCAACTTTAAATTTATTATTTATTCAACCAACCAGGACTTTCTTTTTTACGTCCTTATGCAACAGTATGTGGCAGGAGCTTTATTGACCATTGTCAAAATGAAGTGTTGATGTCGTTGGACATGTTATAACAAATAGTTCCGTCAACCTTTATGGTAGGGGAGCCCGTGGTGCTAAATGGGGATTTACTCGAGCGTCACAGAGACCTATTGGGTTGCAAAGCTTAGATGATAAGAAGAAAAAAATGTTATATGATATATACCTTTTCATCGGTGGGGGAAGCGGCTATAGATTTTTAAATATGTAAAAAAAAACTGATGCATGGACATCCTCGAGCGCGTCAGATATTGATAGCATCAATGCCCTACGTATTTTTAATAATGTACGTATGTTAATCTGACCGTTTGCATGGTGGGGGTGGTAGTATGTAAGGGTTGAAAATGAAAAAAAAAAAATTTAATCGAGCGCGTCAGATTTTCTAAGGGAGTGTTAAGTGCACCAAAAATAAGCTCTCATTAACTAATCTGACGATTTCGATGGGACGCAAACTCGTGGCCATTCTCATAATATGCAAAAAAAATTCGCCATTTTGACATACTCAAGCGCGTCAGATTAAGATATATATGGTTCATCTTTATGTTCTAAACGTACTGTCTCATAATCTGACGATTATCTAGAGGGATTCGCCTAATCTGACAAAAAAACGGTTCACCCTAAAGGCCATCCCTGCAATTTCCCGCTAATTCCATTCCTGGGCGCTTAAAATTGTACTTATGACATTTATTTTGAGCTCGCGGAGTTCAAAGAAATAATATTTCTATGCATTTGAGCTCTCCCAGCTCAAAAGTCTGATAGAAGTTTCATAGAACACTATTTTTGGAATTTTCAAACCGCAATAACTTTTGAATGGATCAACCAATTTTCACGTGGTTGGCGGCATTTGACGCAGTTTTATCATCCTCATAAGTAATTTAAAAGTTTTAATTGATCCAACCAAAAATTTCGGAGTAATCCCGAAAAAACACTTTTTCGGGTTTCTTTCGTTCACGATATCTCTCGAATGAATCAACCGATTTTGACCAACTTGGTGGCGATCGACGTGGTTTTTCAAGCTCAAGGGCGGATTAGTTTTTGAAGTTGATCGATAAAGCCGTTTAAAAGTTATTCCAAAAAAACCACTTTCAAAAAAATTTTTGCTGGAATATGGTGATGGCGTCATGACAGCAGAAACTGGAGTGGGGACGGAGTGAGAGAGTAATAGATAGAGAAAGAGTGAGAGAGGAATAGAAACGCGGAGAAGGAAATATAGGCATCACGCAGCTGCACGCATTTAACTTTATCGACGATTTTTTTTGTTATTTCGGCTTGCGGAAATCGTCAGATTATATATTTTTCGTTATTCTTGAATTATTTCCTTCAAAATAAAAAAAAAATTAACTACGCTCGAGAATGTCAAGATGACGTTTTTTTTTTACAACTTTGCTGCTCTCCCCTTTCTTTACGTCACTCTCAAATTGTCAGATTAGTGGAATATACACTTTTTAGGAGGTAATTAACTCACCCTGCCTTAATCTGACGCGCTCGAGAATGTCTGATGATCAATTTTTTTTTACTAATCTGATCCTGTATCCTTCACGGGCGGCCTTATATATGAGGCTCATTTTTGGTGGAGTTACTTAACCGGGTACAGGGTATCGCCCTGTATATTAATCTGCCGCGCTTCTGTAAATCCCGAAATCCCCTCTTGGGCTCCCCTACCATTATGATGACAATTGAATGCAATACATTTAGGAGTTATTCAGTACTTTGTTTATTGAAAAAATCAAGTGTCTACATATTAAATTTTTAAGAGATAAAGCCCTGTGACAGACGGACTGACAAATGAACAGCGGAGTCTTAATAGTAGAGTCCATTTGTTCACAGCTCCATTGTTCGTTACTCTTTTAAGTACGGGAGTTTGTATGATGTGTAACATTAGTAGAAACCATATTATAGACTAGAGTAGCGGTTTGTGCATGCGTTGAGGGGGTTGTTGCTGTTGTTGACGAACATAATATACCGGTTACTGACGATGACGTAGAGATATGCGGGCCGGGGCGGTGCGCTGTTTGTTAGTGGTTTTTATTAGTTACATTTTTTATTTTTTCGGCTTTATTTTTTATTTTGTTTGTGTGGTGTTTAGTTAGTGGGTGCAATGTTTTGATTTTCCGTAAGTAAAGCTTTTGTTTTTATTTGGTTTTTAGTTTATTAACTTGAGTTTGTTAGTAGCCTGGCTGCTCTTTATCATTGATAGCGTGTCCCGTTACCCCGTCACCAGCGTAATGGACCGTTGGTACTTTATAGGTGCATCGAGGAAACTTGGAAGCGGTGGTCGAGCAGATCCTGGCGATGCCGCCCCCGAGGAAGGGGGAGCCCGAGCCGCCGGAGACCCCGCCGGCGGAGGAGCCCGCGAGACCCGCCCCGAGACCACCGGTCGGCCAGCCCGAGCCTCGGGAGGAGGATCACATCGATTTCGTCAACGTCAAGGACATGATCAAGGGCATGGAGAAAAATAGGAACCTGGAGCCGAAGGAGTACGGGCGCGAGACGAACGGCTTCCACCGGCGGATGGACTCCAACGGGCACGACAAGGACGAGGACCCGGACTCGGAGCAGACCGAGGCCGGGGAGGGCGGCGGCCGGCGCGCGCCCGAGAGAGCGGACAGCTCGGACTCGGGCGAGTCCCCCCCGCGCGGCGGGCTGGCCAACGGCGCGCCCGCGCCCGCGCCGCCGCGCCCGCTGCCGCGCTCCTCCATCTCGGAGGCGGGCGCCGCGGACGAGCCCGCGGAGGCGCCGCGCCCGCGCCCGCGGACCGCGCCCCCCGCGCCGCCCGCGGCCGCCGCGTCCGCCGCGCCCGCACCCGGCGGGTACAAGGTAACCCCCGCCCGTTGTGCGAGGACGTGATGAAATCTTCGTTTGGGAATTGTTAATTAGTAATGAATATATTATGTAATCGGACTGCACTATACGAAAAAAAGAACTTTATCCCGTATGTATACAAGATGTATGTTTAGTTAATTACAATATTTGTACATAGACAATACACGCTTATGTTTTCCTAGCCTCATTTGTAATAAAGCTTTTGTTGGATACAGGGGAGGTGCTATGTGTAAGTGTTATTGTTGTAAGCGTTGTTCGTTGTTCAATCCGGCGCAAACACCATCATTATTATTGGAAGTAAATAATGTGTACAGATGAGCGTTGGCTTACTCGTAGTCGATTTGTTGTTTTTGCTTGTGTTTAGCGATGATAAATGATGGTGTCAGATTGTAAAGTGTCCCCCCCCCCCCCCAGCCGCGGCTGGGACCCAAGCCGTTCTCGGCGGCGGCGGGCAGCGAGGAGTTCTCCTTCGACAAGGTGTTCTCCGTGCCGGCGGTGCCCGGCCTCGCCAAGCCCGACTCCGGTCAGTATATGCTGATTTATTTGTGTCAACCATTCAACAAGGAAGAGGAACAGTATATAGGACTGCGCACATTACACCAACTCGACGTCAACTCCACTCCGACTCCACTCCGTTTCAACTCCGACGTTCTGTTCCGCGATCAACGCTTCATCGACGTCAACTCGACTCCGTCTCCACTCCGTTTCAACTCCGACGTTCCGTTCTAGGTACATTACGTCATTGTGTCGGTCGACGCGTGGACTACTCGTCTACGGTGATTCGTCAACGCAACGTCGACGCGTTGGTCTCGAAACGGAACGGCTATGGGTGTAGGGCGAGCAGTACAGGGCTTTTAAGTATAAGTTCGAAATTCAACCTTACTTTCAAAGATATAAGGCTCATAATTGAATGTTAGCTTTGTCAAGGTTTTAGTCGCGTTTTCGTCTGTCGGTTGTGGAGTCGTTGTACTGTGCGCAGTCCTTAAAACGGATAAGAGCGATCAGTTTAGTCAAGTCCACGACACGATTGACTGATCTAGGGTCGTTTTCATTAATTTTTCGATAGGTTGTTGCGGAAAGAGGCTGGAGCCTAGCGCGGGACGGTCGTAGACAGCTGCACTCAAACAAAATGGACTTAATATTATCGTATTTGCCAATATAAGTCAGTCATTAGCATGTGAATATTGCACTAACTAAAGGTATCTTGGCGTTATTTTCGCAGCGTCGTCCCCGGTGGCCGCCGCCCCCGCCACCCCAGCCGCCCCCTGTACTCCCGCAGCCCCCGTCGCCCCGGCAGCCCCCGCCGCCCCCGCAGCCCCCGCCGCGCGCGACGACGACAAGCTGAAGAGCCTGTCCCCCACTAGCGATGCTGAGCCTACACCTATCAAAGGTACGTTCACACATGATCATTATGTATCTATAGATCCTATATTGCCTTTCTATTGAGTGGAAACAGCAGCAATATATCTGTGGCCAATTTAAAGTAGGACCTTTGTCTTATTTTACGCAAGTAGCCGACAAACGAGCAGACGAACTCCCCGACGGCGAGCGGGGGCCGGGGCCGTGGCCGGGGCGGATATCGGCGACATCGTAGTGTTTACCGATGAGCTGTCGGCTCAAATGATTATCTTTTGATGATATCTTGTACTAGTAATATGGAGAGTATAGTTGTCAAGGTGTGACGGGTGCGTTGTCCCCCCGCAGAGCGGTACACGAACGGCGCGGCGGAGGAGGCGGGCGGCACGGCGCAGCGCCGCCGGCTGTTCGAGGGCGGCGAGTGAGTGCTGTACATCGTTATTATTATTACAATTTTATCAAAGACGAGCTTTCCCCGCGGCTTCGCCCGCCCATTTCCGAAAATCCTTTCTTACTGCTTACTTGCATCACTTGAACCTATATACAGAGTTTCAAGTTAATCTATTGAAGAAATAAAAACGCTTATAGTACGGCCGACGGTTTTAGGCCGCTCTGAAGTTAGGCTTTCGGATATAGTGCGCAGGTACTTTAGAGAGAGATAGCGACACGAACACTGAGCGCGTGACCGAAACAAACAATGCTCAAAGTGACACCCCGCGCGTCTTGCCACCATTTCGACCCTAAAATTGACTTCTGCGCAGCGATCCGAACAAAGTTCAGAGCGGCCTAGAACCGCCGCCCGTACTGTACACGCTTATGTTTGTCGCATCTTCTTATCTCGTTTATTCCTGTACACACGCCAAAAATCCGTATGGCGACTACTCGTACTGTATCACTCAATAGAATTGTTCAGTGGTTCAGGGGGAAGTGGTGTAGTAGTGTACTGTGTGTGCAGCGGGAACCAGTCGATCGCGGAGCGCCGGCGCGTGTACGAGGGCCGCTCCGTCAGCGCCGTCGACTGCGAGCCGCCGCCCTCGCCCGCGCCGCTCAGGTACACTGCCCGCCAATCGTTATATACCCTCGACTACGTTCAACTACATTGCCTATTCATGTACCTATTGAATTACATGGATGCTATTGTTATATGTGTGATTGCAGACGGAGGGACTCGCTGAAGTCCCGCAAGAGCCCCGAGCGCGAGGAGAAGCGCTCCTCCGTGCCGAACGTCACCACCAAGAGGACCTCCACTGTCTTCGGTAACTTAATGTCCAATGAACTATTGTGTAGTCTGTTCCGGGCCAAGCCCCGCTCGTGGAGCAGCCTGCTCAACGGAGAAGATAGCGATGGATGGGTTCCGCCGATGGAGGCGCCGGGGTTATTTGTTCTTGCCATTTTGGGTTATTTGCGATCGATTTTAAAAGGATAGTAGTCTGCCGGGCGACTACTATCCTTTTAAAATCGATCGTGAAATGTTTTTACGCGTTTCGGTTGCACTGTCGAAAAACCAGATAAAAAAGTGGATCTATGCGGGTGCGGTCGATAGTTTTCACTAGTGGAAAAATTTTCTTAAGCGCTTCGATGGGCACGTAATGCTCTATGCCTCCTCAAGTACTAGGAGAGGCCTGTGTTCAGTAGTGGGCCATTAATGGGTTGACGCCTGGCAAGGACAGTCCATTACATTGCAAATATTTAATTTTATTACACATGCCTTAATAAGTGAATTATGTAGTAATAATGTTTGTTCGGCGTTCGGCGTCAGGCAAGGTGTCCAAGTTCCGGCACCTGACGGGCACGCCGGGCCACAAGTCCACGCACGTGGAGAACATCAAGAACGTCAGCCGGCAGATCTCGGGCGAGTGCAACGGCTTCTACGGTAATTGTTTTGTGGAACATTCCCACCAATAGATATTATCATAATGATATTATATTTAATATTCAAGGATAAAAAAACACAAGTTAATGCTTGACAACAATCCCACCTGTTGGTAAGTGGGTATGAAGTTAAAGTTATTAGTTCAATAAGTCATTTAATCAAAGTTCGTTCTCACAAACCCTTTCCGAAAGACAAGCTACGTCGTCGTTTTAACAAATTGTTACTCTTAGCGGTCTTGAAAGAAGCAGCGGCAAGATATTCGTAAGTATTTTTCATCCTGACACCAAACATCAAACTTGTTGTGATGGATTGTTACATCTAATTTGTGAACAAAATAAGAAGAAATCTGCGTCATATTCTTTGATGACCATGTAGCCTTGACTCAAGTGACATTGCATGCAAGGCTGCAGGTCTGGGGTTCGATTGCCAACCGAGGCAGACATGTGATACGCGGGACGGGTTGCGCCAGGCTCGATTAGCGTCCTGAGCGTAAAGCGCTGAAGCTACAAAAATGTAGGAGTCGTAGCCGGGACGGCGTTTACTAATCTAGACTGTATTACATGTTGCCGCGCCTGTCAGTTCCTGCCATGCCAAGTTTTGCATCTTTGTGTTGCATTTCCGGACGCGAACGACCTACACTAATTTCAATACCAAATTAATATTTTTATTCACCGTCAATTTTACCTTTCACATTTGGCTCGGTACTAATCTAAATTAAAACGTGTCTTCTCCCGAAAAAGTCTATTTATTTGCGGCAAGAAGCAGTTATTCCAGTAAAGAATAGGCTAGTTGACTAATTTTGAAAAACTAAATCATAGTTTGCCAAATGGTCTAATTCAACTGAAATATTAATATTTCAGTAAAATACAAACTGTAACATATTTTATTTTATATTTTTATGAACTATTTGACGTTTCTCCACAAAAACGCGTCAAACTGTCATGGCGACTCGTGTGACGTCATATGTTGCAAACGAAGAGTTGTTGGTTGAGCGGTTTATTTAACAATGAGATCGATTTTTCGCATTTGTAAATATTATTAAGCTACCATAAGAAATAGAAATGTTGAAAATATTTTGTTACTGTCAAGTACCGTATTAACATTGCGCAGCGAACGGCAAGCGGTGCGCGGTGCCGGTGGGCGCGGGCGGCGGCGGCGGGCGCGTGGCCGTGATCGAGCTGCCGCCGGGCGCCACGCCCGCCGCGCGCGCCGCGCCCCCCGCGCCCGTCGCGCCGCACCCGCCCGCGCTGCTGCACCCCGCGCCGCTGCAGGACTGGGCCTGGGACCCCTTCTGCGACCAGCGGCTGCTCGTCGCCTGCGACGACGGCCAGCTGCGCGAGTGGATCATCCCGGACGACGGTCAGTTGTTCCTATCATACTTACTGTTCTGTTCATAGTTACATTGCAGAAGCAAGTTAGAAATAGAGCATCATATTATTGTGAAGACGTATTTATTATTTCTAAGAAGGTCTAACGAAAGTAAACCTTAAATTGTAAAAACAATGTACATTCATACCTACTGGCATTATTGTCTTTGATACCTGGCTTGTTATCATCTTTTAGTTCGGGCAGTCACCAAACGACTCGTCTTGTTCTGGCTCGAGATAAAAGAGCCAGTACTTTCTGTAGGAATATTTTTCCTGGCCGGCAACGCATCAGTGTTATCCATGAATGACTACTGACTATCTCCACGTTTTTCGGCTACTGACTAAAAAAACGTGTCAGCTATTTAATTTCGAATGGTACGCCCCGCAGGTCTGCAGGAGTCGACGAACACGCCGCTGCGCACGTTCGCGGCGCACCCGGACAAGATCTACATCGTGCGCTTCCACCCGACGGCGAGCGACCTGCTGACGACGGCCGCGCACGACCTCACCGTCAAGCTGTGGGACCTCGCGCGGGACCCGCCCAGCGCCGACATCGTGCTCACCGGACACACCGACCAGATATTCGCGCTCGACTGGTCGCCCTGCGGCGAGTACCTCGCCACCGTCTGCAGGGATGGACTTATCAGGGTATGATCAGAAGATTCTAGCCGCTCCTTAAGGTGCCACTCCACAGAACACGACCGACGATGCACGTCACTTGTCGCGCATCGGTTGCAGTTGCAGTTGCAGTCGTGTGTCGAGATCTGTCCCGTACAAAAGAATATTGCAAAGTAATGGTATACGTCGTTTACGTTCGTCGCCGGGCGCGTCCTCCGGAGTGCTGCCTGGACACGCAGCGCTGACACGTGGCCAAACCAAATGATTGCAGCTTTAACACTGGTTTATTCGAATTCAAAATCATTTATTCTTATAGGTGTTACTGATACACTCATGCACATATTTTTTTTTCATATGCATCTTTGTCTTTTAAATACTCGTCCACGCTATAGTAACCTACTCCTACAACTAATCTACGTGATTACTATTTTCATATTACTACTTTCTTGAACAATTCTGCAGCCAAGTTACGTATTGCCTTCGGGATATTATTATAACTATGTATTAAAAGAAAATAAATTTTACAACGCTGGACGGCAGTTCGAAGGGTCCTGGGTTCGATTTCGAGCGAGGCGGAAATTGAATAATGAGTTTATAGCTCGTTCATGGGTAGATGTATTAAATCTATAATAAAATTCCGTTCGAATTGACGGAAATGCCATACTGTAAAAAAATTCATGTCAAAGGCATTCTTATGACGCAAGGTTATTACAAACTTGATGATTATTTTAAAGATAAAAATGCTTGGACATGAGTTTAATATTCTAGCTAGTAAGTAGTAGTAAGTGCTATTTGTAATGTGAGTAGCAAAAAAAGCTTCTTGGAAGTTTCTTGCCGCTTCGTCTTCCAAGACTACTCACGGTAGGGATTTGTTGAAGCGATGGCGTAGATTGACTTTCGAAAAGTGTTTGTAAAAAACCAATTTCGAATAAAATTTAATTTAATTTCATAGTTCTGTTCTTGCTATAGCTGTGGTGGCCATGGCACCCACGTCACTTTGGATCCTAGGGGTATTTTATCGTAGGGCTGCCATTGAGCATGTGAATGTCAGTATGTATGGTCGTCGGTGTACACGCAGATATACGCGCCGCGCTCGTCGCCGGAGCCGCTGCGCAGCGGGCCCGGGCCGGCGGGCAGCCGCGGCGCGCGCGTCGTGTGGGCGCTCAACGGGACGCACCTCGTCGTCACCGGCTTCGACAAGTGAGCCCACACACCACACCCACCACACCCGTCTATCGATGTGTTAAGAATTAAGATAAACACATTCAAAGAGTATGTCGATACCCTTATGCCCTTCTTGACGCATCTCACCTGACTTCATTTCACGCTACGAAACCTAATCCTCTATGTTGAAAGTTATTATAATTGTTGTTTTTTTTAAAATGGTTTTTACTAATATTTTTCGAGGCACACAAGAAAATGACCTCCTAGATGAGGTGAATAAGATTCGAGATTTCGGAATAATACTAAATAAATAGTGCATTAAGTTTTAAAGGCTGCATAGATACTTTGTCTTCCAAATTATCTGGTTTTGTATCTAGACAAATTAATATCGAGATTCGCAAGGAGCGTGTGTGTTGTAGTCGCCTCTTATACTTTGCAGCTTATAAGTAATTTCATAATATTTGGATCTTCTGCCTCTAGTTTTACTGATGTTTGCGGGCGTGACGCGCGGCTCTTCTGCTCGTTTGACTGTTATTTACATAAACAAACCGTGTGTCCAGGGTGTCGGAGCGGCAGATAATGGTGTACACGGCGAGCGAGCTGAGCGCGCCCGTGTGCACGGTGGGGCTGGACGTGTCGCCCGCCATCCTGCAGACGCACATCGACCACGACTCCGCCACCATCTTCCTCACCGGACGGGTCCGTCACACTACTCAGTACTAGTCACACACACACTCAATATCATTGACATTACATGTACGCAGTGGGACGCATTACTGAAAATAATCTGAATATTGACAATATTGAAAACGACGGCAGGCGATAAGTTTTACATCTCACATTACAGGAATAGCCTGATTAGTTTTGTCGATAAAAACATGCGCCCTGTGTTTGACGTGTGTAGCATCTGCGTATTGCGTAACCACTTACGTGTTTGTTGTGCGGCCACTGCTCGACGTGGGCTTCTCGTAGCCTGTTCCAAACTCGTTGAGTGAGTGTCCGTAATGTTAGACCACCCGCACTCAGACTATACACAGATTACATAACATATAGACATGCAGTGAAGTGTGAAAGTGCGGTTGGTTGGTTGGTTGCAGGGCGACTCGACGATCTACTGCTACGAGGTGACGGCGGAGCCGCCGCACCTGTGCGCGCTGTCGCACCACCGCGCCGCCACGCTGCACCAGGGCATCGCCTTCCTGCACAAGAACCTCGTCGCCGTCGACAAGGTACACACACACACAGCCTGCGGTCATAGAATACAGTTTAGACAGCAGATGTACCACTGTTTACCAACTATTCTAATCTTTTGAGCTTGCTCATCCAATCGTAAGTTGTGTGTGGACATCAAATGTACTTTTTAGTATTATTCATTTCTAAGTTTATAGCCGATATACAAGCGAGCCTGATGAGGAGTGGTCATCGTCACCCATGGATATCAGCGGCACCCAAGACGTCACCGATGTGTTGCCGACCGAGACAGAGGGAAGAGGAAAGAATTAAAATTCCTCGCTTTCAGGTCCCAGAACATCATGGAGATCCATATCGACTTTTGTTTGCTACAATATGGCAAGATAATATCATTAATGTTTGTTAAATTATAAAATTCACATAGGTAATAATATTTTTGCCTTGTTAATGTGTAACAATTTTTTAAACAAGACTAGTGTTTGGACCGGACACGTTGGGCAGTAGTATTTGTCTGTGGATCGTATTGATGAAGTGTGCGGCGGCACGTTGCAGGTGGAGTTCGCGCGCGCGCTGCGGCTCACCAACGGGAACATCGAGCCGCTCTCCTTCACCGTGCCCAGGATAAAGGTGAGGGCATCACCCCTCGCTCCACAGCTCAGTTCATACATTCCGTCTTCAATAGAAATAATTCAGTGCAATGCGTTTATCAAGTTGTGTACGCGTCGGTTTGATTCGTCGCATTGTAGTGGATTACACTGAGTAATGTCAGGCTAGTAATGACGCTCCCCCCCCCCTACCCCCCTCAGAGCGAGCTGTTCCAAGACGACCTGTTCCCGCCGACGCTGGTGACGTGGGAGCCGTGGCAGAGCGGCCGCTCGTGGCTGGACGGCCGCCGCGCGCCGCCGCGCACCGCCAGCCTGCAGCCGCCCGGCATGGAGCCGCGTGCGTACACCCTACACCGTACACGTACACACGCACGCACGCACGCACGCACGCACATTCACACGCACATCCACGCGTAAACTTACACGACAAAGACAGACTTTACAGAATCACTTGAGTGTCTGTATGTTATAAACTTAGTAAAACATAACAAATCTGACAAAAAGAAAATATAAGGTACACTGGTAAAGGTAACTGGTATTTCAGTTTACAAGTGCACCTATACGATTGTACTTTATCGTGAAGTTTTCATAAGAAGAATTATTTGAAGATTATTTGTGGAGCTCCTAGTGTAGGAGCTCGAACTCAATCTCATGCAAATCTGTCTCGTACTTGGCAGTTTTATTGGCAGTATAATTATTAACCCTGTACCCCGTGTGCCGCGCAGTGTCGGCGCACACGGCGTCGCCGGGCGCGGGGGGCGGCGCGGGGGGCGCGGGGGGCAAGCCGGCGCAGAAGCCCAAGCCCGACCTCATCAGGTCGCACGCGCCGCTCGACCCCAAGCAGCAACAGGACAGTGTGAGTACATACAGCGCACAGTAACTGTAACTATTAACTTGAGATGATGGATTGATAGAACACTGGGAATGATCGTAAATAGTTTTATTTGAGACGCGACGAACACAAATATGTATAAAATTTGGATTGTCTCCACAGATAATGAAGTCGATGTCGGCCAAGGTGACGGTCAACTTGAAGCTGGAGCAGGACAACATGGAGGGCGTCGACGAGGCCGAGTGGGAGCAGTGAGCGGCCGAGCGACTGTGCGCCCTGCGCCGGGTGGCGTAAGGTCCCTATTGCTGTACGCGCCGGGGCGTGCGGCGACGCTCTACACTACTCTTGTATACAGAATCATACTTTAGTAAGCGGCGACAACGATCGACCGAGCGTGCTCCGCGGCTCTCGTAGATGGCGCTGTTCATGTTTGAGACGGCTACATTCTGTTAAAAAATGTTAACGTTTCATGTGTGCTATGAATCCACTGCCTTTTCAGTGTCAGGTTTTTGTAAATGTATTGCAATGCCCTGAAAAAACCCGTGTTATAATCAACTGTAATTAATGTGACCGGTAATCCGCAACAAATTTTTTGTGATAAATGAAGTAATTTCGGAGCGGTCTCAATGACAATGAATGTTATATCATAGAATGTAGTAGCGCTACTTACTAGGAGAGCTGGGCACTAGGCAGCCGCCGCCCCATTGTCTCACGTCGCTAGTTGTATCAAATACTTGGACATTGAGGCAGGAAACAAATGGAGCGGGTGGTTGTCAATGTCCACAGTCACGACGTGTATGAGTTATTTATTAGTTATTACGCTCCATCTCCATGTTGACTCGGTCGATCGTTACGCTAGGACCCGGCGACATCAGTGCAACAGTACTACGATATGTTACTATACAAACTAGTAACCGATATATAGATAGGTTAAGTAAGTGGACGACTCGTTGAATAGGTGTTGGCAAATATAACTAACATTTTGTAACTTTTTACATGAACACAGTAACGTGTAATGTAGCTCCCGTAGCGTGACGTTGACCCCGACCTCCCCGTCTCGGGACCATCGGGTCAATATTTTATACATGTTTTTGGTAACGGAGTGGACGCTGTCCGCCGTCACATGGTGTTACTGAACCACCGACCACACAGCCACTAGACTCCTAATGTTTGATTTTCCGTATGGAGAACATTCAGACCACTAGCTGAGGTAGGACGAGCGGGGGGACTGGCTAATTCAACGCTGTGATTGGCTAATTCAATGCAACACGAAACGTTGGAAAGATAGATTAAATTAAGCAACGGGAAAGAATGAGACGGTACGAATTTATATCGGTACTATAATACTGATGTGTTGTTTGAAACCATTCGCCTGTTATGAGGAGTCTAGTGGCTGTGTGGTCGGTGTACTGAACAGACACCAAGTATTTAGTTAGGGAATATGGGATGGATGCTAATTATAATACGGTGCAAGTGTTCCCCGAAGGTACACCCCGTAACGCGAACTGCGCACTTTTGATACTTTTATTATTCACGACTGCTACTGGCTTGAGAGCGTATCGAACACAAGTGGACTGCGAATATTACTTTAGTATATATTTTATTTTAGGTTATTGACGTGGGGCTCCACCGGCCAGTCCCACAGTGGATGTATTGCTAAAATATGATCGGGACGGAAATATTTCAAGATTAATGTTTGATCTCATTTGGAAGAATATTTATGTAGGTGTAACATTGTAATACGGGCCCGGTATTATTGCAAAACAACCCGGATGTGTACTTTGGGGGCGCGGGAAGAAAATATATCTGATGAAAGTAGTAACAACAATTAATATTGTCACATCTGATGAACGTACACTGACCGACGCCATGTTCAGGACGTTATTGTAACGGCAACATTTCAAATGTTCGATATTTTGTAAACTTCTTACTTATATTTTTATATTACAATTGCTCAAGTGACTCTCTTCCAATAGTAGTAAAATACGTTTTGATATTTATACCGATAATAAGCAATAAGAAGTATAACTTGCTAAGACCGATTGTATACAGAACGCAGCGGATCACCCGACTAGTGCCTAGTGCTCACAGCTTCATACATATAATATATTCATCATGATGTAATCAAATATTTATTAACATGAGAGCGTGCTACGGTAATGGTGATCTGTAAATGATGATATAGCCCCCCCCCGTGACCCCCCCCCCCGCATCCCCCCGCAGCCCGCTCTGCGGTTACTCTATTTCCCTGTTTATATTCTACTATGATGTCATCAATTTGACCAAATATTCGACAAACTGTATGCTCACGACGTGCTCATTCGATGTTATATTAAATTTATTTAAATATAGAGACGGTTACTTTATTTATTGTATAAATATTTAAGCGTGTTTTGCATTTAAACGAAATACTATGTTTCGTCGATAACTTTAATTAGAAATGTATTTAATTGTATATGTTCGATGAAATGAGCCGCCGCCGGCCGCCGGTTACAAGACATTCCTCGCTTTGCCATAAAATGCATTTATTTATACAAAAAACACTCAGTTTGATGATTTTGTATTGTATGGGCTCTGTAGTTAAGGGAATATAGGGTACTTGTATCGTTTAGGGAATTGACGTTGTAATATACATATGGATGTAATCATTATATTTCTATAGTCTTCAGTGTAATCTTAGGATCATTACTATTATTATTAGTGTATACATTTACTAATGAGAACTAAATGAAACGACTCGTCTGGTCAAGGCGGGACGACGTGGGTCGTGACGACCGCTACGAACTCTGAACACGAACGTAAGGCGGTCGCCTCGAGTTAACTCATTCCAGTTAAATATTAGTTTTTGTTTAATTCTCATTAAATGACCGCCGCGGCCCCGAACCGAAGTGTAATAAATAAAAGCGTTAGTTCCGCTAGTCGATGCCATATTTATTATGAATATCACATTTTGCTCAAAACGCCAAAGAATTAATGTTAACACGTGCTCGCCCGCTCGCCACGAGTTTATCGAACGATCGCATCGTGCGTACGTCGCGTTCGACCGCAGTCGGATGTCGACATCTCACTTTAATTTTTTATTAATGATTTAATATTTTTAATGTTTTTGTGACATATTGGAGTCATACAATAGTGATTAGATATGACTAAGGACCGGCGACATGCCTACTCGTGGTGTGTTCGTAGTGATATTGGACACGCACACACTCAGCAATACTACTGAATGTATTGTATGTATGACACCCTCAGTAACGGTCAGTTCCATACCAAACATACACCTTATAAAACAGGTAACATTTTGTATGTTATTTTTTTACTAAATATTTAATGTGTGTTAATAAATAAATTAATATTATTTAAAACTCATTCCTTTGTTACCTGGGAATCGGGTTGACTACCAAGTAGCGCGCGCTGCGCCGCTGCTATTGTAACTTTTACATAATTATTTCATTGTTTACACAATTAATCCAAAGCGCACGCAATTGTAGACTTAATTAACAGACGGTTACGGGCGAAAGTAATATGACGCCACCACCGAGGTCAACTGAACGTGTGTAACGTACACAGAGAATACTGAAGAGTTGGCGCATATCAGACATGCTGAAAAGAATGAAAAGTAAAGTGAAGAGAATGCATGAAAAGTGACACTGAAGTACATTACTTTTATCACATGTACTAATTGGTTATGTACTGATGGTGTATATAATAATTGATTACATAAACTGTACAAGTATTGATGTTGCGACTGACCGGTTGTCTTCAGTATTGACGCCTGCGCTCGGGATGGGCCTTGGTCGGTGACGTCATCCGCCCGCCGGGACCTCCGTGTAAACTATGTATGGTCTAACTCCGTAGGTATTGTAAGCGAATCTCGTGGCATTTATAGCGTAGGTAATATATTATTTTGTAATCAAGTGCTTTTATATAGACGCGTCTAAGTTAGTTGTAACTACGTTTGTATAGTGGACGCGGGACTCGTGGCGTGCAATGGGGGCACCCCCCGCCCCGCGCTTCTGTATTACTTAAATCATCATTATAATTATAATTATGTATAGGTGTAATTTTATTCGCTAGTCAAAAGTTATTCTTTAATGGGAGCCGCTTGATATTTGTACTGTTTTGTCGATAACATTGCGCTTCACGTGTCTGTAACGTGCGGACTCGATAACACATTGTAATTAGCACACGTATGAATGTATTTAATGCGTAATCAATAGTATATCATATTTCATAACCGAGTGTAGGTTCGTTTAGTACCGGGGCGCTTCGTGTTGCGATCCTTTATAACGCGAGAAAAGTTTACTGCATGGTTATAGTTGAATATCGAGCGGATGTCGGGATGTGCATTGTGCACACGTGACGTCAGTCTGTGTGAAGGATCGCCCCTCGCACAAATCATTGAACACACGTCGATCGCTCTCAGCAACCGAACTTGTGTACGACAATAACCCAGCGTCCAACCGGAACGAGACAAGGATGTAGCAGTCATATTAGTGTCGTCCCCTTCTTTCATTCGAAAAAAAGCGAGAAGGGTCCCTTGACTCGTTCTATCAGATGTCAAACATGCCGCTCAAAGTCTCGATAAGTAAATTCCCTGTTGAGCAAAGGTTTTTATAAATAATTGACAGTAACGTATAGTCGGACACCTGCGACAGTGAAAACAGTGGTGCCAACTCAGTTTGTGATTTTTTTATATCGATGTAAAAAAAATTGTGGTGCATTTTTCATCTGAATCACTTGATTTTTGCTGATAGAAATGTACTATGTATGTATATGTGAAATGTTTGTTAATGTGCTCAGTTTCCGCTGCGATATTTTTATTAGTTTACTTATTCGGTTGTAATATAAATGTACCTATTAGTCGGGTTGTTGTTGTCGTCGAGGATCTCGAACACGGAACATTTGTTTTGGTCGATCTCGACGTATACCGTATTAGACTAAAAGTAATTTTAGTGTCCGAGGTCCGCGATATTATATAAACTTCTGTAATTATGTAAACCCTGACTGTCGGTCTGCCTGTGTGATTTGTATGTGTGTTATTGTGATGTGTTATGACGACAACGGTACGCTCGTGTGAGCACGTCCGATCGGTCCATTTGAGGTACTGAACGTATTCATTGTGTTGTATCCAGTTTATCTTTTCTATCAGCAAAAGTATGACGGTGTGACGTAAACGACATGAAGTAAGCGCAGCTCGGCCGCGTGAGCGCCGGCGGCCGGTGACGTCACCGCCGCCCGGCACCGGATACCCCTAGATTAAGGTTCAATATTTGGAGATATTTTATTATTTTGCATTTTTTTATTAAACTCTTGCTAAACTTTTCTGTGTTTTAATTTTTTCCCCCCTCTCTAAGTGTTATAATGAGATGAGTCATTATGGAACCCGAGCTTATAGTGCTGCTGAAGTGAGCCTTGAGCCGGGAGAGAGAGAGAGAGAGCGAGAGAGAGACAGAGAAAGAGAGCAGAGTACTCAAGTGGTATGAATTCATTCGGTCCGACAATGCACATGGTCGCTACTTGGCCACAAACCTTTGGTACCACGAATCAGATGCCTCGCAAGAAGCTTTAATCGCTACAAGCGTAATTTCCAGTTAGCAAATAAAATTCGTTAGAGTACGTATGAGGACTGGGGCAGGGACTGTCAGTGATAATTAGTCCTGTAAGTTGTTATTAAAAGTCCAGTTAGTACCGTAGTACCTAATTGTTAGTAACGGTGTCCTTATATCGGGCATAGACCGGACGATGTGTTGATGGTCGCCTCTAAAAAAGTGTAACCGGCTCCAAATCTATTTAATCGAAACACAATTGCTGTTGAAACAAATAAAGGTAGAAATGGTACTAAGTACTGTGGCGGGCGGTGGTACTACCCCGAGGCAACCTCATACCTACTTACTGTCAAACTAACCAACTAATTAATGTTCTAACTAGCACCGTCTGCTATCTGAATCAAACTCAAACTCAAATCATTTATTTCATGTAGGTATGATACATACACTTATGAACGTCAATTTTTTGCATTTACCACCGTTTCGCTAAGGTGCCTTTAAATATTGATTTTTTAAATCTTTGAGGAGAAAAAGAAATGGCGAAAGAAACTCCTCTGCACAGCTTTAAAAAAAAATGCTAGATTACAAATTTTTAACCTACATACAGATACATACATACTAACATGAGTAGAACTGGTCGCAGATGTCTATGTCCAAGCATCTTTGTCATTAATATATTCTTCTACTGTATAATAACCTTTCTCTATTAGTCGTGTTTCATCCATCCTAGCTCCATTCGAGACATTCGAGTGTTGTTCCAGGTCGGCCACAGGTGTCACGGGCGGCGCTGGAAGGGTGGTGCTGCATGCTCGTTTGCTATGTTAAGTCCAGAAAAAAAACAACTCTTACGCTCTACTCTACCACCTGTTATTCTGTTTCTATTATATTTTTTTTCCACATGCAAAAAGTAAATTAAGATGTCTGTTATCCATTTCACATGAATTGGATTCCATTTGGAATCGGTTACGGCTAACAATAAAATACTAGTGCTGGTGTACATACAGTACATACCAAGTGGTCCGGCCCGAGTGTCGGCTGCTCGGGATTAAATTATTAAGTACCTACTGGCATTTACGTCAATGCTGGTATAATCAGCGAACAGTATAATTATGCTGTAAGAAAAACAAATGAAACTCAATGGATTTTTCAGGATTTCCTCATGATCTTGCGTAGGAAATTACGTAGCCGACAATCTAGTAGACCAGCGGCCTGGGGCCCGATGACAAGTGGTCACCGTTGTTCATGGAAACCAACAACACAAGTGCCGCACGTAGGTACAACCCTAACTTACGTAAATATACATTGACATAAATACTAATAGGTAACTTTTCTTTAAATTGTAGGGAATCTGAGGCTAAATTACCTATTATAAGTACCTATTTAGTGCGGGAATTGGTTGTTTCCAGTTCGATAATGTCACAAGAGCATGAACATTTTAATTATATAAACAGCTGTTCCTAAGTCGATCTTGTTTCGAGAGTTACGGATTTCCAAAAATTGTGCCTTCCCAACCTAATAACAGAGATGGATGCGGTTCACACTATAGTATTTTTCAGAAATGAACCACCGAGGCATTCGCTTGTGAATATTTTATAACGGAGCTAACTTTTCTGGCGAGAGCCCGCCGCGATGATTACGGAGGGAAAACGCGATGAAGGGGATACCTCTTTATTATTTTCTTCCCTTTTCGTTCATCTCGTAACTCCGGAATTGATGAGTAAATATTTTTTATGGAGTGCGCGAGTGGCGCGCTCGGCTCGTATGTTTTGAATATTTTTACAATCATTCCGTTTATGGCCGTGTTTTGAATTAAGAACGTTATGTAGAGCGTGCAGCCCCCGCCTCAGCCGCGCGGTACTTACCCAGCCACAGACAAAATGTGGCCATTACGTATTCCTCGTAATAACCGACAATGAGGACGCCGCGCTCCCCCACCGCCTCGCATCGTACCCGCCCTCCCCGCCGTCGCTCTCGTGTTATGTGAAACGCTTTTTGGGTAATGTTTATTTAATTTAACTGTATTTTTATTCAAATTTGGCTGTTATATGAGCTTGACATAATTAGGTAAGTATATTATGAAACTAAGATTAAATCGTGCGCACAATGAATCCTTGTGCCAGTATAAATCGTCTGGTAGGTATCTATAGAAATTGAAACGGAAACATGTTCCCACATTCGGAAAACGTTGGTCGTTCTTTAAACTGACTTAACATTTATATTTATTTATTTTATTTTTTGCATCCAAATCGGTTAAGTAGTTTTTGAGATATGCGTGTACAATACCACAGACAAATAGACAACAATTCTAAAAATCATTGTTTTGGGTTCTTTTGCGGGCCCCCAGTAAAAGTATTTATCATCAGTCACTCTTATCGAGCGGAGAACTTGACCAAACAATATCTTGGAACAGCGAGACGGAGTACTTAGGTGGAACAATCTGGGCCGGAAGATCTCAATTATGACGCTCTCGTACCAACCCGTGTGTCTTGGCTACCTGTTGCGTGTGCCGCGGCCCCCAACACCCGACACAACCACAACCGTTCCGCCGCAGCCCCACGAGGGCTTCGGATAGCTGGCTCAAACGATACCGCTAACTAGGACGAGGGCTGGGCGGGCGCGGGGCGCGGGGCGCGGGGGTCGGGGGTGAGTGGCCACTCGCGCCCCAAGTGCTGCGTCAAACGTCGCCACTTAACATCGATTTTCATGCTTCAGTGGGATTGAATTCTTTGAGGCGAACTCGGTTATGGAATTTTCTTACGGTATTCGGCAAAGGTAATAACAAACCGCGTTTCACGGAATATCTCCGAGGACTAACCGAGAGTTCGCGCGAGCCCAGTCTCCAGCATCACGGAGCTCGGCGAGGTGTACGGTATGCTCGGTAAACGGATGACGCAGACCAAATTCGTATCTATTACTCGTATAACATGTCTTAAAGTATTATGTTCCCGGTCTCTCTTTTGGTTGGAAATACAGCGGTGATGATTTTTGCGTTACTGGTGAACACTCAGGTACTATTAGGCGCGGAAAAGTCGAAAATTTTACGTTTTAACAGACGGTCTATACCTACAATTTTAATGTAATGATATGAAATTTTCGAAAATTATTCGAAGTTGGTGTTCACAAACACTTTGAAAGTCAAACTTTAATACGCCTTTGTTTTTATAACATAATTATTAACTATTTTATGTTATACATAATTATACTATAATTCAATTAGCTTGCCCGGCAGGTGATCTGATTTTGAAGTTTATAGATAATCAATTCTTTCATATAATATTTTATATTTTTCAAAGTAGTACGTTATACGCGCTTACGGGTTAGGGTATTGCCCATAAATTTGTTGATGATAATTATTGGATAGGTATAAATTTACTCAAGCTTTGTCTGTTATCATGGGGTTAGCGGGCGACCGGCCCACGAGCCCGCGAGTGTTCCCGCTAGCCGCCCCATTGTCTCCTCGGCATTGTATTGTATTGAATGTTCGTGTTCGCGACACTTCCAGATCAGCTGATGAGAACATAGGGTGGGACGTTGCCGCGCTTGATACCTACTGTGTTGTGATATACTCAATGTCCTCGCCGAGTTGAGTAGGTATATCTCTCTATTGAACGTTAATTTGAATCACCCTGGATTTTTTTCTGGAAAGTATTTGTACGGTGTTCACTCAATTATTTGTTCCCTTAAATACGTTGTTATTCAATTAATCGAATCACTGACATGGAATGAGTTAAGAGTGACGTCTCTTTCTTGGCCGCAACGCATCGCTGACGTCTCTCTTGTTACTGATGTCCAGGGACGACGGTGACCCTCTACTATCAGATGGCTCATCAGCTCATTCGTCAGCTATACATCAGACATGAAAATCACATAAACGCGCCGCGCGCTTTCGGCTCCGACATTAAAATTGCAATTGTATCCAGCCACGACAGTCGCCAGACAGCCAGACCAGATCAGAAGAATATAATTTGAAGAAAATTGGTTTTGAAAACAAATGTAGAATATAGTGTGGCTGGTGTGCACTTCACCTGAGCTCTTTCCCGTGGGACTGTCACAGATCTTGGGACTACACCCTAACGGCCCGAATGATTGACGGGGATCTCTGTTAGTCGAGTGTATGAAACAATTTTGAGGCTGTTCCACAACGTGAGCATAATAATATATGTAACGAATAGATTCACTGTATAAATATAACTCGCACGTAACCCGTCTATTAATGGGCCTCTCCGATAATATAATCAGTAGACCGAGTGTCGGCGCTCGTAAGACTTATTTATCAGCAGGAAACAATTAAAGTAGTTGATGCAAGGGCGAGGCCGCGGACCGCGAGCCGGGACAAGCCGGGACGAGCCGGGACGGTGGCGGGACGAGCCGGGACGGTGGCGGGACGCTTGATGTGGCGCTCCCAGATATGGTACAGCGATTGGGATGCGGCGTGAGTTGACACCGTGACCTCCCGCTCCCGAGGATCGTCATCCACTTTGATTAAGTATTGTGATACTCGTGCGTTGGACAGAACACTATGATTAAATAACTGCGTCACGATCAACAACAACCGCTGTTTGATGCGCATTATGCTTATTTCATATAAGTACATGTTTACATTACACTAGCCAGAAACTGGCCGCCTGGCATATGTAGGTACCTACATAGCAAGCAGGTACGTGCAGTGTCGGTGCGGAAAGGTTTTGCCTTACATCTGTTCATAAAGTTAAATTGCGTAACAATAAGAAAATATCTATACAAACTATGTATTTGTGTCCACAGTGTCATTTACAACTCATTCGTATACGTCATTCGTATCGCAGTCGTCTTCTAGTAATCAAAGTAAGAATATGTTGTCCGATCGATAAACAAATTAATATAAGTACAAAACAGAGCTAGAATAAGTCAAGTATGTTAATCAAATAAATAATTAAATCTATTATAATAAGAAAACGAATATTTGAGGTGTACCTATTGATTGGCATAACACAGCATTCAACCTGATCCAATACCAAGACAATAATGTTTTACGACGGTGGAGCCAGCCACTTCGTAGCAACCTAAAACTACTGCTACAGTAAACTTGAATAAACAATCGAGAAACAATGGGTTAACCACAACAGATACTGAAGTACTGTAAGGAATGCTACGATCAAAACAAAGTAATACATCTTTAAATTTTAACAGAAAGAACTGTTAGTTTCGACTAACTTGAACAAACTCTTCCCAGACGTGAATACAAAATTGTTAGTGTTGTCGAATGTAAGAGCGCCGATGGATGGAATATGAGCCACCTTCACGAGTTGAGAATTGGGCAGGTGACTCTCCAGGACTACCTTGTAGATGCCGTCCAACCACCACGCGTACACCACGTCGTCCAAATCTATCACGAGCCCTCTGATGAACGGGTTGTTCGAAAGTTTCGTTACCTCCCTGTTGCGTTTTGCGAACAATCCGAAATTGCACAAGAAAATAATGACATTGTACTTGTTGATAACGAAATTAGTGACGAGTGCCTCGTCGACCAGAATGTCGAAGTTATCCGCCTTCTTCCTGATGATTTTGAACTCGCCGTATCTCACGAAGTACACGTTACCCTTGTAGAAGAGGGACCGGACGGTGTCTCCCCTGGAACTAAACGGTGTCACCCTGTTGACCTTCGTGTCCAACACGTAGATGCCGTCGCTGCCCCCCAGGTACACGAGGGCGTTGTCCTGGTCGATATCGAAGGCCTCGAAATTCATGATGTACTCCTTGTTAGAGATGACGCTGGCGTTCGTCGGGCTGTCGAGGTTGACGAAACCGATCTTACTGTACTCCGGGTCGGCGATGGCGGGCTCGAAGTTGAAGAACAGGATGTTGGAGGAGTGAAGGATGCCCAGTTTGGAGATGGCGATCTGGCTTCTGTAGGGCGCTTCGAGGTCGAGTAGGAACGTGCTGTTGTAGCAGGTCGTGTTCACTCTGACGCACGTGATGCACTTGGGAGAGTCTTGTGCTGAAGTCGTCATCAGTGCCATTAGAAATGCCACCAGAATTCTCCAACCTAGAACAGAAAGAGCCAAGTGTGAGCCGTTTAACTAACTATTATATGTTTTATATATAGGTTGCTAAAATATTTTTTTAAGACCATTATCGTATACCTACTGATTTGATAATTTGTTGTCTTTTTTTATGACACTCCCTCATGTCTTGTCTCATGGTAACTACATAATTATGTGGAAATTTTAACTAGGTTGAATGATTTGCGTGTGACATGCATGCACACGACATGCCCGTTAAAAATGAATGAACACCCAATTTGACTGCGAATGAAATGAATATTGATGCCTGTCTGGAGAGGGTTCACAGTTACACGCGCGTGTTGACATATAGAGATAGGTAGTTAAATAATTACATGTATGTCATTGCCTTTTTTGTAAATAGCATACAGACAACATTATTGATTAAAGGAAAAAAAATATGTTTGATTGAAAGCATCTGGCCTTGGACTATTTGCTAATTTTACCGAATAGCACCTAAACGATGCGACTCGCGACGTACATATCTCTGCACGAGTGTACATGTAAATAGGTCACGTATCTGTAGTAAAGCTTGCCCTTAAAAGTTCGCACGCAGTGACCGTATTTCTCACGTTCTTAATAGGAAAATAGATCACCCACGGCGCCCACGGACTGGCCGGAGTATTGAGACATGGCAACTGTACTATACTGTCGTAATGTTTAACGTGGAGCCGTGGAGTGATGGGCGGACATACGGCACACACTTCGATATTAACCTTAACTCATCGTCTTCTGTACATTTAACAGGCAACACTTTCCTATTAGATAAATAAGTTCAGCTCTTGTTGAATGGTCAATGTAGTCCATAGCCAAAGGATCAGTATAATAATTATCATCTTGAGAACTTTAAACTGATTCAGAAATTGTATGACCTGAATAATGAATGAATGATTACAAACCAAATTATATTTATAATTATATTGATGTCGAGACATCAACGTATCCATTAAGTGGGAAACGGGGTAAACCTGCTACTCATCAATATCTGGATCAATATGATACGACGTAGGTATTAATATTTAATGCGAATGTTGCCGGTTGCCTATTACCTCACTTAAAGATTAACTTCTCTAGAGTGTTGTGTACCTACTGCTTAAACGTTTCTATAATACACCACAGTAGAGTATCGCGACAGTTACGTACATACATTACAAATGCACTTTTAATTAATTTAAATTATGTTAGGCGTGGAATGTTTAAAAGTATTGTCCTTTTTAACGTAACGAGTGGCTGTTTAAATATTTAAAGAGTCTAGAATTCGCAGCGGGGGCGCGGCGTGCGGCCAGGAATTAAAGTTTTAAATGCATTCGTGATAGCGATCCGTGCGGCCGTGCGGTGCGGCGGTGCGGTGCGGCGCGGCGGTGCGGCTCCGCCCACACTGCGGCACATTACAGAAAAATTAATGCCTCTTATTATTTATGCATGTTTTTCAGCTGTGCGTTGTCTTTCAGTGACTCAGTAACGGAGGAGTTTTATAATTATATTGATTTCTAATACGCACATATTTTTCCGGAAACTAGAGTTGCGTGCAGGAATCGAACCCAGACCTCCCTATTGGGGACATTCGGGAACCAAACGTTCTAACCACATGGCTATCACTGGTTTTAGACATGCTTCAGACATTGTTAACGTCAAATAAACAATGGTACCTGTGTTCAACAACATATCCACATTTCCAAACATGACGGCCTAGCGCAACCATTCACAATGAAACTAGATCATAGAGTATTACTGACTGAAACACCAAATAAAAATAAGCGCACTGCGTTAATATTAAAATACTAGGCGTGAACACTTTACTTTTAAGTACAAAATATAAAATCGACGGTTGCCACAGTGGGAACGGAACGGTGTTAAAAGGTGTAGTGTCACGCGTACACTGGGCCGTGGCTGTGGTCGGTGGGTGTTCCATCCGTTAATGTCCTTCGACACGACACGACGCGGAATTAAATTGTTTTAGGGATCCGCAGCTGCAATACAATAGTTACGCAGTGACAGCCCACACCCGCATCGCGGTGCCACTGAAAATGCCTAGAACGTACCTACTCATCTCCGTTTGTAGGTTACTGCCTGACAGTTCAAAGTGTATCAGCAATTTGAATGTCCTGACAAAGGGATTATTACTGAACGTCACCTAGAGCCTCTGTCCAACGTACAAGCTTCCGTGAGACTTTGGAGAAAGGAAAAGCCTGGAAAGAAATGGTAGCTGAAACTGATACGACTGCGAAGAAGACAACCTGTCTTCAATATGAAGCAAAGCCCTTTGGAAATTCTACCGCTAGTCACCATTGAACTACGACACGGTGTGAGAAATTTATTGATTTCTTCGATCAATATTGCGTAACATAAGCGAATTCAGAAATCTGCATTAGAGAATGTAAAGTAACATTGATTCACTAGCTGCTTAACTAACGTGCGCTAGCCGGTGTCTGCAGATTGGATAATATATAGTGGCCTCAATATAATCGAGTCGAGCCAGGCTTCGAGTGTTTCGCTCTTGAACTAATGTTCTATTAATATTAGTCATTGTTGGATGTAACGGACCGACCGATTGTGTTCCAATTGTACCGCAACCAGTAATTTAGCATGTAATTGCAGGAACCTCCGTCCACAACACAGGTGGGCAGCGCACCGTGTCGTGTGTCGACTGCCGGCGAGTGAATGTGACAGGTGAGCCAATTGTGCTGGTAGCGGTACCGAGCTGGTGGGACATTCATTTATATTGTTCACAAACGCAGGTGGTGGGTGACGGTTGTTTGTGGTGGCTCCAGGTAGGCTCCATATAGCCACCTGCACCGAATACAGAACGCGGACTGAGATGTTTTATAATCTTTCTTCTTCCTTGGCCAACAACGCCTGTCAGATTTTGACTAGGATGTTTAGTCAGCTAGCAAATGGTGTTATTATGAATGTTAGTTGATCAGTCCGTTAGGAGGTATGAGGACTGCGGCAGGGACTGTTAGTGATAGTTAGTTCTGTTAGTTGTTGAAAACAATAGTCTATATAGTCATGGTTAATGTGACGTCACTGTGTTGCTACCCTTGTGGCCTAAGATGGCCGCCTCTAAATTGTGCAACTGGTCCCACACCTTTCTAAGTGGAACACATTTACTGTTAAAACAATTAGTTGACGTTAGAAATGGCACTAGGTACCGTGGCGGACGGTGGTACCTCGGGCGAACTGTATAGTGTAATGAATGATGTCGACAATGAATACCTCCCCGGTCGTGTAAAGCGCTCCAAAAATAAATTTCATATTTTTGGAGGCCGCGGCGCCGCCCCTCGTGGGGTTGTGGCGGTTGTTTGTCCAGCGGCCACGACCGAAGGATCAGTAACTTCTGTGGTCCTGTAGACAGAGCCCTTTATTTAAGTATCTTTGGAAAATTTACATTTTACGTACTAATAACTTTAAAAATCAACACATTTTGTTAACGATAAATATTTGCATTATACCTACGAATATATTTTTATACATATAAGCATTATTGATTTTATCTATATTTGTGTGGCACGGGCACAAAATTTGTAAAATGCGTGATAAAAATGGTTAGCAATCGTTTCAGGGTGTTAGCAGTATGATTCTTATGATTTTACTTTGTAATGCGTTTCGCTGATTGAATGAATTATTTAATTTGAACAAATATTTCGCATTCTAGAGCAGCAAAAAATTTCCCCAGGGCTACTACCTTCATTGTTGTAACAATATATTAAGGTGAGCCTGGCTGCAGTCCCCGCGCGGTGTCTCACCGGTGCTCCAGTACCGCTCGGGAGTCGCCACCTTTTACTGTATGTTTTCGGATTGAATTGGTCACATGAGATTCTTGTTATAGCCTTTTTTCAATGAATACATTTACAACGACCCCGTAGCGTACTTAGTAGTACACGTGTAAGCAATGTGAGGGGTCCCGGGTTACATTTCCGGGCAGACATTTATGTAGCGGATAAATGTTTTTTCTCCGGTCGATGGTGTTAGCTACAATGTCGCTAAATAACCGACACAGGTTGGTTAATGGTCGATCTAAACAAATTATGGTGTTTCGATCGGCCATTTACAAATTGAGTATGTATGGTCAAAAATAGAGCGGGTTGGAAAATAATTTTGGTATTACTACTGTACTATAATTTCTGAGATATTCTCGAAAGCCGAAACAGAGACCATTACAAGTGGTTATCTTGATGTTATAAGCTCCTTGAAGACCACTAGCGGTGCGATTCACGGTTGCCAAGTGTCTGGTCTCCCTAAGCCCAAGTCTAGCGAGCTTATAAATCCGTGTACATACAATGCGGAGGCAGTTGAAGTGAAAAATTCCACCGCAATCACTTTCCACTTTATGCCCGCTCCCTACAAATGAGGTCCATTCATCAGCCGCGCACACGACAATGGGGAGATATATTTTTCGAGCTTTTTAAGGAATACGCCAAGAATGTGGTCCGCGGCGCTGACGTGGAAATGTTCTGAATAAATAATGACGACGCATGTTTCAGTGCCGATCGGTATTTCATGTTTCGCGGCAACGTTTTATACTTCAAAATATACATTATATAATATATCTCGGATTCGCCGAGTTATTAACACCATCGTCAGACGTTATGTGGGCGTATAGCTAGGGTAATCGGGCAAAAAGAAATAGCGTATGCACAAGAATTACGTTTTATTACTTTTTAACAATTTTTACTTTACACGGTCATAGTCACACCGGGTAAACGAAACGAATAACAGTTGCCAGAGAAGGAACCGATCTCTACGACGCGCAAATGGTAAGTGTTCTCTCCAACCAGCGCCCCTCCACCTTATAGGCTCTGCTGTAGCACGAAGTTAGCCAAATATCGACGTCATCGCGACACCGTCGCGTCTGCCATCTATCGAAACTCGTGCTGCGTTTCTTTTAGCATCCATACTAATGACCGTCTCCGACATATATAATATTAGCGATAACCAATAGCGTGTAACGGGAACGGGGCGCGAGTCAACACCCGCAGAAACAAATAGTTTTTGCAATGTATACTTGCGACAATGCCGTCATTTCGTTTCATTAAATTGCGTGGCTTACAATTAAGCGTGGAGAGGCGAGCGTCTTTTAATAACCGAAAAGATAAATAGATTATGTATTTGGCGGTATCGGTGCGAGCGGCAAGCTTTGTGTCGTCGGTGTCATGTCGGCAGGACCGTGGTTCGTATCTGAATATTTAACTAATATAGTGAAGTTAGTAGATAACTCTGACAATAACTCACATATGGTAAATATATGTCCGTGAATGGTAAATTCGCTTTTGACTAGACACCACACGCGCAGAGTAAAGAATACCAAGTCACTCAAACGTATTCCAAATAAAGTACCAGCGTGCTTTATTCCTTTGTGCTCGTACACAAACTTTCCATTCTAATCCTAGTGTCACAGAGTAGAGAACTGCGGTGAAAATACAATTTTTCAGCTAAAACTGAGCTGACGACTCCCCGAGTGAGCTCCTGGAGCCGCGGCTGCGAAGATTCACCAAGTTCATAAGCTCGGGAAGTTTTAGTTTTAAATTTTCATTGAAGTTACCTAGTTGGTCGTCGACCGATGTTCCTAAAGATGTAAGGGCGTTTCAGATGACTGACGTCGCCGTTGGTTGAGTCAACACAACCTCCAGGAACAAAATAAGTTTTCGTTTTTTATTTAATCATTTTATTGTGTAGCAGAAACAACAAACATATTACACATAAATGATGATGAGCAAAGCTTATAATGCTTATAATAGTGTTTGGGTTGTTGATGTCAATTTTGTAAAATCTGTTATACTCTACTCGATCAAACTCAAACTCAAATCATTTATTTCATGTAGGTATGATACATACACTTATGAACGTCAATTTTTTACATTTACCACCGTTTCGCTAAGGTGCCTTTAAATATTGATTTTTTAAATCTTTGAGGAGAAAAAGAAACGGCGAATGAACTCCTCGGCACATCTTTAAAAAAAAAAAATTATCTTTACAGTAATGATTTTCTTTACAGTCGCATTTCGTAAAAAGTTGTATTAAACAATTTATTTTTATTATTATATTCATTTGGCAAGTATGAAAAAAGTTGTGTGCGGCGATGTAACACATAATTTTTCAGTGGTTAGTTTCACTGGGATGATAAGTATAAGGTTTGAGGTGATCTGACTGAGATAGAGGCTCGTTGCATTGTATTTATGTTGGCGTGGCGTGTCGGCTGTCAACCGCCGGCAGTGTGGCGCGGCAGACGCAGTCAGGCCGCGCTGTCACGCTCGCAGGCCATTCGAACTGTTTGTGACGAGCGCGACCCGGCTGCGGCTGCGGCTCTGCATATTTTAACGTCGGCCTCGTTATGAGCGGCGGTACGCAACAGTTTGCGTACTTCCTTACTAACCCACCTCTTTATACAGTTGTGGCGACTTAAACATTCAGTGGGGCTCTCGTGGACTCCCGGCTCCCGGCGATGCTGTGTTGAGGGAATTCTGAAACAAAGCTGTTACCAGTGATTGGCGGAAGTCGGATGATGGGAATGTCATTGACATCGTATTTTTACTGTTGTTATCTTACAGTGTATGTACTACTTAATCCGCCTTTGCTTCGCTTATGGTGTAAAGGATTATCATAATGTGCCTAAGATGCTTTAGGTGACTAACGTAATTAAGGCGATGAGGATTAATACTGTATCCGTTTAGATAGCTTTCCAATTACCGTATTGTACGTGACCATTCTTTTAGAAGTTACAATGGGTATATGCCATCGCGGACTTTGAAGAATCTTACTAGGTACACGCACTAACGGCACTAATGGGCGCGCACGGTGTTGTGTAACTGAAGACATCAGTTGAAGGCGAAGGCGAAGTAAAGCAATTAATGCGGCAAGTGGCCAATCAGTCATTCGTTTAGTTTAGTTCGTTAAAGCTGTTCTAATTGTGTTGAAGGATGCCTTCTAATCCCACGTGGCTTGATACGATTGCGCAGAGGCGTTGATGCTTTCGGAACCACGATTATAATAGTCTTAACGTTATATTGTTATAAAATAGTCCCCCGCCGCGTCTATCTGTCTGTCTTCGCGATAAGCTCAAAAATATTTATAAAAGTTTTGTGTAATTTGGATGAAATGTGACGATAACTGTTGGGAAAGCCGGTAAAATCAGCCCGCCTGGGAGGTATTGTAATAAAATAATGTATGGATGGAATATTCCTCTTTTAATTATTGTTTTTCCTACCCAAAATATTAACCCAATTAAAAATACAAACTAGGATCTCGGATGTATGACCGCACGGTTAGTTCATCCCATCAATCTCAATATGGTTATCTGGTATGTTAATACATCATCTGGGCAGCCACTCAGCCGATGGTATCATCGCGGCCAGTGTCACGGCTCCGGCAATCAGCTCCGACCTCACCTCGCACCTCACCTCGCCGCTCGCTCCCGACCAATAGTTAGCTACCAAGTACCACGGCTGATTCATGCCGCGGTGATGCGTACTAGCGAGTACACTGATGAGCACATCACTAGCTGCCTACGATTGCGATCTATTCAGACCGTTACTAGGTTTTTCATAATGAAGTGACCTGGAGTATATTACATACATCAAATTATGAAATATGAAATTAATTTAAATTAAATAAACAATTATTCAAAATTCCCAAGAGGTTTTACCGACGCATCGGAAAAGGAAGCGGGGAATCCGGAATATTCCTGTGGCTGTGGGGATTATACTGGTTTATACTGGTACAGAGCCCGGCGCCCTTCAACAGAGGTACCTAGCGCCATAGCCTCCTCCACCGTCCAGCACGGTTGACCACGAGTAGAGAAGGTCGATGCTGTCTCAAGGACGGATGGAGTCCCTTATACCCAAAATAGAGTTACATAGGTATTATAAATTATTGAGAGGCTAAAATACTATTTAACGTCTGCGACCTTTGACTAACTGCCCGCGTCATGCGAAGCACTCATGCACGGTTGCTGCCGCGGCGGCGTGGCAAGCGTTTATATGTGACAGAAGGTAAACATTAGTTCTCGAATCGTGGTGTCCAAACCACCGTGACTGTGTACTGTAAGCGATTGAATTGCTGCACTTCACTAGTTCACTGCCGTCTAGACCGAGGCCAGCATTATAAATCGTGTTGGGTAAGCCGATTTAAAGGTGTTATTTTTCATAATTTTCATTTTAACCACCCCGTGGCTCAATTGGTAACTGCGAAACGACGGGTCCTGGTTCCGAATCGCGATCGGGTTTTTGTTTGTTGTATAAATATAGGTGTTAGTGATTTCTTATTCACAGTGCGGGCTCATGAGTGTGTTAATGTTTATATATTTATAGCATTTATTTCCCGGAAGTTTTTTACTATTTCCCCTAGTAAACAAAGCAAATCTCGCATTCGTAGCTTTTACCGAAACTCGCGCCGCGGGACGCGCTAAGGGCCGCGGCGCCGCCGTACTATTTCAACTAAATTGCCGCGACTCCGGCCCGTTACATCCAGTAGTCCCCGGGCAGAGCCATTTTTCGTTCCGCTCCTATTAGAGAGATTTAGAGAGGAATACGAATATAAATCCAAGCTTCCTGTGGGATTCGACGCATTCGCTGACTGTTAGCTGAGCAATTATAGCGATTCCAACTACCAGTCGTTTGTACAGTATGTACTCGTAGGACGTAGTGTATACGCGCAAGGTATTCGCCGACGATGTCGCGCGGCTTGATGGGACATTCGCTGACTCAATATTTTATTATTTTGGAAGTATTGACAACTAAATAAATAAAATAAACACCGCGAGCACTGACTCACCGCATTAGGAATCCATTTATAAAGTATGGTGTGTATAGCAACCGCAAAGAAACGGGACACGTACAAACACGGAATACAATTTAATAAATTTGTTGAGAATCGTGCTGGGGATAATTTGTAACCTGATAGGGTCAATAATAACTGCGTTACAGAAGTGTATTATTAATATGTCGTCGATTAAATTTAACTGTATAAGTTAATGTCTTTTATCTAATGTGTTTTAGAGAAAAACTTCGCTGTAATACTTGTACTTGTTTAAATACACTTGTTACATAAAATACATTTAAAATAGATGTTTTTTTTGAGTAGGTGTGGAAAATTGATTTTTATAACTTTGGGAAATAAATAGAAATAAACATTTTACAATATTCAGTATTGAGAAATGAGAAAACACCCATGAAATATGCTGAGAATGATTTCTTTCCAATAAGGATACTACATAGTACGCTACTTACATTCTATTTATCTTAAGATAGTACGAAACATTCAAGTTACAATGAGGTGTTACTACAATAAATTGTGTAACAAAGCTCCTCGCAGATCGCCGCGGCCGCAAGCGACCGGTGAGCCGGCACTAAACGCACGGCTCGCTAACTTTAGCCGCCGACCTCTGCACTATATGGCTCAAGTTTGGTGAGCACCCGCTCACCCACCTCGCTCAGTCTCTCCGCCGCGCCGCACTCTGTGAACTGACTCATGAGTAACTTGGTGCTTCACGTTCAGTGTAAAGGAAACTTTACCCTGTACTTCGGTTAGATCGCACGTTCATTACACATTCAGTTATGTTGGTATTCACATAAGCTGTGATAACTAAGTGGTTTGAAAATTACACTCCCAAACAAGAGGATCTTAGTACGAATCCTATTCCTCTAATTAAAAACAAAAATAATGATTACGTGCTTTGGTGAAGGAAAACATCGTGAGGAAACCTGCATAGCCGAGAGTTCTTCATAATGTTCTCAAAGGTGTGTCAAGTGTACTGATTCACACCTGGTCAGTGTTGTGGAATGGGACAATTATGGATTGCGAAGAGGAAAAAGAAGAAGCTAGATAGGAATTGCAAAAAACATACTGATTTCGATCTGTAAAGCTCTATCAGGAGCATGCTAATAAGTGGGTTTATGTGTAAGTATGTATCGTTCCCGATCGTTTAAGCAGAGATAGCCGTGTGGTTGAACGTTGGACTGCCGAATCGGAGGGGCCGGGTTCAAACCCCGCACGCACCACTAATAATTTTCAAAAATTATGTGCGTATTAAAAATTTAATTATCACTTGCTTCGGTGAAGGAAAACATCGTGAGGAAACCTGCACACCTGAGAGTTCTCCATAATGTTCTCAAAGGTGTGTGAAGTCCACCAATCCGCACTTGCCCAGCGTGGTGGACTATGGCCTATACCCCTCACACTGTGAGGAAACCCGTGCCCAGCAGTGGGACAGTTATGGGTTGTGATGATGATGATGTATCGTTCTCTTCGTATGTTTAGTTACACTATTTAAATGTCCACATCTAGACAAAGTGTTTCAGACATCCTTGATGTCCACCAGTGGACTGCGAATTCCAATTTCGTAGTCAGGAAAGAAATCGAGAAAAAAAATAAGAAAACGCAACGTAATGTTCCATAACAACTCCGTCTGGGTGGGTGTTCTTGGCTTTGTGTGGTCCATGGAACCAATGACAGTAATGACACAAATAATCTTAGTGCAGAGCTATTATAATAATATATGAGGGTGTATAATTAATTCAGATTTACTATACTACGTTTACCCGAATCCATTAATACAGAAAACTCAGTGGCGAACTACAAAAATATTCCTTATGTTAATTGTTATTTGGGAAGCGGAACATACGGTGCATTTTGCACCGCACTTTGGGAAGATTCATGCGACGAGCGATTCATGTATCCCTTTTTTAAATGTAAGTAATCGCTCGCGAAGAATTTGCAATATTGGACGGTTCTCGAGAATTTGATTTACGGCAGACCATGTCGCCGAGAGCGGCCACGAGCCACGATATTGCGAGTACCACGGGAGGAGAGGTTGTTCTTTCTCTATCGATATTTAGTACAGTAAGACAGTTCACAATGTTTCTATAACACTGAACCTGACAGTGTTCGGTGCATACATTATTTTTAATTGGTTTACTGACGTAAGTTAGGAGACGCATGTATGTTACAGAATTGACTACAAGTAATAATAATAACAATAATATTATTTATAGTGTAAGAAAATTACTATTGAGATTGAGAAACGATGTCAGACGACCTGTATGGTGTAATGGTTACCGAGTAGAACTGTATTTGGAAAGTTCTGGGTTCGATTCCCGGCGCGGCGGAAATTTCAATTTCGCGTTATTAAAAAAAGCAATGTTCTAGTTTTCTGTTTGTAGTTATTTCCTCTATTCACAGACAGCGTATAGAGATTTACGTAAAATATCCTCAGTACGTAGGGGTTGCTCGGTGTGGGCGTGGGAAGGGTCGCGGTGCTCAATAAAACGACAGATTCCAACGACACTATTATCCGGAGTATCCTCCGTAGTCAATTATCATTATCCCTTTCGATGCCGCTCGTAATAATTTTATCACGCACTACAACGTCAAGGATGGGTGTCAATTCCATCCATCCTCGACTCTTCCCCGACTTCTCCTCCACATGCCATATCGCGGTGAAGAACAGATGAACCAACGCGTTAAAACCGTGTGCAATGCAACCTGTTGGGGGTGGCGGTACGTAAATATGGGTTTTAGCAATGGGAGATCTGACGATGATGGATTGGGCATGTGGTATACAAAAGCGTTATATGTATTTTTACTTTTTAATAATGAAGTCATGAAAAATTTTCTCCATGTGTGATCAATCTCCAAATGAGTGTGCTGAGGCCATTAGAGCTCTTATGAATATTTTACACCAAATAAACTATAGACTGACCAAAATTATTAAGATTTATGAGGAAGGGCGACGTTAAAGCCCCATTAAAGTGTCGGCTCATTAATTAATTATTGCAAATGAACTAGAGGTGCTACGTGAAGCTACATTACTTAATGCACAAGCCGAGTACCATTTGTTAGGTAGGTGCTTAATTAGCAGCGATTAAATAATTCCTCATTACCACTCACACACTCACTCACATTGCCTCAAACGTAACCTCAAGGAATATTTATTTTTAAGACATCAAATATTTATCACGTTCTGGAGTAGCAATGGAGTAGCAGTCCTGGAAACGTAATATAGTTTTTGGTCAAAAAATTGTTATGGGTGGAACCCTTATCACTTAGAGATATGAAAAATACATAGTAGCGTATTCTCAGACCTACTGAATATGCATATAAAATTTCATAAAAATCGGTCAAGCTGTTTCGGTGGAGTATGGTAACTAACATTATGACACGAGTAGGTACTTTATATATAAGATGACAAGAGTGACGGCTTATAGCCCCGTGAGCAGGTTAAGCTGAAGCTAAAGGAAATCCGAAGGTAAGTATCCTCTGTTCGCCATCAGTGAAACAATTGCCGAATGCGAATTAACGAAGTATAGTAAGTAATTGAAACTATAAATCCGTGCGACCGGACCCCCGCCGCGCCGCCGCCGCCAGTACCTGTCCCGGTTTAATTTTGCATACACAGATCAGAGCCCTGGCCGGCGGACCCGATGCGGTGATTACATTGTAACGGAGGAATTTTATACCTCTACTACTAAAACAACTGCGAGGAGCCGCTCATGCACATCAGTGACACCACACACATCAGCGCTGCAGCCGGCCAGGAAACAAGAAACAGGAAATTTTAAATTATTAACTAAATACCTAACTAACTAATATATAACTAAACTGTGTATGATTGAAATATAATTATTAGTTTAGCTGAAAGTAGTTATCAATAAGGAAAACTGATTTTTATTGATCCTTTCCGCTATCAGATCACTATTGAGATAATAATTTCAATGCGTTGTAACAGCGGATGTAAAATTCAAAGAGGCGGAGATTTCAGTCGGGTGCAGGTCAGGGAAAATCGTAATATAAAAATGTTAAACAGCAAGTCTTTAGGAGTTTGAGGCTCTTTAGCGAGTAATGTGACATGCGGCGCCTGGCTGAAAGCTTTCGCATGAGAGCGGCGCCCGGGAGCATAGATTATACACTTGCCTGGGAGGGTGACGTCGGGTTTAAACGCCGGTAGCCGCGGAGCGAGGAGCAGCCGCGCCGCCTCATATTATTTAGGGCATTATGCAGTGCGGCTGCGGCTGTAGGATATTCTCGGTTAACCGATCACTAAGGCTTAAGCACAGATTGTTTTTGTTTATGATCAGCAAATTAAATACTCTCGTAGCACTCGTAGCCCTACAGCAGGATTCCTTGTGTCGTGCCATGGACAACACGTATGGACCTAGCTACAGCCAGATCGAGACAGTAATTCATTATTCACACTTCCGCCTCGCTAGGAACCGAACCCGGAAACCTTCGTTAAGCTGTGCAGCATAGTTACCATTTTAGCATATGGGTCGTCAAGTTACCTCAATGTAGCCTGGTCTTTCTAAGCCAAGAGACCCTCGAGTCCCAGACAACGTCTCCTGCTTAGAATAATGACATATAGAATGACAGTCTTCATACAAGCGCTCTTTAAAAAGTGAAGCACTAATTTTCTTTTTTCTTTTTTTTTATACTTGTTTAATGGTTGCCAGGGAAGTGCAGTTTCCCGAAAGTGGGGAATGATTCGGCCGCTGATAAGAATTTGTTTTTAGCAATAATACCTACATAAATAGCTATGTGTGGTAAAGTATGGGTATGGTTATGTAAAATTGTTATATTACGAGAATGTTTATTTAAATATGAAACGAATACAAGAAAATATTAACATCATTTTTTTTTACTATTTATTTTTTTTACATATCTTTTACGTAAGCATGAACAGAGGAACTTAGTATATTTTAATAACAGCATTGAGTAAAAAAGTTTTGTTCCAATATTAAATATACTCTGTGGAAAAACAAAAAACAATGCACTGAGAAAACTGAGGCACTATAAATTATTGTGCATGCACACATCTTTGACCAATCGTGCAAGCACGTAAAATTATGCTGCCAACTGAGCACAAAAAGTTATGGTGCCATGACGTCATTTGCACTATAAAAGATAGTTCAAGGCACGAAAACTTTTAGTGCACCGCTTTAAAATACTTAATGCGAAGGCACTATAAATTTTAATGCACTGCGATTACTTATAGTTCCGTAACATTATACTATTGTGCCTGTGCACCATAATATATCGTGCCTCGAATGATATTATTTAATTCTTTGGAACCATGTTTTTACATGCGAGTGCACTAAATGTTTTAGTGCGTCATCATTATTTTACGTGCCCCAGCACTATTTAATATCGTGATGTCATAATATTTTTCCAGGATTAACATCAAAATCTATACCATGTGGCAGAGCGAAGTGTACATTTTTTCTCTGATGGTCAGTAGGTACTAATTACTAATAAATATGAACAACTTTCAGCATGGGACGGACGAGCTCATTTAATGAACAGAAAAAATCGACTTCTCCATACAAAAGTGCGAAATAATTTCAAAATGTTGTATGGAGAAGTTTTTTTTTTCAATCCTGGAGTTCGTCTCATTCTGCCAGTTATTCATATTTATTAGTAATTAGTACTGACCATCAGAGAAAAAATGTACACTTCGCTCTGCCACATGGTATAATTCTAAGGTTGCGATTCCAAAAGCTTATATAGAGTATATGTATATACTACAGCTTTAAGCTATGTTATATACCATCTACTGGATAGCAGAGTTAAACAAAACTATACAGTGGCACAGTACATATACATAATTATAATATAAGCTTTGGGAACCGCATCCTTAGAATTATATTATGAGACAGATGTGACGCTAATCCTGAAAAAAAACAATAACATCACAATATTAAAAAAATGCAGAAATGCGATACCTGTAGCAGTACCTAGTATGCACTGGTATGTATTGGTAAGTAAATAAAAAAAATGCAAAATTCTTATAAAAATTTATTTTAGACATATCTACAAATACAATACAATACAAATCCTCTTTATTGTACACCATAAAGTTAAACACATAGACATACTAAAACATCATTAAATTACATTATTATTTTCCATGAATATAAGAAAATAATTAAAACTCGTAGTGACAAGACAACTAATATTCTATCTTATATTATCTGTAGGGAGCATAGGTACGAGTACCTATACAGATACACATGTGACATGAGTAAGCAAGATTAAAATATTTTTTTTCATAAGTGTTTAACCGTCATTTGTTATTATTATAACTAATAAAAAATAGGTAGGTAACCAAATTAATACAGTAAATATCCTTGCACCTATCCGTATTCATGGTAGCACGTATAGAGATGGGCTCTCACCGTCTCTGACAAAAGATTTTCTGCTGTTGGCCAGGGAACGCCTACTATACTACCCCGAAGCTGCTCAGTCCAAGATTTTACCAGCTCAAATTCACCTGAAAAAAATGGATAATATGAATAAACATTATATTAGGAATATTATGTAAAAAAACAGTTCAAAAATTCAACTACTCACAGACACGTTTAAAAAAGTATAGAACAAGAAAACAGCCCGCGTTCGTACACAAAGAATAATGGGCAGTGTTATTGGATCCATGATCCCCCAGCTTACCTGCTTTGAGATGACTAGATCAATCCAGGCTGAACTGCAGGAGGTGATGGTTTTCAGGCAGCTTTACATTTTCATCAGCCGGCGTTTGCTGCGTAATTAAATACGCACACAGCTGGTTCCGAAATTTGGTTTCCAGAGGCCAGGTCTGGCTTGCCCCTCTGGCAGGCTTTCAGTGAAGCCCATCTGTGGTGTCGCCCCACAGAGAGTCACGACCTAAAATAAATTAAATTAATAATTTAGTTACGGTTATTAAACGTAGAAGCGATAGAGGTGTGTCGTAGCAAGTGGAGTTCTATTATCTTATTATTATTACTCCTTGTGGGACTCAGGCGTGACATGATGATTAATTTAGTTGGCTTAAACCATGCATTCCAACACAAAACTCCGACACAAAGCTTCAATCTCAAAGCCTTTTCTTCAAAATTATTATACTCTAACTAAGGCCTGTCCATTACTGTTTAATTTGGTCGAAGCTCTCAGTGGTCTCGGATGAAGTCACGGTACCTACCTACTTGTCTTCACGCACACATTCTTAGCGTAAAAAGACACCAAGTAAGTGTAACTTTTTACACACACAACAAGTAAAGCTCACGTCGCTTCGTGACATGAAAGTTATAAACTTGCATACCAAGGTACATTTTACAAAGATAACAATAGGTCAGTGAATATTAAGACAGTTAGGTACTTACTCGCAAAGTGTTCCACGACTTCTTCACCAAAGCCCCATTTGATAAGCAGTCTCCCATTGGATTCATTATTAATTTTATTTTCGGTAACACAACACACAAAGTTTCTTTTTCAATTCAATCGTACGCAGCGCACATCCACCTCACGCAAGGAATTACGCCAGAATAAAAATAAATAAACATGTAAAATCATGGCAGAATGAATCGCTCACCCTCCCCGACCCCAGCCCGCGCCCCGCCCGCGCCCTGCCCGCTAGTCGCTGGCTCGCTGCACGTAATTTTTATGTGCAAACGCAGAATATTTTTGCGTGGAGCACTGAAATATTACGTACATTGCACAAAATGGTATGGTGCAATTCCTTGAACCATAACTTTCTATGCAAAGAACCATATTTTATGGTGCCGTCACTGACTTATCGTGCATTGATCACTGTAAATTATGATGTTTAGTCCGATAAAATATTAGGCATTTGCACTATATGTTTTGGTGCGGCTTATGCACAATAAGTTTAATGCCCAGCAGAATAAATTTACATTCATGGCACTATATAAAATGTTAAGCACTGCTTTATTAGTGGCAAGCACTTTTATTTATAATGTTTGCTTAATCTTATATTACGTCGTCTTCAATCGATTTTTCTCAGTGTGGGCTTTGTTGATTTACTACTCTATGGACTATATTATATCTGTGAACTATTGTATCTGTGAAAACAACAATAAAATTAAGATGAAAATGACATTGACAATAGGCATGTTAAAATAATAATAACTAATAATAATAATTAAAATAATAATGAATAACAACTTCAATAATTATACCTTAACAGGGACAGCATTTTCACGCAATCTACACGATCCAACCTGTGTAATGTACTTATCTTCATTATTAAAATGTTTTGAACATATTCGTGTATTTTTGGTTGGCTTCCAATATACTTCTCCACGACTAAGCCGTATATCACTCGTCACTTAAAATTGGAAAATTTATTTTCACAATTGGGCAACACTGAGTATTGAAACAAAACGTTTTTATTTAAACCTAATTATATAAAAGATATTATGAAATATTGAAAGATTACCTGTGAAAAGTGATGTTATTACACTTCTTTTGTTTTTCAAATGTGTTGTGACAAAATTTAACCGCACAAATCGACATAATTTTTTTTTTTCCGCGAGACGTGTTTGCCGTGCATTGTCATTGAAGACTACGGAGCTGGCCGGCGTTTGGTGACATATACTACTCACATTTAATGTTGTCAAAGTAGCCGCGCGGACTTCGTTTCTATATGTCATTATTCTAAGGTCTCCTGTCAGTGTCGATCTTGCTGCCCAACGACTTCGGCACCTGGGGAAGGCCGTTGGACTCTATACTGTACCATACAGATTAATTCTCAGTCGGAGCGCAGGTCAGCGCTATGTCTACTAAATATAACGTAAGTAAGTAGTTGTAATAAGTTTGTCACTCAACTAGTCCAATTATCTCATTACACGTAATGACGTTTTCATTAAAGCGCCGCCACCGTCCACGTACCCTCCGAGTGTACCCAAAGGTTATGAATTATTATTTACTAAACAGTTTTCGGCGTACAGTGAATAAATAGCGAGTTAATTATGCGGGTCCCACACGCCATTAACCGACGGAAATGGCAGGAAAAAACATTTTCTCAAACAGGGGTGTGGTGGACCGCCATTTTGTTTAGCAGTAGCCATTTTGAAAATGTCATTAGCACAGGCCCGTACTCGGACGGCGCTTATTCACTCCGCACTGATTTATTCCCGCTCGGTCGTCCCATTATTGTTACGTGAGTTATGGAAGGCTTTATGTTGTTATTTACATACCCTTGATTTTATACGCCCGTGAATTTTGCTGGCTGAGTGGGGCGCGCTTTTGGAAATACGAATGTCGGTCGGTCGAAATTTAACTGAATTTTTATCCTCACGTAAATTGAAACATTCCTAATTGAAATGTTATCTGTTCGGGCTATGGGAATAATTAAATCACGTCGACGTAGATTCTTAGATGACGTTTACCTACATTAATTGTTGTACATTCTAACAAGCTTGAACCTGCCTAATACGCTAACCTAAACGTTCCAGAAACTATGAGGAATTAATTACCACAGATGACATTGCAAATCATGAGCAAAGTGATAAGTAAATTACGTTAGTATAATCAATACGTTTTTTATGTAAATAGCCTAGGAACAAGCAGATTACCCAGCTGGTGTAAGTGTAAAGCCATCACGGCCCCATTGTCTGTCAAGAATGAGGGAAGAGGAATGAAAGAAAGTACTGACTTTCACGGTCTTTCGGTACCGACGGTTTCGGTTCGGTACGGACTTTCCGGTCCGGTCGGGCAGGCACCCTCGTACTCGAGTACGAGGGTGGTCGCTAGCCAGCCGGGCCCTATAAACAAAATGGGCCTATCGCCTCTTACGACATCCTAGTCTGCCGCGTGGGATTGAGGTCGACAGGTATTCTAGGCCGCCTCATCCATCCATCCATCCATCCAACAGCCTTACAACAGGCCTATGTCCAGCAGTGGAGGCATTCCTCCACTGCTGGACATAGGCCTTCCCTAACTTTACCAATACGGCCTAAAGAAGACGTATTGAGGAAGAAATAACAGCTACAATAACACTTGTTAACACACTGGAAAGTCGCGACGTCGTGACGTCCGCGGACGCGAGCGAACCGGACGCCGCTTCCATTTTAACGCCATCTAAAAGTTTGATTGCGTTTCTTAAATACAACTTTTATTATGTTGACTTTATTTTTACTTAATGCTTTAGGAGCTGCGTCGGGTCTTAAGAAAAATGGGAGTCAAGAAGCGAGGAAACTTTCCCAATTTAACAAAGGGACTTTATCTGAATATCTAACGTCCGCGCCGCGCCGTCCGCGGGATTAGCGAAACACTAAATTAATTCATTACGTATTACGGCCAGCTCCGGCAGTGGGTGAGACGCGCGTCAAAAGTGTCTGCCCTCCAATAAAGTGAACATTTCTGTTATAATATTCATTTGGCTTCATAATTCTCGTCGTCAAAACCTCGATTAAAGTCTACATACTGAGACTTGCCCAATATATTACCCAACTTGGGATTGTTCATTGTCGAGCGTCACTACGTAGTATAAAACAAAGTCGTCCGTTGCGTAGTTTTAAATGCTTAGATCTTTAAAACTACGCAACGGATTTTGATGCGGTTTTTTTAATAGATATAATGATTCAAGAGGAAAGTTTATAATTATGTATAATATATTAAAGTTTTGTGTAAATTGGTTTTCCCGAAGCGAAGCGAGGGCGGGTTTACTAGTTAACCAACATATATGTTGATGAAATGTTTTGAAGCGACTCGGCTGGCCCGTCTCGGGAGTCCCTCGCCCGGCCAGTGCAGAGACACTCACGTACAGTAAATAGTTTACCCAAAGATCATTAGGAGTGGCATCAAGCAGCATTAAAATCGCATTATGAGGGTGATATTTACTCCTGTATCGGCTTCGGACTGCGCGCCCTTCCGGCCGCCCCGCCCCCGGGACACAAGTAGGTATAACTTAACTTACTCATTAAGTATATTACACCGATCTAGCCTGGCGCGAAAAATCTTCAAAATTAATTCTTTAAACACGTTCTTCAAAGTTCTCGTTTGAAAACTTCAACTTGTTCAAAGAATTGTTAATAATATCCGGCGTTAGTTGGTGAACAAAGATCCTCTGTTACGAAGGTAGAAAATGTATTTTACAGCAACTACCAGAACTTTCCGTCCACAAAATAATTTTATTTCTTTCAGTTTTAAATATTACCGATGTGTCTTCTCAAACAGCATAAAGGAGTGCGCACATTACACCAACTCGACGTCAACTCCACTCCGACTCCACTCCGTTTCAACTCCGACGTTCCGTTCCGCGATCAACGCTTCATCGACGTCAACTCGACTCCGTCTCCACTCCGTTTCAACTCCGACGTTCCGTTCTAGGTACATTACGTCATTGTGTCGGTCGACGCGTGGACTACTCGTCTACGGTGAGTCGTCGACGCGTTGGTCTCGAAACGGAACGGTTATGGGTGTAGGGCGAGCAGTACAGGGCTTTTAAGTATAAGTTCGAAATTCAACCTTACCTTCAAAGATATAAGGCTCATAATTGAATGTTAGCTTTGTCAAGGTTTTAGTCGCGTTCGCGTCGGTCGGTCGTGGAGTCGTTGTACTGTGCGCACTCCTTAATATCAGCATGTTTTTTTCAAGATTTGGTAATTGACATTGGAAAAGAAAATGACCTAGCAGTATACCCATCACGACCGGTGACCCCGCTCGAATAATACAAATAAGAATAATACTAGCAAATTAATAGATATTAATTGATCAATTAATCGTAACATGAATATTACTTTTTTAATTACGACCTCCCGTATGGCGCAAAGGTTACCATGCCCGATCGCCGTTCTAAGGGTTCGCTACTCAGCGAGGCAGCATGATAAGTTTTTCTATTCTTGATTTGGGTGTGTGTGTTTTTTTGTCTTTGTGTTTTGTCCATGGCACCCACGACACAAGTGAGATTATGAGTCTGTAGTGTTATTTAAAAAAAAACTAAGTGAGGAATTCTTTCATTTATAGCTTAGCTTTGAACTATCGAAGAGATAATTTCCAATTACTTCAGGAGAATAGAGAGCCCATAGTACAAAATATTTATAATTCTCTACTTGTTTGTAGTAGGCACTAAGTGTAGAGTAACATACCATCAAATGGTTGTACATAGATGTTAGACAATATAATAGCATCGAGCGAGGTCTCTAATTAGCTACCACATGCTCATGACATGACGCTAATGCGGTTCACCGCGATGCATTTACTGGAAATTATTGTAAAATCGTTGTAAACTTCTTTTAGATTTATGTTAATTTAATTCAAAATTGCTCATGTTCTCTGTGAACATTTTTCAATCGTAAAGTACCTCTCGACTCTCTTGCAGGCTTAAAGTTTTCTATATCGCTACTCAATAGTTATTTCCTCCGAGAGATCCAAAGGCAGGAATATTTACAGAAGTTTTTGAATATTCACTGAACTCCAAAAGGAATATTCTTTTACTGGACTTTGTATTTTTTTTTTACCGATTTTGTCTTGAAACGAGAAGTGAATGTAATTAATAAGTCCATATCGGGCGCAAGCGACTGTTACTTCCATAAGTGTAGTCATTTCCAACAGCCAGCGGTATGCAAATTTCTCACGTATTGCCCCCACGAGAAGAGTCATAATTGCAGTAATGAGCAATTGAGTTTTTGTATCGGTGCAAATGAAGTGCGCTGTAATTTCAGTAAATGTTTGTGATTTAGTTCCGAACGGAGAGCTTTTAGAGAATTGCAGCTGAATTCGAATTGAGGTCAGATAAAGCTTTTATTACGTGTAAAACGATTTAAGAAAATTGTAAGTTGTAACAAGAACAATAATTTAAGTTGTAACAAGAACGTGAATGATGCGTTGCGGCTTGGAGAGGTGGTCGACCGCGCGGAACAAGTTTGGGACTTACTGAGATATCGATGTGACTGCTCGTTCTTGAGAGCATTCGTGTTCCGGCAGATAGAAATGTTCGAGCCAACTTGGGTGGTTAAATAACTTGTGAGCTTCGAACATGGCTCATCAATAAATAGCCAAGCCACGGGAACAATATTATACTCCCATTTTTATTCATTAATAACTTTGTATTCATGTCCGGTTTTCTCGCATATCGAGGAGCGAAAAAGAAAACAGGATTTTTGTTGACGAGGGACAGCGGCAAACAGAACGACTTTAAACAGAATAATAATAACAGGTCGAATCTTTTCGCAAATTGAGGCGCAGCGAGAGGGCGCCGATGAATAATTTATGCGGTGCAAACGAGGAATCAAAGGATCGGAACGAATATTTGAATAATTTGTATTGTAAACACGTGGTGGACTTTTGTTATGTTATTCACACATTCGGTGCTAATACGGTTTGAAAAGGATTTTTATGATCTGAACAATTGCGTGTGGAGGGAACCCCTGATTAGTAGGGCTTCAAAGCTGTCATGGGTTTTATAAAAATTTCATATTATTTAATGTCAAAATGGTCTGTAAAATACCATTTGGGTGGATGTCATGTAAGAAAAACGTGTCGAATGAAAGTTTACCTAAGACACGCTATCCTGCGTAGAATTCCTGGGGTTTATTAAGTAGAATGTTGCTGAGCTGAAGAACGATAGTGTTAGGGTTAAGTCATACACGATCCGGGGTAAACAGAACGGAAAAGCAGTTTTAATTTAACTTATAGTACAAGCGCAGTTATCATAAAACTCTGCGGCGTATAAAAGTTTAAATTTAAAAAGTACATTTGCTTACGTTGCTAATGGTATTTGCGGTAAACTTGAACTGTTTAATCTTCGAAGTGAACCAAGTGGTTAATTAAACTATTGGCCGATGCGCTGTAATTAAAAACTTCTGATTCAGCGGATTTTATCAGCTTGGAATTTACTTCTTTTAGCAACGCACACTTAATTATTCTATAAGAATATTATCTGGTTTAATCTTCTCCTCTTAATGCCCTGGAATAAGCTTACCTTTGATTCCGTATGATGTGCTGGCGTTTGTTTATGAGAGACCGTGTACATTCTCAACTTTATTTAGTTCATATTTCCCTGTTGAATTCCGATGATATTCATTAAAACAGATGGGAGATTTGCTTGTAGGACTACCAACCCGACTTCGAAAGCGTTTATTGTTTTTACACTTATCTCCGATTGGAGTGCTGTAGGACCAGTCAATAGACGTGTTTAATGTTTCTTTGTTGACCAGAAACGCGTCATTGACGCCCTTAGCTCTACGGATGTGCGTCAGTAGGGAACACAACTATTGTTACTCATTTACACCTTAAAACATTGAATTGAATAATTTCTTCTTCTCGCTAAACTAAAATATAGGGTTAATTATGGAACGAACTAGGACCGTATCGTGTCTACAACGTAAATCACAAACAGAAACGCGGCGAACACCGGTTATATGAAAATATGCGTCACAAGGAATTACCTAGGCTTTGTTCGGCAATCCCGCCAAATCCCGTATCAGTGATAATGGGTGCAAATTTACGCGTCGGATCCGCTCCGTGTTAAACCGGGATCCCGCCGCCGTCGCTAGATAAGCCTCGCGATTAAAATCTATAACACACACCTGCAAACCACCAGCTTATATTGAGGCGTCAACGCGGAACGCTGATCGTCTCGCTTTTGTCTTTCTATGTAGCTGGTCAAAGGAGCAAACGAGTTGATGTGAGTGGGTACCCTCGTCCATAGATATCAGTGCACAAAGTCAACAACGCATCGGGTTGCTGGCCAAGAAAGAAGAAACATGAAAGAAAGAAAAATTGACTCAAGCTCACAGCCGGGACATGACAAGTCGTTTGGCAACTGACTCAAGTAGGAACTTCAGCCCCACAACCAAACAGGGGAGAAGGGAGCGGTGATTGATTTACTAATGTTAGCGGAGCGTTCCCTGAATAACACCTCGGACCCTCGGAATGCGATAACTGTTCTCTCCACAGAACATAGAGACAAGGCTCTCACTGTACACATAGGGTTACTCAAATTAATTATTAAGTATTTAATAGTAATAACACGCTTGCAAAAACTACAATTAAAATGTTATATGTTAGTTTAAAAGGCCGAGGTGCCTTGTTTTGAAATTAATTTTACTTAGGTCCTTAGAGTAATAACACTATAGAAAGACAGTCTTCATACAAGCGCTCTGTCTAAAGTGAAGCACTAAAACGAAACTTTTCCGAACTTCGGCTGCGGATAATCATATGTTTTTAGCAATAATATATAAATAGCTTTTCAGATATTTTGTGACACTTTAACTGGACAAATCGTCACAATTCTTTTTTTTTCGTTCGTTTGGAGCTATTTCTGGCTCCAAATAAGGTGCCTCAAAACGGCCGCGCGGACTTCGTTTCTATAGTGTAATTACGAGTATTCTAAGCTTAGGTCAAAGGAATGTAACCGCGGCCCTGGCCAACAACAAATGGCAAGCAGGCGTTTTACTTATATTCAAGTGTTAATATAAAGCGAAAGTGTTAGGTTTCTCCGTATAAATAAAGGCAAATCTGTGCAGGAGGATTCTCTGTAAGTGGACGTCACAAACACCCATTACTTGAGACCATGGACGTATTTAGTATAATACGTCGTATAATACGTCACCAAACGTCAGGCTGACGGAGGCTTGTGACTCCTAGCTGGACAGACTAAATAAAAAAAATCCGGTTCATTTTCTTGTGCAAAGATCAGTTTTACTTCAAAAAAAAACTTCGTTTTATTGTTAACTAGTAAACCCGCCCTCGCTTCGCTACGGGAAACCTGTCCCTTAGTACCCAAGTCCAAAGCGCACGAATTTATTTTCACGCGCGTTATTTTTCATTTTGCATAAAACTATCTATCTATTAAAAAAAAACCCATCAAAATCCGTTGCGTAGTTATAGAGATCTAAGCATACATAGGGACAGAGAAAGCGACTTTGTTTTATACTATGTAGTGATGATTTAACAACTGATGAAAAATTAATATAGTCTGTAAGTATTTCAATTATCTAATAATATACGGTTCAAAAGATTCAACCTTGTGACAGACGAACGAACGGACATTCTTAATAGGCACGTGGGCATCCCTTTGGTAAAAAGATCGCACATAATACACTAAGGGCCATATTTCACCGGGCCGCCATGGCGGCGCAACCAGTCGCCGCTACCAATAAAATGTATGCAGCTCTATAGAGCGTTACTCACCTGGTGTCCGTTTGGTTGCGCAACCAATTTGGCGGCGCGACCAACTCGGACCCGTGCACAGAATGTTACTGGTTGCGCCGCCCGCTGGTCGCGCCACCACTAATTACTATAGCGCTATATGGTGCCTCACTCACTCGGCCGCCAGTCCGGCCGCCAGTGACAGTCTTCAAGGTCCATTTTGATACTGTTTCTGTGTGGTGTGGCAACTCTGGTGTCTGTATGGTGTCTAGTTTGGTAGCTTACGGACACCACAGTGGCGCAACTGATCGCGCCGCCATGGCGGCGCAACCAGTCGCCGCTACCAATAAAATGTATGCAGCTCTATAGAGCGTTACTCACCTGGTGTCCGTTTGGTTGCGCAACCAATTTGGCGGCGCGACCAACTCGGACCCGTGCACAGAATGTTACTGGTTGCGCCGCCCGCTGGTCGCGCCACCACTAATTACTATTGCGCTATATGGTGCCTCACTCACTCGGCCGCCAGTCCGGCCGCCAGTGACAGTCTTCAAGGTCCATTTTTATACTGTTTCTGTGTGGTGTCTAGTTTGGTAGCTTACGGACACCACAGTGGCGCAACTGATCGCGCCGCCATGGCGGCCCGGTGAAATATAGCCCTACGTATAGCTGTCTAAAATTCACAGTGTTGATAATAATAATATGGATTGTTTATCCAGTTTCAGTAAGACCCCCAGACGCCTCTGGACAATAAATGTAACGGAGGTATTTTCGCATAATATCAATATGAAAATGTCTAAGGCTTTACCCTAGGCCGGGATTCACTCACAAATACGGAGATATACAATCCCGGCAAATCCCGTATAAGCGGTAATGGGTGCAAATTTGCCGGATTCGGGTATAAGCTCCGATGTGCCGGTCGGCTTGCGTCGCAATCTTACAATGAATCGATATCATTTCTGTTAAACCTAGTCATAGGTCAAGTTGAAAGTTTGGACTAGAGTCTACAATTATTAGTATAGTACTCGATCATAAAGTGCGTCCACTTTATAAATTTCTCTCAGAAATCTATTAAGTACTTAGGATACTCGTATGTGTACCTCCCTGTATTAACATTAACTCGACGACATAAAAAGGCGAACATCCGAAAGTATTGAACACAAGCACTGAAATTTCACTGTATATCCCTTGGGGAGTGTAGAAGTGCACTAAGAGAGGATTTTTCGATATTCCCTCTCTAACGTGATAAAAAACAGGATTAACTGAAACTTTATTTTGTTCTATGGATTCACTTGAAGCTTTGTATATAGGTTCTTCAAGTGACGCAAGTGAGCACTAGGAAAAGATTATTGGAAATATCGGGTGAAGCCGCGGGGAGAGGCTAGTAATTATACATACGATACCCTCGCTTCGCATCAGCAATCCTTTCACTTAATAGCCATACTCGTTTATTTTTATAAGAAGGGACTATTTAAATTGACGTATGTTCAGATGATAAGATGGAAGGTGGGCACTGCGTTCCAGCGACAAAAAATATTTGTCAATACACTTGATATATTCTGTTCAAGGGTCAGTCTATGAATATGGAACAGATTCTAATAGGTACCGTCTTATTACTGGGCTAAGTACGAGTATGAGTACTATGAGTACTATGAGTCTAATATAATATGATGACTACTATGAGTACTAAGTACGAGTAAGAGTACGAGTATGAACTCGTACTAGTCCCGATTTAAGTCTTGTTATGTATTGGTCACAGTTGTCATGGGCGGCAGCGGAAGAGTGGTGCATGCTCGTTTGCGACCTTAATTCCATAAAAAAGGTATTCCGATACAGCATCTTGTAGAGGTTGTATTTGAAGCCCGGTGTGGGTATGGGCTGATAAGATTGGAATACTTTACCGGATACCAATCATGCTTCCCAATTAACGCGTTAAACAAGTGCTTCCTGAAAATTACGAATTAATTATTTATATATAAACATCAAAGGAAACTGATATTTGATAGATACTTCGTTAGGTCAAATCCTAAAATGCAAAGTAATGATTAATTTACAAGTAAATGAAGTTATTTCTCGATTTATGAGTAGAACGATTAGCGAATATGATGCTTGGCAGTCGGAACTAAAAGCTTTAATTTACTTTTACGGTTTAATGGCTAAAGATCTAAGTGAGTAGAGCGATGCGTTGCCGGCCGGAACGAAGTAAGAAGAAAAATAAAAAAGTACTGGTTGTCAATGGTAGTCATTGACATATGGTAGTAGTCTTTTTATTAAAAGCTTTTATTTAACTTGCAATGTTTCTATGCACTATGTATTTATTTATGTTGTCTTATAAATTGTGTGCAGTGATAGTCGTGTGGTTGAACATTGGACTGCCGAACCGGAGCTTCCTTGTTCAAACCCCGCACGCACTACTAATTTTCACAAATTATGTGCGTATTAAAAGTTAATTGTCACTTGCTGCGGTGAAGCAAAACATCGTGAGGAAACCTGCACACCTGAGAGTTCTCCATAATGTTCTCAAAGGTGTGTGAAGTCCACCAATCCGCACTTGGCCAGCGTGGTGGACTATGGCCTATACCCCCTCACACTGTGAGAGGAGACCCGTGCCCAGCAGTGGGACAATTATGGGTTGTGATGATGATGATGATGATGATGATAAATTGTGTAATGATTTTATAAGTTGATACTAAAAAAAAAATATTCTTTTTAGCGCATTTAGATAAAAGCTTCTTTTTAAAAAGTTTTTTTACTGGATATCGGTATATTTTACTCTTATAATTATGTATTAACGTAATATTCAGTTATTAATTAGGCTTTCACATTGATTAAAATTACAAATCAAGTTTTATTCGTAGGCTCCGAAAATGTATTAACCATAAAACGCTTAAAAACAATGTAAAGCCAAGCAAATGATCGAGTCAAGAGGCGCTAACTTGTTCTAAGTGGGTAAATAACCCGCGCCAAGTTTCCGCTCACTCGTAAATTACTTGCCGATAAAATTAATATTCAATTACACATTTTCGCCACCTTTTCGCTCGCGTTTGCAAAATTTTTAGCCAAGTTTCAGAATCAATTAAAAGTTTAATTTGAATAATTACGAATTCAACAATTAATTGAATTTCTGTTCTCGACATGTATTAATGACAGTATTTTAATGAATGTTGACGGTACGTTTTAATTGGTATGTTGAACGTACGAGCGGGCAGCGGAGCATAATGCATAGGACGAAATAGGCTGCGATACATCTTGTATATACATTATTATTCACAAAGTATTTAAACGATATATAAAAGATATATAATATATATTGGGGATATTTAAAAGATATATACTGGGTTCATGTAATGTAACTGTAATTACAATTATATGGCGGTACTTTTCGAGACTGTCCAAGTGCAATAATACAGGTAACGTTGAACAACACTCCAGGCTGTGCTGTAGGTTTCTATATTGTAAACACAAATGTATTGTACTGTTTTTTGTATTTTCACTTAAATTTCATTTCAACTCAATTTCATCTCATAGCAAACGGTGTAAACAGCTATTCCGATAATGGTCTACTACAGAAACAGATAAACAGAGAAATGATTCGTTTCCACTCGGTCACGTGTCATACATCCAAAATTGTATCAAATGAATCCAATAGCGAACACAATACGAGTAGACTTCCCTCTACCGCCGTCAATCGTTGAAGCATCGTTCACGTTAACTTCAATTGGAGCTTCGATTTGTCGAAGCATTAGCTGGATTAAATTCAATTTAATTGAATTAGGTGAACTACAGATGCACAATTCCCGCGCAAGTTCCCACCGCCATTTATTTCCGATTCGATAAATCAGGCTATCCACGCCCGGGAAAACACGGGTTTGTTTTGAAAATGGAAACCCATTAAATGTACCCTCTTTCTTTTCTATTTCATTTCTTTCTTGCTACTTCCGTTGCTTTAGTTCCTCTTTCGTTTTTTTAATTTATCCCTCGCTTCTTCTTAATGGTGCGAGGTGTTACATTAAAACCACTGGAGGAAACTTTTCTAATCTTTATTGAAAAAATATCACAGATCTTTTAAATTATTTTATACTTATATCAGCATTTATACTGTTACGGTTGCACAATGTAGAAGCTGTAATGAGGAATTGTTAACACATGAGAATAAATGTGTACATTATGTGTGTATCTATCTTGACGTCATTCTTAACGCCTTGTCGGCCAAGAAGGAAACGTTGGACTTTCTTACATCAGTACGTCATAATGACGATGGTTGTACCGCCGACGACAAACTCCCACATGAATGTTTTTAAGTAAAATTAGTAAGGGGATTGTAGAGCCCCGTTTCTCTTTAAAATCGAGAAGGCCTGCATCGTGAAATATCGATGCTACAAGTGTACTTGAATTAAAATGATCTCAATCTCCTCAAATACTTCATACAATGCTCAAAATTGCTGTAAACGAAAAATCGCAGCTGATTGTCTATTGTGTCGCTGCGTCAACACAGGACTGGCGGTCTCCGACCCGATCGCCGCGCCGGGGCACCTCTACTTGCTTAGCTTTAGTATTGTTACTTTGTAATAAATGATCAGAATGCCATGCAGACGTTACGCTTACGAGTAACTGCGTAGCTCGCTCCAGTGGACGCGAACCCAGTGCAATGACGCCACGCCGCGCCTGAGCGAAGATAGTGGACAGAGGCACGAGCTTTAAACTAAATACTAGTACTTTCATGATGTTATCGGAGCCTCACGCTGTTAGAAGTATTTTTAGGTGCGCGCTGATAAAAAATAAGCAGTATTGTTTTGTAATTAACTGATCGTTGTAATTTGGCCAGAAATATTCAAGAAGGCATTGCTTTTCCTAAAAGTGAAGGCAAAGAAAGCGTGCCTAGTGATTTTTCACTGGGTCACACATAGAGAAGGTGGCATGAACAACACAAGTGAGACTTTTTCGGCTGGAAATCGATCCCAGGTACGATGTCGTGCTTCGCAGACAGGGTCAGTACCAACAATGGAACCGTCAAGTCGTTATGTAGTTGGTTTGTCAATACACTTATGTTCGTCATATTGTGTGTGGTGCGTTTAGACGATGCGGACTAGTGCGGGCCGAGCCTGGTTTATTTATGCTAGCCTGTGGCGCATCAACGAGTAGACTCGCTTCCGGAATAAGCCGAGCAGCATCTACATGTTCGCCGGACGGCTCGACTTGCGCTAGTCCGCGATGTCTTATAAGCACCTTAACGTCGGTCTCTGCACAGTATCTTGCGTCCGGTGTTCTCGCGCTAGCGCACTCACCGTGCACCTCGTTAGTTCCAGACAATTAGCCGCGCGGCCAAACTTCAACCTGCTGTTTTTGCATTACAACTTTATATTCCCACTTGGCGAGGTTATCGAGTGGTAAGTTCGTTCGGTCGTTGCAGCGACACTAGTTAATTTTATGACTAGTTTTGGTACCTCGTTGCGGGGAGATTCGGGTTTATGGTTAGCTTTTAGGTAACTTTTAAGCTGTGTTCTACCCAGCAACATTGTATTGAGGTATGGAGTCTAAGGAGGAGGTCAGATGAGAAGTTTGAAAAGTCGAAAATTGTACATTGATGTCATTCGTAATTAAGAATCGATGACAGTGTGAATATTTTTAAGTTTTCTAATTTCGTTGTCGCTAATGATATTTTTGATTGTCTTTTTCCCTTGTTTTTAATATGCAGGTTCTACCAGCGTTATCACTCCTATCACTCAGCCCGGTCTCAGATTATTTAAGTTTATCTCACTAACTCAGATTTCATATCCGACTTATTAATAAATCGGTTAATACGGCCCAAAGCGAAATGCGGATTTTATTTCAATTAAATAGCTGTGAATTTAATAGCAACAATAAAATCCTACCTATTTATAGAGTTTACAAATATAAATCTTGTATATGTTCTAAATAAATAAATATTTGAATTCCATGTGTATCTGTATATTTCTTGGGGATTTGTGCCTTCACCGGTTAAATCGGGGCAGAAGTTTTCCACTACAGTCCCATAAATTGTGTTTAGATGCGGCGCCGGCGCTGGCGAGCGGCAGTGGCCGACTCCTGTGGGCATTGCTCGCGAATCCAGAAGTTGGCCAATAAATTGCATCCTCCAGGGGCAGCAGATTACCTCACTCGAAAGCGGTTTATTAATTGCTCCGGGCTGCACCTGCCGACCGGGATATTACACTAATGGCTATGTGTTGAGAATCTTAGGCGATACATTCACAGATATCGATGTGGGTGTCTTCAAGTTAAGAGTGTAATAGGCTTGCTTTAAATTAGTGCTCTTTACCAGCTATACCAAGACTATAATTATCACCAGTTACCATCAGCTGAGTTAATACTTGACTAACTTATCGTACTTAATAAAAGGCTTCTGTTTAATTGACCTGTTTTTGATTTAGCTGTTTGACGCGGTTTTTAGTTCGAAACTCGCAGGAAATGGTGCTGTTCTGAAACTCTGTATTTAGTCAACGACGTTGTAGTTGTGCAGAGTGATTTCACTACACCACAAAGATGACGCTTTAAATCTTACACTTTTTCTATCTACGTCAAATTCATAACGAACAGAGGAACTATGTTCCAGTAATATCTTAGATCACAATTCACCCAAGAATCGCCATTTAAATCCCGTTATACTTTTTAGTGCCGAACATCTTAGTATTATTAGTCCTGAAGGGCAGCACGACATCTGTAACTCAATTAGAACAAGACTCAGTCCTCATAGTCTCATACATAACTGACTAACCATCCCAGTCTCGATCTGAGTCTTATTCTTTGTCGGTCACAGTTTCCATGGACGGCAGCTGAAGGCGTACTCGTTTGCTATCTTAAATCTTAATTTAATAAAAACAGACTGGAAACTACGAGATGTGATAACAAAATGTGAATATAATATAACGTGTAGTGTGAAGTGACTCGTTATCTTACTTAAATAACATAAACCGCTCCAAAACTTCTTAAACAAACCATTACGCGAAGCAGTGTACAGTGTACATCGTACAGTGTACAGTCTGTTGTGTTTGCGTTTTTCTCGCGCGGCGGCGGCCGTCTCGGTCTTGCTAATTGTGATGAATGGCCCTCTCAGATGCCGCGGAGCCGAAACACACGGTCGGACACGACGTAACGACTTACAATACGATTTCTAAATAAGTTTTAGTTTTAAGGTCATTTAATGTAGTGTAATTGAATATATTTATTATTATTTAAATTGTTAATATTTTGATGGATTTCGCCTTTTGTTCACTGAGCTGTAAATTCCAAAGACGAAATAAATAATTCGAAATGAATTGAATACCAACCTTAGTATTAAAACGAATATTTTTGTGATCAATAATAGATTGATCACAAAAATATTCAGGAAAACTTTTCAGTATTTGTACTATTTAATAAACAGCTCTGTAATACTCGTAAAACCACGAACTGATTAACCAACATTATTTTTACGTGAAAAACAGATGTGAAATAACCTAATATTTACAAATAATTCCATAAAATAACCACTAACAAAAAATAAATAAATATGAAGATAGAATATCAGAATATACACAATTAAAGATTTAGATAATAAACGGGCAGACATCTCCCTTACGGTCGTAATAATGTACATACGAATTCGATAGTACATAATTTACTGTAAAATGAATCTTGCTAACTAGTAGGCATGTTTTATAGGCATTCTACTACAATGCGTCATCGCAGTATGATCCATTTTCAAACCAACTTTCAAACACTATTTATATTATCCTCGTCCGTCCGTCGTCGTGTCGTGTCCGTCCCGCGCGGCGAGCACCAGCGGTCAGTACATCCCGAAGGCCACTGCGTGTGAATTACAGATTCTTTTGTGTAATTTATGTCGCAATTTAATGTTTATTCTTTTCTGTTTATTCCTCGGTTTGTTATTTCTCGGTGTTTATTTCCCTCTGTAACGCGGTTTTGTCGCCGGCTTAAGTAATTGTTCGCCGCACGCAAACAGATAATGCGTTTAGCTGTTTTATTTGAAAGCAAAAATGGTGGGAGGTTTTTCCTCGTCGCCTGTACCTCGGTACTGGGTACTGTTAGTTGTACGCGTTGTATCTTTTATTTATTCAGTGGCAGGCCCGCTCCACCGGTTGGAGAGACGCCAATTAGGGGACAAAAGTCAAAAAGCTGATTATGATTGTGTTCTGTTAGTGTACCTATTTATAAAGTTGGCATTTCTTCTAATTTATGTTAGAGAAAAGTTTTTAACATTTAGCGTATCGGCTGTGAGATTTCACGTATGGGCCATTGATAGGCGAGGTAGTCGGGTTATGATGGAGTTAAGAACGAGGTATCATATATGAATGTGCATATAAAATTTCATGTATCTTTAACCATTGAGGTGGACTCTTGTCTGGAATGGTCATCATAAAAATGGATTGTCACGGGATCACTTGATGGGATTTAACATAAAAGAACTAATGCAATACAATTGTACAATTTCACTTCGAACTTCCCTTCCTTTTTTCTTGGCCGATAGCGCATCGGTGATGGCGATGGTGACCACTCGCCAGAGCATCTTCGTTTTTCAAATAAGGTGTGTTTTCCTAGAGATTCGAACAGTGGGCGTGGGTGTCGCTAAAAGTTTTTCACTCAAACCTAATAGCAGAGTATATTTAAGTAGGTCGCTGTGTGGTTCATCTTTGTATTAATTAACTGAACAAATTATTCATTCTGTCATCTGGTTTAAACTACATGTTAATAAAAATAAACAGTTGAAGTACTGCACTCAGCGACTGTCGTTTTATGCTTTCTATTTTAGCACATAAAATTTTGCGTTTAATGTTTTTGTTAAAACGTATACTTTGCAGTCGGTCACGTAGAAATAAGCATACAGTTGAAATAAATAACCTCTTCCGTTTTTGTACTCGGTAAATGACAACTACCCACGTAAATTGCTGCTATGAAACCATTAGCCACTGTCACGACGGGGCAGTGGTGTGGGCGTCGTCTCACAGGTCGACGTACATCGTGGGTGGATTGAATAAAACACTTACACAAAGATGCACAAGGATGCACTTAATATTTTACTTAAAACGGATTAATGGATATTGTACAGGTTAATCATGTTACAAATAAAGAAACACTAATTGGATCGCGGTGAGTAGGGCTTAGAGCGCGGTACGTATCCCGGGTAACCAAAAATAACTTATATGATGTAACGCGCAACCTTAGCCAGTACAATCGCATAGAGTTCGTCCGGAGCAGTACCGCCTCCCGCCACAGTACCTAGTACCATTTCTACCGTATAATTATTGCTTTAACAGCAATCGTGTTCCGGTTAGAAAGGTCTAACGTCTACCGTCCGTTTACCGTTTTAAATTCTTAATCCTCAAGGGTAGCAACACGTCTGTGACCGAATTAGAACGAGCTTCTTACTAACTATCACTAAACAGTTCCTGCGCCAGTCCTCATACTACTAAAGAACTGTCCAACTAACATTCTCAGTAACACCCTCAGCTAACTAGACTAAATATCCTAGTCGTGTTCTGTTACACTAGTCGTCAGTGCAGTCGAACATCTATCTATATGCTACACTACACTTTGGTGTCAATTCAAGAGTGCCCCATGGCGTCTGGCAACTCAATAGCAGTGTCTGTGGTATGCTGTCACACACAACCAATTGAAACTGATAATTTGCCATGCCGCCATCTTAAACTTGTGAATACACCCAAGCCAGTTCCAGTATTCAATTTTACCTTACAGTAGTCAGTCATTACTCTAAGCATTTAAGACTACCGACATATACATTTATGATTTAATATACGTTTATATTTGTTTTTGTGTCGCGTCCATAATTTGTCAGCAAATCTGTGTTTACATTTACTAAAGTAGTTGTTACCAGTGAAAACCCAATAAAATAACATAACAACAAAAGCCGTATATCGCCGTATCCAAGTTTTCAATTAATTCTGTTCCCATTGAAATCTCTAAGTAAGACCGGCTATTTTTCTTCCCAACGTCTTTAAATACCGCAACTGGAGTGTAAAAATGTCAGTAGTGGCTTATTTATCGCGCAAGTTTTCAGTAGAACAAAGCTTTAATAGGTACAAATCGACGGCAAGTCCTTTCGGAGCGCGGGTAAATAAATTGCGGAATGTACTGTATTTTTACAACTTTCCCCACGGCCGCACACTGTTGACATCCGGCTGTCGGATGACCTTGCGGAGAACAACCGCCAATAGTCGCGGTTATTTGTAGAGCCTGGCCTTGGCTTCGCAGTTTCCGTGGTTATAAAATAATGGTTTATAGTTCCTGGCTGCAACTGACATTTGCTGACTTCAGGTGTAACTCTCATATTTGGAAAGTGCGCTTACTGTACTGTATACTGTAAATAGGGACCAGGTTAAGTGAGAGTAATAATTATTAATCAGAGTTTAAATCACACTTTTATAATTTTTTCAAAGCAGTATTTTGTATTGTATATTATTACTTCTTAGTTCGTTAAACTCTGTTTATCATCGATCAGTTGCCAACTGGAATGGAAAAACTAACTTGATTAACTTAGTCCGGCAACGTCCGGCACGGTGCGTGTCGTGTGCGGCGCGCCGTACCGTCGGGCGGTCGGGTGACGTAGTGAGCCGTTCATTGGCAACATTGATTTTGTACCGTTTTTCATTTGAAGTTGTTTCACTGAAAGCATTCTGCGGCTTTAATGTTTAACGTTATACCGACGCACGGCGGTGGGGGCGCCGGGTTTAGCGCGGACCAAATTTCGTTAGCTAATAGATACCATCTTTTCTCTTCAGTTTGTTTGACACGTATGGTTTCACTCTATTTATTGAACCAATTTTTAGTGAATACCTGACATATTCAAGGTTTTTTGTTTTGAGGTTTGAAAGGTACGATCCCAAAACTAACATTTATCAATGAAGATTAATTACACCGGCTGAGAATCGAACCGAGCATTGTTTGGTTTTCTAAAGCTGCAACTTAATCGAAACGGTTGGAGAAGCATCATTTTTGAAATTTAAGGAGAAGTTAACAAGCCTATATACACTATGTAAGTATTTTTAATTTGCTTTACCGAGGGATGAATCAACGGGACATATCCATCAAGCGCGTTGCACATCTAGCAAACTCTAAAAATAAAAAGGTGTAAATTGAAGTGGAACTTCTCATACATTCGTCCAACGAAGCCATAAAGCTGTAAAACGCTGACTCAGCTGTAAATAGCTGCAAATAACTGTTACAAACACAAAAAGTGTACAACAACACGACGGCACATCACGACCCATAATTGAATAATAAAACTGTAAGCCGACGCCATTAAAAGCGGAACCCAATAAAATTTGACTGGCCCAATTCCGTCCGAATCTGTATTTCCTTTGCACACGTTTCCAAGCTTTCAGTGTTCTATAAAATTCACGGGCGCAATCTTTAAACAATGAAACTGAGAGATAATGCGCGCGGTGACAGTCACCCTGCACATACCAGTCCGTCCAAATATACTTCAGTCATATCAGGTCCAAATATACTTCGGTCATATCAGGTCCAAATATACTTTGGTCATATCAGGTCCAAATATACTTCGGTCATATCAGGTCCAAATATACTTTGGTCATATCAGGTCCAAATATACTTCGGTCATATCAGGTCCAAATATACTTCAGTCATATCAGGTCCAAATATACTTCGGTCATATCAGGTCCAAATATACTTCGGTCATATCAGGTCCAAATATACTTCGGTCATATCACTATGGCGCATTGTACTGTTGAACCAGGCCTTGTAATTGTTTTAACTGATTTTCAAACAAACTTTCCACTACTATTTAATTTTAACAACCTTCTGCCCTTCTAGTATGTTGTGGTGTATCTAGAATTAAAGGAGAAAAAAGGAGAGGAGAACGAGGAGAAAATAGAAAACTCGCACAAGTTTGTGAATAAACTTGTGCGAGTTTTCTATTTTCTCTTAAATATACAACAACACAAATGTAAACAGTAAAATTATTCACAATTTTACTGTTTACATTTGTGTTGTTGTATATTTAAGGTACCACGAGATATGTATCAACATTTTTTTAAGAGAAATCATTAAGTCAATAATATTATTACAGGTATTATCTTTCCGTGAAGATGGCTACTACTCTCTTGCTTGACTCAGCCCTCAAACGTCTACTGGTGTTCAGACTGGGGGCTCAAAGCCAATAATTTATTTTTCTCTCCTTTTTCTTGACCAGTTGGATATTTGTAATACCCTGGTCCATGATAGTCGTTGGGTTAACAAACAACCTACATATTACCCTTACAAATGCGGTATCGTTTAAGTCGATTGGAAGAACTAACTTCGCCCGGTCAGTAACTATGTGACATCTTCTTACACCATCTATGACGCGATCAATTTTCGATCTTGAGTAACGTTTTACAGAGATCAAAGTGCTTTGCAGCGAGACGTCAAGTCGTCAACTTTGACGATGTAAACAGTACTCTCAACTATATCTCATACTGGTTTTCTATTAATAATTTGGTTCTAAATGCAAATAAAACTAAATGTGTAGAATTTGTTTTGCCAAATGTTAAAAGCGGAAATACGGCTATTAAATTGAATAACGAAATATTAAATATGGAAAGATCTACAGTATTTTTAGGAATAACTTTAGACTATAAGCTCCAGTGGGGATCCCATATAGCGACGCTTGCGGGTAAACTCAGTAAGGCTGTTTATGCTATAAGGAAAATAAGACAATTTACTGACGTTGACACAGCAAGGCTCGTTTATTTTGCCTACTTTCATAGCATTATGTCCTATGGTATTTTACTTTGGGGTAAATCGGCAGATATCGATACAATTTTTGTGTTACAGAAGAGAGCTATTAGGACAGTTTATAAATTAAAAACACGCGAATCACTGCGTGACAAATTTAAAGAAATAGATGTACTAACAGTAGCTTCACAATACATTTATAGCAATTTGATGTTTATTCGGAAAAATATGAGTTTATACAAACAAAAATGCGATGTTACCAATCGGCAAACTAGACATATGCACCAATTAGTTACCTCCTCATATCGCCTGCGTAAGGTTCAGCGATCTTTTGTGGGGCTCGGTGTACGCTTTTATAATAAATTGCCCAAATCAATCATTGACCTCCCCTTACAAATATTTAAGAAACGTGTTAAAGCACGGCTTATCGAAAAAAGTTATTATACTATTGATGAGTATATTAATGACAAGGATGCTTGGTAATAGACATCCGCAACCAGTTCCGCTCAAGTTAGTATTTAGGTATATAATGGTAGTACCTAGCAAAAAAATTGTAATTCGTTTTTAAGCACTATTTTTAAAAGATGTGCCGAGGAGTTTTCTTTCGCCGTTTCTTTTTCTCCTCTAAGATTTAAAATTTAAAGGCACTTTAGCGAAACGGTGGTAAATGCAAAAAATGACGTTCACAAGTGTATGCAAAATACCTACGTGAAATAAATGATTTGAGTTTGAGTTTGAGTTTGACAGGAAAGAAAGCACCTTTTGTTACGGCTACCTTTTCTAAATCCCATTGTCCGCTGCCAATTGGCGGCAGTTTCCACTATTAGTGTTCCGAGGCTGTAAGCAATCTGCCGGAGTGATTTCCTATTGTATATCGAAGGAACGTTTACGTTAGGGCGGTTTATTGCCACTATTTTACGACAAGGAGAATTAAAAGCTGTTCAATTATGTGTGTACATGCTAAAAAAACATGGCGTCGCTGAACCAACCATTTACAATCATAACTCTATTTTTAATCAAAATAAACAAAACTTTTCTTTTAAAGCGACAACAGAATTCTCTTTTATTAACATAGGTTATGATTTTTTTACGTTTAATAAATCATATTTGTAAGCAACATTTAAGACTTCCAATTGATCGATAGCCTATTTTGTTTCAATATTAAAACGTATCTCTCTCTTCTCACTTTCTATCTCTCTCTCTCTGACATACACACACTTTTACAAATACTACACTAAAGTTAGGAACCCGAACTAAACATTACATTAAATTGGCGGTGTAATAAGAATTTTTCCTCGACTACGGTGAAGCAAACAGAAAGAGTTATGATTTCAAGCGGTATGTTTATAATTTATCGAAACCAGAATAGTCCCCCGCTTAGTAATAAAATGCGCATTAATGAGTGTTTTACCGTCAGCAGTAAAACACGCTCGAGACGACCCGCTCCCGCTCCCCGCTCCCCGCTCCCCGCGCCCGCCGGCAGCCGCGACCGCGCGTGTGGGAACCTCGATATTTGTCGTTTTATGACTTTTTTTAAACGTTTATACATGTACCCATCCTTGATTTGACCGTAGATATAGTTATGGAACATGTTACAACATGACTTGTACACAAAAGGTCGATGAATACATAGTGTCGATGAATATATTAATGATAACAAGGACATTTGAAGTTGGCATCCGCAGACGGTTTCGCTTAATTAAATATTCAAAATAGGTTTGTAATGAGTGTGGGATTAATTGTTTTTGAAGCTGTTCTGGGGAGATCGTTTCACTGTTTCTTCTCGTCTTTATTATAACATATTTCCGAAACGGTGGAAGCTATGCAAAATAAATTGTCGTTCATAAGCGTGTTATAAATACCTACATGAAATAAATAATTTGAGCGTTGAGTGTGACGACGTGAGTACTCTACAGGATGATACAGTGCAACCGTAACCTTCACCATGAGAGAAGCCTCGTCCGTTGTTCAGGAACACTGGGAATCGACGATATATACAGCCACTACAAACTCGGGTAGACAACCTCCTGACGCTTCGGTTGGCCGGTAAAACCTTCATCAATGATCACATCACGTCATCACAGAGCTGCTAAAGAGTAAAAAAAAACCGCAAATTATAGCCCGAAGTTTTAACACATACCAGGATATAACAAAGAAATATCTTCTAAAAATGTAAACGACGTACAAGCTATATGAGTGAAGGGGAGTATTACGAGGTACATAAAACATTATCTTTTCCGTAACACGGCGACGGATTTACCGTTCCAGTAAATTACCCGTTTGAGTAAAATTACTGAAGGAAAAAGCGGATGAGTTAATTTATTCGTTGAGTACAAGCGAGCTTTAGGGCTCCCTGTATTGACGGCGTCGTAGAGCCGCTACGACGGCGTCTACGGCGACAGCTACGAGCTGCGATACGTAGCGCTTTATGACGTATTTTATGAAGCCCAAGCACTTCCCAATTTACAGGGTAGAGTCGGAGGAATAGTGAATGTGTGCGACACTCCGCATCTTCGTGATTTTAATAATTGGCCGTTATTTTTTAATTCGTTTCTTTTTGTTAGTTTTTAAAAGAAAATTTGGCACTGTTTTTTTTCCGAGTTTGATTGCAAACTACTTCGACCGTGTTTTATTTTATTCGGGTATTTTTTAAGTTGAAAATATTTAAGATTTTAACTCGGACAAATGTTTATTTTAAAATTTAGTTTTAACAGCTATTGTGTTCCATGGCACACACGATACATGGAAACTTAGTGTGGTGCTATGAGTGTGTAACGTTATTTTATTGTAGTGTAATTTAGTAGATCAGTTTTACGTATCGATAAAAGTGCCTATGTATAATATTCGCATTCAACCTTCCTAAAGTAAACACTTCATAAGGAACGAAAATGTATAAGATATTTTCTTTCAAGTTTGACCTCATTTATTCAAATTGAGAAACTTCTATACATAACATTAATTAAATTCGATTTCTAGTGCAAGTTAAATAAGCACGGCAAGCGGACCAAACAGTTTGTGAATGAGCAAAGTTATTATAATTATGCGGCTTCATGTCCGAACTAAAATATTTGTTTTGGCACCACTCGCTTCACTGGTTCTTCTGTTTGAAATATTGCATTAGAAAGGATTTTCGTTTCGTTCGCGGTCGGCGACGTGTTGGTGATGCCTCCAGTGTTAGCAACGTCCATGGTGGTGGCTACCATTGCGTGTTCGGCGGCTCGTTTGTCCACTGGATGTATGAGTTGAATATGATGAGTTGTATAGGTTTGGTGGTACTGATGTCCATGGGTGACGGTGATCAGGGGTCACTGACCACTTACCATCGTCGGCTCGTCCATCCGTTTGTCGGCTGTGAAAATAAAAAATAAATATGCTATGTACGTTGTATGAAAAACAAAAGTATTTAATCTGCTACATTTTGCAAGTAATTTTTACAGCTGTTTAAATTAGTTCTAAAACTTCGTGCTGGGTGGTTGTCAGTGTCAGTTGCATAATAATAAAGTAGTAGTGTAAAGTATCCTCAGGACACAAACTTCACATAAAGGCAACGTTGACCATTTCGTTTGTTTTTTTTATACGAGTATTCAGTGTGTTTGAGTGAGTACATGAAAAATTTAGGGCCATTGCTTTTGAAAATTTTTGTATTTTCTGCTATATTATGTTATCGGAGGGTAGGTTGTAAAACATTTATAGCGCGGAAGGGTCTCCGCGCACTACCGATCCGCGAGGCAGTCTCCAAATGGCATAGTTTGCGTGATATATGGCCCAGCGCCGCGTCCTCCGTAATGCGAGGCGCGATGGATTTCTACACTATTGCTATCATATTTTTTCTATATGTTAGATATCTATTGAGATGTGTTTTGGATACACGGACGTTTGTCAAGCGTCGTAGGCTGTTGAGCGGGTAATTCAGTTTTTATGGTACGTTTGAATTATTTAGTTGGCGGCAGAAATAAGAGAATATAGATCTCATAAACTAGTTTTCAGCTAATAATATTGCCAAAAGACAATGTCATGAAAAGACGTGATCAATAGATGTAGGTCTTTCTATGTCTATTAGGTACGAGACTATCTTCTGCCTTCGAAACAGCGAAAAATCGCAGAACTGAATAATTGTAAAGACTTAACTTTAATATAACATACTGCATGGTAGCGTACATTATTAAATTTGTGATGTTTTAATAAAATTCAACGATCAAAAAAAAGATTCAACGATCAAATTCCAGCTTAATTTACCTTAGATTAAAATAACGAATATACAGGTTCACAATAGTACATTACGATACGTGTGCGTAAAGTAGCTTATTATTGCACGGTGTGAAGTTAGCGCACGAGCGGAGCGAGTGCGCTAAACACTGTACAAATAATATAGCTACTTAACGCACGAGTGTCGTATACTATTTTATAGCACGAGTGACATAAACCCGCCTATACTCAAGCATATAATTATTTACAGGGAAATAAAAGAAAGGAAATGTTTACGAAGCTGCTGCCTGCCTGCTTTACCGACATGTCAAACGTCATTCAAAGGTATTATTAGTTTGTCTGCTTTACCGACATGTCAAACTTCATTCAAAAGTATTATTAGTTTGTCTGCTTTACCGACATGTCAAACGTCATTCAAAAGTATTTTAATTTGTCTGCTTTACCGACATGTGAAACGTCATTCAAAAGTATTTATTGTATGTAAATTGTTTAAAGTACCTATTTATTATTATAGGAATCCTATCCTCTTATCTAATACCTTTAAACGAGCAATTCTTGTATATATATATATATATATATAATTATATATATATAATTGGAATCTCGGAATCGGCTCCAACGATTTTCAAATTAAATCGATCTAGCTAGGAATCATTTTTAGAAAATGTCATTTTATTCGTGTTTTTGTAGTCCCAATTTAAACTGAAAAATATGACTCTTCCTGACATCTATTGGCGAATAATAATACTACTAAACTAATACTAATTGCTTTAACGACACAACAGCAGAATAGATGGCGTTGTTAAATGAAAATCAATTGTTTATTTATATTATTTGTGTCTTCTTAATATTATTATTCGTACTTAAACGTGCGTTAATAATATAAGCTACGCGGACGACATGGTACTGCTCAGCCCGTCAATAGGCGGACTGAGGAAGCTCATATCCACCTGCGAGACCTATGCGGAGACACATGGCTTAAGATATAACACCACCAAGAGTGAGATACTTGTATTTCAGCCACCAAAGCAACAGCCGCGCCATGTGCCTCCTATATGTCTTAATGGTACTCCCCTGACGCTCGTGGACAGATTTAAATATTTGGGCCACATTATTACGAGTAAGCTCAGGGACGACGATGATATAGAGAGGGAACGTAGGGCGTTGGCGGTGAGGAGCAATATGCTTGCTCGCAGATTTGCTCGATGTACTACAGGCGTTAAAGTCACATTATTTAAAGCGTTCTGTCAGTCGTTTTACTCGAGCGGTCTGTGGGTGTCATATTCGCGCCAAGCCTATAACGCCCTGCGTGTTCAATATAATAACGCCTTCAGGATGCTGTTGAAACTACCCTGGCGCTGCAGCGCGTCTGGTATGTTTGCGGAGGCACGTACTGATGGTTTCCCAGCCATCATGCGCAAAAAAGCGGCCTCCCTCTTGCAGCGTCTGCGTGAGAGTGATAACAGCATCCTGAAGACGATTGCAGGCAGGCCTGACTGCCTGATACAAAGGCACTGGGTGTGTATTGCCCTGGGGTTGGGGAAATAGGTCACCTAGGGTCCTATTTTCCCTGACAAGAAAAATATTTTATTTATTATTTGTTAAATCTTGTTTACTAACAATACTAATATAGGTCTTAAGGCTCATTGTTACTAACAAAGATTACTAACAAAGAAAAATATGGATGTAATTATCTGAATTAAATATATTATTATTATTATTATTATTATTATTATTAAATATAATTTCCAAAAAACACAATTTATAAAAAAAATACCGAGCAAAGCTCGTCGATCTAGCTAGGAATCATTTATATAAAATGTCATTTTATTCGTGTTTTTGTAGTCCCAATTTAAACTGAAAAATATGACTCTTCCTGGCATCTATTGGCGAATAGTAATACTACTATACTAATACTATTTGCTTTAACGACACAACAGCAGAATAGATGGCGTTGTTAAATGAAAATCAATTGTTTATTTATATTATTTGTGTCTTCTTAATATTATTATTCGTACTTAAATATAATTTCCAAAAAACACAATTTATATAACAAAAAATCGAAATCGAAAATGTTGCCCATAAACTTGGTGGGGCGTACTTTTGTGACAAATGCGCAAAGTATGCCAATAGGACATCTTCACAAAAAGAATTTGATTTGTTTCCTCTGCGCCATTTCTTAAATGCATTGTACGCTGCTGTATATAGCCTTTTTGATTTACTGGGCAACAAATTTAGGGTCACCGATTTTGCTATTTCTTTTATAGCGTCTGGAACAATTTCATCAATGCCATCTTCACTAAACTCACTATCCGAACTACGAGTATTCATTTTAGCGAAAGTTATAATAAATGTACAACTATGACTTTGATAATAATTATTAATACCGTTTCGTTTTGACTTACTTAGTATTTCTACCTACCCACTTCTCTTTTGATATTTTTCCCCTACCAATTTGTAATTGTCAACAGTGTAAGTGTCAATTTGTGCACGGTATGAAGTTAGCATCATAACCCGTGCTATAATCGCCTACTTTACGCACGGAAAACCGTGGCATAAATGCGGGTTTAGGTCACAGTGTGCTATAAAATCTTTTATCAACAACATGGCACTTGCTGTATAATTCTATTTAAAATCTATCAATAAGAATAATAGAGTTAATGGAAGTTGACATTAGTTAGTCAGTTAGTTTACTCAATCGTCTCCAAGCACCAATAAAGTGAACATCGATATGACTGGACCGTTGACGCCACTCGTACCGCCGAGCGGTTGCTACTTCACTACAATAAAAACATCATAAAGAAAATATCTAGAAAGCGCGGCTATAAAAATATGGAATGGCGACGTCGAATGGCGTATAGCGTGTGGCGGGACGGCATCGGCGCGGGCGCGGGCGCGGGCTGTATCCGGCCGCGCACATTCTTATCGCGCGTGAATAAAACGCGGAATGCGCCATTTTAATGCCCCACGGTTCCCTTGTCCCTTTGCATTTTAGTGTTGTCAGCGCCACTCTACATGTTATCGATGTTTTCGACTGAACAAATAATGTATGTAGTCTCAAATGTTTGAAAGAAAGCGTTTACTTTGAACTAACTTTACTGTCTACAATACAAAGTGTGTCGGTGTAAGATCTCGTAGCATTCATCTTTATGTCGCATAATACTTTCACTGGTAATAGTGTACAAGCTTATATAGTTTCGTCTTTGTAACATGTTACATGCAAATGTTTTTGTTTGAATAAGAATAATCTGTATTCCTCCCACCTGAAACATGAAATCATTAAAAGAAATAATTGCGGATTGTCGGCCTGTGGATGCCCTAAGGGCATCTATCCGCAAACGTAAATGGGGCGACTATCATTTCGATACGGATACTTGCCCTTTTTATTTATAAAATAAACAAAATATATTTAACAATAAAACTCAAGCGACTGTGTCATTTGAATTCCAATACATAAAAAGAAATAAAAAAGAACCTGAATTCCGGTGGTATTAAAAAGATATTCAAGTGAAGTTAGTTTGACGCTCGTCGAGAGCTCACAGAGATGTTTGCTCACTCACATAGACTGAACGCGGGCGCCCTATCTTAAGGGGTTTATAGCATGGAGGGCTATGAGAGAAACGCTTCTTATAAAAAAGGCGCTGACTCCTGGGACATCTCTAAGATGGTGTATTTGAAACCGTTTGGACTATTGAGGTGTGACAATAGCGTAATATTAGTTAAATCACGTACAGTTATGATTAAGTATTGTTGATTAAGGCAACAGGAAGTTAATGTAAGACCTAGTTAATAAGCACGTAGTTAGTAATATATAAGATAGCTTCACACTCGTGAAATATACGCAGTATTACTGAGAACTCTTGTGCTTTATTACTGCTCCTGGGGTTACCCTAACCCCAGGGCGACCTTCCCGCCGCCTCCTCTCTTCACATGGTGAATCTTACGCGCGCCCATCATCACATGGCGACCCTGATATGGTCCCCACTTCACATGGCGACCCTGCCAACGAGCCCGGACGGCGTTAATACCGGCCGAAGATTCTAGACAACCTAGAAACCGTGTTTGTACCTGGGCCCCCTTACCGAAGATACTGGACGGCAGCAAGAAATGGCCAAAGAAACCCGGTGTATGAACCCAAACGGCGCGGCGTATGGGAAACTAAAGAAACATGGGACAAGAGGCGTTTCAAGAATCACGGATTATCACGCACTACAGCTGGGGAACGATGAGGCAACGGCACAAGGACCAAGAAAGAGGGTTGGAGCCCTCTGAGCCTCCTCTGAAGCGGACATCACCAACAACGCGATCTGCAGGCAGCAGCGGCCGTAGCCAGCGTCATCGTGCACGTGCAGCATTGTGAGTCAGTTATATTGTTTTATTTTTGTTTGTAATGGCTAATTTGTATTTTAATATGGGAGGATACCATTTTGTATGTTTAGAGAATTTATGTTGTTATGTTGAGAAAGTATGTTGATAAATTAAGCATAGCATGAGCACTCTGAAACGTAGTAGTAAAGGCGCGTAATTTTATTTTTATATTTTTGTTGTGATATTAGCTTCATTGGTACAGACTTAACGCGAATTAAGTATAATAAGTAAAAATGGCGTCGGAAAAATTTTCTTTGAAGACAGCGGTTAGCTTGCTTCCGAAAATGAACGGAAATGAGCAGGTAACCCAAGATTTAATAGACGCAATTGAGCTGTATGATTCAATGTTAGGCTCAAATGATAGCGACCTTTTAATTAAATTCGTGCTTGCCACACGACTTAGTCAAGGAGCTAAAATACGGTTGTCGTCGAGTTATGCCTCCGTAACTAGCCTTATAGCAGATATGAAAAAACATTTGCTTACGACTAAATCTGATGTCGCTATTCAAGCTAAACTTGCTCGCGTTAGGCAAAACAATAAATCTATTAATGATTTCGGAGCGGAAATTGAAAAATTAATGATAGATTTGACTATTGCTCAAGCCGGAGAAAACCAAGAAGCGTTAAAAATTTTGCGTCCTATAAACGAGAAATATGCGGTAAAGATATTCGCGGACGGACTTAGTAATCAGCGCCTAGGTACTATCGTAACTGCTCGGAATTTAACTTCATTAAAAGATGCAATCAGAGTGGCTGAAGACGAAAATTGTGCTTCGTCGGGATCACAATGCATGGCGTTTCAAAGGCATTATAAACCGGTCAAAAATTTTAGAAATAATATGAATCGGTATAGCCATATAAACTCGCAAAATAAATCAGCTGTTAATCGTACGTGCCGAGAAGATAAAAATGCAAACGCATGGCATTCCGGTAGTATGCACGATCGTGGTATTAAAAATAATGCTCATCGCAGTGCGCGCAGTCAGCAAAACCAGCGGCATGTAGCGTACATTCAGCAAAAGTCGGTTGACCGTGACTTAGATGGAATATCCAGTTCACGATATAATAATTGTAAGGAAGTTAATTCAGGTCAGTTTTTGAAGGCTAATCATATTCTTACGTGTAATAGTATTAATTGGGTTAATTTTGTAGTTAATAATAAAACTTTTGAGTGGTTATTGGATACCGGAGCGTTATTATCGGCGGTAAAGAAAAGTTTTATTGAGACGAATGCGTTATATTATAAAATAATTAAGGATGAATTGGTAATTAATGGAGTTGGTGGTAAATTAAGAGCAATAGGTTTCGTATATTTAAAGTTACAAACTGAACGATGTTCGTTTGTGCATAAATTTTATGTTTTTGAAGATTTACCGTGTAAATCGGTTGGCATACTTGGCCAGGATTTTTTGCAGAGATATGCAGGTATTATTGATTTTTCGACGAATAAGTTAAGTTTAAAGGAATGTGAAGGCAAGGAAATTTCAATTCCTCTTCAGTTTTATATTTATTCCTTAACTATTGCTCCGCGTTGCGAAGTTATTAAATATTTTCCTGTCAATAGAACGGAAGATTGTGTTGTTTTTAGAAAAGAGTTACAGAAAGGTGTCTTTTTAGCTAACGGAATAGCTACTCCTAGGAATGGGATGATACCCATTAGGATATTAAACACAACGTCCGAAGAAGTTGTATGTAATTTAGAAAACGTAGAAATAGAACCGTTAAATAGTTACGAATATTGTTGTTTTGCGGAAACGGATAGAAGCGTCCAACGGGTTAAGGAAATATTTTCTTTGCTTAAACTCGATTATTTGAATAATGAAGAGAGGTTAAGCATTGAACAAATATGTGCTAAATACCCAGATATTTTCCATTTACCAGGGGATAAATTAACTGTCACAAATGTGTATGAACAGTCGATAAGGTTGAAAGATAATGTCTCTCCAGTCTACAGGAAACCGTATAGGATACCGTTTGTTCAAAAGAAGGAAGTTGATAGACAAGTACAGGAAATGCTCAAAAATAATATCATAGAAAAATCAGTTAGTGAATGGTCTAGTCCTGTTTTAATTGTACCCAAAAAAGCGGACCGTAATGGTGAGAAAAAATGGCGTGTGGTTGTGGACTATAGACAGTTGAATGAAAGGATTCAGGATGATAAATTTCCTTTACCCAATATTAATGAAATTCTTGACTCACTATCAGGTGCTATGTATTTCAGTCATTGCGACTTATCTCAATCATATTATCAGTGTAAATTGAATGAACAAAGTAGGAAGTACACAGCTTTCACAACGGATAAAGGTCAATTTCAAATGCGAAGGCTACCAATGGGTCTTAAGATTAGTCCCAGTGCATTCAGTAGAATGATGACAGTAGCCATGTCTGGATTAAATTACGATAAATGTTTAATTTATTTAGATGACTTAATTATTTTTGGACGAAATTTAGATGAACATAACCGAAATCTTATGTCTATTTTTTCACGTTTAAGGAAAGTTAATCTCAAATTAAACCCGTCAAAATGTGAATTTTTAAAGAAACAAATTCTTTATTTAGGTCATATTATTTCATCTGATGGCATTTCACCCGATCCAGAGAAGGTAGCGGTAATAAAAAATTATCCGCGTCCTTCCAGTAGTGACGAAGTAAAGCGTTTTGTAGCATTTGCAAATTACTATAGAAAATTTATTCCTAACTTTGCTAATATTGTCATACCAATGAATAAGTTGTGTAAGCAAAATGTCGTGTTTGATTGGACTGATGACTGTGAAAAATCATTTTTATTATTAAAAGATGCTTTAGTGAGTCCCCCAATTTTAGATTTTCCAGATTTTTCTGACAGCAATACATTCATATTACAGACAGACAGTTCAGGATTTGCAGTAGGAAGTGTGTTGTGTAATGGGAATGGAAAACCTGTTGCGTATGCAAGTAGATCTTTGGGAAAGAGTGAGTTAAATTATCCAATAATTGAAAAGGAGTTGTTAGCTATAGTTTGGTCAGTAAAGTATTTTAGACCATATTTGTATGGAAGAAAGTTTATTGTTAAAACGGATCATCGACCACTTTTATACTTATTTAATATGTCTGATCCCTCAAGTAGATTGACGAAGTTTCGTTTATGTTTAGAGGAATACGATTTTGAGGTCGAATATATAAAAGGGAAAGAAAATGTTTTAGCGGATGCGCTATCGAGAATAGTGATTTCTAGTGATGATTTAAAAACTATGCATGAGAAAACTATATCAGTGATGACAAGAGCTCAGTGCCGTTTACAGTCAGAGAACTCGGTTATTCGCGAAAAAGACTCTACGGTTTGTAGGACTGATCACCCTAGGATCGTTGAAGTTCTTAAAAAACAAGGAAGCGATATTGAGTTAATTCAATCAGGCTTCGATGAGTGGGAAAAGTTGTTACGTAACAAGAAATGTACGAAAATATTTTCAAAGTCGCGTAAATTAATGTATATGCCAGAAAACTCGAGTATTTATATAAACTATGATTCTTTATCGACATCATCGCGAGACGAGTTGTCGAAAGAAATAGTTATGTTTTGTATTGAGAAAGGCATTAAAGAAGTAATTATATTGAAAAATCGTTATAACGCGAATATTATTATGAGAATTGCTAAATTTTTAAAGAAGAACAGTAGTTCGTTACATGGAGATTTTAAAGTGTGTGTGGTGACTGGTGCACAAAGAGTGGAAGATAAGGATGAAAAAAAGGTTATCATGAATGATTTCCATATTTTACCCACAAGTGGTCACGCAGGTATACGAAGGATGGTTAGTAATATAAAGAAGTATTACTACTGGCCGTCTATTGAAAGCGATGTGATAGATTACGTTCGAAAGTGTAGTAAGTGTCAAAAACAAAATTTTCACCGAAACGCTAAGGAACCTTTGTATAATTTTGATGATTATCCATTGGAATTTAAATATCGTTTACAGAGAGCTCAAGCGGATGCTAAGAAAAATTTAATAGATTGTAAAATAGCAAGGAAAGAATTGTATGATAAAAACATATATCCTGTAACATATAATGAAGGTGATTTAATATTAGTTCGAAATGAAACAGGAAGTAAATTGGATTGTGTTTATGAAGGACCTTTTGTAGTGATAAAAGATGAGTCTCCAAATGTAAAAATTATAAGAAAAAATAAGATAGATGTAATTCATAAGAATAGAACAAAATTGTATTGTGATAACTAATTATTTTGTATTCTATTGTATTATTGTTTTAATCACTTGTTCTATTGTTGTAATAAGAGTACATAATTAATGTTGATATTTCAAGTGGTAATATTGTTATTGTAACACTTTTGTGATTGATAATTGTAAAGAAAAAAAAAATGTAGTATTACATTTTTCTTTTTTTCTTTTGGAGGGATGATGAGGTGTGACAATAGCGTAATATTAGTTAAATCACGTACAGTTATGATTAAGTATTGTTGATTAAGGCAACAGGAAGTTAATGTAAGACCTAGTTAATAAGCACGTAGTTAGTAATATATAAGATAGCTTCACACTCGTGAAATATACGCAGTATTACTGAGAACTCTTGTGCTTTATTACTGCTCCTGGGGTTACCCTAACCCCAGGGCGACCTTCCCGCCGCCTCCTCTCTTCACATGGTGAATCTTACGCGCGCCCATCATCACATGGCGACCCTGATATGGTCCCCACTTCACACTATCCCATTAGGGCATCTATCCGAGTATACCGTATATAAAAATCATGCAGATTTATCCTAAGGTCCGCAGTGAATTAGTGCATTCTAATATTTAGCAATTTCAGTTTTTATATAAAAACATAGTGATATTTAGGATCTCATAGAATCTACTAATCGAGGTAATTCGTTTCGAGATAGCAACACAAAATCCAATAGAAACTGTAATCGAAAATCGGTTGTATTTATAATCCTAAATCGATACAGTCACAACACTACCATCAGAATGTACGTACGATTTATGTTAACACAGATATGTGCAAAAACAACTCCAGTGAATTTGTAAATAAATTATTCAGTTTGAGTGCTGTAATCTGAATATGTCACTTGGATATTTGAAATATTAATATCTTCACGTTGTCAGTTGCGTTTTTATACTTTTCAATGTTGACTTGTGAGTTGTTGATAAATTATAATGTTTCGAAATTGTCATAATTATAATTTGATTGTATAACTTCTTTATTCATCCGAAAATATACAATATATGAACTTTAGAATGAATTCACAATTTTATTCACTTTAATCGTAGAATATTTCATTGAACAAAATAATTATTTATAAAATTGTTCAAGAACGAAATGAAATTACGAAATAATTAAGAAATCATCGTTCGCGCGCTATCAACTCGCAAACGAACTACTGACTGAGATATATAATTATGTATGTATATATTTCATGCACTGGCTATGAGAGGAAGAGAGAAAGAAAATGTGCGCGCGTACTGCTCTCTCTCTTACTCCTACAGTGTGATACAGACAATAGGCCTGCACTGTGTGAAAATGAAAGAGAAAGAAAATGTGTGCTCGTAACTCTTTCTCTTTCTATCTTCACTAACTATATCTATATCTCCCTCTCAACTACCGTTCGCCTCGCCCGATCACATTTTTCGTAACGCTCTCATCACACATTCACCAGCTAACTCCCCAAATCAAGCGTGCGTTAAGAGGGGGTATAAAGCAAAATTGACAATCGTAGATTCAATTTTTACAGTAGTAGATCAAGTTTCTAGAAGCTGAAGAAAAACATAGTTATACTTCATCATATTATTGAGTGAATGCAAGAAGCAAAAACATAAAAAAATTAAATTTTCTCGATAGAAAAAAATCACAAAGTTAGGTCTAATTTTCAACTAAAATCAATTTATTTTCAATATGGTGCATGTTTTTGAGTCAATATTTTAATATATTATGCTAATTAGTATCACGGAGGGATTTGTAGATCGATTTCTAAATCAAACCTATAATTTACGAATTATTTAAATAAAATACATTTATCTTTATAGCTCTAGGATTTTGACATGCTCTGTTCCATTTATCAGTACCGTTGCTCCATTGAGACGGGCGGGTGAAATTTGATTTTTTCCTAGCTTTATACCCCCTCTTAAGAAGTTTTACCATTTGACTGCGCGATAAATTCATGAAAAGAAAATACGTTGTACCTACTGCCCTACAGTTGCGCTAGTGATTACTTCTGCCGCATGAAAATTATGAAAATAGAGATTTGATTAAATCACTACGGGATATGTCGACATATCGATAAAAAATCAGAGTAACTAATGACATCTCTTTAGAATCAGACGTGGCGGCGAACATAGCGGGCGAATGATCTAAATAATGATAATCTTTAATGACATGTACAATCAGTGCGGCGCAGCGCGGGGGAGGGGAGGGGCAAGACAGCCGCCGATTACATTGTGTTCACGTTGACACCGCGGGACGAGACTCGCATTCATTACCCTAATAATAGCGACATTTACATCATTATTGTTATGATAATGACACCAATGAAATGAAATGGTAATTGTTCATTGTTGACGATTTAAATACGTGCGGAAGTGAAGATTGTTATCGAGAAGATTAGGCACAGTAGATGCATGTTCGGCGCAGTTTTCGGCGTTAAGTTTAGTAAAGATAGCAGATTCTTGACCGGTGGTAAGAGCACTTTACCCGCTAGTTTTGCTGTGATGTTAGACCCGTCATCAGCTTAGTGAACCAGCCAGCGGAGCGAGGGGTGCCGGATTCAATGCCGGACCGTGCATTACGTGCATTATAATTGTTTGTGATTATTTGCGTAGTCTATGCCATCGGCGACACAGGGAATTCTATTGCGTATGAATCTGTAAGCGTTTATTTAAATGCTCCTTGATATGAAGTATTAAGTATTTCTGCACTTTCTACTTTCGGTGCGATCGTAGTTTTTATCTACATGTTGCCCGGGGACGCGATATCACACGTGCTAGAAGTGAAAACTTAAAAAAACGAATACTGTCAGTCCAAATATTGATTTATTTATTTATTTATTTGAGATAACAACAGCCATACATAATGTAAATATGTTACATGAGTTGTATTGTATAACAAATTAGGCCAATAATAGTTATCTACTAATCTTTAATTTTAGTGTACTAAGCTATATTAGAATAGTGATCAACAAATTTAATTTTTGAATTTAACAATTGATGATTTGCTTTGCTTACGTAAGCCGCCATTTTGACTCTTTTTCGTTTCCGTTCCGATTCATTTGCGCGTCATTTCCGTTTCATCGACTTCCAAATCACAACGATACTAAAGAAGTTTTCACTTCAAAACAACATAGCTTCATAGCACGTAGTGAATACGCACAATATTGGTTGTATATCGACAGCGGACACGTGAAACATCAAATTAATATCCAATCAAACCCTTGCAGCTGATACAACATTAATTTACCGCTCGTCCCTCTTGAGTCTCTGCGCTTATAAATACAAAATACTCACTAACGTATGCCATTTTAAATAAATAAGCACACGATCACACCCGAATTGAATGCGATGCTCTCGGGGTGAATAAATTTATCCGTCGGCCTGCGACAGTCCCAGGCTGCAGAGAAAATCGGTTTGTGTACAGCCACACTCATGTTAATGTAAAAATAAGATATAATTTAGGTGTAAGGCGCGGCGCGCACTGCGATTTGTTCCATGTTTGCTCGTGTTTTGTTTGAGGTCGGTGTAAGGTATTATTTTACTTAGGTATTTTGTTAGAAGCTACAGACTCATAGTCCCCCACTAAGATTCCCAATAGCGCGGGTGCGATGGACAATCACAGACATCTATCAATCAACAGAGGCAATCGCTCGGACAAGATCGAAACCATAAATTTAAAGTCATGATTCAAACCGCCTCGCTTGGAATGGAACTCAGCAGAACCCTTCTAGCGACAATCCAGCTTGGTAACCATTGTGCCATATGGGTTGTCTATTTTTTTCTTTTCAATTGCTTCTTGTTTCATCACATTGTTAATGAGTTGAGTGTTATTGACGTCCATGGCCGACGGTGACCAGGTATCGGGCCATCGCGTTGTACATCTGTTCGTATGTCAGCTATTTACATAAAAAAACTGTTTTTTAATCCTTCATTGTGTCCCTTTCCTATAACTTTTATAATTAGAATCTCAACGGTGTCTACTTATTTCTGCTACATGGAAAAATTCAGATCCTCGGAAACAATAAAAATGTAACGTTAGCTAAACATTTTCTTCACGAAAGAATCAATCTTCGTTTTGTTCGGGCCGATTGGAGCGAACAAAATTCACGTCGTTTACCAACAATCGGTAACCCTTTCGCAGGGTGTTCCGGTGTTCGACCGGTTGTTACACAATGGTACAGTAATAAATATACATCAGCGGCAGGGCGGCGCGGCGGCGGCGGCGGCGGCGGCGGGAGCGGGTGTGAACGGAACTTCATTTGTACGCCTTATTTTCTTAAAATCCCCCGTATACACGTTGCGGGAATACACAACTTACTGACGACATATACAATATTTATGAATTTTATATGTCGTCAATTATGAATACCTGGTGGCCGATTAAGATGTAGCGTAAGCCTATGTTACGTAAGTTGAATTCTTGTAAAGCAATGGCAATCCATTTTCCTTTAAATCAAATAGATTAAAAGTCATTATGTATACAGCGCTTGACGCTGTACTCTTTTTCATATCTCCTTTTGGTTTTTCCATCGCGGAAGTTAGTAATGACGTCACCATTCTGGTTCACGCGGACACAAGTTAGAAGAATGTCAGTGGTACAAATCTCGCAAATTAAAATGAATAAAATAAAAAGAATGTGGTCGCCCATTCAGACCGGCGACCAGTACTTCAGAACTTCTCCTCAGAAAAGTAAGATTATGATGAGTACTTGCTAATCCTTCTTTTCAAGGTATATTTCAAACAAATTACTGGATGTTAAAGTTTGGAGGCTTTCAACGCGGGATTTGAAGCTTTAAACCTGATTCGATGTTGGGATTGATCAGTTAAGTAGTTCTAAAGCTCTTCAAATATACAATTTTTTTTACGTTTTTAAAGAGTTTTTGAGGACTGATGTGATTTTTTTTGCAACTTATAGTATATTTAGCAGAGAATATACTGAACCCGATTTTTATGATTTGTTTTCAAGATATGCATACATACTAGGCCGATTTCTGAAAATGGTTGCCTTATAATTTGTTTTTTACAATTAGAAATTCTAACAGGATTTCAGTCGTCTCCAAAAATAATAAATTGGGGTAAGTAGAAAATTCAAAACTAATTATTGCAAGCAGTTCGGCCCACGCGGTATTAGGTACTTTAACTGATTTTCAACCTATCTTTTACCTAAGTTTATTTATCTCCTCAGGTGTAGCATACTACTGCTGACGTCAACTAGTCGTAACCTATCTCCCTGGTACCTTTCAGTTTTATAGGTCAAGTAGTTTTCAATATTTCGTGTTTTATTTCAATATATTTAAAGTAATACAAAAATTTTAAGAAACAATTTAAGGATGCTCAAGCAGAGTAGTCACACATACGATCGACTTACAAGAAAAAGGCATAATCTGGTTGTATTCTAGGCGACTCCGATACGGAATAAGATAAGAATCTTCTGGCTTCAGTCAATAAAAGGTCTATCACAAGGCATTTATTGGTTATTGAGGAGTCCTGTAGTCCACGCTACTCCAATACGTACTGGTGGGTAGCCAACTTGAGTGGAACTGTAACGACCAGGGCACCATCGCATACATGCTCCGAAAGCTTCGAGAAATGTCGTCACTAATCCAACTTCTGACCAGTTTTAAGTAGGTATTATTAAAGAAAACAAAAAGGACGTTGCAGCAGTGCTATTTCATTAGTTGGTCTCTCCAGACCGTCGTTAACACGTTCACTGCGTCACTATTTTTGATGGACTTTCAGCCAGTGCGGATGAGGTCTTTTCGAGGCAAAGTTGAACTTCTTTCCAGTGCGTTTGAGGGCTTTTCGACCTCACAAAATATTGTTTCTAAAAAACGCCTTAAATATAGCTCAAAATTGAAAATATTTGCTTGAAACTTTACCATTATAAACTTAAATAGTTTTTCAAGTTGAATCTAGCTTCGTACGTAGGTGTGACATTTCGGTATTGAATAAATGAAAAAAAGAATTATGCCATCGATTCTGCCTCACAACGCACTGAAAAGAAGTTCGATTTGTGTCTCTACTAGTGATGGGAATAAAATACAAATGCAGGTGATATAACATTTATTTACTTAAATTAGGATTCTAAAGTACCATACACCTACCACACATACCAATTTTAGTTTTAAAGTATGTAAGTCAGTTTATGTGTGTGTATATGTGTATGAATGGATGTGTGCGTATTTGTGTGAATGGGTGGGTAATTGTGTGTGTTGTGTGTGTGTGTTTGTTTTGTGTGTTTGTATGGTAATTAGTGGGTAGATAGATTTGTGTGTTTGTATGTACTCTTACTCATTGAGTATAACAGCTATGACCACTGCAGACACGAACAAAAGAGAAGATATACTTCCTCAACTAAAGGAATCTGGTATTGTAAACCGGAAATATAAACTATACAGAAGTTAAAAATACGAGTAGCTATTTATCAAATATTTCAAACCACATTCATGGTGTAGCAATATACATTTGAAAACACCCACACCTAGGGTAGGAAAAAAATAATAATATTTAGAGTATTAAATTGATTTTCCTCTTTTGAAATATATTTATCATTATTTGAGTATTGTGTAGATTATAAAAGCAAAATAGGATTTGCGACGATTAAGGATTTGTTAGTGTAAGCAGCATGCGTATAAATGATGAGTGTTAAAAAATCGTGCTAAAAAAATTATCTTGAGTACAATTAGTTTAGTTGTCAACTAGCTAGCTGTAGCTTGGCTATTAGTAGGGGTCATTTTGGTTAAGAGGGTGAAACGAGGTCCGCCAAAGTGGTACCAGACTGTACAGTAATCAATTTTATATTTTATATGAGTCATCTTATACGCTTTATTATGATACAAAACTTAAAATTGTAGCTAGTGTGATTTTTTTTATTGAATTTTACAATTTACTATCCTTACTCTTCGCCGTAATACTTTACGTGAAAAGGAACGTAACCAAGTGCAGTAGTGAAATTATTAAGTAAAAAAATCGATGTTAATAAATCCAATAAAAATACTTTTACAAATGGCTATTTACCGAAAGATTTTAAATGCAGTATATTATGAAAATCGATATTACTTGATGGCTGTTGGTTCTTTCTATTCTAATGTCAATGTCAATCTGTCAAAGTACTCAAATCAAAGTCACAAATAATAAGTCAATGACGAACAATAACAAAAATACTTAAAAAATAAGGCGAGTCGCGCGGACAAGAAGTGCGCTTCCGTATCGAAGCTTGTCGCATCACTACGCGCCGCCCGCGCCCCCCGCGCTTCACTCCGTGCGTTTATGAGGCCTACAACTTTTGAGGCAGATTAGACCTCACTTCGCACTGGCGCATATTTTTTTCTATTCAGTGCGTTTGAGGGCTTTTCGACCTCATATCTTATTAAATAAGCCATTAGGCTCTACTTCGCAAGAGAAACAATTTTATGTATTTGTCTCTGTCATACTCAAAGAAATGTTAAAATTGTAGCCTCCCGCACGGAGTGAAAGAACGCGATTTTGATTGCCGCACCAGCGGGAAGTCGTGCTTGAGACATTTCGACCTCATAACGCACTGAACGTGTTAAGAAACTCTTAATGGAATGCGTAATAAACAGCAAATTTACATGAGAAGTTTTACACTTCTGAGATGCACATCGCCTGACTTTGTCGTGCTGCAGTACTTGGGGGTGTATTCTGATACTTTAATTTAATATTTTATTTTTACCAATGACATTTATTAATGTAATATGTATGCATACTGCCGATTGCCGCAATGTATTATACATATAAAACACACCTTAAAATTTGATTAACAAATATATATGCAACGTGTACGATTCATACCCAGGTTCCCCGAACGGGACATTGATTGTCATATAACAGGTTCTCACCGCTTTATCGAAAGCCGAGCTAAATTGAAACCTCTCGACGGGGCGCGGGGGAGCCGTAAACATTGCACGCATTCACAGGTTATCGAGGAGTGGTATCGCACGAGTGCGAATAGCGGCCTGCTAACGAATTCAGTTCGCGTGGCTATATAGTTAATTGAGAGCGGCAAGATGGCGGACGCAACAAGTGTGCAAATTAAAACGTCGCGGGGACCTTTGTCTAGCGGCATTGTGGTGTTACCTGCGACCGCCGCGCGCCGCGCGCCGCCGACCTCACGTCACATATTAAACTCTTTTTCAGAGTAATACGATTGTTTGTTTTACCAAGGATCACGAAATCAAGGTTTTGTATATTTTCATGTAAATAGCGAATAACCGAGTAGGCGAATGTGGACATCAATAGCACAAAAGGCATTAAGTATTGTTGCGTTGCCGATCAAGACAGAAAGTAGATACGTACTGGTTCTCAAACTCCGCCGGAGTACGACAAGTCGATTGACTTAAGCCAGAGGGTGGTAGCCGGCAGTTTCCGCCCTACCACCAACCAGGGGCTGGCTTATGTCGTTTTTTTAACTTCCCGCTGAGAACATTGAAAATTTCCAACACCGATTTTCGAAAATAGAATTTTTGACAGATTTCCACGTATGTATTGAAGTCCTAAGAAGATATTCTGATTATTTATTCCAGCAATAATCTCTGTATGTCTGTAAGTATGTGTGATGCGCCGGCAACCCGGCCGCGAGCACACGGCGCGGCGTTCGGTTTCGTGTCGCCGTAATTAATCTTGTTTGAGAAATGGCTCCGAGGATGCAGGCCGATGCCGATACGTTGATAAATAGATTTTTGCTTCCTACCAACTCCTTCCGGTGACGAGTGTCGCGGAGAGATACAGGCTTGTACTGGATGGCGCATTTTGGGTAGATGTTATGATTTGAGGTACTGGGTACTATTTCCTACCTTATAAATAAGACGACAACAAAAAAGATGTTCTTGCAGCCTAATCGGTAGGCTAATCGGTGTCTGCAAAGTGAGAGGTCTCAGGTTTGATTCCCGTAAGACAGGTATTTATTAAACATTCAAGCTAAAGATTAAGCTGAAAATTCAAAAAATCATTGGGATGGGATAACGTAAATTATAGCCCTATTAAGAGGTTACTATGGTACGTATACATTATGATAAAAATATTGTATGAAAACTTCTATATTATCTCGGAACCAATTATTTTTATGTAGGTACATAATGTAATACGGAAATGAGGAGAGGAGAGGAGGTTATACGGATATTTGTGTATACACGTACACTTCCAGAAGAGAGCTGTATCCTCGTATTTGTCAATTTGCCCGCTAAGTATGCGGGTCGCGCGGGCGGGCCAATTCCTTTGAATGATTACACTTGCGTATTTTTTGGTACATGGCGTTCACGCGCGGCCGATAGGGTGCTGGTGCCGGAACGTATTTACGTGCAGCGGGGCGCGGGCGGGCGACTGTCTGCAATGCGATACTCTTACATCGTCATTGTTTATTCGGAGTGAGTACAGGAGAGTCAGGAGGGAACTTTGACTACGTTTTCCATTGCGGGACATTTCACTGGGGAGCTAATGCGACAACATAATTATAATTTAAAAATAAATGAATTGGACAAAACAAACAATCGACTTCAAAATTGACACGTAATAAAATGAGAACACTAACAACGTAGTCGAAGGCAATTAAATCCGCATTATTACAGATAGCTCAAAAACTACTCACTGAAATTTAAATGGGATCAAAGCTGATACCCAAATGGGATCATAATAACAAGTATCAGCTTTCTAAAATAAAACAAAATTATAATCGTTTCACAAATGACGGAGAAATCCCTAGACATACATAGAGGAATATAGGAGTTGCACATAGAACATTCCTTCTTTATTTGAAGTCGGTTGAAAATTAAACAATACCGACTGCGTGAATGTACTTTGTACTAACAAGTTTGGCCCCCATGATACTCTGAAGGTAAGCAGCTTATAGTTTGGCCGCTAGTAATTGATAGTGGCCCTGACTGTCATACCGGGTTCGATTCCCGGCCGGGGCAGATATGTTCGTGATGTGTTATTTGTATAGGGAGCACTAAAGGAGGATTTTTGGAAATTCCGCCTATAAGGGGATAAAAAAGGGATAAACTGTAACTTTAATGGATTCACTTGAAACTTTGTATGTAGGTTCCTCAAGTGACGCGAGTAAGCACTAAGAAAGGATTTTTGGAAAGTTATAAGAAAAAGCGCTGTCGAGTTCATTGAAAGGCGCAATATACAACCGAATTTCACGCGGGCAAAGCCGTGGGCGGATAGCTTATTAACTTATGAAGTAAAAAAACACTTCAAACGTCGTTCAGAAGTTATTAATTTCGTAGTAACCCGCGTGACAGGGGTAGCGAAGACCAACTCGATTTCCGGACTTAACTAACTTTGTGGCTTACGACTAACGTCAGCTAAATCAAGTCCACTATTGTTATTCACCGCATGAAGTTAGGCACATATCAATTATAACGTATGTCAGTGTTTTAAGCCAGAAAGCTTTGTCCCCGGCTGTTAAATATTCAACATGGTCTTCCCCTTTGATGCCTTTGTGAATCTAGTGAGTTGGATTAGTGATTGTCAAATCTCTGATTTATCGATAAAGGAATATACCGAATATGTTAACGAGCTTTGTGTAACGCCGATCGGTATTTACATTGAACGCGTCACATTATAAAGCTAATATTTATACGTCAAAATGTATGCAAATTTCAAATTGAATTTGAATTTCAAATGTTAATTTTATTTATCAGTGTTGGACAATTAGCGTACCATAAGTTCATTTAATTGTGTTCTGTCGGCGTGTAACTATTAAAGCATAATATTAAATCATAAAGGCCTTTTGATTTAATTGTGATTATATAATTAATTATACTAGCACAAAGTAATGAAATTGAACGGAAAAATTAACAGATTTATATATTACGATGATACAAATTTTTAATGAGTCGCTTATTCATTTGAAGGTAATTAAATATGGTGTAATTAAATATGGTAAACTAGGCACAATATTAATTAAGTAGCTAAAGTTTCGGTAAACTATGTCTTTTATTCAGTGAGGTGTCAGTTCCTAAGATTAAATAAATAATTTGATTTTGACTTTGTAAAATCGCAGGTTTTAACACTATAGGTACTTACATTAAATCTGCAAATAAAGCAATAGCTAAGTTTAAGAGGAAATGCTACGGGTCATTTTTCCATACAAACGTTCTCGACTAATCCCTCGCTGGTTTTTGACTCTAGATCAATAATTTTTTCACACAAGAATAATATCATCATTATCTATGTCGGTACGTTTTGATTTTTTTGATATTTTTGTTTTCAAAAGTTTTAGGCTACTTCAAACAGCGCTTAAAACGGCCAAATAAATATGCCGCAAACAAACGCCCAGTACACAAATTGTATAATAATTAGCACAAAAAGCTAAACGGTCCGACACAGAATATCTAATTCCCATTCAATTTACAAAATTTCGTTAAGATTGCTTTAGTTTTGGCGGGGGGATTAGTCGAGAACGGAACCTCGATTTTGATGATTTTTGCCTCGGGTTTTTACACGCAGCTGCAGTTGTCTCTATCGCACTGACATACACGCCGCTCGCAAGCGCGACAGAGATATTGAGTGAAAAAATCCCAAAATTGAAAAAGGGTTCGCGTGGTATTTCATCTTAATTGGGATTATCATTAATTAAAAGACAGGGATCCTTTGAGTTATTCCGGGTGTATGTTATGAAGTAAATGTAACAAAAATACTCATTAATTTGATTATGCTATCCATTGAACACGGTGAAGACATCATCGTCGTATATTTTTGCTTAAGGCAATGTTTAGTTGCAAAAACGAGGTGGGGTTTTATGATTTATTTATTCTTCCCAACCTATCGCCATGTTTAAAATAATTATGTCAAATACGTTACAAAAACACGTAGATTTTGTTTTTGAACAACTGTTTATAAGCAAACGTTATTAGGTGAACTGCTTTAGTATATCGACGTCTGACACATCACTAGTGACGCCGGTGAATAGATGCGAATTGATTTGATTTACGGGGTGACGTCGGCGTCGATAAGCGGCGTTAACGAGCTGCGTGTCGGCGGCGCATCGACTGCATCCCGCATCGACTGCATGAGGTACCGTCTGCAGTTCGATACATATTGCCACGTCACAGACGCCGCCGCTGTATACGCTTGCACACGTCGCAGATTCCGCGCTAGGCTCAGTGACACGAATCTGGTTTGAACTAGTTTTGAAGTATTGACACACTGTGATCATCGTTTGCACGACTTGCACTCGGATTTATCATATTGCACGTGTAATGTTAAGTGTGATTGGCGTCCGTGAATGGGTGTAAGGAGCTCCGTCTATCTTGTTATCCAGCCAAGCCTGCTATTCCTTTTTCTTAAAGTGATGATACGGGTACTCACGATATGTATTTTGGACGCCGATTTTCCGACCCAGTTACATCGATCGTGGTCAGGGAGAAATATTGACAATGAAAGTCAAGTGAAATTTGACAGACGACATTAATTTGATGATTTGACACAATTTCATTAGTGTATCTACGTCTAGTTCGTTTTTGTGTAAGAAGCATTTAGCAAGGTTATGGACGGCCACGACTGACACAACAATCTACTCCTGGAATCAAACCATTTCGTCTATCCCGAACCCGCAGGTGACTGATCTACCGAGCAACTGCCACAAAGTCCCAATATTAATTTACTTACCAACTTATTTATATCCAGATATAAAAGCCAGATAGATTATCGAAAACGGGCGTTGGTTCACAAACTTAGCACAAAGCCTCATGTCCTCTCTGTGTTCTGATGCAAATTAATTGTAACAGCAATCTGACCGGCGGCCAGCTCCACAAAGCGGTGGTCGGCGGTCGGCGGCCATCTTGCCGGAAGTGTGGTCGGGACGCGCGGCTGCTTCCGGCCGGCGGTCGCCGCTACAGTAACACTTGTCTGTTGACCGTACCGTGCGTTGATGTGTTCCACTCACCATTCACAACACCGCTGGTAGTCCCGTTCCACTTGGTTACAAGTGTTACAATCTTAAGCTGAAGTGGAAAGAATGTTAGCGTCGATGTAAGCATTACAAATCGCGGGCTTGAAAACATAAAGCGGGAAGGTTACGTTACAACATGTATCTACATGTAAGTCATAACAATAAACCTCAATAACCATTGGTTAATTTGTACCTTTATTAAAAAGTGTGTATTACGTAACTAAACAGTGTGTAATAAAATATCTTTGTCTATCGCCATTTTCCATGTTTAAAACGTCCACAAGGCCTATCTGTTCAGATGGGTCGTTGTGAGCTAGGCGTTAGCGAAAATTTTTGACGTTTTCGCACTATTGACATTAGTAATAATAAGTCAATGTTTCGCAGCGACCAAAACGACCGGGTGCCCATTGGAACGCTTAGAGGAATGTTTTGAGCGTTGTGATCGCTTAGTGTAACGCGCCCATAATGTATCCAAATTGTCACTTTGTGCACTGTAAGCATTGTTTGTATATTACCGTGTTAGTACTGGCAAAGTGCGGATTGGCAGTGAATACACGTCTTTGAGTACATTATGGAGAACTCTCGTGTGGGCAGGTTTACTCATGATGTTTACCTTCACCAAATCAAGTGATAATTAACTTCTAACAGGCTCTTATTTTTTTTAAATGTACAAGTGCACCGAAGATTCTTACCCAGTGCCTCCCTGTTTGGGAGTCCAGCGGTCTGACCTCTTGACTATTCCTGCATTTTTTTAGGTATAAGATAAAATAAAGGTTACCCATCCGTTTTAAACTTACAAACACTTAACAATTACATAGGTATATTATATAACCAGTTGAACGCCATGCCTGGGTAGGTACGCAGCGGAGTGAACGTGAACCCTATCTCAGCTATTCAGGATTCAATAATTTCCGAGCGGTAGTGAGATCGTAGTTAAGATAGAAAAAGGCAAACAATTGTAGTCTCGAACAGCTTAGCGGTCGTGGTCGTGTCTGCAGTTACAACTTAATGTCGCGATAACTACAAATACGAACTGAGTCGCGACACACGGGCGTATGTTACGTTCTTGACGGTCTTTGTCAGTAAAAGTGCTCTAAAATAGACAACTAGCAAATGATACATGAGTGCTCGCAAAAAGCTCATCTTCGTTACTTTGAATCATTATAAGTTTCGTAAAGTTATACAAAAGAGATTGTAAATATTTTCCTATTAGCTGACTGTCAAGCAGACGAGTAGTACCTGGTACCTAGTACTTGATGGTCCTCGTAAATCATCACTGCCGACCGTATCGCCTGTTTTTGGTCAAGAAGTAAACACTTGCACAGCCCAGTCCAGTGGGAGGGTGAGCCTACCAATGAACGAGTATCGTTTAGATTAAGCCGAATGGAACAGATCCCGGTAAATTTCATTAAGACGGGCGTGGCGCTGTAGTCTTTTATACAGCAGGGCGCACAACGAGCAGGTGAGATTGACTTAATATCTATTTATTTATAAATATCAAGGACGGAGTCATTTATAACCAATAATTACAAGTACTGGTAATTAAATAATTATTTAAGTTAATTAAATGAATATTGACACAAGTTATTCGAAACAACGGGCCCTCGATAAGTGTTGCTAAAATAATTTACCCGAACGTAATGTGAGTGCATTAAATTTATATCTGATATAATTTTATATCTGAACAATGGTATGGATTCTTGCTCAGATATAAAAAAGCTATCATACTTGAAGCATCTTTCTTAACGCAGCGGGAACATTCGCGCTTCTGTTCCGTGTGTTTCCACGGAGCGGTGTGTTGCTATAAAAACTAACCGTCGCGATAAGAGCCCTAAGCCCTCGTCACGAATATTTTATTCCGTAAGGTAATCCTGGATATTGAGCGCGGTGTTTTGTTCGGTGAAGCCGTTTTATATTTTAAAACTTTATTTACATGGGCTAACCGACACAGTCGAGTTTCATCGTTCCATTATTTGTTTTAAAATATCAATTTTAAATGAATTATTGAGGGAACTAATAGGATATTCGAGAGGAAATAGTTAATAGAATAGTAGATGACTTTATAAACTGATGAGCTTTACCTTCCCCATTCTGTCATGAGTTTTGACCCTTGATGGTAGCCCATAGTGCAGGGTCCAGTTTTTGTAACTTTAAAAGCCTGGAGCGTTCTTCACCTTTTTTGTCCCGGCGTAGAAGAGTAAAGGGGTTATTGGCCAACCTAATGGGGTTCTGGCTTTTACACGTTTGGCTTAATGATAGTCTGAAATCTGAGAGTGACAACTGCAGTTGACTGTTGTGCATACAGTGCGTGCTGTTTAGTAGCGCCCAAGGCATGTTGTCGCTATCGGTCACAACAAGTACTCTCAAAGTTGATCAGTCGGTAATGATTACACAAATCGTCGGGCTGTACGCGATAAGAAGTACTAGATGCGTATCGGCTGCAATATCTGAGCTGAAAGTTTAACCTCTACGAGCAGTGTTTTTGCTGTACGTCGCGTGTAGTCGTAATCAACGCCAGCTTACCCAGCTAATGTTGATCCCATTCAAAATTTGAAGCCAGTTTAATGATAACGCGGCGACACTCGTGCAATGTTCAATGCGAGTTCATTTCAACGAGCTCCAAACGCCTTTGTTCATGAAAAGCAAATGAGCTCGCTGCGATGTGCGCGAAGTAGATCGATGCTGGATATGATTGCATTAAATCAACTACATTTAGAGTAACATATTGACATTGTAAATGCTCGTAGGCGTAGTCTTAGCATATTTATATTGCATATTTATACTTATATGTTTGAAAGTTGGACTCCTGAACAGGGGGATCTGGGTTCAAATCTCGCACACAAAATTTATGTGCGTTTTGCACAATTTAATTTTTCAGTAAAGAAATCTTCACACCTGAGAGTGCCCAATAATGTTCTCAGATATGTGTGAAGTCCACCAGTCTTCATTGTGTCAACGTGGAAGACTATGGCCTGCATTCCTCATATTATGGGCAGCGTCTCGTCCTGCCGTGGGACAGTTATGGGTTCAAACCCCCCACGCACCTCTAATTTTCAATAATGATGTACGTATTAGAATTTAAATATCACTTGCTTCGGTGAAGGAAGACATCGTGGGGAACCTGCACGGTATTAGTTCAGGCCCAGTTAGTGATAACTGGTCAACGAAATCATGTCGCATCTAGTATAATATATGTGTTGCATTTGAAAGTGCGCTGGTCCGAGCAGGAGCGCTCCGGACAAGGCAATATTGTGTATAATGTTGAAATGTACGTTATATTTGCATGTAAATAAGATGTCGCTGCAGCGGAATAATTATAAGCTTGAGCAGGTGGTCGCCGGACAGTGGACGGTGGACGGTAATTCCCCGAGATTGGCGGCCAGCCGGCACCGTGGTGTAGTCGTAATTTACATTTTCTGAGGACATCGTTAGACGCTGTGAATATGATTAAGTTATTTATTTAACTTTAGTTATCACCGCTTTCTGCTTGGTGCGGGTTTGGCTTTGATGTTTTGGTTCAGTCTTTGATATGAGCTTATCGATTAACAGTTTTACTTGTGCTTGCCGCAGGATCGGACTGAAAAACAGTGTCGTTATAATAACACTCCAAACATTGCCACAGTTACCAAATGTTCAGAACCTACTGCCAGTGCAAATTATTATGATAATTTGTTTTAACTTTTTCCTGTTAAATGATATGCCAGATAAAAATAAATATTTTAACGATACGCATGACGTAATGGTTCGTATGCTGGAATGCCGTTTGAAGGGTCCTGGGTTCGATTCCCAGCGCGGTGGAAAATTGAATGATGAGTTTAAATTTCAGTTTGTGGTTTGTGTGAATATCAAGCTAATGGTCGTTTTAGTTTAGTAATGATGACCGAGTAACGACCATAGCATTATGGTGGTACAAATTATAACGTAGACAAGAAGAAAACTAGAACAATCTAGGTACGCTTAGTTAACGAGTAGTCGACTATTGCTACGGAACCACTTCAACGGCCCGACGCGCACTTAGCCGCTTATTTTTATCTTAATAAAATGGCTCGAGGCATTCAATTAAAATCGAAGGAAAATGTTTTTGGAGATGTTTAAACAACCTCCCCCTCACCCCCCGTCCCCCCCCCCGCGCTCGCCCCGCGCCGGAGTGGAGTCAATCAGGTGGCAGTTCGATGGCTTAACCGTGTCAAATGGTTCGTGTCGATCCGAGGCTCTCGATCTTATGGGGCGCCATTATTCACTTCCCATAAACCCTTTGCAATTCTTTTAGAAGTTTTTGCCTCCATTTATCAGAAATCGTCGAGAAAATGGCGCTTATCTACTAGGATAAAATATATTCATATACCGCTTGTGGCGACACTGGCGTTGCCGGTTGGTTGGCCCAGTTGGTTACGTGAACACGATTACGTATTGTCATGGGTTCGATATAATCTATCTATACCTATCTATACTAATATTATAAAGAGGAAAGATTTGATTGTTTGTTTGTTTGCATCAAAACTACTGAACCGATTTGAAAAATTCTTTCACTGTTGGAAAGCTACACTATCCCCGGGTGACATAGGCTATATATCTAATATAGAGGAACTACTTGATTTCTACCTGCATATTAAGCCACCTCAAACCAACTGAAATCAATTATGAATTAATTATTTATTATACCAATAAAACCGAGCCTCAGCTGCTCTTTCGGCCGGCAACACATCGGTGGCCTTCTGTTAAAAAAAGTTAGTTTTTTAACTAAGTTGGAAAACCAAATAAGAGTCTGATTCGCCATTTTATTTTGCTGGCTGGATGATAGCTGGATGGATGCTGGTTGACAATGGGTGAAACAAACGTCGGTCCGTTATGTCTGAATCCAGTTACTGTTATGTTAAGCGGAGTTATAAATAAATCCCGAACCTCCCCAGGGACGATCATCTAGCGGCGGTAAATCTCCGAGCCACAACATTTTTATACGACCAGACATCCTAATACTTACAAAGGACGGCGTATAATTCATGTACTCGGTAACAAAATATAAAGCCGTATGCGTTTTAAACGTGCTTTAAAAACCATTGAGCACAGCGCGAGGAAAATAAAAGCGGACGTGAAATAGTGGCACGGGAGACGGCCACAGACCGCGGCAGGCGGAGAACTGGCACTAAACTACGATTGTATGACACGGCCGGGACTGCTATTAGTAGTTACTACTTACTAAACCTATCTATTTGTATTACCTTTAAACAATGAGAAAAAGTAAAATGAATCTGAAGTTGAAGATGCATGAATTTTTTAGCTGTGTGAACGTGTGTGTATGCATATGTGTGAAACTAAATGGTTTGAGGGTCTGCTTTTGTAGTTTAAAGCCTCAAAATGGTAACAATGGAGGAGGTGATAGCGGCAGGTCAGTATTTTGGACTTGACGATAATTATTTATTTTTATATAATGTATGTTAGCAGACGAGTTACCTGATGGTAAGTGGTCACCATCGCCCATCGATACCACCAACATCAAATAATAAAAACAGGAAAGAAAGAAGAAAAAGATAAAAGTAGGTTTATTTGACACAACACAACTATGCGTTTGCTACAACCAATAACAATGTTATTTGTATTAAGAATGACGGGAACTATTGTTCTAAATGGTTGCGTTTGTTTCACTTTCGCCATATTTCAAGTTAGTCATTTCTATGTGTTATCAGCTCTGTGGGCGGCACTGCATAATTTTACAAAATGGCCGTGGAGTGATGCATCCATTGCAACTGCTTTGTATGTTTAATTTTTTATAACCATTAAATGTTGATGTAAAATTCAACTTCAACATTTAAAACTGTCACAGCATATTCTGTAACTGAATTTAATTTGGAAGAAATAATTGTGAAATGTTGAAGAGAAATACAATATTTTTCTTTTTCTAGGAGTGAGAAGAGTTATAAAAATCAATTGCTGCTCGTTAGTCTCGCTAAAACTAGAGAACGGCTGGACTGATTTGGCTAATTTTGGTTTAAAATTATTTGTGGAAGTTCAGAGAAGGTTTAAAAGGTGAGTAAATATTAAAATTCATTTTTTTTCATTTATTGATTCTGAGGCGGCACGAAGTTTTCCCGGTCAGGTAGTAAAGTATAAAATCCTTTCACTCAAATAGATATTAGTGAGTGAGTATCCTGGGCTATTTTAGGTACCCTGAAACTAAACGACAGGGCGGGGGAAGCACTGGTGCCGATTGACCACACTCACCTACGAGAAAGGAAATTTTGGTGGTAGGAATACTTTAGAATCCTGTCGATCTCCTAAAGGTGCCGAGTTTATGGAGTTTATGGCCTAGAGAAAACAAGAAACTTGTTTCTTGGACTCGTCGAATGGAATACAGTCGACCAATTACAAAACTCACTCCAAGCTATGGAATTTAGACATAGTTTGTATTCTGTTTCCCTGTGTGACTGAGAGTCGGCAGAACCGCTCCTGTGTGCGCGCACCTCTAATGTCATCTGCATAACAATGGACGCTACGGGTTTGCCGTAGCGGAACGTCGTCATTAATAATTGTAGAATATACAATCTATGCAAAGATATAACTATAGATGCGTTATGTTAATACAACCCGAGTTATGCTTTCTGATCCGCTCCGATGAAAAACGATAATTACAACTATGGATGCGAAAGATATGCGGAGCGTATGAGACAAAAAGAGACTTTCATGAAAATTGCAACAGTTAGCCGAATTTGACTGTCTCACTATTCGCCAGTCACATGTGTAGGTACTTCTTTTTTAACTTAAAATATCATCTATGATAATAGTGTTGTTGCACTTGTAAAGTATATGACGATTATAATTAGGGAAAGCGACATATAACGAGAATACCTACTACTCTGGAACAGGTCGGCCTTTTATTACTTTGTTTATTTACAATAATAAATCAATATTTTTATAATAAAGATTACCTGATACTACGCTCCGGATTGGCTGCACACGAAGTAAGTAAGTCTGGTAAGTTACCGTTGCCCACTGATGCCAAAGTCGTAACCGAAGCGTTCTTGGCGAAAAGAGAAGATAGAATAAATTTGGTATTCATTTTATTATTCATTTAACATAAGTTACAGGATAAATTAAAACGGAGCGAAGTTTCCAACCAAATCATCTGCTTGTTAGCCGGCTCGGCGCTGTTTAAAAAACTATGAATTTTCTTTTAACTAAAGGAATTAAAAGCCTGCCTAAAAGTAAAACTTGATAGTTCCAGGCGAGTTATAAATTGCGCTCATTTAGAACTTTAAATCTTGGAGTCGGCCGGAGCCGGCGGCCGGTGGAAACTTAAACGGGACGGAACGTGTCCGGTGCGGCCGCGCGGCCCCGAGGTGATGTCGTGTGCCTTAAACTACGAGCAACTAGGAAAAAATATTTTTCATCCCAATTCTGTCTTGTCGACCACGCATCAAATTCAAATAATTTATTTCGTTTTAGGCTTGACACCTCATTTAACGAAAGTCAATATCTAGTAATCTCTACCAAAACATTAACTATTAACATTATACATTTCATTAAAAATAGTTCATTAAAAATGGGTTGAACCCATTGATGGCACCCCACTACTGAACCCCGTGCTCAGTAGTGGGGTGCCATTCCTCTCATCCCTCTCATCTCTCCTCATTCCTAAAGAGGAGTAATAAATAATTATGTAATATCTCGATAGACAATACCACTCTTATCTTGTAATCGGTGGTGGATGCCTTTGGTGTTTCTCATGTCCTCGGGCGACGAGGACCACTAAGACTCATTATCATATCGTTGTTGTCGGCTATTTACCTACATAAAAATCGTCGTAACCAATTACTTTTACTATACGTAATATAACGTTATATCAGATGTAATTATCTTAGCACAAAACAAATTCTAATTCTCAGACTTCAAACATCTTTTAAAATACTATTTTATGATTGCCTTTTTGAATGAGAAATATAGAAGGTCATCAACGGTTTAATTAAGTTTTGAAACTCGTCCGAATTACACAAAATAACTAACAGTACTCATAGATATGGAGATCTTGTAAAATCAATACTAACTTTTAAATAATGCTGAACTACCCAACATGCACGCAGTTACGCAGAACTTGAACCCTTGTGATATTTTATACGGGTACCTATAGATTTGGCGTTTCTAATCGCGCAGTTTGATGACGTACGTTTTTATGCAAGTTCACACGTGTACGAGTATACCTATAAATAGGACCTCTAAGATTTGTTCATGCGCTTCAAAACGCCATAACGTGTACCAGAGGTAGAAGATAGCCCATTGCCTAAAACAATGATGGATTTAGACGCTCCTTTAATTTAGTCGTTACAATATTTTCTAAGAATACCGTGAAGTTACCAGGAAATCCTAGATGAAATCAGACGTGGTTAGCAGTACTGTTCGGAGGCATTTTCTTCAAACTTGTCCCGCGCAGATCCCAAGAGAATAACTTTGGAACCGGTCCGAGAAAGAACAACTGGTCGTGCGCCGTGTTCCGAATGCGGGCGGCGGCGGGGCGACCACCGCAATCATAACACATCGATACACTGTAGGTATAAGGAATACCTGTCTAATCACATTGGAGCCACTGGGATTCGCCAATTGCTGAAATTATTCCATTGGCACCGGCTTATGCTGATACACACGTGGCCGCCTGTTTAGCCAGCAGGGTCGATGTTTGAAATAGTGCACACGTTACTATACAAGCCTGAACATTACCTCTGGTACACATTTGACATTTTTAATCGCGCGCTTTGATAACGCGCATTTTCATAACTAGGTACTCATTCAAACGGACGATTCTGTACAAAGGTTCAGCAAACGCACGTTTTCAGATTTCATGCAAAAGTAAGTTCTTAAAACGCGCGTTATCAATGCGCGCGCTACTCAGCGATAAATGTGTACCAGGTGTTAAACGTAGTCTAAGTAATAAAATTATAAGCGGATTTATCCTTCAATGGATCTGATGGTTAGATACTGGCCAGCTATCTGCAACCTGCCGACTAGGTAACGTGGCGTCGTTAGTCATTCTAACGTGTCCTTGATTCTGCTAAACTTCTTCACACACACACAATTATGTTGCTCAGAGCCGTCCATCCAAGCTGGACGAAATTCCGTGACGTGTGTAGCGGGAATTAAAAGAAGTACCGTTGAATGGTTAAAACGAACTTGTGAAACTCTTCGGGAGCTGGCATGCTGCCACCGCGCCGCGCCACGCCGGGGAATCCAGTTAACAGCGACGTTCGCTTCCATTTTGATGTTACTTTCTTCATATTAAAAACTAAGACGAGATATACAATGTGTCCAAACGTCAAGTCGTTTTGATAGTAACATTTGATAGTACATTTTTTTTTATGGAATTAAGTTATCAAATGAGCACCACCTTCCGCTGCCGCCCATGACAACTAAGACCGACTTAGAACAAGACTCAAATGGGGACTGGGATAGTTAGTCCGGTTAAAAATGTAGTATTCTAGTAGTAGTATTAAATGTCCAATGTCGAGATTGGACCACATTAAAATATAGCGACTGTGGCATGTGGAACGAATTTCCTCCTAACACTGATATGAGGTTCTATAAGAAAGGCGTAAAAAGAGCTCCTCTTCAAGGCCTGCGATCCATTAACTCCTCTGGTTTTGCTCAAGGACAATTTGTGCCCCCTTACCATCAGGTTGCTTGGCTGCTCTTTCGTCAACCCTTCGAGGTATAAAAAAGTATAATCAGAATACCTACAGACTGCTAAAATGTTATTGTAACAACACAATCACTGTTTTAGTAAACGTAGCTAGTACCCAGTCAAATTAAAATGAAAAAGAGGTTGCTTCTAAGTCAATGTTTCATGTTCAGTACCCCGTAGTTTCAGCTTTCAATTTGATATAAGTGTGATATGTGAGCGTGCGCGGCACTCGCAGCTATGTATGTACAAATGGCCGCGAGCGAGCGCTCGTTTGTAACGAGGTCTTCGATATCACCATGTAGGTGTCGCTGGGAAATTACGAACACATAGATTTTGATCAAACTCTTCAATTTACGTACGAGTAAGATGTTAAAATGTATTATTTTATAAGTTGGGATAGGTTAGGTTGGATTAAATGAAATATAATATAAATTATATATCGCCTTTAGTTGGCATTGCTCCTATTTACTTTCCTTTATATTTATGATTAAAATATTACGACCCATTTCAATGTGCGTGTTAGGTACCAGTAAAGGTTACTGAAAACGAATCGGCCGGTTACCTACTTGTTTGTACTTTTAAAGGAAAAAATAGTAAGGTTGTTACCAGCAACAGGTCTTGTCGCCCCGCACATTGATTTATAGCAGGTTGAATAATTTAAAGAGGCTTCCACACCGTTCATTGTTTTACTGATGTTACTGAGTTACAGAGCTGATGTAGGTATGAAGTTCATTATTTTATGCATCACACGTTCTAATGTCAAATCTAGTAAAAACCCGCTTAGCTTCGAGAAGCTTTAAAACAATGTTAGGCACGATTTTTGAAACTGACGTATCTTTTATTTGTGGACCGATTCTATAACTGAAGTGATCAGTTAAGCCGTTTCTGAAATTAGTGGGAACCAACGCACAGACAAACGGACGATCAGCTAAAATTTTTAAAAATTGAATTTGTGGGTTAAAATATATTGCCTCATGTACATAACATGTATGTATTCCAGGCATGGAAAGTTATATGACGCACCATATGGCGCAATGCTGACCACGCCGGACAGCTGTCCGAAGGTCCTGTATTGGATTCCAAGCGAGACGGAAAATTGAGTGACTTTAAATTTATGTTTTCGGCCTGGGTGTGTGTTCTTGTCTTTGGAGTTGTCCATGTCACCCACGACATAAGGAATTGAGTACTTATTGAGTGGGTAGTGTTATTATCTTAAGTTTTATTAAACGTACGTATGTTTAAATGTGGAAAATATTTGCTGAGCGACGACACCGGCTCCGCTCAGTGTGGTGACCGAATGGATCCGTTCACCCGCTCGCATCAATTATTCGTCGTCCGCCGCCGCCCACACTCATTTATTCCATTCCGTTTTTAAACATTGCCTTTATTTGCTCTTTTAAATGTGCTGCACCAAAAACAAACGAACTTTTATCATACCTACTTAATAAGACACTAACGGGGACTGAGAGACAATGACCTGAACAAGGAGACCTATAAGCTTGAAACTTTGCAAACGGATCCTTTGGTGAATGCAAACGGTGAATGAAACGGTGGTAAATGCAAAAAATGACGTTCATAAGTGTATTGAAAATACCTACATGAAATAAATGATTTGAGTTTGAGTTTGAGTTTTTGAGGGTTCTGTGCCCAAAGAGACAAACGGAATCCTACCTCTGCTGTCTGTGTGTCCGTCATAAGGCTCTGTCTCTTGAACGGAAATAGGTAGACGCCTGAAATTTTCACAGAATGCGTGTTACTTACTGTGTGTGTGTTAAATAATAAAAAAGATCCTAAACGGGGTTGCCATTCAACTTCCAAACTTCGATATGAAGCACTTGTTGTTGTGACATATAGCTTGTTATTGACCAAATAATTAGAGCTAATTGGGAAATGATGGACAGGAAGAAGATGATCGCTGGGTGCGGTGGCTCGTGAGTCCGTCTCACTCTTGGCTGGTTTAATACTCCACGGTTGTATGTCCTCACTAACAAACGATTGGAAGCATCAACACCTTGGACTTCATCGCCACTAACCATCAGGTGGGATTGTTCAATTGTTGTCAAGCACTTACTTATTTTTATTATGAATATTTTATGTCATTAATATTATTACTGGTATCATTATACTTCTGTGAAGCTTGTTCGGCTAAATACCACCCTTTTGTTTAGTCAGCCGATTCGTCGTGCCCGGCTGAGGACTGAGAAGCAATATTTCCTTTATTCTCCCTTCATTCTTGTCCGGCGACGCTTAAGCCTTAAGTATAACACATGTCCATAAGCGACAGTGACCACTCACCGCTATCTGGCCCAGGACCTCGTTCGGATAACATAAAACAGAAGAGACAAAATCGTTGAGCTATTAGGTTGTGTGAGTGCTATTAAAATGACCTAAAGTGGAATGTTTATACCGCGCACCGCGGCGCGCGTCACGGTCCTCCGTCCGGTTCAATTTGGTGACCGAATGGATCCGTTAATCCCGCGCGCATCAATTATTCCCCGCGCGACAACTAAAATATTCAATTCCGTTTTTGAACGACACGACTATTTATATTGTCGTGTTAAATGCATCTATTACAAGCGCGCTGTTGGTACATTGTAAACGTAAAGCTTTGAATAAATCTTTATTTTTTGTCTATATTTGATCAAGATTTGTACCTATATGAATTCTCCAGTGTATTCTTAGGGCAGGATCGTTTTTTTGCAAATATAATGGCGACTACTGACTAAAAAAATATAGTCTATTGTGTGATGAATAATTTAGGATCTTATAGAAATCTCATGTGAGACAATTGTGTCTGTTTGGTGTCGGAGGTCGCTATCGTAGACCTACCCACTCTCTTGAATAAGGACTTGAAATAACTGACCTCTGAAAGGAGATCTCCGAGAGAAGTATTTGCTTGAATTTACTTCGAAAGTTGTGATGTGTTTGTTCATGTCAGAGAAATAGGAATGACTACTAGTCACCGACCACACAGTCCACACAGATACACCTGTGGGTCATGGCCATGGGGTGTGTGGTCGGTGACTAGTAGTCGACCAAGTTAATTAGATAGAGACCAAGTTAAGTAGAATGCGGCACGTTTCACGTGACACGCTAATATTTTTCCGGTTATAATATTACTTTTGTTGTTGCCAATTATGTTAACTTCGGTAATATTACTCAAGTTTATGGTTAGCTATATTAGTTTAGTTGGTTAGCTTTTGGTTTAGTTGTATCTACGTATTTATTGTGTTACAATCATTAAAAAAATATGTGCATTAGTGAAGTACCTAGTAGTAAAGAAAAATATTAATGACGTTAATTTCTTTCTTGTATTAAGACACAATAAAAGTGACCTTTTAATAGTTCTAGCAATAAATCCCTCGTTTAAAAGGCAGCCTTAAATAGGTGCTAAAATTCTATATTACCCCATTCTGCTCCACCTCCTGAAGGCCGCTGTAAATCCGACGGTCAGGTCGGGAGCGGCCCAAATCGCGTATTTCTTTTGTTATTCCACCCTCATTATGGCTTAAAGGGTTGGTTTCGGGAAGGCCTAGTAAGTGATATAAGGAGGGTTTGAAGCTCCGTTGCCTTTTACAAATACCTGAAACAATTCAGGCTTTTATTTTATTCGAAGATTTTATCGTTGTATTTTTATCTTCGATAAATGTTTACCGGCATATTAGGTATCTACGTAGTTGAAGTAGTAAATTTTAAATCTATGTATATAAAAGGAGAAGCTGACTGACTGACTGACGTATCAACGCAGGGCCTAAACTATAAGGGTTAGAAACTTGAATTTTTGCACAGGGGTTCCTTTTATAACGGTGGGGGAGCACTAAGAAAGGATTTTTGACAATTCGGGGTGAATTATCTAAGAGAAGTAAAACGGGGGTGAAAAGTTAGTATGAAACTTTGCCGTTTTTGAAGGTATTCGAATGAAATTCAGAATGAAGGTATTTCGTTGAAAGTTATGAAACATGTATATTTTTTTTCTAAAATCATCCCTTAAGCGGGTAAAAGGGGGGGGGGGGGGGCAATGTTAGTATGAAAGTTCTCTGATTTTATCAACTTTTATATTATAACTAACTATTAACTTTTATATTTATTTATATTAAAGCGGTCTAACTTAATCCGATAATGTGTTACATGGCAGTGTGAAGCAAACCCGTCAGCCTCTGGCAAGGCTGCATTGTAACAATTGGAAAGTCATCTAACTAGGTGTCACCTGCCGCTTTAAAATGTAAATCCCAATACAAAAGTCACGTCCAAAACCCATAAAATCATAACTCATGTATTTTATTGCTAGTTTTATAGTATTTTCATGGTTTCGACGGATTCAACATTGTTGCATATAATGGAAACGGAGAGGCCACGGAACAAGTTTTACGGCTTATGTTCCAGCACGTTCTAAACGACCATCACTCGACGGTCGGCGATCATCGCTTGCTTCACAAGTTAGTCTACGGTGACGCGTGCGTTGTTACTAACGCGTCTTACCTAATATGTCGTTAGTGGTTGCAATAGTTATATTTAAAATATGTTGAATGTTATAATTCATCGGTTTGAAGTTGATGATATCGTTTAACGAGAATATTCAGAGGGAAGAGCAGAACAATGTCAAGCAGAATGGTGACCTACTGTTCGATGACGCGGTCGGTCGGCTGGCAGCGACGTCGCCACCTCAATATAAAAGAATGGACGATAGAACCCCTCTGGTGAGCTCAATTTCTTAAATTATTTATCATAGCTTGCTCGTATTTTTACAGTAAATACCTAGGTACAGTTTGCGCCCGCGAAATATTGTCGCATAGGAATTTGTTTCGGAACTTATTAATTATTTTATGCATTTTTCTATCAAACAGAGATTCTTGTTATTGATTTATCCATATTTTTTTAAAAGGCTTAATTTTACGAAATATTGTTGTAAGTTGTAGAATGTAGAATTGGAGAGAATGCTTTTAGCATTTAGTCCGCCTTTGTTTCTGTACAAATTTGTATGGTATAAAAGTTTTTAATAAATAAAATGTAGAAGCAAATTTTAAACTTAATTATTAATACAAATAATTATTATTGATAACGGAAGTATTTTAATAAACTTTGATGATTTTTTAATAAAAGCCAGCCTTCCTATTGAATAAAAGATTTTATTGAATTTTAAACGTGTCTGAGATGATGATGTAATTAAAAAGAATTACTAAGTATAATATTTGAACATTTATCAGGCGTTGTGAGTTTTTATTTGTTTAAACTTTATGCACCATACAACAGCAGTAGAGAGACAAAGATTTTCCGAGTAAACCTTCAGGCAGTGTGAACATAGCAATATGGCGTATATTATAATTATAGTATAGTTAGTAAGTACGTTCATGGTATGTATGTCCATGGTAGGTATACCTACCTATGTGAAAATACTGGTATCGTATTCTACTGAGTAAGTACGTTTGGTACAGTCTCATATACGGTTTATATTTAGATGAAGTCTCTGGACACGGCCCACTAGTGTTCATGCTGTTCACTTGTCCACACTGCTCCAGTACAGAATGGTGTACAGATTAATGGGCCCGTTGTTGCTAGTTTCAATGCAGTCAGTTGGCCTAATGAACGACTGCCATGTGACAATAACAATTGTGCCGCGGCACGTGAAGCATAGTAGTGACCATTTCGCTACCAACAACGGCCATTCAACTCGCTGACCGCCGCTTGCCGCTGCGCCGTCCAAGATGCCGTCCGTCGGTGTATTTCTGAGGAATGTCAGAAGCCGCTGGATTATATGAGCTTCAGAAAGTTGTTGAGGTGATGGCCCCTATGGTTACCATGCTGGACTGCCATTCGAATTGCGATTACCTGGGTTCGATTCCTAGCGAGGCGTAATTTGGAATGATGAGTTTAATGACACCCATGATACAGGGAATCCTAGTATGACGCTATGAGTGTGTGGCGTTAATATTATCATAAACATTGTGTCGGCATCGTTCTACACGTCACATAGTGACGTCACGTTAGGCCTGGAGTTTCCTACACCGCTCGCATTTCATATACAAGCTCCGAACATGAGCCATTGGAGCTTCGGAGCACGATCGCTCCCCGGGTACAACGCCTCGCCTGGCGGGAGATCGCCCTTTGGCTAAAGTAGACACTGAAATAGATGTTTAGGCCATTTTCGTACTCGACGACCCCGCGGCCTTGTTGGTAGTGTCCCTGCATGTGAGGATTCCCGGATTCGATTCCCGGCCGATCCAGATATTTATGTGAGAGATAAATGTTTGTCCTTAGATCATGGCTGTTAATGGTGTGTTATTTGTATTGAACATGGGACTGTAAATGAGACGCGTACAATTTTTTTGAGGCCGGTGCGTTTAATTTTCGACTGCTTTGCTTGCAACGACCTCAAAAAAATTGTAGGCCCTAAATTTTTTGTGTCATAATCTTAAATTATTATCTTAATTGATTACATTTTTTATGGAAACTGTTTTTGTTGCAGATGAAGTCATGTAGCATTGAAGGTGCCGGTACAGGTGGCTGTTGGCTCGCCGCGCTGTGCTGTTCCACTCTGGGTATACTGTTAGACGTCGCCTTCAATCGTCTTAAAAAGCATTAAAGTTGATAGTCTTTGGGGATATTCTTGTTAAGGGCTAGTGACTACATTTACAGGCTTGGCGACAAACTACGTAATGGATTATTTATTTTATTTATTTATTTACTACGTAGATAAGTGTCGTGGAGGGGGTTGGGCTTCCTTGCTCCAGGCTCGTATCAATACTTCTGTACTGCTGACGCTGCAGACGCTCGACAGCAGGATCTCGCTTCACTTGACTTTAAAGCGCGGATAATAATTCAGTGAAAATCTATTTAGGACGTGACTTCAGTAAAGAAAAGATAATGCTTGGATTAACTTTTTTATTCTTACTGGTTAGTAAGTACACTGCTCGGAATCGAATGAACTGAGGAGTCTAGGTTCGCCTTTATATGGCTGAGAGTCCTTCCAGAAACCACCAAGGAAATAAGTGTTCCGGCACGTACAACCATTAAACTGATTGACGCGTCTTTTCACGGTCTAATTTACCATAACAACAGGAAAATCCATAAATGATTAGGTTTTCGTGGTGGACTACTGGTACAACATTGTTGCAGATATTAAAATATCGTAAAATTTGTTTGTTTCCAAAAGGCTTATCAGCTTCCGCAAGGCGGATTACTTCGTAATTTATGGTTCAACTTTAACAAGTGAAACCTGTGGCTTTGCCTATGAATTAGGTTTTGATTAAAGTTATATATAAAAGACCTGAAGGGTCTGATATACATATATAACTCCTCCGCCGTTAAGAATGACATTATTTTGAAATTAAATATTTTCATTAGACTCCTGCTGCCATTCGATTTTACAATTAGTTGAGGTTAGTTAGATTACATAAGGTAAGGCAGCACTTGCTGCTATGGTAAGATGTTTATTCTAAAACATAATTACGACGATTTATAAAGCGTTTTCTCTTACCTTATTAATACCAGCCACCATAGTTTATAGGTTTAATTATAACTTATACAATTGTTTGTATACAACACATTTTTCGTTATACAAAAATCTTAACATTTATACTTAATAAATGATTACAATTTATTACACATTAAATATAATAAATTATTAGCGAAAGGTTTACCCGACTTTTTATAATTGATTCTTTGACCTAGTATGCCGTTGAATACTTACTTACTTTTGTGCTTTTGTGTGGGTGTTGTGGTACTTTTGTGCTCCGCGTCTTGATGCGAACTGGAATAACTTTCCTATCGTTATTCCCTATTACCACAGTTACTGTCGCTTGCTCAAATCTTGGTGAATCTTTAGGCTTACGTTTATTCACCAATTTTGTATAAATTGTATCACCAGTTATAAACTGACTCGTAGAGGCTACACTATTCAATTTTATTTTGTTTTGTGTTTGTTGTTGTTTGTGTTTGTTGTATGTGTTTGTTGTTTGTGTTCTATGTTTTTCCTTACGTTCTGTCATTTTACCACTAAGATATTTGTATAATATAGACGTTCTCTTTCTGTGGTCTCTAATCAGTGCTTGCATGTAATTATGGTTGTAATTGATATCAAAAGCACTTTTGCTGTCTGTGTGACCAAAGACTACTTCAAAAGGAGTAAATCCAGTTGCTGAAAGAATTGAATTATTATATGCTATTGAGGCATAAGTCATTGTATCTGTTACGTCAGTTGGTTTTTTCTAAAACTTAGCAAGTCTATATATTTCAGTTAAAGTACTATGGAAGCGTTCTATTAATCCCATAGAACTTGGATTATTAGGTGTTCCAATATGCAAATCGATTTTATGTAACACTAAGAAATCTTTGATTAATGCGTTATTAAACTCTGCACCAGGATCGCAACTAATTTTATATGGGGTGCCATAACGAGAAAAGTATTTCATTAGGGCTCTCACTACTTCTGGGGTTGATCGGTTAAAAGGAATTGCTTGACCTAATTTACTGAATGCATCGATAATAGTAAGTGTGTATTATAGTACTTCATTCTTTAAAAATTCTGATTTGTCCGATCTTAATGTCTCGAATACCGTATGTAACGCTAAGAAGTGTTTTTCAAGAGTATCTAAATAAACTATAAAATAATCTAGATAGGTTAAGCAGTATCCTTTCAGATCTTTAAGGACGTAGTCCATTGTTCTTTGGAAAGTAGCAGGAGCTGTTTTGCAGGGATTGGATATTTGTCGTGTATGGTTTTTTCATTTAATTTTCGATAGTCAACAACCATACGAAATTTTTGTTCACCTGAAGCATCTAACTGCTTAGGTACTAGGTGAACGGGTGCACTCCATGGTGAAAAGCTAGGTTGAATAATGTTATCGAGTAATAATTTTTTAACCTGATTCTTTATTTCTTCAACTTTTGAAGGGGATTGTCTGTATTGTTTTATGTACATAGGAATGTCGTCTTTATTACGGATGTGGTGCTTTACACTGTTAGTAAATGTTAGTGGAATTCCGTCACAGTATTATGTATCACGAATTCGTAACATAATTATACTCTCGATTGCTTCACGCTCACTTTTAGTTTCTATATGACCTAACCTTAACTTATTTAGGTTGTCGGTCAGTAGGTTTTCCTTAAAGCGGAGATAAAATATTTTATTAGCATTGAAATGAATTGGGATATTAATAAATTGTTTGTATAATATTTGCTGATCCAAATCTATAACGGCCTTGACCGATTTCAGCAAATCTATACCTATCAAACCATCATAGACGTCGTCAATGACATAAATGCATTGATTTCTATGCGTAAATGTAAAATTTATGACATTTAACTTGATGACTAAAGGTGTTGGTTATGGGTATTGATACGGCTTCCGTATGATTTCTCGTGGCTGTGTGCTAATGACACTACACGGTTCATAAAATTTTAGCTTATTATAATATTTGTTAACAATATTATTACTGATGAATGATTTAGCACTACCCGTGTCTATTATGAACTTCGCTCCGATTTCTGGCATAGTAATATATGGTAAAAAGTCGTTGTTATAATTTATTTTTCTTTGGGGACTGTGGGGGCGTTCATTCGAAAATTTGGGTCAAATGGACTGTTGACAAGTCGCTAGAAGTACTGGGTTTAGGTTCTGATAAATTATGGTAAGTAATAATTATTTCTTGGGCTTCCGGGTTTGTTCTTTTCCCGTTGTTTAGGTTTATAATACATCACAGGAGAGTTATCTGATGTTAGAGTCACACGATAATTTGATTGTGGGGTATAAGAAATATTCTTCGCAGAGAAGTTGGAATTTTCCCTTGAAGGGGCTGATGGAGAAGGTAGAATTATCCCGGGTGGTAAAGTTTGGGTTATCCGTGGTAGAAAAGGAAGAATTATCTCGTGTTGTGTAGAAGGGGTTACGCGAATTCTGTGGTGCGTTGTAAGAATTATTATTACGCGCCATTAATTCGTTGCGTCGAAAATTATAGTTGAAATTTTTCCTCAAATTGGGATGATAATTCGATCTGAGATTAGGACTAGATATGCAGTCGACATTATAACGGGGTCTTATAGGAATTCCTGAATTCATATGGGGTCTTTGAGGTAGCGATCTATTTTGACCTAAGGTATTCCTCATACGATATCGTGACTGAAAGTTTTCTTCTTCGATTGCAATTTGTGAAGCCTGTTCTAACGTAGTTGGATTTTTTAATCGGACAATGCGAATAAAATCGCGGGGCAAATTATATAGAAAGAAATTCAGTGCGGTATTCTTATATAATAATTAAAAGCTGTTGCGCAGTGTTGCATCATCATTACAAATTTTTTTTGATTACGAAGAGGTTATCGCGCACATCTGGGATTCTATTGCAAACAATTATGTATGACTCGTGGGGTTTTATTTTCATACTCTAATTCGATAGACACACATTCTTCCGATTTTTGATCTCCAAAATGTTGTAAGATAGCCTTTAGTTGGGACCAATAAAATTGTCAAATGAAAAATCCATTTCGCTAACCAACGCGGCTGCTTTGCCTGTTAGTTTACTCGTTATAATTTGTAGTAAAAACTTGAGAGGTGTCAAGGGACACCAACACAAACGACACGACAAAGAAAAACAATAAAACTGATTTTTGCTACCAGTTCGGCCTATTGAATATTATTTTGTTGCGGTCGTAAAAAGTAAGCGTGTCATCAGAGGATTATCACGAAACTATTTATCTTTAAGTATTAACAAGCGAAAGCACACGGCTTTGTCTATGATTTAATAAAATTTATATATTTAAAAGGCCTGGAGGGTCTGATATATATGTAACTATAAATTATAGTATGCACTTTTGCACATCACACCTATCTTTTTATTTTACATCTGTTGACATTGGCATGCCGTGCTTGTCAATAACTTCCATTGCTCAAACTGATTTTCTGTATAATGCATAATATGCATTTGTATGCAGTAAACCAGTAAAGTTGAAACTGGAGTTTGGTGTTAAACAAATAAGTCTACAATAATTGAATTGGCATTCTATCAATGAGTTCATTCACATTTTTTCCCCGTTGATGGTGGTTCAAAGAAGAATAAATAATTATTCTTTTTTTGTTTTTCCTTGTAAATGATAAAATGTGTCTTCAGCAAATTGTTCAACGTCGATTTTATTTCTTTGTAAAATATCTTTTAATTACTATTTCCATGTCTATGTTTTCGTCGGTCATCAAATTGGCATTTTCAATTTCAAATTTTGCTTTTGCGCGTTGAAATCTTTTTATTATCGGTTCTTGAAATACCAAAATTCGGAAGATATGTACGTAGTTTTTTATCCTTTCTGTGTACTGCTTGGAGCAGAGAAACTCGATCCCTTCAGGCGTTCTAGCAAAAGTTGCCATAGCTTCTGATTCTGAAAAAGCACCGTTTTCACATAATAATAAAATAATATTTGATTTTCGATTATAGTTGTTTGAAGTTTTGCCTTCATGTACTTTTAGAACTATTTATTTTTGTTCATCTTCCGATTCTAATAGCGTAATATGTTTGGGACATTAAATTATTTGTAAGGTTTCTGTGTCAAAATTACTTAATATTACTTCGAAAAACGGGTTTCTTAAATAAAAATAAATGAAAATTTTCTTTGATAATCCAAATGTTCTTGTAATAAGTCTTTAATCAGGGATGTGTTAAGAGGTATAAAAACTTCTAATATTTTCCTTTTATTTTTTGACTTAGATATTTGTTAATTTTGACTTCGTCACGATACTATTGACTAATTATAATTTGACGGGGCTTAGTATCAATGGGTTCATTAAGGACTGGAATTTTTAAGTTATTAGTGTCATTGAAGTTATCTTCGTCTTCGAATTTTTGTTCACCTGAAGCATCTAAGAGATCTATAGGGAATCTAAGGGATCTATAGGTATATCCAGGGTGAATAACTGTGTTGTATAATGTTGTCTGATAATATTTATGAATTTGATTTAAGATTGTGAAGATAAGCTTTGCGAATTCGAATCATGATTACGATTCATGAATTTATAATTAAAAATTTGCCTTAAATTGGGGTTATAATTGAATCTGGTGTTAGGATTAAATAATGGTCGCACGTTATATTGGAATCTAGGATTTACTCCAGAATTGCTATGAGATTTCTAAGGAATTTGTCTATGCTGACTAGAATTATTTTTCATACGATATTGCAATTGAAAGTTCTCTTCCTCAATTACAATTTGTAATGCTTTGTAATACAATTTGAAAATTTGGGTCATTGGGTATCTGACTTGACACAGTACCTGAGGAACTTGGTTGGGGGTCTGATAAATCATGATAAAAAGTATTCGACGATGTACTGGGCCTATTTGTATCCCTTTTAGTTGACAGTGTAGATTGATTTTCAGAAGTAAAAGGTGGGCGAGAATTACCTCGAGATGTATTAGTATTATTCCTTGCAGAATAGGTGCTATTATCCCGTGGGGGAAAAGAGAAATTTCTTGAATAATATGAACCATTGTCATTTGGTGCAACTTGATTTCGCCTAAAATTATTGTAAATTGTATGCCTGTAGTTGGGATTGTAATTAGTTCTGGTCATTCTGGCAATTCCAGGAGGGAGTGATCGTTCCATGTTATATTGGAATCGTGCAGGACTTAAGGGATTCCTGTTAGGTCTTGGAGGATTCTGTCTATTTTGATTAGACGTGTTCCTCATTCTATATTGTAACTGGAAGTTCTCTTCTTCGATTACGATTTGAAGAGCCTGTTCTAATGAGTTCGGGTTTTTTAAGCGTACTGTGCGAATAAAATCGCGAGGTAAATTGTATAGAAAAACATTCAAGGCTGTGTTATTATAGATACTCATTTTACTGTTCCGCAGAGAAGGATCATCATTACTAAATTTCGAAAATAGATTATTTCGCACTGTTTGAATGCGATTACAAAAATCAATATATGATTCTAAGGGCCTAATTTTTATATTTTCTAACTCTATGGATACGCATTCCTCTGACTTTTGATTACCAAAGTGTTGTATAAGAAGGGATTTTAACTGGGGCCAATTATTGATAGTAAAATCTACTTCGCTGATTTGTGCAGCGGCTTTGCCTATCAATTTACTAGTGATGATTTGTAGAAGATATTCTAAATCTGATCTGCCCTCATAAATATGGAGAACATAATCACATTTCTTAATGAAAAAGTTCAATAATTTGGTATTCCCATCATATTGTGGTATCAAATTAATAATATCGTTGTCACGAAGGCATGGATTTGTTGGACTGTACTCATGTTGAGAAACTGGTTCATTATGTTGAACCGAATGAGCAAGTGACTGAGAAACCGGTTCGTCTTGTGGAACGGAGGAATGGACATTTTGATTATGGTTTTCTAGGTTACTAGTGCTAGGGTAAGGACCTTGACCATGTTGCAGTTGAACAATTCGTTCCGCAATTGTATTAGCTACGTTATCGGCTGCTGAAATGCCTGCGTTAGTCACAGTGTCTGCGGCGTGTCGGAGCAGATTATTAGTTAATTTGTCGGTTGTAATACCTGCGCTATTTACAGTTTCTGCGGCTTGACGTAATATACTATTAGCTACTTGGTCTCTTTCCACGTTATTCACGGTTTCCGCGGCGTGTCGTAGTAGATTCATTTTCTTTTAAGTTACTCTTACTCTTACTTTTTAAAAGTCGAAAGTAAATTTCTTATATTTTATGGTTTTTGGTTCAAAGGTAATGCAAACAGTTATTATTGAAATACGATAATGTGTGCTACGATGTCTACTACCCGTATTCTTACAAGTTGAAATAAGTTGACGTTTTAATGTGATGACATATATCAAACGATTATGATCCCTATATAATGGGTAAAACCTTTGCATATAAATATCTATAATATAATTTAATATTTAAAAGCGCTTCAGCTTATTAATGTATATTTAGACACAACTGTGTAAATTCACAGTAATTATGAGTAATAAGCTCTCACAGATCAAGTAGTATAAAATTTTCTTTTTTTTTAATCAAGGGCCCTTATTATTATTATTAATTCATTATAATTTTTATAAATATTAAAAAACTTATTTCGTCTCTAAATGTGTAGCTCTGGCTAGACCGGGGGATTCACCTACGTGTAATCACTGGATTTGTTAAGGAAGGAAAGTTCTTTTACTGCACGTATGGATCCTCCCGATTCGATCCGACCCAAGGTAAGACGCAAGGAGTACTGAATCCTTACGTGTATCCACTAAATCACAGTTACTGAGATATTCCCTTTAAACAAAATGTAGATTTGGCATAAAATCTTGAAAAAGACACGACGTGAAGAAATTGGAAAGGTCTTACTTGAGACTCTTCTTCTTCCTTTTGGTTGCTGAATCCTACCGGCTGCGCCAGATAAGTGTGGTCGAAGAGGGCTGGGACTCCTCGCACCAAGTCCGTTATCTTATTTCTTATGTACTGCGACGCTGCAGACGACGACAGCGGGTTCTCGATGAACGTGGATTTGTAGCGCGGATAATAAGTCAGTGAAAATCTTATCTTGGAGGTGTAAGTACGACTTGTAGTAAAAGATGACTTGGGTTAGAAATATTAATACTTTATTTCAGACGGGTTAGTCGTTACACTAGTCGGAATCGAATGACTGGAGGAGACTCGGCTTGGCTTATATATCCGTGACTTCCCTTCGAGAACTATGTTGCTCAAGACATCATATCTCTGTCATACGTGATATTAAGTTAATGTGACAATTTCACGCATCTGCTTATCATGACAAAGAAAAACGATAAAACTGATCTTTGCTACCAGTTCGTCTATTGAATATTACATTGTTGTGGTCATAAAAGTAAGTATGTCATCAGAGGATTATCACGTAACGGAACTATTTATCTTAACATATTAACCAGCAAAAGCACACGGCTTTGTCTATGATTTAATTTATATATTTAAAAAGACCTGAAGGGTCATATATATAACTATCTAGAAATGTGTCGTGGAGAGGGCCGGGTTGCTCGCTCCAGGCTCGTTTCTTATTTATAATGTGGTACTGCGACGCTGCAGACGTATGACAGCGGGATCTCGTTGTTTCTTGGACTTTAATACGCGGACTGCACTATCAGTGAAAACCTTACTTCGTGAGTGAACTTTAATAAAAGAATACTTGGGTTAGTAGACGTTTATTTCCGAAAAGGGTTAGTACGTTACACTACTGATCGGAATCGAATGACCTGAGGAGTCTTGGTTCGGCTTTATATAGGCCGAGGGTCCTTCCAGAAGTCACCGAGGAAATCGGTCTTCCGGCACGTACGGCCATAAAATTGATTGGCGAACTTCTTCATGGTACATTAGCATCACACAGGAGCAACTCCATAAAGATTAGGATTAGTTGGTGGACTTCTGGGGCAACATTGTAGTTGTCATTAAAATGTCGTAAAAATCATGTACTTTTCGCAGATTTATCGTCTTCCGCGATATGGTTTACCTTGAAGTTTATTACTTAAAAATTTAACTAGACAGAACCGTGGTTTTGTCTGCGAATTTAATAAAAATTATATATAAAAGACCTGAAGGGTCTGACATATATAACTCCTCCGCCGTTAAGAATGAAATTATATGGCAATTATGATTTCATAAGAGTCCCCATACCATTCGATTTTACAAAGATTTTTTTTTAAAACTAATGTTAACACAATTAAGGTAAAACAGGTTACATATAGGTCAATTCAATATTCAATACATGGCCAATTTTACTTAATTATGAGGTAGCAAACGTCCCTCTGGTTTTTTTTTTTTTTTTTTTTTATATAATTATATTTTATACAATCTTAAAATATCCTTTCAAAAAGTTAAATTTTAAAATCAGAAATTATTATTCCTAAGATACTCTTAATAAACTTACAATATAAGCATTACATGAACTATAATCCTATATGGAAATGAAATTTACATCATAAACGTGATCACAATTAACCTTAAGGTATACATTCTCACCATTAATATTACATACTCGTACATTTACCACATTATTATTATCTTATTAATAAAATTTTTAAAGGATTACCCGCTTTTTATTTCCTACCTGACCCAGTAGGTCTTTTTATATTCTTTAAAGGAACATTTGTGCTCCGTGTTTTAATTTTGATAGGTATAACATTCCTTTGGTTGCTTCCTATTACCATAGCCTGTTCAAACCTAGGCGAATCCTTCGGTTTTCTTTTGTTAACTAATTTTGTATACACTGTATCCCCTATACCGAAGTGGCTCGTGGAGGCTTGGATATTTAATTTATCAATTTTATGTTCTTTGTTCTTTGCCATTTTATCAGTGAGATATTTATATAAGACTGATGTCCTTTTCTTATGGTCTCGAATTAACTTTTGCATGTAATTATGTTCATAATTGATATCGAAAACATTTGTATTATCCGTATGCCCAAATACTACTTCAAATGGGGTTAATCCAGTCACTGAGTGAATGGTGTTGTTATACGCTAAGATGGCATAAGTCATTGTGTCGGTCACGTCGGTCGGCTTTTTCTCGTATTTTGCCAATCTATAAATTTCAATTAGGGTACTGTGAAACCTTTCAATCAATCCCATAGAATTTGGATTGTTGATCGTACCAATATGTAGTTCAATCTTATGCAAGATTAACAAATCTTTCATGAGAGCATTATTGAACTCTGAACCAGGATCACAGCTAATTTTGCTTGGGATTCCGTATAATGAAAAATATTTCATTAATGCTTTAACCACTTCGATGGTTGATCGATTAGTAATGGGAAGTGCTTGCCCTAGTTTACTGAACGCATCGATAATAGTAAGATAAGTTATTCCTTCGATTGAAAACAGATCTATGAAAAGTTCCTCAAAGGGTTTACTTTGAGTTTGGGTTAGTTGTATTTCCGGTTTAAGCGGTTTACGATCATATTTCATTCTTTTACATAGTTCGCATGAATTTATAATGGCTGCCACGGTTTCTTTCATACCAGGCCAATAATAATTGCGTTTTAGACGGTTAAGCGTTTCATTTATTCCCCTATGACAAGTTTTACCTTCGTGGATTTTCAGCACTATTTCTTTCTGTTCTACTTCCGAATCTAATATTGTAATTCGTCTGGTACATTCAATTACCTTTAAACTTTCCATATCGAAATTTTCTACCATTACGTTTATAAAGGGTTGTCTTAAAGTTTTAGAATTAAAATAGATGAAGTTGCTCTTTACGGGATCTAAATGGTTAATTAGAAATGATTTAATTAGTGATTCGTCTGAAGGTATAAAAATATCTAATATTTTTTTATTATTGCGGGACTTATCATTAATTTTAATTTCGTTTTTGTACCATTGGTTTATGATAATCTGACGAGGTTTAATATCGATGGGCTCGTTTAACACGGGTATTATAGAATCATCTAGGTTTTCATCCTCTGAAATTATAGAGTCTTCTGCATCTGAATTAACTACGGAGATAGTTCTTTCTGATTCGTTATCAGAATCATAATTAATCTGTGCATCTGTAATTGTTAATATATTTAAAGGAATTCTAGAAAGAGCATCCGCAATTGTGTTCTGCTTACCACTCCTATATGATATCTCAAAATCATATTCTTGAAGTCTAAGACGCCAGCGTGTTAATTTTCAGTTGGGTTCTTTTAGAGAGTACAACCATGCTAAGGGTCTGTGGTCGGTATACACATAAAATTTTTGACCATACAGGTAAGGTCTAAAATATCTTACTGCCCATATAACTGCTAATAATTCCTTTTCAATTGTACTATATTTGGATTCAGCTGTATTTAAGGTTCTACTGGCATATGCTATTGGTTTATCTTTTCCTATGTTACCTTGTGAGAGTACCGCACCTAACGCTACGTTAGAAGCGTCCGTTGTTAAGATGAAGGGTTTGGAAAAGTCGGGATGCTGTAGAAGGGGTGCATTTATTAATAATTCTTTACATAACTCAAAGGCTTTGATGTACTCATCGTTAATTATTATTTTAGAATCCTTTTTTAACGCGTTTGTAAGAGGTTTGGTTATTTTGGCGAAGTCTTTAATAAATCTTCTATAGTAGCCAATTAAACCTAAGAATGATCTTATTTGTTTAACCGTTTTAGGCAGGGGGTAATCTTCTATAACTTTAATTTTGTCATTATTTGGTTTGAGACCTTCTTCTGTAATCATATGTCCTAAGTAGAGAACTTCTTTCTTTAAAAAGTCTGACTTGTCAAGTTGTACTTTTAATTGGGCGGATCTTAATGTTTCAAATACCTTTTGCAATGCTACAAAATGGCTTTCGAGGGTTTGAGAGTAAACTATGATACCGTCTAAGTAAGTGAGGCAATAGCCTTTTAAATCTTTTAGCACATTATCCATTGTTCTTTGAAAGGTGGCAGGGGCTGTTTTTAACCCGAAGGGCATTCTAAGAAATTCATAATGACCTTCATTGGTAGTAAAAGCTGTCTTAGGTCTGTCTTCTTCCGCTATTTCTATTTGATGGTAACCACTAGCTAAGTCTAATGTACTGAAGTACTTGGCCTTACCCAGTTTGTCAAATAAGTCCGTGATGTTTGGGATAGGGTATTTGTCATCGATAGTTTTGTCGTTCAATTTACGATAATCAATTACCATCCGGAATTTCTGTTCACCTGAGGCATCTAAATTTTTCGGTACGAGATGAACGGGGAAACTCCATGGTGAGTAACTTGGCTGGATAATATTATCTAATAATAACCTTTTAACCTGATTTTTAATTTCTTCAATTTGCGAAGGGGATTGTCGATACTGCTTAATATAGATAGGGATCTCATCCTTAGTTCGAATATGATGTTTAACGTTATTTGTAAATGTTAATGGGATTCCCTCACAGTAAAATATATCACGATAATCATAACGGAGGAAGCATAAGGAACATAAAGGAGGAGCTGTGGCCGAAAGGGGTCGTGTTTCGGAAGTTCCGTGGACGTCGACCACCCCCACCGGTCACCGGACCCGCGCTTCACGTCGCCGCGAAAACGTGACACGTAGTTATAAGTTTTTATATTGTTATATGTATGTTAGTCTGTAAGGTATTTATGATATGGACCTCTGTACATACATAATACATGTAATTGTACATGTATTTGTATGTATATTGTCTGAAATAAAGATTTATTATTATTATTATTATTATAACATATGTTTCGTATTTCTTTGTGTTCGCGTTCACTTTCAAGATGATCTAACCTCAGCTTCCTTAAATTTTCAGTAAGTAAGTCTTCTTTAAAACGAAAGTAGAATATTTTATTTTTATTAAAATGAATTGGGATTTGCATAAACGGAGTTATTAATATTTCCTTATCCAAATTTATGTTTGCCTTGACCTCTTTAAGTAAATCAATTCCTATTAATCCGTCGTAAAACTCATCTACATCATAAACATAAAATTTATGATGCGTAATTTGTCGGCCAAAAGTTTTATAAATAGGGATTAAAACTGCCTCGTTATGGTTACTCGCGGCATGTGTACTAATGACGCTAAACGGCTCGTAAAATTTTGAGTTGTTGAAATATTTCTCAACAATTCTATTACTGATGAATGATTTAGCGCTCCCGGTGTCTATAAGGAATTTTGCTCCCGTTTCCGATAATATTATATACGGTAAAAAGTTATGCTGATAATTTATATTTCTTTTGGCGGTGAAGAGGCGCTCTCCTGAAAATTCGGGTTATTCATAATAGTTGGTGCGTCGCTCGACGTGTTTAACTCGCCTTCCGCATAATTATGGTAATAATTATTTCTTTCCATGCCGTATCTGTTATTTTCCCTTTCATTAGAACTACGAGCTGAACTAAGCATTGTCAGCGAGGAACTGCCTGACGTTAATGGTGGGCGATACTGCGGTCGCGGTATTTGAGGATATGATGACGATGGATGAGCAGGAGTATTTGGGTTATTCCTATTGGGAATATTAGAATTGTCTCGCCTTGGTACAAATGTGTTACGCGGGGATTGTGGGGCATTATTCTTATTTTTACGTTGCATAAGATAATCTTTCCAGAATTTGTGATTAAAATACGGTCCTGAAATTGGTTGTGACTGAGGAGATAATGATCTGTCAGAAGTACTACCTGAATTTACATGAGGCCTTTGTGAGATTTGTTTATTTGTAACAAATGTATTTCTCAGTCTATACTGTAACTGGAAATTTTCCTCTTCTATTACAATTTGAAGGGCTTGCTCTAGAGACGTGGGGTTTTTCAATCGAACGATGCGAATATAGTCGCGCGGTAAGTTGTAAAGAAAGACATTTAAAGCCGTATTATTATATATAATAATTTTACTGTTGCGCAAGGCCACGTTATCTGTGCTAAATTTGGAAAATAAATTATTGCGTACAGTTTGGATTCTGTTACAAAAGTCAATGAATGACTCATGTGGTTTAATCTTTAAACTTTCTAGCTCGATCGCTACACATTCTTCTGATTTCTGGTCCCCGAAATGTTGTATTAGGATATTTTTTAACTGGGGCCAGTCATTAAATATAAAGTCCATCCCACTGACCAAAGCGGCTGCTTTGCCCGTGAGCTTGCTTGTAATTATTTGCAATAAAAATTCTAGATCTGATCTGCCCTCATAAATGCTCAACACGTACTCGCATTTTTTTATGAAAAAGTTTAATATTCTTGTATCCCCATCATATTGTGGAATAAGTTTTATTATCTCCCTAAGAAAGTCTGTCGAGTCACATGTATGGTGTTCGGGTTTTTCCCGTTGTTGAGTAGGCGGAATATTAGGAATAACCCTTTCCTGAGACGAAGACGGGTGGTCCTGCTGCGCATGACCGTCTGAGCTAGATGCACCGTGTTGCAATTGTGCGAGGGTTTCTGCCACGGCATTAACTACATTATCGGTTGTAATACCTGAGTGACTCGCAGCATCCGTTGCTTGCCGAATTATACTATTTGCTACATTTTCCGCGGTTATGCCTGCATGACTTGCTGTGTCCGTAATTTGGCGAATTAAATTGCTAGCATTCCCTTGGGAAATCCCTGCATTATCAAGAGCTTCAGCGGTTTGGCGGAGTAAATTCATTTTTTTTTTCTGTAGTTAGATCTCTAAACCCTTTTGAATTAGTTATATCGAAAGTAATGTAATAAGAAGCGGAATGTTATTATTACTCGCAAAGGTCGGGTAAAACTTTTTACAAGTAGTATCAAGTATTCTTATACTTAAATTATCGTGCACACACAAAAAGAACAAAAAGGGGATTTCCCCAATTCGCAATAAAATTAAATACAATTCGCGGCGCAGTTAACATCTGCTAAGTATACACTTGTAATAATATATTAATCGCGCACAACACTTAATATGACTCGCGACACACTTTTATTTGTAGGGCCCTTATATTATTGATGTCGCACTTATAGCTTTCTCTAGCTTTTTCTATGCACTTCTTATTTCTTCTTATTTTCTAGGTTAGCTCTGGCTAGACTAGACGCTGGTGTTCAGCCGCCTAGGTTTTTTTTAAGGAAGGATAACCCTTTTGAGTCTATGGATCCTCCCGATCCGTTCCGATCCGAAGTAAGACGTAAGGAGTCTGACTCCTTACCTGATGTCCACTTGTCAGCTTACAGACGAGATGTAACCCTTTAAACCGTTGAGAATCAGCAATAGTCTTAGAAAAGACACGACGTAGAAATATGAACGATCTTACTTGATGTCCGGTTCTTCCTTGTCGCTGCTGATCCTACCGGCTGCGCCAGATATGTGTCGTGGAGAGGGCCGGGTTGCTCGCTCCAGGCTCGTTTCTTATTTATAATGTGGTACTGCGACGCTGCAGACGTACGACAGCGGGATCTCGTTGTTTCTTGGACTTTAATACGCGGACTGCACTATCAGTGAAAACCTTACTTCGTGAGTGAACTTTAATAAAAGAATACTTGGGTTAGTAGACGTTTATTTCCGGAAAGGGTTAGTACGTTACACTACTGATCGGAATCGAATCACCTGAGGAGTCTTGGTTCGGCTTTATATAGGCCGAGGGTCCTTCCAGAAGTCACCAAGGAAATCGGTCTTCCGGCACGTACGGCCATAAAATTGATTGGCGAACTTCTTCATGGTACATTAGCATCACAAAGGAGCAACTCCATAAAGATTAGGATTAGTTGGTGGACTTCTGGGGCAACATTGTAGTTGCCATTAAAATGTCGTAAAAATCATGTACTTTTCGCAGATTTATCGTCTTCCGCGATATGGTTTACCTTAAAGTTTATTACTTAAAAATTTAACTAGACAGAACCGTGGTTTTGTCTGCGAATTTAATAAAAATTATATATAAAAGACCTGAAGGGTCTGACATATATAACTAGGTTGTGTTTATTTGCTGTCATGTGTTTACTTGCTCCACTATCAACATAGATAAGTTGTGGTCGGGGTTCCTGGGGTTCCTCGCACCAGGTCCGTATCTAATTTATAATTATACTGCAACGCTGCAGACGTTCAACAGCGGGATCTCACCAACGGGATTTTATTACGCGGACAGTACTTCAGTTAGAGCCTAATCTTGGGTGTGTAACGCTTCCAAATGAAAGAAAAACTTTTTGGTTAAAATCTTGAGTTTAATTCTCAATGGGTTAGTTAACACTGATCGGAATCGAATGACTTGAGGAGTCGGAGCTTCAACTTATATAGTGGCTAACTCCTTCGAGAACGTGATCAGAAGCGATGTTTCATCATACGTGAGTGTGAAATTGATTCACATCGGTTCTCGTTAACATGACAAAGGGGAAAGATTAGCTAAAATTGTTAAATGAGTTCCTGTGTGTCTTATGTTACATAGTTGCAAACATTAAAAAGTCGTAAACTTTTTAGGTTTCGAGGACTAATCGTATAAGACAAAGGATGATGCAACTACGGTTGATTAACTAGGCAAACCCGTGGCTTTGCCTGTGAATATTTTATAATTGTATAGAGCAGATCTGAAGGGTCTGATATATATAACTCCTCCGTCATTAAGAATGAAAATATTTTTGAAGAAAATATATTCATTAGAGTCCTTGTCCTGATGCCATTCGATTTTACAATAATGGGGTTAGTCAAATATTGGTATAATTTTCTTTTATAGAATACAATTTAAGATTATAGTTTTTTTTTCTTAGGCATTAGTTAACAACCATTTTAGACTATATGTGATTATACAATTTTCTTAAACAATACGTAATTATACAATTTTAAACAATACGTAATTATACAATTTTAATCAATTCAGTGTTTTATGAGGTAGAGAAGGTTAGTTTCCATTGCATAATTATATTTTTATTCATTTATTTCATTTATTGTACGACTTGTAATGCGTACCAATTTATACCTAAATATACGATATTTGTGCATGAAGGAAAAGAATTACCCGTACCTTACTTGCTTCAATCAATATTTGACCTTGTAGGTCTTTTTACATTTTTAACCAGTACTTTTGTGCTCCGTGCTCTCACGCGAATTGGTAAAATATTCTTATCACTGCTTCCTATAACAGGTGCTTGTCCAAATCTAGGCGAATCCTTCGGTTTTCGCTTATTAACCAGCTTTGTATAGACTATGTCTCCTGTCATAAATTTGCTTGTTGAAGACTTGCCTTTTAATTTGTCATTGAGCTTTTCTTTGCTCTGGGTCATTTTGTCATGGAGACATTTATATAATATGGACGTTCGCTTTTTATGATCTCGGATTAATTTTTGCATGTAGTTATGATTATAATTTATGTCAAAAACACTTTTCCTATCGGTGTGACCGAATACGACTTCAAACGGGGTTAATCCAGTTACCGAATGAATAGTATTATTGTACGCAATGAGGGCATACGTCATGGTGTCCGTTACGTCTGTCGGCCTTTTCTCATATTTAGCTAATCTGTAAATTTCAATTAATGTACTATGAAACCTTTCTATTAATCCCGTAGAATTTGGGTTATTGGGTGTACCAATGTGTAGATCAATTTTATGTAGTATTAAGAAATGTTTTATTAGAGCATTATTAAATACTGAACCCGGATCACAACTAATTTTATATGGTGTACCATATAAAGAAAACTATTTCAATAAAGCCTTTACTACTTCTGGTGTTGAGCGATTAGCAATTGGCATTGCTTGTCCTAATTTACTAAATGCGTCAATGATTGTAAGATAAGTACTTCCTTCAATTGAGAATAGATCAATAAAAAGCTCTTCAAATGGTGCATTTTGCGTTTGGGTAAGTTGAAGTTCAGGTTTTAAAGGATTACGATCATATTTCATTTTCTTACACAATTCACATGCATTTATAATAGCTGAAGTTGTATCTTTCATGCCTGGCCAATAATAATTACGTTTAAGACGATTAAGCGTTTCATTTATTCCCCTATGACAAGTTTTGCCTTCATGTACTTTTATAACTATTTCTTTTTGTTCATCTTCCGATTCTAATAGCGTAATGCGTTTAGTACATTCAATTATTTGTAAGGTTTCTGTGTCAAAATTACTTAAAATTACTTCGAGAAAGGGTTTTCTTAAAGTTTTTGAATTAAAATAGATGAAATTTTTCTTCGAAATATCCAGTTGATCTAGTAAAAAGGATTTAATCAGGGATCTGTTAAGAGGTATAAAAACGTCTAATATTTTTCTTTTATTTTTTGACTTATCATTAATTTTGATTTCGTCATGATACCCTTGATTAATTATAATTTGACGGGGTTTAGTATCGATGGGTTCGTTAAGGACTGTGATTTTTAGGTTATCAGTATCATTGAAGTTATCTTCATCTGAATCAATAGAAAAATCCGAATTAACTGCTGTCATTGTCTGCTCTGAGTCGTTATCAGATTCATAGTTGATTTGATCATTCATATTGCTAAACTGTGGGGATTGTGAGTCAGAAATCTTTAAGGTATTCAAAGGAAATCTAGAAAGAGCATCAGCAATGGTGTTTTGCTTTCCGCTTCGGTATGCTATCTCAAAATCATACTCTTGTAGTCTGAGGCGCCATCGAGTAAGTTTTGAATTTGGTTCTTTGAGAGAATATAACCATGCTAAGGGTCTATGGTCTGTATATATGAAGAATTTTTGACCGTATAGATAAGGTCTGAAATGTTTTACTGCCCAAATGACTGCTAATAATTCCTTTTCGATTGTGCTGTATTTTGTTTCAGGGGTTGACAATGTTCTACTAGCATAGGCTATAGGTTTATCTTTGCCTATTTGACCTTGGGATAATACTGCACCTAATGCTACATCGGAAGCATCAGTGGTAATATGAAGGATTTAGAAAAATGAGGATGTTGTAAAAGAGGGGCATTAATTAATAATTCTTTACATAACTCAAAGGCATTAATATATTCATCGTTAATTGTGATTTTATTGTCCTTCTTTAATGAATTTGTTAAAGGTTTGGTTATTTTGGCGAAATCTTTAATAAATTTCCTATAATAACCAATTAGACCTAGAAATGATTTGATTTGTTTAACTGTTTTAGGCAATGGGTAATTTTGAATTACTTCAATTTTATCGTTATTTGGTTTAAGACCCTTTTCTGTGATCATGTGTCCTAAATGGAGTACTTCTTTCTTCAAAAATTCTGATTTATCTAATTGTACCTTTAATTGGGCTGCTCTTAGAGTTTCGAATACTTTATGCAGTGCTAAGAAATGATTTTCAAGTGTCTCAGAATATACTATTATATCATCTAGATAGGTGAGACAATAGTCTTTTAAGTCTCTAAGTATGTGATCCATAGTCCTTTGAAATGTTGCAGGGACTGTTTTTAAACCAAATGGCATTCTAAGGAACTCAAAATGACCGTTATTTGTAGTAAATGCAGTTTTAGGTCTGTCTTCTTCGAAAATTTCAATTTGGTGATAACCACTTGCTAAATCTAAAGTACTGAACCTAACTTGTCAAATAAGTCCGTAATGTTCGGGATTGGATATTTATCGTCTATAGTTTTCTCATTTAGTTTGCGATAATCAATAACCACTCGAAATTTTGCACTGCTTAATGTGGACATAGATTGACGGATCGATGGTCAAAATAAGTTTTGCTTTGGCTTTCGCATCATTAGCTATATCTGCTTCTGATGCCTTTGCTGTTAGCTTCCGTTGTATGTACGCCGCCATGCCTTCTAACACTAGAACATTTTCCAACGCAAAACACCAGTCGTCATAGTTCTCGCGACCTTTCAGTTTTGGAACACTGGCTAAATAATTCGTCGACATTATTATTACAAACTCAACAGTGAAATTCTATTAAATTCATGTAAATTAATAAAAAGTGAGATCTGGGCCCAAAACCTGTAATTGAAAACACGGTTGACGTGATGAGAATATGTTAGTTTTTATTTTTTCTTTTTTACCATAATAACAGGTTATGCCCGTGTTGTAATTGCGCGATAGTTTCCGCAACTGCGTTAACTACATTATCAGCCGTAATGCCTGCCTGATTTAAATTATCCGTCGCATGGCGAATAATACTACTCGCTACATTGTCGGCGGTGACACCTACTTGATTGGCAGTGTCAACGGCTTGCCGGAGTAGACTACTTGCTACATTTTCCAGAGTAATACCTGCCTGACTAGCTGTATCCGCGGCTTGCCTAAGAAAAGTGTTCGCTACATTGTCGGCAGCAAGGCTTGCGTTATGTACCGTATCGGCAGCTTGACGTAGTAAGTTCATTCTTAAAGGTGAATACAAAGTTGTACCTTTAAATATGTAGAGTAAGTTCCTTGTAGGTTACTGAACTAGGTTGAAAGGTAATAATAACCGTTAGCAATACCAGTTTATGGTCTGCCTTTCGTTTTCTACTATTTTCACTTGTAGGAATAGTCGGCTGGTGTACAGTTACTAGGAGCACAAGACGATTACTGTCTTTATAAAGCGGGTAAAGCTTTTGCATTAAAAATATAATTTACAATTTTATAATTTGCGATTAAGTTAAAACTTTATATGAATTGTACAATTCGTTTACGCACACACAAAAATTATTTGTTACTTTTATAAGTATTATTTTATAAGTAGGGCCCTTACAATATTTCTTAAATTCTTTTTTCTTGATTTCTTTATTGTTAGCTCTGGCTAGTATTTTATATCACTTCAGTTTGTTAAGGGAGGAAAGTTTTTATAAAAACATATGGATCCTCCCGATTCGTTCCGAGTTAAAAATAGACGTGAGGAGAGCTGCCTCTTCACCTGTATCCACTATGTCACAGTTTAACGATGAGATATTTCCCTTTAAACAGTTCAAATGGATCAGCATAAATCTTGAAAAAGACACGACGTAGAAATTTGAACGATCTTACTTGATGTCCTAGTTTCCTCTTCTTTGTCGCTGCTGCATCCTACAGGCTGCGCCAGATAAGTGTCGTAGAGAAGGTTGGGGTTCCTAGCTCCAGGTTCCTATCAATTGTTCTGTACTGCGGACGCTGCAGACGCTCGACAGCGGGATCTCGGTTCACTTGACTTTAATACGTGGATAATACTTCAGTTAGAATCTATTTCTAATGCGTGACTTTAGTAAAGAAAAAAGATAATACTTGGATTAACTTTTTAATTCTTACTGGTTACTAAGTACACTGCTCGGAATCGAATGAACTGAAGAGTTTAGGTTCACTCACTAGATGTTCACTCAAACGGAGCGGCGTGAAACTTGTGTCAACGCGATTAGCTAACAGTTTAGCATTTGCAGCAACTGTGCATGTGCAGTAGTGCGCACTGTGCTTCTGTGCAGTGCAGCTTGCAGCTGACTGTCTCGTTCCGCGGCTATAGTGTGCGTGCGGCGTACGCGTCGGTAACGTTTTAAAAACTCGCTGTCCACGGTGCAAATGAGCAAAGATGCCGACGCCTGTTGCGCTCTCTGTCGCACTTGCGCGCATTACGGCAGGCATCTCACCAGTGTCGTGTCGATGTGTATAATGTGAAATAGTAAAGAAAAAAGAGCGTAACGGGAAATTATATTTTAACTTGTGGCATCGGTTGGATTGATATACGGTTTGCTTGTTCTTGCATTGAGCATGGGTGTACGATATGTAATTGATTCCATGAAAAACATCTGTGGCAGGTTTCTGAAGGGATTCAAAATGTTTTTCTGAAAGTTAAGTCTCCTTGGTCTTATTTAAACGTCCGGCTCTATGAAAGACGCCCCACTAATAAAATTGGTTTCTTATTCTTAAGAAAAATATTCTGTCATAATATTAATAAAATGGTACTCGTTGAATATGAACATGGACTTATTTATAGGCTATGAGTGTTCATCCTTTTCGTGATTTTTATCTTAGGTATTTATGTTTTAAGTCAAATAAGTTTGCTGTTATAATCAACAAATAAATATATTTTCACATTACGTTGTTTATATTTCCTGATTGCTACTTTTATCTATCTAAACCGTACTTGTCCAGCGTGGGGGACTATGGCCTGTACCCCTCTCACGTTGAGATTTATCAGTTGCAATGACGATGACGTTGATAACATGCATCCATCTAAAACCTGTCTGGACTACAAACTTTTAGATTCTTCCGCAGATTTCTTTCTTCTCTTCTTTTTCGGCCACGCGGCGATGTTACCTTCAGTGGTACTGATCTTCAGGCGCCAGTGACCACTTACCATTACCACCAGCTCTGCTAGTCTGTTGTCTATTTCCATAAAAGTATCGAGATAAAACATCGCAGTGTGGTTATCAATCATATTATTTTACAATTTTGTAAAACATACAACGACGTACGTCGGACAACTTAAATGACTTGTATCGGGTAACCGACGAGAGGTTATCAATTTGTAAACGCAATATTCAGGAGCATGTCACGCCACGCTCGCCCGCCCCGGGGACACCCGACACGGCCCGCTGCGGCCCGCTGTGCCCCGGTACGGATTAATCAATAAACATCGCTTACAACATTACATGGTTTGTGACACGTCCTTATCACACATATGTACATACATATGTATTAGACGTACGGCCAGGCATACGTCCAAATAATTATGTGGTTTATAATATTAACCGCCCGCGGTTTATATTACTAATATTTCACGTTTATTGATTCAGACATAATGAAGAACTATTACTTTACGTTACATTATGTTTGATATATTCCCGTAGCGTAGGTAGTATTAGTGCCTGCGAAGGGACAGGTCCCGGGTTCGATACCCGGCCGGGGCACACATTAATGTGACAGATTTTTGTTTATTCTCGGATCATTTGTGTTGTCCATGGCACCTGCGACACAAGGCATCCCAGTGCGGAGGCAAACGGGCGGCCGACCAAAGCCATCGGTGACTGTCGCAGGGCACCGCTTCTTTTTGAAGTTGGCGCCCGGTGACTGTGGTTGAACGCCAATTTGCGCCGAGCCTTGTTTTCCGATTGTGGATCGACTAATGCGAATGGTACTTAATAAGATTCGAGTAAATGCAGTAATTTCCCCACGGAGGTCGTGTAGCTGCGCACAGACGGATTGACATGTGCTCATGTTACGTAATGACTGCGACGTGGAACTGGATTGATCTAATCTCAATCTATAACGTACGCACAGGGCATTACTTATGTACTTACTCGCAGGAATGGGAATAACTGGTTGACAACTTGATAACTATTTCTGAATCAGTTGTCTTCTTCAAAATCCTCCATAACTCAAACAACTTTATTCAAAGAGGTATTGAAAATGAAAAATGGAAGGTGATGTGTTACATCATTACTTTAATATGCATCAATTAGATTCAGCATTATAATTATAGTTATAATTAGGATAAATTCTTAGTCAATTACTTTTACCATACAGTCACATGATTAATTGCGAATGCAAATGGGCATGGCAAAAATCGTGGCATAGCTACACGCAATCACTCCATCCGCTTAGCAAGTTGAGACTATTAAAAATTCAACTTTGAAACAACAACACACTTTCTTTTAAGCTCGGAGCATATTACCTCAGTGTATAAATAAAGGCTGTTACCTGAAAGGCTATTAGCGAGAAATGCGCTTGTAAATGCAACCTCATTTCAGCGTTGTGGTTCAATTTTTTGATATTAAAACAACCTACTTCCACCGCGGAGCTTCCAAAGCTGAAAGCTGTTTACGTTTTGAAACATAGATAAATAGCCGAGAACTGGGAGCTCGAGACTTGTTCAAATTGTTCCCTTATATACATTTTATATTTTGTTTTTATCTCACAATGGAGTAAATAGGCAGGCTCAATGTCTTGCTGCGTCCAAGACAGGACTACGGCTATGCACGCTATTGATTCATACTTCCTCATTAGGATCCCTGTGCCATGGATGCTACGGACAACACAAAAGACAAAACACACACACTCAGACTGTGAGCAGAAATTTCAACGAATCATTCAAATTTCCATCTCGCTGGGAATCGAACCCAGGACCCTTCGAACGACAGTCCGGCGTGGTATCCATTGCGCCATATTTATAAATATAAAAAATATCACTTATTCCAGTAAAGTACAACAACTTCTAAGGAGTTCGGGACACAATTGTTGAGTCCGAACCCACCAGCTCTGCTCGCGGTGCACCGCTGAATAACCGCCGAGGAGACGGTGAACGGTTCCTTATATTGAAGGCGGCCTTCAAATGTATTCACCAGGCATCAGAACTCTTCACAACCCAGTGTGATCTCGTTCAATCTGATCGCGTAAAGCAAAATGACACGCTCAGTGTTGACCGCGGCTTTGAACGCTTATTTTTACTTTTTCTTTTTTTACTTTGACTTGAAAACGACAAAATACCGTTCAGACGATCGCAACTGAAAGTATTTCCGGGATAAAAACTCAAACTATCTCCATACCAAATGTCATCTAAATCGGTTCAGCGGATTAAGCGTTAATAGGTAGCAGACAGACAGTTACTTTCTCGTTTATAACATTAGATACGTCTATACACTTATTATACACATATAACACTTAATTTGTACTTACGGCAAGTCAAGATTTTTAGGGTATACTGATGGGCGCAGTGGTTGAAGATCGTAAACTAAATTTACGAGTATACGGTCGCTCGCCGAGCGATCACATCACGGCATCAATAGAATGCATTGATACAATAGGAAACATTAGAGGGTTTACACACGCTGGAACGATATTATACACGGAGATGATATGGGATAGAGATACCATTAAATATTTTTTAAATTACTCCGAGCCGATCTCAGATTCACATTTCTTAGATCACAATGTTACACAATGGTATTAGTTGCTGAAATTGTATCCAATTCTCTTGCTAACCTGCACACATAAAATAATTGAATTGTTATTTAATGTTTACCTTTTTATAATTGATTATCTCCCTGTAAGGATGTATCATGTAGCACATTAGACAAATCCTGTAGCATTAAATCTAGTGTAATATTACGAATGTTACATCATTAGGTATATTAATACGTGAATTGTGCGGACGGAGGAGTATGAAATTTGGCACACTTATAGTTTATAATAGAGGATTGCAAAATGCTAATATTTATAAATAATTCCTTATTCTTAAATAAATTAAATGAATAAAAAAAACATTACACACACTAATATAAGTTACTCTATTCACACTGCCATACATTTGACACGACGTTGAAATGTGTCATAGGATCATCGTTCATAAAGTCAATGTTTCCCTTTACCCTATGTAACCCTTTGACAGAAAGAATTACGAGGTCGAACTTCGAGTACAAAGCAGGGTAATTATAAATCTTTAATTGATATATTATATTTATATGACAATGATATCAGATCGGATACGGATATTGTATCAGACAATGCGTATGTGCCTTTATTTGACTTATGAAATGTGCGCGGGGTCACCAGTCACCAGTCCATCGTAAATATCTAGCGGGCAGCGGGCAGCGCGCCCGGGCGTCACGCGTCACGCTGTCGATGTCGGTCCGAATGTAGCTGAATTTCGATTTGAGAACGGAGACGAAGCCGATTATCGCCGACAATAGACCGGCTGGAATGTATCGGGCGCATTGGTTTGGAATTCTAATGTTTGCTAGCGATATCTCTGCAGCAATCCGAGGACTGTTTCGATAGGTTGTCAAAGTGGAATTTGGTTTTTTTAAAGATTTTTAGGATTTCGTACCCAAAGGGTAACAAACAGAACCGTATTAATATGCCTCCTCAGTAAGTGTCTCGCAGGGCTCTACGAAATAGGTTGACACGAATTTTTTTTGCAGAATACATGTGACTGTGGCTGCTATCACAACAAATAATAAATAAGTATACAAGCTACATGCCAAAGGAGGTCCCCATACAAGCAATCTTACGTACACTTGAAATTTACACTTTTTCACTAACACCCTTTTTCACTTGAAATTTACACTTTCACTTACACTTTAAGAGGAGAAAATCGAACCGTATGTAATTACGACTGCGCTTCATTTATCATCGAAACTATCGGTATTAAGCTGGTTTGTCAGCAATTTGCATAACAGATATTTTATGAATATGCATAAATAGCTAAGCGAAGGAGTTGCTACTAACATAATATTTCGTTTATGTTATGAATGGTTAGGTAAGTGTTGTTGTTTAAATGTTTTTACCTGACAATTTCCTCTTGATGTTGGCTATTCGAGACACAACAAATATCTTGGAAACTTAAACGAGTTGCGAACTAACAACAATGCATCCATTTTAAGACGTCCAGAACAAAAGATTTACTTCCACCGTTGACACTGAAAATTTCGAAGTCATCGCTCCATTTCAAGTAAAGTTCCATTCCTGAATCTTATTTCGAGTTGACCGCGCAATGGTTAGTAAACTTAAAATTTTCTCAAAGCTCTCGAGATTATTTACGAGGTTGCATCGGAAACTTTTTTGAAAGAGTTCGGAAATTTGATATATTTTAAATTCGGCTTTTGTGAAGTTCAAATGGCTTTTGATTTTAGAGCTGTTTTACGAATTTTGTATTTATTCCAGAAATCTGTCCTAGTTTCTCTTTGAAAATATACCTTCACTAGACCAAGGATTGGTTGGATACCTACCTTACGATGACCGTATGTAGCATCAACACTAAGGTGTAATACCTTAGTGCTGATGTTAACGCATTGCAATGGAACAGTATCAACTTGAAATCCACAACACATTCAACATAAACCTCTCATGGAACGATATTGGAAAATACTTCCTACGATCGCTTTGTTTGGATGCGGGACATCCATACTGAAGTACATTTTGTGGTTTCTATTTTTATTCAATTAAAAGTCGGTTTTGAAATCCGGCTGGTCTATGTACTACATTTTACTCGTAACTATCTACTACTTTGGTTTAATATTGTTACAATAAATGTTCATCATGTTGAAGAAGCTTCGATACGGGCAGTCAGGGACACTTTGATAGCAATGTTATTTTATAAACACAACGGACGGACGGACGATTCAAATTTATTGGCGTTCTTCGCAGTAGGTAGGTACGCATAATAAAATTAAATGACGAATCATTGCCGTGCGTTTTCAAGCGCAAGAGTATTCTAGTACAGCTTTGGAGTGTCTGAGGTTTTTTAAATAATAATTTAATTTAAATAAAACCTCGATACTTTGTAACATAGCACAGTCATTAAATCGAACAAGGCGTCTTCTGGGAAATTTCGCGCCGCGGCCGCTCAGCATCCACTGGTATGGTAATATTAGAACGGGGCGTGTTTACACGTCTCCGTAAATTAGGTTTACGGATTAAATATTTTATTCAAACAAATTGCCCGGTGGTGGTAGTCAAGTATTGAAGCGCTCCCCACGGACCGCGTCCATGGTAGGTTGAGCGGCGCCGGTCGTGGTTAGAAATTGGCTTGGTGATACCTAGCTATTAACAAATTTCCAATTGACGGCCGAGTGTTAATATACTTAAATTCCTTTTATCTGGTGTTGTTGAAGGACTTAGATGACTTAATTTGACGTGAAACGGTTTAAGGTTTAATTTCGGTTATGAAGTGCTGTACATGAATTGTATACATTATTGTTCGAGAAATATTTTTGACAGTGAGATAGCCCCATACAAAAAAGGGACTGAATAACTACGATTTATGACTAGATCGTACGAAAACAGTGTCGCTATTTGACTTAGGCAACCGCTGCAACAGTGATTATACAAATTGACGTTAGTACTACTACTCAGATTTACAACAAATAGCGTTGTTTAAGTCACAATCAAGCATCCGGCTCGTCTTTCCTAAATGACCACATTATTTATAAAGTTACAATATTTTTATAAAGTTATTATTTATAAAGTTACAACATTATTATAGTGGGGCCGAGCCGGCGACAAGTGGTATTGGAAGCGTTGTAGTAACCCATTGTTCTAGGATTTGGAGGATGAGCTGCATTCAGGCCGGCTGCTATCGTCTGCCTACAGTCAGTTGTAAAGCTTAGGATTACTTATAACTTACATTCGGGCTACATTTATACGGCTAAGTAGGTATATTACATTTATCTGAGCCGGTAGTGACTCAAATAGCATTGAACCATCGATAATATCTTGATTTGGGCCCAGCTCTCGTCTCGGATGTACGTCATTTCTTATAAGATCTAAGAACAGCTAAATCGTGGGCCGCAACAGGTGCCGTAGCTTTTGAGAGGCTTCAGTAAATCATCCAATTTTATCGAGTGAAGCTCTACAGCTTGACTCCATATTCTCATCCAATATGGTTTATGATCGCCTGGTTTAAATTACAGAGGCTATCTATATTTATCTATCTGTCTTACATACAAAGTAATTTGTACTCTAACAATAGGATTCCTATTTAGCATGGAGGTCAAAATAAAAATCACTAGCAACCAGAAATCATCTCATTTGGCTTACACCTAGTACTTAGGGTCATCAGAGATAGCTGCTGCACTTAGTATTTCACAACATTCCGGAATTTGTTATCTATATTGTTACGTTAATTCCTTTGACTTAGAAGAATAAGGGTCATTGAAGCAAGACCAAGTAATCATTATAGAACGACCGATGCTTACTGAAGACGAAAATGCCTAAAATGACGCACAACGTACTATGAGCATACGACGCCCTTTAGTTACGTGGAGAGATGGTCTGAAGACGTCACTGTTTGCACATAACAGTTGCCTGAATTTATTTATTGACTCTTTAAAGATGCAGTTGATACAAGTAAAATGTTACTTGTATCCTTGTCCGCCACCATGGCAGACAAACCTGTTACATCCCAAAGCGCCCAATTCTGGGTACATCGTTTATCACATATCTGTCGAAAGTATCGTCACAAATTCTTTCCTGGTGCGGTCTGGAGATTTATAGACCGGCCGGCGGCCCAGCCGAGGAGATAGTGCGCTCCCAAGAGCGTTTCTTTGATATTTATTTCATTGTTAGCTCGTACAAAATTGTTTGGTATGGATTTATGATTGTCACGGGCCAATATCCGGGTCCTGTTATAGTTTTACCATGTTTTTGATGTTATATTTCCAATTTTCGTCCGATAAGGCGTTGAATGTCCCTTAACAGTGAGTAGCTGTGCTTGACTTGATAAATTTATCCTTCAGTTAATTCCTCTTCCCTCCTCCAGTCTACTAGTAAAGTAGCATACCTAAATGCAACCCATTATGGCTATTGTAATGTGGCTATTGTAAGATCAGAACATTTGCAGAAGGTTATTAGTTTTTAATTACTCCAAAGTCCACACAACTGAGATGCATTGTTGACTTATGACGACCCCGTAGTCTAGTTGGTAATGACCCTGCCTGCGAAGTGAGGAGTCCCGGGTACGATTCCCAGACAGTAGATGTGATAGATAAATGTTTGTTCTTGGGTCATGGGTGTTATTGACATGTAATTTGTTTTGTCCATGCCGCCCGAGACACAGGGAATGGGTGGTTTACACTAGGGTATGAGTGTGTTAACGTTTATTTATTGTAGGTAATACTAACTAGCCAAACTTTGAAAAAAGCTAATAAAAAGCTATGCCAAGTCACAATATTTAATTCATTAATTTCATTTTATTCAAATAGATATGTACACATGTGCGAGATATGAAACGTCTGTTCTCAGAACCCACTATAAACATAATCTCTCCTAACGAGAACAAATGGTGCGCCTTTGTTCAACGGTACAATTTAGATACGAGTATCTAATCAACACAGTTTACTGAAGACATTGTTAGAAGCTGGATTTTCGGAAAGCTCTATCTTCTATCAACATTACTAACTAGATGTCAGGTCAGCGTAAGAAAACCATCAACAAAAATTACAGCGAGTTTGAGATGTAAGAACTTATTTTATTTAGTTCGCTCATTACACAGTCAATGTCAAGAGGTATCAAAATGCCGCGCTATGTATTTAAAAGATAAAAATAAACGCCCATCCGTAGCAATAAGGGCCACAGAAACATTACTGGCTATAAGGAATCGGGGCATTTTCAATACTACTGGATCTCCTACCTTAACCGAAATATGTAAAAACCCTTTCACGATGATTTTAGAAGGAAGGCAGTAACTAGCCAGCTAAGTACTCTACCAATATGCAAGAGTACCAACGGGATTAAACTGGGTAGTACAGAACCCAGTTCCAATGAAGGTACCTGGCGCCATGCCACGGTATCTGATGTTAATTAGATACACAATCAGGGAAGGTTGGTTTACACTCAAGGGCAAAGCCATACCCAACCCTGGAAACAAATTCAAATAACAAGAAGATATGAAACGTCAGAGTGCATAAACTGGTAAACATTCCGCTAACAAGAACAAATGATCTGTCTACAACTTCTGTGTACTTAAAAGTTAACGTAGTGCGGGTCGCGCAATTATCAGCGCCGGCCGCGAGACTACCGACAACTACCAGCGCCAGCTCACAACCAGCTCGGGAACTTTCGCCGTAATTCATTCGAATGCAGTTTTATTTGGAGCTGGTAGCATCTCGAGACGCGGAACAGGAATTAATCTAAAAGCTGAGTTGACTTTGTTAGCGTTCTTTGGAATGTGTCGGTGGTGTAAGTTATAAGCGATTGAGCGAGTTATGACTGATGAATATTGCCATAAAAACCGGCCAAGTCAGAAAGCAAGCCGCACTCACACAAAAGGCATTTCTTCACTTCAAATTATAATCCCCTTTAATTTTTAATTAGATATAGCAGCAACATGCAATTCTAAAAATGTTTAGTGTCTACCTACCTACTACCAGTAAAAAGATCAAGCCCTGTGATAGATGGACGCAGGCCTGAGGTCAATTCGAAACTTATCCCTCGAAATGTAAGCAGAATAGCAATAATAGCTTAGCTACGTGGTCCATTTTAATATTGGTGATGCTACATTATCATCATTGCAGAGTTGACTGATAAATAATGTCGTCAGGCATTAAGTCCACCTAGTGCACTACTTAGTATAATGATTGTTGTTATACTTAAAGGTGAAACAAATTAAAATATATTTATCATCACGAACTTTGCTAAGGTCACGTTTCGATTCGATTGTGTAAATTCAAAGCAACTGAAAAATAGTTTGCCATTTAAGTTATCTATGAACGGTATAAGTGAGTTTATGAATATCCGCTATCGCTTATGATTGGGAAACGTTATAAAACTATCGTCGTTATAAAGTGGGTGGTAACTATTGTTAATATGATTTATGCACTGGAGTGTACTGCGAACAGTTAGCGAAAGGTTTGGAATATTATTTGAACACTGTTACTTCGCTTATAAACATTAATCTTGTGAAGATGTACAATTATCGAGAAAATTCTTGGCAGTTTGAATGAATCTCGATTTTCCAGTTGAATACGGATTCGTTGAACGGATTCAGATAGTAAAAAGTAACTATTGGATGCTTCCAAAAAAGTAGAGTTAAAGTGGTGGATAGAACTTTGTCTCTTGCACGACGAGGCTTGGCTCTAGCACATGTAGCGCTTGTAGCACATGTAGGTGCAATTAATACCCTGTCGAAATGGAATAGGAACCTTACAAGACGCACGCGGCGCCCCCTAACAACCGGCGCCCGGGTGCACCGCACCCCCTGCACTATAGGTAAAGCCGACCCTGCGCACGACAGAGATAGAATACTAAGTGCATGCCATCTATATTTTTCAAGTTATGGGCATTATCGTAATGGGGATGGTTGGGAAGAAACTAATTATTGAAAACGAAAAACATCGTGAGAATACCTGCGTTGCCTCGCGAAGATAGTTGGAGTCTGTTAACCCACACTTGGTCAGCGTGGTGGACTAATAGATTTCTCTCACATAATATTATGGGCCCGATAAACACGAACTGTGCAATAGGACAATTATGAATTGTGATGATTATCTAAAAAATTACGTGCCGAGTTAACAGTAGCTAATGCCAATATAAAGAAATGATTTGGAATTTAATGACTGAGCATTACGCCCTCGTTTCATCAATTCTTTAAATATTAAGCGATTTAAATAAACAAAACGCCAAGAAGAATCCCGATCTACAACTTATTATAATTGCATCATGCAAAAAGCAAAAATACAAAATACGAGTAAAAATATTTGATAATCAATAAAAGTTTTTTTCTGGTATCAGGTCAGGTGCAGTTTTAATTGATGAACCGTATTATTGACGATCCTTGACGATCCTTGACGATCCTTGACGACCCGGATGGCGCAATGGTTAACACGCCGGACCGCCGTTCCGAGGGTCCTGGGTTCGATTCCCAGCGAGGCGGAAATTTGAATGATGAATTTAAATTTTGTGTGTCTGGGTGTGTGTGTTCTTGTCTTGTGTGTTGTCCATGGCACCCACGACACAGGGAATCCTAGTGTGGGGCTATGAGTGTGTAGTGTTATTTATTTATTTATTTATTTAATAATGCACACTTTTGTTAGTTCTGTGTTTTATTCCAGTAGTGAACACCATTTGGGTACAGTGACGTCACGGATGTCGAAAAATGTCAGAAACTGGCTCTTTTGACGCCCTCTTTAGAACCCTACTTCAAAGCGTGCCGGGAATGGACCGGAAATGAATGAATGTACGGAAAGGACCTCTTTCCACAATTTGTACATTTTACTGAATACATTGAACAAAAAACTAATCGTAAAAGTATTTGGATTTTGTATTGGAATTTGGAGAATAATTCGCTTCCATGATAACAAATTTAACAAAGGTTTAATATAATTAGGAACTTGGAACACAACCAATTGTAAGTTAACATATTAAAACGTGAAAATTGTACTGTTATTAATGTAATCAGGATAAGCTTTGTTCAATTTGTTATATTAAGTACTTAATTTTAGTTTCGTTCGCATGTAACAAATCCGTATTTAATTCAGGTAGTGACTGAAATTCATGCACGAAGGTAACTCATAAATGAGTATTTCAGTTGTATAGGCGATACAATCTGTGGATAGGATAATAAAAGTATACATTATAAGTATTTAGACTGAAGGGAACATTTGAACAAAAGCTTCATTTTTCTGAAGCGCTCATAGCCCGGCGGCTTGCGTCGATCTCAAGTGATCGACAAAGTTAAGCAACAGCGGGCGCGGTCGGTAGTTGGATGGGTGACCGCTAGTGGCAAAAATTTCTTGAGCGCTTCCGTGCTTCGGAGGGCACGTAAAGCCGTCGGTCCCGGTTGTTATCATTTGGTAGCAGTCGTTAAGCCATGTCGGATACCTTCGGGCGGCTTAAAATTTCCGACACTTGGGTTGGCCACTAACCCCTCCACCAATCCGCACTGGAGCAGCGTGGTGGAGTATGCTCTAGGCCTCCTCAGGTACGAGGAGAGACCCGTGCTCACTAGTGGGCCATTAATGGGTTGTAGCCAGACTGAAGGGATCTAAGAATGAATCACTAGATCTATTGGTCAAGTGAAGGTCTTGGAATGGCAGTCAACAGCACCGTTAACTCTCCTCCACTCCAGCTCCTCACTGCTCTCGGAGTGATGGTGGCGGCGGGCGCTGGCACCCTGCCAGCTGGAGGAGTTTCACGAGACCGTTCGTTTAACATTCAACGGCAACACTCCAGGACTCCAACCCCATGCCAAGGGCTTTATTCTATCAATTTGGAATGAAAACTATCGTTTACCGATAAATAAATATTTTGTTAGTACACGTTAAAATATTAATGTCGTAGACCCCATGGCGTAATTGATAGTGACCATGCCTGCGAAGCGGGCACCCGGGTTCGACTACCGGCCGGGGCAGATATTTATGTCACAGATAAATGTTTGTTCTCGGGTCATGGTCAATCAGGTGCTGTTGTTGTTTATGCTATGTTTATTTATATCAAACGAGGAAACATGCCACTGAAAACAGATTAGATCAAAGATGCCGAAGGTTTCTCTATCCTTCCTCTTCCTTCTTTGTTGGCCGATAAGGCATCCGTGACGTATCCGCTATTGCTGACTACCAAGCGCGACGGTGACCACTTACCATTAGGTGGTCAGCCGTTGGTTGGCTGTGGGCATAAAGGTATCATTCATGCGTATGCTTTTAACCGTCTGTTGTCACACTCGGTAGTTATAAGTTTACACGAATTTAAAATTAGTCCCAAATTGTACCGAAGTTAATTTAATTTTGTTATCTTGTAGATCGCTTAATACAAAGGTTGGAAGGAAGGTTGAAGGCTATACAAATTAACATTATGAAAGATTAATTTTTAGGAAAAAGATTATCAGTACGGTACTTATCACCAGCAAAGAAAACTTTGATAGCGTGATTCAGGGTTATCGTGGCAGTGTTTCATGGCACGGAGTATCAGATATACCTTCCGACTGACTGCATCTTCTAAATGAACAATAAATGTTGGCCGCAGCTGCAAGTCGCGACCGCACGACGCATCGCCTTGAACAATAGGCACGGTCTGTCTGTAAAGGATTTATGAGCTGCACGTATTTCTTCAGTTTAATAGTGCGCAGCGGGTGCTTACGGAGACTGAATTTAAATCTGCTCGTATGTTACTGGCTCACTGGAAGTTGTTTATAATTGTCAGAACCCAGTAAAACAATGAACTGTCTTGTGTTCTCCTCCTTGGTGGCATCCTACCTTCTTTCAGAATCTACCTTGAAATGTGTGTTACGTTGCACTGACGGGGAGTTAGAAATAAGCAAGCGTAGGTCTTATAACTGAGGAGGCCTAGGGCCTCCAGCACGCCGCGTCAGTGCGGACTGGTGGAGGGGTGAGTGGCCTAGTGGTGGGGGAATCCTAGTTACCTGATTTATGTACGTAACTTAATTTTATGACTATAAAATATTCCTAATTTTATATATGTGAATTATTTCAATATAAACTTCGATCAAAAACGGTTTTGTTGTACATATTGTGTATGTTCTAGTGAATACTAACACCCACTGATACTAATCTACACACACTGATGCAAACAATCTGAACTATAATTGAGAGCACGATGAAGAGTAAAAGCCGTCGCTTGTCCTCAACAAATAAGGATGGACTTACCGATACGACGACCGACGACGGTACGAGTCGACCGACAAAAGTATTTGATTCTACTTCAGTTGAAAGAAAATCAGTCTTTTATAATAATTACGAGGGGAAAAAATAATCTCAAAGTCAAAGAAATGAATGGAAAACTTCTACAGTTATTAATTATGTCGCAAATATAATCATTCCTTAATGATTCTGGGGAGCTTTTTAATTAAATTGATTGTGCCACGTCTGCCATACTAAAATAGTATGATGCCGTGACAATAATATGATGAAGAATATCCCCAGATGGTAAGATGGTAGGTGATGATCTTGGTTGGTAAAGCGAATTAACTTAGAAGTTTAATAATAACCGACACAGAACATGACAAAAATGGGAACTAGGATAGTTAGTCCTATTAGCGGATAGTGTTAGAATTAGAACATTCGTTGGTTCGTTTGTAAGTAAATATGAGGACTGGGACAGGGACTGTTAGTGATAGTTAGTAATAGTCCAGTTAATATTTTTTAGTATAAGTCTCGTTTTAATTCGGTCACAGATTGAGTGTTGCTACTGAGATGGTCGCCTCTTAAAAGTGTAACCGGCGCCAAAACAATTCTTCTTGCTCCTAAAAATCGTAACGGAAATCTGATGTCGTCCGCAATTCCAGATTCAAAAACAACATTCCATTTTTGAATAAATCGAATACTTACACAAAATTTATATTCAAACGCAGCATTGAGCAAAAATTGTTGACTTAGAAATTTTTCATTTAATTTGTAAATCGAACCGGAATTCGGGGACAACCGATAGAATTGAATTTCAAATTCCAAAGCGGAACTCAGAGCGAGCGTTAAATCAAAATTTGAAATCGGAATTCAAACGCGGCGACAAATCAGCGATAATTTTGATCGCTTTGTTTGAACGGGGAGTGATTAGTCATCGCAGCGGTCGACAAACATGGACCTAGGCGATTCAATAATTTTGGTTCAAATACCACCGCAGTGATTGTATATTTTCTGGGGATTAATTCTTCTGATTTTGTCGCCCACGTTGGATAGCTCAGTCAGTCGAAGCGTCTTGCAAAGAGCTTTGTCCCTCGCTCTCATAGATTATGTATAACGTAGACTAACATATTGACAGAGTTAGGAGACTGAACATAATACGTTACGATATCTGATAACAATTAGAATTTTAAAAAGTGCCTTTGTACCTACATAGTTTAACATGTCCATCGATCCGGTCGTAAATTATGAACCGCTGCCCTGCAATTACTGCCTTTTGCAAATTGTTGCAGTGGAAGGGGCGCTCCGTCGACCCTTGGTTCAACATCCTCCCTTTTTGCATCCTGCCGAATAACGAACATCACCATTAGCCTTATAAATTGAAAAAGTGTAATTTGGACGACAAACCACGTTTAACACATTACCGAACAAACCAACTCCTATTTAGCTCTGACATTTATTTTGGTTGTCGCTTACTTAACTTTGCTAACTTAACTTTGTAAAGCAAAAGCCAAAAATAGTTGTAATAATAATGAACAAGATTTAATAACGAGTTCAGAATTCAAAGCTGAACTAAAAGAGCTTAATTAAAGAGTGGAGCTGCGATTCTGCGTCCAATTTGCAGCATTTCCTGCGCTCAGCCTCCTCTCCAACGTCGAGCATTTCTGAATCCCAACACCTTTCTTTGATTTTCACTTGCAGAAATAGTCAACTGTGAAATCTCTGTTCTTCCTTCGACGTTGGGCTAACAACAAACCAACCAGAAGCACTGAGAGGGCAAGTTAATACCTTTCCTGCTATTTCTTCCCCTCGAGAGGAATACTCCTTGGGAGTTACTCACAGGATTGCGCATATAAAAACGCAAACAACTTTCCAAGAGACTTTCGAAGTTTATGAAACCTTCGATAATAATTTCCAATTTAATTGTTATTGCACGTGTAGAATCAATGTAAACTTGACCAAAAAATAATGTTTCTATTCCAAAAATCCTAACGTCTGAGTGACAATAAAATACGGCATTCTCGGCTTTTATTTCTGTGTGTATTTTTTTTACTAAATTAGCGCTTGAGTACGATCCCACCTGGTGGCAAGTGAATATAGTTTTAAACGGTAAAACGCATTAACACAGAAAAAAGCCTATTCATTGTTGACTTGACTTTTGGACAATTGGACACCCATAATTAATTGACCATGGACAAATATTTTATATTCTATAGGTAGTAAAATGATCGCATTGCAACATAAAAAGTTTGTATTAGTAAACATAATATTCAGCATTTGCTTATTAGGATTCCGTTCCCCAAAATCAACTCAGAAAAATGCATAATGTTAACATAAGCTCCTAACACTAACACAAAGTCTTACGACAACATTTGTCAAAAGTTCCAGTCGTGAAAATCCAGACTTGATTTTATATCTTAGCGTGCGGAAATAATCACGCGTACTTTGTACTGCGGGGCGCTGGCAATTAGTGCCCGTTGGACTAAACCACGGCTTAATTTAAACTAAGTAACAACCAAACACTGTATGCAATTTGGGAATTTTGCACTGAACTGTACTCGCCGCATAGTTTCTCGGACGTCAGCCATTTTGTTGAAATTCCGAACTCTAGTTATTCACTTGTTTTTTATACGTCGTGTTGTGAATCTTTTACCACCGACTATTATTATCTTTTTTATTTGCATCAGCCGAATTTCTTAAATAATAAGGTAATTAAAGAATGTTAGCCAAGATACTTGTACGTTGAATGCCCCAACAAAGGAGCCTGGGTTCGAACCCTGCATGTACCAGTGATTTTTAAATATGTGCGTATTAGAATTATCACTTGCTTCGGTAAAGGAAAACATCGTGAGAAAACCTTCACACACTCATAGTTTCTTTTTCAAAGGTGTATGAAATTAGCCAATCCGCACATGGCCAGCGTGATAGCCTATGGCCTGTATCCCTCACATTATGAGATGAGGCCCGGGTCCTACAGTGGGATAGTTATGGGTTGCGATGACGATGATCCAAATATATTGATTTGGGTTTAAAAAAAACAATACAGGTGTTTCGTTACTCTAATTTATAATTGAGATATGAGTAGTGGGTTTCTAAAGGATTGAAACCATAGTTAAAACATTGTTACAGTAAATTTAGAAAAGTTAAACGCGCTTTGACTGGACATGAGATTTAAATTCAGAACTTCGTGGAAAGACTAGAAAGATAGACCAGGAGAAAACTTCAAAGTCCATTCAGAGACACTACAAGTAAATGTTGTAGATACTTATTCAAATGAGTGTAACTGGCGGCGCCGGTGGCATCGGCTGGCATCGGCTGGCAGAGCGCTGCCTTTTACGGACATGAGCTCTTTGACAACGCACTCCAGCTTGGGCGGCTGCCAATTGGATAAAAATGTCTGTTTACATTACGTTTATGGCCTGTAATACTAAAGGAGCGATAGGCCAATGGTTTCTAAACAGATTTGTTAAACAATCTATTTGTCTGTCTGGCCTTGATCAAATCTTGCAAGTTAAATTTCACCCACTTTCCGTGATCCATTGAGCTGAAATATTGGATACGTTGCGCAAATCGGATGACAATGTAATGATATCAGAGGGCTGGTCTGTTATTGGAGTTGAAGTGGAACTAGGAACTCTGAAATGAAACGACGTAACCCTACCGAAGGTATCCAAGGTCCGATGATGAAGCTGAAAGATGGCTGCGATAAAGTGTGTTTTTAGTTTTCAAATTGTAATTATATTATTATTTTTAATCCGATGCACCCTTTATTTAATACTTATACTGTAAAATGAAACAAAAATTTATAATTAAATTTTATGGGTCGGTAATTCATATACATAAGCAGTTTACACCTTTTTCTTAGTAAAACCATGCAAACATCCTCCATTAGGCAGTAAGGGATATCCAACGACCGCAATTGGTATTATCTACTTAATACGAGGCAAGAGAATATTCATGAAGTTTACCCACGAACGGTAATCCGTCCAACTTGGTACCGCAGGCGAGTTTGTTTAATTTTGTTATCTTACTATCGACGCAAACCGCCGAGTTATGAGAGCTTCAACTACGAGTAGTTGAGAAATTTGGGGAATGAATATGACCGCAGGTTGGAGGCAAGATTGAATCACTAACTTTTGGATAACAGACCTGGCTGGCTTCAACCCTTGGGGTGCGTGGTTACACAATTTAGAGGCGACCATCTCAGTCGTCAAGGGCAGCAACACACGGAGGCGGAGGGGTGGTGGCTGCATGCTCGTTTGCTATCTTAGTTCTATAAAAAAAACACTAAAAGGCACTCGGAGACTGCCGCGGTAAAGCTATTGCATAGCATTTTTTATCAACTTATGCAATTATAATTATTAGAAGTTATATAGTTATATCAGAACAGCGCCATCTAGTTTGTAGAAAACATACGTACCATACCTTAGTATTAAGGTACTAGATAGCGCTGATTGGGGGTGTGTATGCGTAAATAAAACGTTGAATTTTCTTCATAAGATGTAATCTGAATAGTAGTTTTACAAAATATGTTGATTTGATGACAGAAGGATATTTAAATTATTACGGCAATGTTTCACCGTTCACGAGATGATTAAAAAAAACGAGATGTCTGAACACTCAATTGTCAAAGTTTTTTAAATGGCGCGCGCGGCTCGGCAATTGTCGGCAGCCGTCGGTTGCTGTCGTCGATTACGCGCGAACAGGGGGTGTTAGGTTTTTTTCGTTACGGAATTTCTGGATTCGGTCCCCACGCTCAAGGCCCGCGATAAAAGCTATGCAATAGCTTAAAAATTGGTAGATGGTGTACTTTACCAAACATTAAAACTGACTCCAAAAGTCGCTTAATATAAGTAGGTCACTACAAGCCCAATTATGGCCCACTACACAGCACGCTAGATACACAGACCTCTCCATAACTAAAGCTATCTACGCTAACAACCGACGGCTTTATGTGCGCTCTGAAGCACAAAAGTGCTTCAGAAATTTTGCCATGGTCAATCATCCACCTACCGACCATGCTCGCTGTTGCTCAACTCGGTCGATCACTTAGGACAAACTTATCGCCGCCGTCTCCTTTAAGTTAGTTTTAGGTTGATGATAGATGTAAACTGCAATAAATAGTTAGTAGCCGTTGTTAAAGGACCTCGTAGCTGGAGCCGGGCCTCGGTTCGATAAATTCAGGCCGGAATAAATCATGACGACCCAAGACAATTTTATTCGGCCCTTTGCAGAAAAACTGCTTGTTTTAAGTGAATTGTCGACCCATAGGGGATAATTGTACTGTTCCCGTGACCCTTGGGCAGGCGATTTATTGTTCCCAAGTATTTTGCGTAACAGTCAGCGTTACCTGCATTTGAGAGAGATGTAATGTGTGTTTGGAACTCATTTGCGGCGGAAATACTGCTCGTTTGGCTACTTTTTTGGCAATGACGCTATTAGTATTTCAACTATGTGTGTACTAACATAGATTTACTCAGAAAACCATCGATAATTAATAGCTATTCAAACAAGCGTGTTTTACGCAACTTTTACCTACTTTTCGACTCTAAAGCTAAATAAAATTGCTTTCTGCGGGACGCACAACTGTTTTAAAACTACGCAAGTTGGAAACAGACTGTTCGCGTGAATTAGAATGAAATTAAAAGGAATCGGCCGCTTCGACCATCGTAATTACTTCGTGAGAAATTGCATGGGATGCCGCGAGGTTAAGTGAACCACACACTCAAATAGGTTTTGAAGTTTATAACGATGTGGGAAGTATTTTGAACGATTTTTGCGGTGAAACGTAATAATCTCTGATGTCAGTAATATGTATAGTAATTGATTCTTGTGTTTGGTTAGAAGGTACAACAGTATATGAAAATTGGTTTATAGGCAACAGTAATTACAGTGCCGAACTGCCGATCGAAGGGTCCCGGGTTCGATTCGATATTTCATTATCAGCAGGCGAAAATTTGTATGATGAGTTTAAATATCTGTTGGCGGCCTGCATATGTGGTCAGATCGGACATCTTTAACCAATTTTGAACAATGGTTGCCCTTAGTTTACTGGTAGACAAATATTAGGCACTTTTATTATAAAAAACTTTTATGTCATTTTTATTCGTTCAAAATTTTTTTTCTGTAAATGGTCTGAAGTTATTTATTAAGTGAATTAATCCTGGATCCAATTTCCACCCACGCGACTGCGCTTCGCCCACGTACCTACGAGTGACGTAACGCGTGGGTCCCGAGCCGCAACGCTTGGCTGTGCCCACTAAACAAGCTCCGCCAGATAGCTTATCCGGTACTACAAGCGTCTTGTAAGTGTCAATTCGCAAAATAATGTTTGAATAATATCGCTATCATCGCAGCGCATTTCGTGCCCATAGGTCGAACACAGATGATCCTTGCACCGAATAGCGGGTTCGTAGCATGCAAATTCGCATTGTGCTACATGCATCAGCTTTGAGCGTTAAAAACAAATGTATGTGTTCAACCTTATAACGGCTTCAAAACTCGATTGAAAATTGTAGCAATACTTCATCTGAATTTGTTTGCGAATTAGCATGATGCTTGTAGCGAATAAAAGCCTTTCGAAGCGTAATTTGCTTTAAAGTCAGAAGTATCTTAGCTGTGAGCTTATAAATATAGATTCTCATTAGAAGTAAATACTAAAACTTCAGCAGGTAAATTATCAAAGCATCTGTTCCGTGGGAATACACTCACATACAGGCGCGCCTGACTTCCTCAGTACTCCGGCGAGCCTCCGGATGAACGAACGCTGTAATTGGCACTCGTTACCTGGTAAACATAATGAATCATTATTTTCCGTAGGTTTTGATAATTAAGTTAGTTCGTCTATTGGCTTCGCTTCAACCCATTAATGTACGTCCATTAAAAGTTTACTATTCTGAAATCTCACTGTCATTTACAGGATAGTTCTGAATGGATTATAATGTGACATAATGAGGCGGCAGCTTTTAACTTAATTAATAGGCTGTCAAAATATTTACACTTTAATTGGTTATTATCTTATAACCACTAACCTCTCCACCAATCTGCACTGGAGCAGCATGGTGGAGTGTGCTCTAAGCTCTACAACAAGAAAATATGAAGCAGTTGCGCTATCTCCTTCGGCCCCCAAACAAATTAGTAGTGGAATTGTTTTTTAAAAGATTCACCGATTTGTGGGCACAAAGCCCGACCGACAGCCAATTCGCCCATAGGCCAGGTGCAATGGCTCCATCCATCCTTGAGTTAAAGTCAACTAACTGGTGGTGCACCATGCTGCCAACAGACGAGACACTAGCGCTATATTCCTGCCGTTGGAGATCTCTAGGCTATCATCCAGTATAATTCGACAGAACCTATCGGCGACCTTCTTTTTATTGATTACTCTAAAAGTTCAGATATTTCCTAAAACCAGGCCACTTGAGATATGGCACAGCACAGGAGATCGCCTGAAGTCAACACCGAGCATTTTTAGAGGGCTCTGTACACAATGTGTCCGTATCGCGGGACGTGGCCCAGCGAGCGGCCCGCTCCGGACGCGCGCTCTACATTATCCGCCGGCTACGACCCTCCTGTCGTATACACTATAAAAACTAGATAACATGCACCGCACATGACAATAGGGCTTTATCGCCTGTATTGGACCGAAATGGCCCTCGACGGACGTTTTACGACGTTATGGGTTTGCTTAGGACCGATCAATAGCTTCATAGGTTTAACTTATATTAAAATTATGGGTTTACTTTTTATTATCGTGTTCACTGACTGGGGGTAAAGGTTTTTACAAGAAAAATAAATTAAGGGAGGTCTAGTGGATATAAAAGTCTCGGGTTGGATCCGAATTAGAATCCTCAACGCACCTCAAAATTTTACGACCCTTATGTACCTGATGATTTAGGTTTAGTTACCTAACTATTACGGCAATTCCATCGTGGTATATTTTTGTTAATAGCCAAAAAACGAGCCGATGAGCCACTACTAATTCAAGGCCACATGAAACGTTGGAAAGAAATAGATTTATTTAAGTAACGGGAAAGAATAAGACGGCACGAATTTATATCGGTACTATAAGCCAGATGTGTTGACAGAAGCCATTCGCCTTTATTAGGAGTCTATTGGCTGTGTGGTCGGTGTTAGGAGGAGAACGCAACGATACAGAGTGTTCAGACAATCTACGAGTGTTTGGAAAAAATACAACGCCATTTATAATTTATTTTTATCCTAAAAACTCAGTTGCCTTGCACCAGTCATTTTGAAACAATACTAAGTTCTGCTCGTGGTGTACCATGCGAACAACGTAAATAGGCTATGTGATAGAGGACCCGTATGGCGCAATGGTTGCCATGCCGGACTGCCATTGAGAAGGGTCCTGGTTGACTCCCAGCGAGGCAGAAATTCGAATGGTGTGATTAAAATTCTGTGCTTGGTCTGGATGTGTATATTCTTGTCTTGAGTGTTTTCAATGTCATCCACGACACAGAATTCTAGTGCGGGCTTTTAAGTGTTGGATTTATATGTATATTTTATTTATCTACTATTGGAGTTGGATGTGCTCTGGTATTACACAGTTTTATCCAGTATGTAAGTGTGGTAAGGTTTGTTACCTACTTCTAGCTACCACCTAATTTTTAAAATCGACCATGCGTGTGTATTCAACTCTAGTGCGGAAGTGTATTCAAATTGTAAGCGTTATTTTTTCCTTAAAACCTTACCAGACACAAGTATTGTATTGTCGCCTCATCTTTTCTAAAATTGCCATTGACGTGGGAAATATGGAGCAATAAGGGCGCCTTACAACCCGATAAATCTGCTCAGTCACGGCCACATTGTAATTTTCGTCACATTCCCCGAAAGAAAGCCCCGGGCCACTGTCCCTTCAATAAAGGTTGTCGGTCGCCGGTAATAGTTGTCCGTAAAAAATGATACTTAAATTCCAGTGCCCCGCTCTGGCTACCTGGACGTAATCTTCCAAGAATCGGTTGTTATATTGTCGACAAAAATCACCATTAAGAAGATTTTTGGTACAGGAAATAATTTTGATGTATGTCGCTGTTTATCTATAATCAACAGTTCGAGCTTTTTTATTCGTAATGTTTTGTGATGATTTAGTCATAATTTTGACTACATCATCCTTTTAAGGCAGCACACAGCCAGTAGGTATCGAACTAAAATCCTATCCTGCGTTAAGAGTTAAAATCAAGAAGAGGCACCTCAAAAAACATAAGTCATAATTAAAGTTGATCGCCGTTTTATTACTACCCTAAGGATTGACATATTACGGTTTAAACTGTTCCACTGCTGGCCTCGGGTCTCCTCTCACAATGTGAGGGGTGCAGGCCTCTCTGTTATGAATTGGTTCTCGCTAATCTCAGAACCGGCTCATAAGATTTGAGTGCGGTTTTCACTAATGTATTGCAGTGTGCTTGGACCGACATGTGTATGTTTTATTTTAATCGGTTCCCAAATGTATAATACTGTAGATGGCCTATACCACAATTTGGCGTATACCACAATTTGTTTTATCTCATTCTCTTGGTTTAATACTATATTGTTTCTTCGTCTCACACCCATTCGAATTTCAAATCAAAACGATTGTAAAGAAGTTTCACTTTCAAAGATAAGAAGTGCGCTTGCTACTTTGTAAATATATAATATGTAGCTTGAACATTTTAATAGCACAGCGGGTTTTGAGTTGTTTCTGTGCCAACCGTACTTAATAGAGGCCCCACCATCTATTAAAACGTAGCATCAAGCATCGCGTTGACATGAATCCGCTTTATGACGTATTTGTTACGCTACAGCTATTAAATTTATTTCAACTCTCATACACAATTGCATAACCGTTTATAAATGTCGTCCTACCCCGCAATATTGCGCTAATGGCGCTAAGATAAGACATCAAATTTGTCTTCCTACCTTCATTTATCACCATCACGTCAGCGTGACGTGTCATTGTACAAAAATAAACCTTATCGCGATACACAAATGATGGATTTTCATTGTGTCGTTGCAGCTCGGAATTCGTGTGTGTAGTAAACACAATGAACTTTAGTTCTATGGATGATAGACGATTTTGCTTTGAACAATTCTAAAATGTTTTAGGCCATTTTATTTATAACTGTTATGCACAAAATGAATTTATTATAAATACCTACAATGTTATTGATGCCATTTTCAAATCATTTTGTAAATACTATGATTTTTAACGGGTTAAAATGCAATTATGCATTTTGTATTAAATAATAACGATGCCTCTTATAATTCTTTTTATTAAAATTTGTGTGTTGTATTGAAATATAATATAATCAAGTTTAATAGAAAAAGGTACTAATAAATCTTATAACATCACTCTGTGAGCATAGACTATCTTAACCCCTCACTGAAACCCGTCAAAGTTAGGTTAATGTCGAGAAAGGAGTAATCGAGTTATCTGATGGTGCGTAATTACGGTCGCTCATGGACATCGATGACACTAAAGTCAACACCAACGCATTGCCAACCGAAAGGGAAGCGGGGGACCGAAACATGTACGTAGTTAAAAAACATTCACGATCAACTTTAGAGCGAGGATGGTAGAGCCAGGCGTATAAAGAATATTCAACCACCATTCCAGTACAATCTGAATTAAACTGGGTGGTGCATAGCCCAGCGACATCCAACGAGAGTTAGTCAAACCCTGTTGTTTAGCAGAGTAACAACGAGCCGGTTTTAACTTGTGGATGGATGGATTAAAATTGATTAATACAATCTCAGTATAGAAACATAAACTTAAACTCGAATCATTTATTTTATGTAGGTATTTTTAATACACTTATGAATTTACCACCGTTTCGCTAAGGTGCCTTTAAATATTGAATTTTTAAATTTTAAATATTTGAGGAGAAAAAGAAACGGCGAAAGAAACTTCTCGGCGCATCTTTTACACGAAAGAAACACGTTATATCATACATTCGATTCACATTTTATATTATTACAATGATTACAATACAATATAATACTTGTGTATACTTGAATTACTAATTATATAGAATCATGTAAATGACAATACAATAGGCGAATAATCATGACCTATTTCAAAAGATTTATTTTACCTAGTACGTTCAGTCACTCACACATAAATACAAGACTCAAGACATTGCTGACGTCAGAACGCCTAATGACATCCAATTATAAAGAAAAAAATATAATTTTTTTCTGAAAAAACAATATTTGCTGTATCATTAGCAATCATAAAAGTTTAACTTTTGCTTTCTTTGAAGCTTTATCAAATGAACGATGTTAATGAATTTATTTAAATACTGTTTTTGGGCTTAATTAATTAACTGGCTCTTATGACAATATAATTCAGCATCCTGATGCTGTCAGCTGCCAGGAATCATACGCAGCAAACTTAACACTCACTGTCAACCCTGAAATGAAATCAGGTCACATGAATTGAAATGAAATTTATTATCTCCAAATCTTGGATGAGTGTAACGGACGACGTTAAATAAAAACTGTTTTCATTTGATTCGAGCTTCTGTTCAAATACGTGAAATAATTCGGAGCACAAATAGAGAAACACCATTAAACAAAAACTATTTATCTGACACAAAGAACACGGAAAATACCTAAAGCCAACAAAGTAACCGAATGACGGGAGGATTTTGTAAGTAACATCCCGTGTTTGTCCGGTGGAACCTACACAATACGACTATTGGCTTTCAGTGAATTAATAACGCTTTCTTTCAACTTGTTGGATTGTCGGGGCGTCAGTCTAGTTTGGCAAAGATAAGTGCGAAAAACCCATTGAATTATTATTACTATGCACGTTGGGTCCGCACTAAAAATGTCCGAGTCAAATGAGCAACAAAACGCAAGGAGAGCAACAATTCCGCGTTCACGATTGCAATCGAAATTAAACCGTGACAGAATGATTTCAGTGTTTAAATTACCTTGTTAACTGCATGACATGACATGACATAACTGACTGGGGCACTTTTTTCGCGATTTTAGCATGAGATTAGATGTCCATAGTAATTATAAGTCAATGGAAAAGCCGGTCAGTTTACATGAAGCGTGTCAAACTACGTTTGAACCTTTGTAAAGGTAAAAAACTGTTTGACCACACTCTTTCTCTTCAGTCGTGCCTCGTTATTGAGGATCGTGATTCCGCTGCTGAGACCCTCTGGATCACCTGTCTCCATCTTTGGCGATCAGTGGCTTGGAGAAGTGCCGAGTTTGACCATAGACTTTAATTTAAAAAACTGCTCTGGAACTCGTCATCCGTTAGATCTAAACTCTTTTATACACCAAGTACCCAAACATCGTTTATGCCAAACTTGACCCCTTTTTCACATTTGTGTTTTTGTTATTATTACATTTAAACTTTCAGACTGATGGTCTCCGAACTGTTCAGATTTCAGTTCAAGATTGAAATTAAGTCAAAGCTTGGCAACGCTTTGAATTAATTTATTTCCATTAGGTTCTTCATGTGTTTTTCATTATTGTATTTTAATTATTTCCCTAAATCTAGTAAAATTTTTTGGAGTCAATGTAAAATATATACACCTTCACGTTCACATAATTCGTTACCGTTCCTTTAGTGAACGTCATCGGGCAAAAGAAAAGAGTTTCCGTGACGTAAACCTTAACAAAAACATTAGGAGAGGCTCGGAGAACAAATAACGATGGATCTGTAACTTGTGTCATTGTTGCCGGGAACCCCTGCGAGCTCTCGCCACCCGCCGCTACCTGCCGCCGCCTACCGCCACCTAGCGGACTCGTTAGTGGATCGGAAGTGACGTGCTGTGGCGTCATCGTACTCACGTTACCTGTAGGCTTTTGAGGTTCCGCAAACGGACGGTTCCATATTCAAATTCAAAATTTTTATTTGCTTGAATTTGCGTGCATAAGGCCTAAATCTGCAAATTTTAAACGTTTCAATTGCGTGGTGTCGGCATATTGAAACATTTTCTGACACATTTGGTCTACGAATGCAAACACGACGCAGTTGAAGAATTCATAAATTAGCAGACTTGTGCCAAAGATTTGTTTATTTTAGAAAGAGATCCATCACAATCCACCTTATACGCGCAGTGGGATAATCATTAGAGGTGCGCTCAGGTTTCAAACCGGCTTGGGTTTGAAACCTGCCTCCCTGTTTGGGAATTTAACGTTCAACTCAGCTCTTGGTGAATCTAAAGTAAGTAAATATAAAATTTATTATGGAGCTCGATAGAAGATCGCGCTCGAAGAAGCGCTCGTCTACAGTAAGCTGGGGAAGTTAGCACAAGGTACGTTTCCTCGAATATCGGTCGCGAAATTGTTCGCCTTTGTTTTGTTACTATATAAACTTTATCGAACCTTCTGGCACTGCCAAGTCAATTGCAGTACCCGAACAGGTATATTTTTATGTTTAATTTAAGAAATTGATAAAAACCGTGATCGAACAAGTTAAGAAATACAGGCGCCAGCGTCAATGAGAGACAAAGTATTTAAGAGCGAGCGTGGGTCTAGTACCCACGCTGGTCTCGTGCTTTTGTGTTTTCAGTGGCAACTACGACATAGGGAGTCCTAAGGTAGGGCTATGAGTGTGTAGCGTCAATAAAGCGTGATTAATTATGAAGGCGGCAATAATACTAGATTATTGAATGCGGTCGTATTTACTTGCAGCGCAACTTAATCTTAGTGACAATAGTAATTTCTCGATCTCCGCTCTTGGCAACTGGAGAGTCAGGGGAGCACAGGGTAGTGCAGGCACAGAGGCATCATCATAAAATATATTTTTTTAATCGTTAACACATTCATACCCCCGCATTAGAGTTCCCCGTGTCGCGGGCGGCGGACATGGACAACACAAATAACACATCACTAACACCTACTCGAGAACAAATGTTTATCTGCCACATTAAAATCTCAGTTCGCAGGCAGTGCCCTATATACCAACTACGGGGTCTTTGATACAAAATAGAATTGTTTTTTGGTGAAGTTTGCTGCACGTAATCATACATAACCATAACAAATATTTTCATATACCTACCTACGTAGGTATATGAAAATATTTGAGGAAACTGTTACTAGAGGCATATTATACCAGCAGATCCAATATCAATGATTTTATAATTTTTTGAAGGGTTGTCTGTTTTATTTTTATAGCCTAAGCGGGCAAACGAACAGACAGGCCATCTGATGGTAAGTGATCTCCGTCTTCCATGGACATTGGCAACACTAGGGCATCACCAACGTGTTGCCGACCATTTCTTAAGATGGTTTACTTGTTTATACATACTCTAGTTACGGTCAATACACAGCGACGATATTAATTTAAAGTCATTCACGGAAAGTGTATGATTATTAAAAGCATACCGCTCTGTGGTAAGCATGCTCTGTAGGAAATGAGTGGCTCAGAGTATTCCCAAACAGAATGGCGCGAGGGCCCCCTCCTTGACGATTCAATCCACTAAAAGCTCAGCCCCGGCCCTTCAACACTTGTAAAGAACGTACACTGTACAAACCTCTTTACTAACTGGCTATTACAATATCAGTGATTTTTGAAAACACTTATTTATTCATTAAGAAATTAATATAATATGAAATATCAGTAAATCCTGACCGTACTTGTGCATAGTACGCTTCTCGTTCTCTGGTCACAGAGTACTTAAACACCATCCTTCTGAAATCACCTATGTATACAAATAAATATGTTTAGCAAATTACAAAGCTAGAGGAGATGATTGATATATACCTACATATTTAGCATGTTTTTTAAGTAAGTATAAAATGTACCCTTAATAACGTAATCCAACAAATAAAAGATCTGAATTTTGAATTTTAGATTTCATTTCTCTTACATTAATTAATTACATTAATTAATTACAAAGCTAGAGGAGATGATTGATATATACCTACATATTTAGCATGTTTTTTAAGTAAGTATAAAATGTACCCATAATAACCTAATCCAACAAATAAAAGATCTGAATTTTGAATTTTAGATTTCATTTCTCTACCGTTAGTGCTGCCCTCTGTGGGCTGCGACATTACCACAGAAAGGTCCATTAGGCCTTTGTTAGCTTAACGTTAAAAAAATATCCAATCACATCGTCAAGCTTATCATACCCCCGAAAGCGGCGATGTTTATAAAAAAGCCGCCTGTTTACTCAGCGGTCATCCATCAAGGGAGGCGATGATTAATTACGTACACATTATCGACAGCCAAGAGTGCGCTATTCAAAACTCCATTAAAGATTACGAAAAGAAATTCCCTCTTATAATAATATCTCCCCTATTATACTATCTAATGGCGCTTCCGAGAGCGTTAGTTTCCATGGACACCATAAAAATGTATTGTTGAAGCGTTAAAGGCGGATTCACTGAATCTAAGAAAACTTGAGAATTTGAAAGTTATGTCTTATTGGAACGAAGACAGCGACAGTTATAGCAAGTCAATTTTCACTCGAAATAAATTGAAATGAAATTTTATTCGAAACTGGCTTTTACAAACACTTGTCGATCGATATAAATAAAAAATGTGCGCAGGTATTACAAATGATTGTTATGGTTTCAATGAAGGAAGACATCGCATCGTGAGGAAACTAGCATTCTTGAGAGTAACCATAAAGTTTTCACATGTGTGTAATGTCTCCTAATCCACACTTGTCTATTGGCGGATAACGATGTTTGCCCTACATCGTAACAGGAGATTTGAGCCCAGCCGTGAGATAGATACTGTGACGTTGGTGATATCTATTGTTCGATTCATTTGGAATTAGAAGTAACATCCCTCTTAATTCGAACTGTGAATAATAGTGACGTTTTTGGGTTCCGTACTAAAAGGCTGACAAACGGAACCCTTTTAATAAACCTCCAATGTGCGTGTGTCTGTCTGTTACGGGGCTCTACCTCTTGAACATATACACCTATAATTAAGTAGAAACCTGAATTTTTTACAGAATGCGCTACTGTATCCGCTATCACAACAAATAAAAAAGTGGGGTCCCAAATAAGGTTCAACAAGTACAGCTTAAAAATTGGGGTATTTCAACATTCAATCCATAATCCAAAATAAATTATTGTTAATATTGCTCGGTGGTATCCAATCCTGCATGTGCGAGTCCGACTCGGAACTAAACGGTTTTTAATACCAATGAAACTCAAATGCGACGCATGTTTATACATTTAGACGTATTCGAAAATAAAGAATTGTAATCTAGCATTTTTTTTTTTTAAAAGATGTGCCGAGGAGTTTTTTCGCCGTTTCTTTTTCTCCTCAAAGATTTAAAAAAATCAATATTTAAAGGCACCTTAGCGAAACGGTGGTAAATGCAAAAAATTGACGTTCATAAATGTATGTATCATAACTACATGAAATAAATGATTTGAGTTTGAGTTTGAGTTTGAGAAGACGTACAATTAAATGTTAGTAAAAAAGACGTACTAGCCCCTCTACGAATTCGCACTGGAGCAGCTTGGTAGAGTATCCTCTAGGTCTCCTCAGGTACATATGAGGAGAGACCTGTGCTCAGTAGCGGGCCATTAATGGGTTGAAGCCAAGCCATCCAAAAAAAGACGTCAATCTGGAAATAGACGAGTACAAGTATGTTCAATCCGTATACGTAAGCGAGCAAATATTGCCGCAGTCCAGCTTGTGATAGGATACAATCGTCCAAACAGCGCCGTGAAGAATATCAAACAACAAACAAACGGAGTAGATACTGCGCCATTTCTAGTGTTTAAATGGCTCGCTTCCTAACATACGAGTAAACAAATATTAACCCTTATGTGAGTGACAAATAAAACACCTTTATCAGAGTGACGAGGTACCCGGGTACCTTCATACAGTTTAATACGTAATGCAATCAATCAAGATTGTTTTTACGTTACCCATACTTTGAATATTATGATTTTAGTTAAGCTAAACAGTTAACAATTGTCGGCGATCAAAGTGGAGGAGGGGTGGAGTGCGGTACATGGTTATCGGCGCACAAGAAACATTGAATCCATTCAATGCATTGTGCTTGATATTGTCACTTGACTTGTTACGCTTGTTTGTATTGTACGAGCTTATTTATATTTTGTGACTTTATAATTATTTCATTATGGATATTGGAGCGAGTACCACTAAACAAAGATCACGTGTTGGAAAATATAATTCAACAGAATTAGGTACTACCACAAAGTAGATAAGAAGTACCTACTACCGATATTAGCAGAATCTTCTAGTGACGAAGGTGAGTTTGTTGCTTCTGATAATGAACATGATTATATTCCTTTGGTTGAAGAGGGTGGATTGGAAATTTCGGATGTTGAGCCAGAAGCTGAAGTCGAAAATGAGATTGACTCTTACAATTCCATTGCGAGTTTTGAAGGATAATCGTTTGAAAATATTCTTATTGCAAAAGATGGAACGCGGTGGCAATTAGATTCACTTCCCAGAACACAAACTAGTAGTCAAAACATTATTCGTCAAAGGGGCGGTGCTGCATCTTTCAGTAAACTTTACAACCAAATGGAAATATTCGAACATAATTATATTGTCCAATGAAATGTGTGACATAATCTTGAGGGAAACTAATCGGAAAGGGACTAAGATTACTGAAGCATACAATTATAAACTGATGGAAAATTACCCTGATGAACATGCAGTAACTCGTCCTACATGTAACACCTTTGAGAGCTGTTCTTATTCTGTACTAGTGGCCCATCCCGGCTTCGCACCACCGGGTGGACATTTATTTTTTGACATGTGTCATATCGACAGCAGCGCCACCTACCGGGTCCAATTGTGAATCTAAACTATTCTCAGATCCACCTGAAGACACACTAAAAATTTCAACCAAAACGGTACAGCCGTTTAGGAGTTCAGACCATTTGAGACCGATAATAGTATTACATTTTCCAAGTTAACATTTTTCAACCCCCGTATCTTTTACACCCTTATAATTATCGACTTGCAACCACCATAGTGCACGATGGGAGACTTGTACCTATTGCCACCTACAAACACTATTCGTCTGCGATGCGGAGTTTTGGCTGCAAACTGAAATATAGGGATACACACCTCCAATTTTATATATAAATATACAATAATAGATAAACAATAGTCTGTATAAACAATTGTAATTTTTATAAAAATAAAGAATTTAACAAATGTTTATTATTTCATTTTTGTACGAAAATATAGATACTTACTTTTTTCATAGTCAAACAAAACACATTGAGGTACCCGGGTACCTTGTCACTCTATTGTGAGTTTAAAATATGTTTTGGTTTCCACAAAACATTGTAAATAGTTAACTGGGTCAAAACTTGAAAAAATATATAATTTATGAATACTTAGGAGCTCTCACGAAATCACAGCTACCTACAGGACGTAAAACATACTTTTATTTAAATTTGAAAATGCTTAAGGTACCCAGGTACCTCGTCACTCACATAAGGGTTAACCTTGGATACGATTGTATTTTTGGAACGAGGTTCCTTTACGCGGCTTGTGTAATTTAGTAGAAATCGTCACGTAACGAAATGCCATCAGCATATTATGCTGTGTATGTGTGTGTTTTTAATCGTGGTTTACGCCATCTACAGTATTATTTTGTAACTATCGTAGATAGCACAGTACAGCGCTGTTTTACAATGTATTATATTAGTTCAAATGAGATTGCCTAGATGGCGTTGTTAGAAAAAATCACTAAACCATTACGTTTATATACTGATATTCTAGTTTATCATATAACCTCAACAAACGGTTGTACAGTTTTAAAGTACATTCATGGAGTTGAAGAAAAAACGTAAGGAACTTCGTTCCTAGGGTCCACCGACCGCACAATTTTTTTATCACAAGTATAGGCGTGAAGTGGCTGGCTCACTACCACCCTGTTGCTTGAGTCAGCCATCAAGCGACTTGTCGTTTTCCTACTAGGGGCTTGGGAGCTAGATTTTTATTCTATAATCTTCCTTCTTTGGCCTACAACGTATCGGTGATGCCTTTGGTGTTACTGGTGTTCACTGGCGACGGTGACCACTTACCATCAGGTGGCTCGTCTGCTCGTTCGCAAGCTATACTTATATATTAACAGTGTGTATAACAGTGAACTCTCCACTAAAATAACTGCCTTGCTGGGAATCGAGCCCGCGACCCTTTGGAAGCCAGTCCGGTATGGTAACAAATCATACTGATCGTCAAACTCTAAGTTGAATACGAAATCTGAAGACTGCATTATTTTTCATAAGCATTTCAATTTCACATATAATTTTTTAAACATGAATATCGTATACGAACAAACAGAGGCATAGCTTGAGCACTTTGAGCTCGCGCGAGTCTCGTCTTAATCAACAAGTAATAGGTACAGGGAAAGTTGGTTGTACGCTGAATCCGTGAGGGCTTTAGTTTCAATATTTGTTCTGTGTACAGTTAAAACACATAAAAACTCTCTTTTCTCTGCTATTTTTTTGAAGCGCTCATAGACTGGCGGTTTTCGTCGATTAAGTGGATCGATCGATGGGTGTATTTCCGTGCTTCCTAATGCACATAAATCCATCGGTGCTGGTTGTTATCGTAAGATAGCGGTCGTTAAATTATGTCGGAGGAGTTCGACCGTTAGGTTATAATTCGGCTCGAAGGACCAAATATAGTAACGTATTTATGCTTATTTATAATTTAATCCACTACACAGAAATTCCTTGATATCCTACTTATAAAGTCTGAAGTTCGTGTTTCTTAAATTATTTTTAGGTGAATACAACATGCTACATGATTATGGAATGTACTTTTCTATTATTATTGTTGTCTATAATGCCTGTAAGGTATTTAAAAAATGGCTTCAAGAATTATAGAACCTATGTAATTTGAACACATAATAATCGCATACTTCCTGCAGTTGTATCCGACCACAGTTTAGTAAATCGGCCACGTGCACTCGATTAGCCGCTCATTACGCTAACAGTTTTAAACGGTCATCATCATCGCACGTGACTCCACTTGGAATGGGAACCTCGTATTGCAAAATAGCATACCCGGGGGAATCAACTTTATGAATAGATAGGAAGAAGACATTTCTTACTTTCCTTCTGATTTATGATTGAGGTAGAAGTTACGCGATAGAGAGTTAGAATCCAGTTTGATTTTCACATTTCACATTGAATTTTGCCACATTGTATTTATTACTGATATGTCCTTAGTGACATTTGCAGGGTTAGGTTTAATCGTTGACATAAGAATCATCAAAATCGGACCACACATAAGGTCCGTAGAGTGCAGGCACACACTAGAATACAGGTGCGCATCACAAGATAACTAACATATATACACAAATACATACTCGAAGGCTAATAAACAGATTACATTTCTTTACCCCTTTGCATGGCTCAGTCAGGTTATACCACCAAGTACCAGCTGTACAAAAGACGAGCTTAATCAATCAAAATCACTTTAAAATTTAATAAACCTGACTGTTTTAAAATTTGGCCTCGTTCTTTCTGCTGAATTTTTAACGCGACGCCACGTGCGCCATTCGTCTTCCTGTCCCGGAGAGGCGCTCCCAGTTAGATGTGAACGTTTAATTCCTCCCGTAACTGGCATACGACTGTTATTATGTGTTGTGATTCATTTTTGTCGTTTTGTGTTAATTTAGCGTTAACATTCCTATTTCAAGCGCTCATAGCGCGGCGACTCGACCGACGCGGCGACGGTGTAAAGCAACAGCGGGCGCGGTCGGTAGTTGGAAGGGTGACCGCTAGTGGCTAAATTTCTTAGGCGTATCCGTAGAGGGCACGTTAAGCCGTCGGTCCCGGTTGTTGTTAGATAACAATCGTTAAGCTATGTCGGAGGCCTTCGGGCCTAAAAACTTCAGACATATGGATTGGCCTTTAGCCCCTCCACCAATCTGCACTGGAGCAGCGTGTTGGAGTATAGTCTAGGCTTCCTCAGTTACGACGAGAGACCTGTGGTCAGTAGTGGGCCATTAATGGGTTGAAGCCAAATTCCTATTTATACTATTTATTACCACCAGAAAATTTTCACTATCACCAAATAGACGGTCTGCTGACATCTCAATGTGTGACAGGACCTTCTCTGCTAAAATTGGGTAAGAAGTCATCAACGAGCACACCCTCGAAAAGCTTGACAGAAAGCTCCTGAAAACTATAAAACGGTGACCGAAACTGAAATCGAGAAGGAAGATAGCCTTGCTATTCTAATCTTCTTCGCAATTCACAACTTTTTCACTGCTGGGCGTCAGTCTTCTATCAGTATCAGTGGTACAGGTCAGAGTAAGTAGGAGACGTCAGCTAGGAATGTATCTTATCATATTCCATACCTAAGGGGGGTAAACAGGAGTGGAAAGCTAAAGTGCGCGGGACACACTGCGGTCAACAGCTAGATACATTTTTTTGACGTGACAACGTCTTATAATTCGGTGGCACGCATGAAAAAACATGACTCATGCGTTACCGTCGTTACCGTTGGTGAATTATTATACCAGCGCCATCTATGTATTGTGCAGTGAACAATTATTCATTAAGTTCGATTGGGTCCATTTATCGATGGAGGAAGGCTGGCTGAGCTGGTAGTTCACTCGCAGTACACTAGATGGCGTTGAGAATAAATGACTTAACTTGTATTGAAAAAGTGTTCTTTTATTGTGCTTGCCTACTCATTCAAAGGAAATTATTTTCTTAAGACGTTGTCACGTTCAACTATCGTCAGTAAACCGACTTTACAGACAACCAATTTTTTTTTATTTGTTCAATCGAGTACAATTGCGTAATTGAAGAAAAATATACTAATATCATAACTAAAATAATAAACCTTAAAGCTAAAAAAAGTTATGCGATGCCAAATTTATTTCTCTTCTACGCTTCAAGATAGCTTCCGAATTCCGTATTTCTTATCATTAATATAAAGATTTAATGAAGTCAATGTATTTAATTATCGCGTTGTATCTCGCAGCTGTCTGAGCCGGTAGCAGGAAGAATTGTATCGTCATTTATCTTCCCGACGTGCCATTTAGCTGCGAGCTCCGCAACCAGGTGCGGACTGCGCTCCGGCCCGGCGCACGCGAAGATCAGTGTGTGTGATAAATTACAATATTCTGATATATTTTATGTTTGCTTGTCTTACAAATTAATAAAGTTTTAAGCCTATGAGGCCCTGTAGCTAGGCTAGATCATGTAGTTAATTATGTTACAATACAGTACCCATATCTCTGTATTACGAGGTTTTTTTATGTTCATTGCCCACAAACTTGCAGACAGACGGGCCACATTATCGTCAGTGATTACCGTATTCAATGGACATCAGCAACACTAGAGACATTGCCGATGGGGTAAATGAAGAAAGAAGAGGAGAGACAAAACCTGACTCTCAAGCCTCAGGGACAAGACAAGTCTGAAGGGTGGTTAAGCTAGGTGCACCACAAGCAGGGGACATTTTAAGACTTTTTTGACGATATTAAGGCCAACACATACTTTTGGAATTATTATCTACGAGTAGCCGCGGGGGAATGGGCTACGGCCGCCAATTTCCAAAAAAATCAGTTTATCCCCTTTTTATCGCCTTAGGGGGGGAGTTTCCAAAAATCCTCTCTTAGTGCTCCTCTACACTCCCCAAGGAACATACATGCCAAATTTCAGCTTCTTGTGTTCAGTAGTTTCGGCTGTGCGTTGTCTGTCAGACACTCAGTAACGCAAGAGTTTTATATTTATATAGAAGATTATATTAATTAATATGAATGTCTTGGATTCCCGCAAAAGTTGCAATAGAAACACAATATAGTTGTAATAGATAAATATAAAAGTAGGTATCTAGAGCCGTCTAGCGCTGACCCTGGCCGCCAGCTCCTCTCCATCAATCAGCTCACCGCTGCGGGACGTCATTGCGTCTGGTTTTTGCGTGAGAAGCCTAATTCCGTTTCCGGGTAAAGACGAGAAGTTTTTATCCGATGTTTTAAGAAACAATTGTTTTTGCTCTTTGTTTACTATGTAGAAAAATTGTTATAAAGGTTGGCAATATTTAATACACTTATATTTAAGTGTAAGGGTAGGTTTTTATTAAAAAGTTCACACTTATACCCCCGCAGTAGGATTTCCTATTATAAAGAAAATATAATGTGTATGAATGCTGAGTGCAAAATCACTCGAGTTGAATTTTGACTTTTCCTGAATGAATGAATGTTTTGAATGTTTTCCTTTTCTTCGGTTTGAATGGGAGATAGGATCCGTTGGAATCGACGAAAAATTCATTCAATTTCTGTATAATTGAAAGTGAAGAACAGAACTTAGCTCTTTATTGGAATATATTACACCGAAACACACATCCAAAGGGGGCAAATACAATGCCTGTATTTTATCAAAGACTAGTCCTCGCTTCGCTTCGGGGAACCTACTTAATTATGTGTTAAAATCTCACTCGAAAAAATATTTGTGAACCGAGTTAAATAATAATAAAAAAATATGAACTCAGACTTATAAATATATCAATGAAATTTTTTTTTTGAGATTACCCGAAACGTATTTTTTCTCAAATATCTTCTACGAGTATGTATAGAAATTAATCAGATTCAATTTTAGTTGCAAACTAAACAAAAACAGTCTAATTGAGAACTTCCTCTCTTTTTGAAGACGGTTAAAAAATTGTAACCATTTTCAAACGAACCTAAAAACTCAACCTAGGTCGAGAAAAAATGTGACAAAAAAGTGGTAGGAAATGATTTCCTCTATCACCATACTTACGTAGGGTCACTGATTACGGAAGACCTAGACCTAGATCTAATATTAGAAGAAAAATAACAGTACAGAATTTTTCCTCTGTCAACTGAGAGAACAGTTAATGTTGGATTCGGTTTAAGGTTTGCGTATGTTGGCACAGCGTTGCAAAACAAGCCTGGTTAGTATCTTTGTTTGACGATAACCTACTTATTTAATCTACTTTTGCAGCGACCAGCAACGTGTGACAAATACCGAGGCTCGCGACGCACAGTGGTCTGAAAATCAAGCTTCATACTCATAGAAACTGATTGTCAGAAATCAATAATTAAAAAATGTTATTGTAATAAGTACACCTCCCTTTGTTAACTGTTATAGTATGAAGGTCGTGAGTAGCTCCATGTGTGAGAAAAAAAATATTGTATATTTTTTTGTATGGGAAAAAAACTTCAAAGTGGATTTTAAAAAAACTGATCATAACTGAGGGTCTGGTATTCACATGAGTTATTACACCTTACATGGCAATTAAGATGACATACAATTGTTATGCCTTTCGGTGCCGCTTTGCATGTAGCAAGCTTTTGAAAGTTTGAGTTTTTGGTAGATGATTATTCAAGTCTTCATTTTATATTATAAGGATACCTATAACTTTCAACATGAAAATAATTGAAATTTGTATATACACAAGGAATAAATACGTACTTAGGATATATTTAAATAATAATTGTTTAAAAAATAGGAAATAAAAAGCACATATTCAATAAAAACTGTCAAAATTTCTTTATTTGATTATACTATTAAATATTATTTCAGTAAATTATATAATTAAATGTAGTAATACTCAGAGCTTTACATATATATTATTCTCTATTACTAACTACTTATAAAAGACCAATTATCTATCAAAGAGTATCTTCTTCATCAGAGTCCAGCATAGGTGCATTAACATCAACGAATTCAATATTCTCCTTGTCTATATCTGCATCATCATCACCAATGAGAAGAATCGGTAATAGGTGTGCGTTTTGATTTTATCAGCTGTGGCCTTATGCTGGACAGGTAGGGATCTGACGAAACAAGAAGACCATTGAAAATGTCTTCGTTTGTTGCTTTTCTCAATCTGGCTCAATTGCTGCAATCTCAGCTTCAATCATAGCTTGTTCTTCCTTTATATTCAATTTGTTTTCACTTGCAAAATTGAAGTAAAGCGGTCTGCAGAACATTGTGGAAGATGGCTTTGGATTCTCCCATAACTTTTCTTCGCCACAAAGTGTTAAAGGCACAAAGGAGCACATAAAATTACTGTAATCATCTTCACCCCCCATAGTTTGCTTGTATATACTTTGCCCTGAAGCACCATCAAAGCCCCACTTGCATGTAAGTGTTAATACTTTTCTGTCCAGACATGATTCCAAACGTAGAAATTTCCCAAGTCTAGCAACAGTTTTGTCCAAAATCGCTTGAAGCTTAACTTTTACCCCTCTTTCAGTGATATCTATAGTATTTTTTGGTGGGTAGCAGTCCTTCTTCGCCTCTTATATAGCAGTATATGAAGGATATAGGGGTATTCCCTCTTCTTTTGAGCAAACTCTTAATGTTGTATACTGCCATTTTGGAAGTTTCAACGAAATCAGTATACCTAATGCTTTATCAGCGGAATATATGGGCTGAGCTTTCTTGGGCTTCAACAGTTGCTTTATCTTAGTAGCTTCCTCGGGATGTTCTGTGATTAATTTAATTATATCTGCTACGTTTTTGTTACCAGCACTTAAACCAGTTGCAAAAGCAAGGCTTTCATTGGTATGTGCTAGTAGCTCTTCCACTCTTCTTCTCTTCTGTAGCGGGCTTAGCTCAGAGAACACTTTTCTTGGACTCAACTCTGTTGATGTTCCAACACTGCAAGTCTCTGCATTCAACCCTAATGATGTTGATGCGCCCTCATTTACACTGCAGTCAAAACTAGAACATGGTTGCTGCTCTTCTAACACCAAAGAAGGTGTGATTTTTTCTTTTATGAACTCAGGCCATTTTATGTCTTCTTGCAGCCATATCTCATACTTTTTTATGAATGTTTTTCTCGTGCGATTACACGAGATCCATTTGTTTTTCAACGAACACACAAAAGTCTGACAGAATTGTTTAAATTCTTTATTTTCATTTTCTGACAAAGTAACGTTTTTCACCAAAACTTCAAATAATTCGCTGGGTTTTGAAAAACAGCTATTGTTCGCCACAAACATAAACATATCCAAATTGGTACTGAAGCTTTCCATTATAACACGAAAACAAATCGAACTAAATAAGTATAGTTAGCGCGAACAAGTGCAAAGAGCTACTAAATTAAGTTAGCATATACGTCCTACTTATATTATAACTACCCTCATTTACACTTGCTGTCGTTAATATGCTTATCATATCAAAACTTGAAGGTAATTACTTAATGAGTTACTTTATCAAAGAAATTTTGTAGTATAATGTAAAAAAATCTGCACCTTTTTTATTGTATTCATAAAGAAGGTCATTAGCAAGTTGTTAACTAATGACAACATCAGTAATGTTATCATCATGTAATTATATCAAGGGTATGATTCAACTACCAAAAACTCAAACTTTCAAAAGCTTGCTACATGCAAAGCGGCACCGAAAGGCATAACAATTGTATGTCATCTTAATCGCCATGTAAGGTGTAATAACTCATGTGAATACCAGACCCTCAGTTATGATCAGTTTTTTTAAAATCCACTTTGAAGTTTTTTCCCCATACAAAAAAATATACAATATTTTTTTTCTCACACATGGAGCTACTCACGACCTTCATACTATAACAGTTAACAAAGGGAGGTGTACTTATTACAATAACATTTTTTAATTATTGATTTCTGACAATCAGTTTCTATGAGTATGAAGCTTGATTTTCAGACCACTGTGCGACGGTGTGACGGGCGGTCGTCATTCGCTCACGCCGCGGCGCGTCCATAATGGCCTTCATTCATTCTGTATACATTTGATACAAGCGTATGATTTGTGGTGCGGGTGTACGGGGTGTGGTAGGGATGTTGCGAATGTGTTACAATAGAATTCGCACGTGGTTTTCACACCTGTTATTTATGGTGCGAAATAAAATGTATGGTTCCCATTCAATGTTAACGCTATGTTTTGACAGTGTTCATTGTGATACAGAGTAAAATATTTTGTTTCGTCAGTAAACATTTTTAATTTCATGATTGTAGTAAATTGTTAGGGTTGGAGAATTTCGACATTGTTGATGTTTAAAATTGTGCTTGTACGTAGATATATTTTATTAATTCCATTAAAAATATGAATGTGACATTGGAGCCAAGTTCATGGAATGAATAGGTATGCACGGTTGTCGTCTTCGCTAGCAAAGGAATTGAAATCTAATGGTTACTTATTTGTGTGAATAATCCTGAAATTGTAGTTACAAAAATATAATATTATATGCAACGTTCCACAAATTAAAATACATTTTCTCGTTTCTTGCTACTACAACAATATTTGCTACTTAATAAAACAACTTCAGAAATTTACACAAAGCATTTAATTAACTTAGAATATAACTAAAGCTTGTAGGTTTAGTCGGTAAATAAGCAAACTTTCATGTCAGAGACATCTTACTAATATTATAAATGCGAAAGAATGTGAGTACGTATGTTTGTGTGTATGTGTGTTTGTTACTGTTTCATGCAAAAACTACTGAACGGATTTAGATGAAACTTTACAGTAATAATAATATAGCTTACTAGACTTTGCCCGCGGCTTCGCCCGCGTGGAACTTGGTCTTTCACGTAATTTTTAATCTTATCATGATTACTTTAAAACTATTCGTCCAATATACTTGGTGTAAAAGACAAAGTTTATCTACATTAAATACTTAAAGCGACAGTGTATCAATTTTGATAAGAATTTGATAAATATTCTAAAATGTGCACTGTAAAAATGGTACCCAATTTAATTCTATTTATAGCTCACAATTTTGGAAATAGTGGCTACCAAGCCATTATGTTATCGCGGACAGTGAGTTATGAATACAAATAATTGCTCCCAGCAAAGTCTAGTGTTAAATAAATTTTATGTTATTAATACGTCAAAAGTAACTCCAAATGGTTCGTGTAAATAACATGGCACGTCGTCAGTTACTGAACTTGGCTTGACATACTACCGCGTGTCTGGATATTGTAATGAGGACTAGTTAAGCGTGTTAAAAAGGACAAACTATTTGAGCTAGCTTTAATGGACCACCTCCTAATTGGTAGCGACCCCGCCTGCGGAGCGAGGGTCCCGGGATCTATTTCCGGCCGGGGCAGATATTTATGTGAAGGATAAATACAATTTGTTCTTGGCTATATACTTTAATTATGTTGGTACAGAAACACAAGAACAATGTGTCGGTACCTCTATGAATATTTAACTTTGTACTGTCGTTATTGAAAAAAATATTTTTATTTTAAGCTTCGTTGTTTAATTTCAAATATTTAATACAGAAATGATGGTATAAAATATCTCGGCCAACATTAATTTGCGTAAAGAAATATTTTTACGCGGTTTAAATCCGATGTTTGTAAATCAAAATTTATTCGCGCGTGAATTTCGGTTGATGTTGTAATATTTCGATATTTAATTTCTGAATGTGGTATCACCACCCACCAGCGCGTGAGGCGTGAGGTCTGCCGCAATGAACGTTTGCTTTACTGCCAATTATAAAATACAATCGAATGATTTACAGTCATTTCTGAACTGAATAATATTTTTTCAATACCAAAATGGGTTATAGAAGTCACACAAATAGCGCGTTTAATACCAAAGCAAACTTACAGTGACGTCTAATGTAGTCTAAAAATAAGGAAAGTTTTGTTAATACATAATACTCTCTAGATGGAGCGTCACACTGTCAGTGATACAAGAAAAAAAATTAATTCTTGGCGATATTTATTAGTCCAAAAGATCTCATAACAACAATGTTTTCTTTGTCTGCGTTTGTCAGATCACATTTTCGTAAACTCGACAGATGACGAATGAAATGTTAAATTGTTCCATAACTTGATTTAGTGAGTGATACAATGTAACGCTCCAAAACAGAGGCTGTAATTGAAACTCATTTCGTTAATTGAGTGTTGTGTGCTTGTACATTAGCGGGCGCGGATAATTAATATCGTCAGTGCCAACCTCAGGACACAAGAGCATTGCCAATAAACCTCACAATATTCACTGACATTAGACGAACGTAAAACAGTCGAGATGTGCCATTATTGAAGCGCTCATAGCTCGGTGGCTTGCGTCGATCGTAAGTGATCAACAACGTTGCGAGCGGGCGCGGTCGGTAGTTGGATGGGTGACCGCTAGTGGCAAAAAAAATCTGGGGCACTTCCGTGCTTCGGAAGGCACGTAGAGCCGTCGTTCCCGGTTGTTAACATTTGGTAATAGTCCGGGTAATTGAATGTTCGAAGAAAAGTTATTTTAGCACAATATCGTCCCCGTATAAAGAAAATAAATCACTAATATCTCGGCCAAAATTCAGTTTTATCCATTTAATGTAATGTTGCAGAATCTTAATACTTTTACTATTGGTGAACCACATTGGCCCTGAAGGGACCGAGAATTTATATAATTCAGGTCCGGCTAATCGAGTTTCTAACATAAAGATAGATACTATGATTAACTAAACAACAAATAATAACCAACACGTGATCATAAAGAAAATACAAATACAAAGTGTGCACAACAAATACAACAATCCAAACGCATGTTGTGTAAATTTGACGCCTTATAATAATTTCTGTTGATTTTAACGCTTTACATTTATTTAACAAGGGCAACGCCACAATATGCGGCTGAGCCTAAATGATTTGTTGTGGTTACTTTTAAGTACTTTTAGCAAAGAGAGATCTCTCGTCTGGCAAGGTCATCACGCCTAGATTGCCTAGGGCACGGCTGCGCACCGATTGTTAAGAAAGTGGTGTAGAAAACATCGATAGCGTGATTCAGCTTTGGCATGACGTCAATCAGTGGCAAATGTGCGATGTCGCCGTGTAACTCTGTGCTGATTATCCGGAGATGAACAATCGAACTCCTTATCAAATGAAAAATCATTTGTGATTCGATATACTTTAATATTTTTTTGTTTTATGAGGTTAACCTAAGCCATGTCATGCGCCGTGGCTGAGTTGATTTACATATTGATTGACTTTACAAAAACTGTAATAAAATGTTGTGAAAAAAAAAATGTTTTATTTCAGTATCTTCAACTTAAAATTTAAAAATGACAATTTAAAATTCTTGAGTCTTCTCAATTTATCTTACCAACACAGAATTGGTCACAGTTGTCATGGGCGGCAGCGAAAGGGTGGTGTGGTCTGGTCGTTTGCTAGGTGTAGGATTCAGGTAAGTACATGTAATGAAGAAAAGCGAGGGCGCGGTTTTTGTTTAAAATAAAATTGATTTTTGACGATTGAGTCAGTAACACTGGATGAACTGTCCGCTTCCGCCTGTAAAGAATAGGGTAAGTGCGGAAGTACCCTTAATTACAATTAAAGACTTTTAACAACTCGTAGGTAATTGGTTCAAGTTTATGCAATGGCGTTAATCAATTATGAGGGTAAACATGTTAATTTTGCTCGAGTCTTATGCCGAATAAGTAAGGTGCAAAGTTGAATGCCAGAATTCTGGTTTCGTATAACGACAAAGTTGAATCGAGTAAACATCGTGAGAGGAAATTCAAGCCCAGCGGGACAGTTATGGGTTACGAAGAAGAAGATATCATACATATGATAGATATTTTCAGTAAAACTTGGTCTTGGTCCCGTAAACTCAGAAACGTCTCATCAGATTTGATTGCGATATTGTAGTAAGCTTCGAGTATCAGCTAATGTTTAAATTTATTTGTTTTGCAAATAGTAAATAAAGTTATGTTTGTCATTGTACCGGATTCTGAATCGGGCTTATAAGATTTTTTGTCCTATAAGTAGTTTTATTATGGATGTAGTAGTATGGAGTTTTATTAAATTGTCTTGTTCTGAAATCTGAAGTCTTTATTTATATAAAATACAACCACTTTTACATGAGGCTTACACAATAAAACATGTTAGTCAATAAAAATAATCCCGGGCATATCTTTTTAACAGTGGGTGCTACTGCGTAGGATTTCCGAATCGAAACGCGGGCAGTAACTGTATCTAAGTACTTACATAATAATATCTCCAAACAATGATATTTATCTTGTTCACACTCTTTGTTGTTGGCGGAGAAACGGATCCCAGAAATAGATAAGAGGTATAGATTTTTCTTATTTGAAGAGAAAAATATTGGGAGCGAGAATATCTATTCTATATATACTCGTACAGGTGAAAGCTTTTCAGCACCAGGTATGTTTAGGAGTATGCTACGAATACAGATGTTCAAATTGGTATTCAACAAAATTGATTAATTTATATTAGGTAGCAGTCGTTCGACCATGTCGCAGGCCTTCGAGCGGCATAAACATTTTCGACACTTGGATTGGCCACTTAGTGGCCGATGACACGCACTGGAGCAGGGTGGAGGAGTATTCTATAAGCCTCCTCAGGAATGAGAAGTAGTGGTATGCCCAGTGCTAAGTAGTGGGCCACTAATATCTTGAAGTAATTTTGAGATGATCGCGGCGCCTGCGCGCTTTCCATAGCCGATGGGGTACTCCAGAGGGCATGGAATGTTACATTACAAACAATAAAAAAATATAAAAAACCTTTACAATAAGTAAAGATTTTTTTTAGTAGTCTGCATTGTGTGTTGTAAGTTATTCAAGGATTTTGCAAAATATATAGCTCATACCAATATAGGTATATTTTACATTCTTTTATTGTACAATCGTCTCAAAGTGCTTTAACATCGAGGACAAGAAACGTCAAAGGAAAGTAAAGGTTTCATTGATTTTCTCAATGAATACGTCATTCCTTCACGTTACCAGAATCACAAAATTGTTCACCATATTGTATGTCGGAATATCCTCCCACGTGAACTGTTCTTTGGTAAAACTGAAGCAGCCTCATAAAGCGCTAGGGTTGGCGATAACTAAATACAAATTGACAAGCAATATGTTTCTATCCAAACACAGTGATATATGAATATTGGCAGGTATAATTCTGAGCTATTCGACTGCAGAACTTGTCCTTTGCATAATATAGGACTGTGAATTCAAGGTTAGCATTAAACATACTTTAATCGATACATTTTAACTAAGGAAGCATTTTAAATTAATTACTAATGTTATAGTCGACAAGTCTTTAAATATAGTAGGTATATATTTATATATATAAGTATAGAATAACATTAGTATATATATGTAATAGCATAATAGAATATGTAATAGTATCTATTTGTATAAACATACGAAGTGCTTTAAACTTTGGACTCCTCAATTTTAGAAGCTACCCGATGGGATCGAAGTACATACGGGATTACAAACAGTGTAACACGATGCTACAATGTAATGTAGGAAGCGTTGAGTTCCATCCGTTCAAAGTGCACGGTACTGTACACTGTACGTCTGATGCAGGAACACAAATTGTTTGTCGGTATTAAATAACATACAGACAACAAACACTCGTTCATCATTGGGATTGACGGAACAGAACCGTATTGTAGTCTTCATATTAGTTATATAATATATAACAGCTCATAGTTAGGTTTTAAGTCTTTATTTTGTAAAGAGCAGACAATTAATAGGTAGTAGCGGAATGAGCATAGCAACGCATACAATATGAATGCATTTATACAGACTATCCCATACATTATTGCATGTATTTGTACTCAGTCAAACGCTTAAAACGCTTTTACACTCGTACCCCCGCACTAGCATTACTGTCTAGCGTCAATGTCTACCCCGGCCGGGGTCGAACCCGAGACCACTTGCTATGCAGACAGGGTCAGTAACAACTAGGCTACCGGGTGTAATACATACAATACATACACAATATATATTATGGTGATACAATGTTTCAGCACAAGATCCCAAGGCACAGTGCTACTTACTTACAATTATCTATAGGTAAGGTAGGGTATACCCTACCCTTTAAGTAACTATTACTATACCGGAAAGTACTTGTACATTATCGCTAAGTTATAAGTCAGGCTTAAGGTATTAGCAAGTCCTGGCCTAACCCGATGTAAACATATCGAGCTGATCCTCAAAGCTCCCAACTTACGAGCGCCGCCGCGCATCGATGCATATTCATGTTCGACAATCAAAAGCCTTTTACATTGTGTTGTGGGATATGTCAGGGACACAGGCTCGTCGGGACGGACATACAAAGTCAATAGCACCTTTACATGTCTACGGATTCTTTATCTTTGGAGAAATATTTAGAGTGGAGCTAATTTTACAGTTTATTGGAATTTGAACGAACTGAAAATGACCCTTTTTATGCCCAAAATAGGCAAACGAGATGAGTCACCGGGTAGTAAGTGATCACTGCTGTCTATGGATGTTAGCAAGAACAGGGGCGACACCTACACTAAACTAGTATAATGAGGTAATATAAGTTAATTAATATAAGTGTCGTCAAATAGCAGTTAAACCTTGTCGGAGGCCTTCAGATAACATAAAACTTCGAACGCTTGGAGCCCAGCAGCGTAGTGGAAACTCTTGGCCTCCTCAGCTATGAAGGGAGACGTGTGCCAGTGGATAGTGGGCCAGTAATGGGTTGGATCCAAGTCTTCATTGTATACTAACTGTCCAAGCGAACTTCGTACCGCTCTATAATAATAAACAAATTTGGTGACATATCGACAGTAGTAGCACCATCTACCGAGTCCAATTGTGAATCTAAACTATGTAGTAATGAAGTAAAATATGAACTTAGTAAAAGCCAATACTCTCTCCTCTTGCAGACTCCCGCACCATAGAAAGGCGGAACACCGACACCAAATTGTATTGTTCATACCAGGAATAATTCTACGCCTCGGCAAAAATATTCGGAATGGTTGTAATTCTTTACGCACTTTCGACCGGGGCAAATTTTACACAGAATAAAAACTTTTTGCCATTGATATACATTTGGGACGCCAGTCATTAGGGACTGTTGGAGTTGTTGGAGACTGTTGGACTGTTGGAGAGCTAAGGTCTTGCTTTTCTTTGCCAGCAACGAGTTGACGACCGTGGATTTAGAGTGCATCGGTGTATTTGCCACCACGTGTTAAGTTGCCGAAGATTGGTACTCAACATCGCTTAAGAGGGGGTATAAAGCTAGGAAAAAATCAAATTTCACCCGCGCGCCCCGCCCCGCCCGTCAAATAGATGCGCCGCAGCAGTTGCGCGTCCGGTTGCATCTGACTTTATTAGCGGCTGTACACTCTCGCGAGACTGCTAGCCGAGTGCACTCGTATGAGAATGTACTTGGTAGCGCTCGCCTCGCCTCGTGATGTCTCGGGGGGTCTCGCCTACTCTCGCTCCCATGACGTCTCGGCCGAGGCGTCACGAGACATAGCGAGTACTCTCGCACGAGAGTGTACAGCCGCTATTATACCGAATATATAACGAACAGTTCTAAATACACTCACTGTTATCAAAGGTCGTGGGTCATAAAGCATCCCAAATCCGTGTGTATCGCCTATCGTGAGGCCTAAAAAAGAAGACAAACGGTCTATTTGCCGACCTCGCGATGTCCTGATACGGTTTGCCGAAGTACAATGGATACCGCGACAAATCCCCATGCATAAATTATTGCGCGGTTCCCGTAATCGCTGCCGACTTTCGCTAATTTGTTTAAGATAATGACCGTGTACTGGGGAAAATATTCGCGATAAATTATCCAAGCAATTACCTTTACGACAAGTAATTTTGCGTTGCGATTGTTTTTGGATTTCTGGTTTCATAAGGGAGAAATTTATGTATGTATACATACAAACTTTGCAAGTAAAGTAAAGGGATCCCTAATTCACCTTTTCATCATCAGGTCAGGCGACGACGACCACTTACCATCAGGTGGTTCTTCTGCTTATACATTAGCCCTTTATGCTATAAAAAAGCTTGTAAAAGCAAAGTACTGTCAAAGAAGTGTTTATTGCAAATTATAAAACACAAAACACTTAGTAACTAAAATATAATAACATGTTTAACAGACTTTAATATCTCAAAGTCCAGCACTTACATGGTCTGCGCACAGTTTCTCTTAAATTACAGAAATTTCATTAAAATTCCAACATATTTTATACAATTTCTTAAACTCTGCTACAACAAAATGCGTAATTTTACGTAATTACGGGGTCTGTTACTATGTCTATGTATACTACGAATAAGAAGCTAGCTTGCGTGCTGAAGACACATTTCACGATTCGCAAATACGTTCGTGAAATTAAAAGGAGAGTAAAAATATCTCTGGAACGACTGAACCAATTATAATGGGATATATTTCACTTGTAGCTAGAGGAGCTAGGCATTTATATTAAAAAAAAGGTTTTTTATATATCAAATTATCCCGGAAGTTCTACGAGATTGGGAATCACTCCCACTCGAGCGATGTCGAGGGCACAGCTAGTATAAAATACAACTATCGTGAATACCGTTATAATTGTGTTTAGTATCCAAAATGATAAAAGTTTAAAATCAGATAGAAAAATCCAATTACTGATTTTTTTGTACAAAAGGATGATAAAACATTAGTTCCGAGCGCATCTATCACTTCAGCTTAATTGTTCGGGAATAAAAATCCAATTAAGAAAACTGTTGTAGACTCAAGAACGTTCCTTACGAGAATTTAGAATGAGCTGTAACTAGAAGTGGTAGTACCTTTATTATAACTAGTTAGCCGCTCTGCGGTCGAAATTCGACCGTAATTCACCGCGTCAAAGGGTTACTAAACATTGACTCTATGACCTATGACCCACATTTCAAACTCAATATGTGAGCCATAATTTGATTATTTCATATATGAAATAACTTAACTAGATATTTTAGATATTCTGATTATAATATTTAGAAAAAATTTAACATAGATAATAATATAAGTAGTACCTAGTGATATATACAGCTAAATACGAGTATATCTGGTTCCACGATGAAAAAGGGCTCTAAAAAGTCAAAATACGTAGTCTTTAAGTAGGTAACAAATCAAATCCAGTTTCTATTTTGCGCACTAGATTTCAGGTCGACAATACAACATTGCTTTCCAATCTAAGTTTATACGTCTCAGAAATATTGTATGACCTAGCAGTACATTTTATATTGAAGTAGTGCGCCAAAATAATATAAAATCGTAACTGAATCCCGCGCACGTACAAGAGAAATCAAATTTTATGTTTCGATTCCTCCTGAAGTATGGCGCACAATCTGATTTATCCATCGTTATGTTGGTATACGTTTTTATTGGCTTCTTGTTAAATTGCACCAGAGCTGGAGAAATCTGGTGATAATGTATACAGGGTGTTAGGGGCTCAAACAGAAATCTTGTAACCATGCTTTCAGACCGTGATTCTAAGTAATAACATTATAAGTAAATACATAAAAAAACAACAATTATAAGCAACTACATAAAAAAAAATTCGGTACATTTTTTTGTACCATATAATTTTTTTTTAATTTTTTTTTCTATAGTGAATGAATTTTACTATTGTGAAAGCCGAAATAGGAATCGTAAAATTTTATCCTTTATCTGACCCAGCATGTTGTTCGACGAGCCCGTCGTCGAACAATAAGTTCTGCATTTTAAAGCTACTACGCTCAATAATTCTAATAAACTGCGTTCAGTGCAATACCGTATCTAGGAGTTCGGCATCTGCTGTATGTGGTGGTTTTTCGGTGGCTAATTAAAAGGGCTGGGTTAGGGAAATTACTAGCATTATGGTTTCATTGGGATATTATTGCTGCCTTCTTTACAGGCTCCGCTGCCGAAACGGTTTGTATTTTATATCTGTTATGTTAGCTTGATTTAAAGTGTATCATATACAATAGATGGCATTGCTCCTAATAAAATCTCCAGGCGAGGTGTCATGCCTGGGAAGCGGTCGAGCTCCGAATGTTTGTGTTGGGAATTTGTATATGTACATAATTATGTATATAAGAGAGGTGTAGAAAACTTTGATAGCGTGATTCTGGCTTGTCGTCATCGTGTGATGTGTTTAAAATGTTGCCACACCATAAAGAAACTATTTATAGAATGACAAAGGGATTAATGTCTAGCTAGAGTTTTTGACGTGACAACGTCTTATAATTCGGTGGCACGCATGAAAAAACATGACTCATGCGTTACCGTCGTTACCGTTGGTGAATTATTATACCAGCGCCATCTATGTATTGTGCAGTGAACAATTATTCATTAAGTTCGATTGGGTCCATTTATCGATGGAGGAAGGCTGGCTGAGCTGGTAGTTCACTCGCAGTACACTAGATGGCGTTGAGTAGTGGGGCGCTATAATTCTGAATCACGATGTAGGATGTATAAGTATCCAGCATTCATTTTTAATAAATGACTTAACTTGTATTGAAAAAGTGTTATTTTATTGTGCTTGCCTACTCATTCAAAGGAAATTATTTTCTTCATACGTTGTCACGTTCAACTATCGTCAGTAAACCGACTTTACAGACAACCAATTTTTTAACAACATGTTACGACTAACAGTGGTAACATCATATTAAAATGCTCACATTCCATGGCTCGTTCAATACTTAATTAATCATATTAAGCAATCACTTAGTCACTTTTTGTTGACATCATCAGAGTGCCAATTTAGTGGTTACATTATAATATCAAATATTGAATCAAAATGATCTATACATACATATATATTAATAGAATATTTATTAATTAATAATAAATGAATCGCTATACTATACGTCATTTATGGCATCGTGAACATTTGGAAATTGCGCATCTGTGGTTTCATTCGATTATAAAATTAGAGGCTGTGGCAGAATTATTAAATAGGTTTTAATGTGATAATATACGGCTGTTCATCACTGACTAGATTTTCATCAACTTTCACGTGGAATTGAAAGCAAAAAATAGGGTGAAACCGAGGGAAGGTCTCATTTCGATTGCCCGAAGCACAAAATTACGTGATAGAATAATTTTTGTTCTGAGATCGTGGGCGTTCTTATGGTAGTTACGGTAGCAGACGAGCATGCAGTACCACCCTTCCGCTGCGGTCCATGACCACTGTGACCAACCTAGAACAGAACTCACATGGTGACTAGGATAGTTAGTCCGGTTACGAGGCGCTGTTAGAACTTTAGTTGGTTAGTTTGTTAGTAAGTATGGGGAGTGGGACAGAGACTGTTAGTATTGTCAGAAGGTCTATTAATTTTCCAACGCAGTATGATTACTATCCATTTTTATATTCCATTTTTATCTTCTTTTAACGTGGACGAGTTTCCTTATCGTATTCGTAATATTACGTTCCTTCTTAGGTTTAATAAGTAGTCTTCGGGCAATCTTTTATACATTGAAGGAATTTATTGCTACGTAATATACATACATTAATAAATCGGGCAAATTAATATTGTTAAAAAGCTGTCATAATGTGTATTATTATAATTTTATGAACAAAATATAAGAGCTTGAATCAGTTCATTAAAACTATTAGTCCAAGAGCCCTGAGCGATCTGACATAACTTATTTTTACATGGATGAAACCTTAATTTCTCAGTAGCGTCCATGTTCTTTGAATACCCTGCGTGCTTGTGGAAGCTCACCTCGTGACACCTGGGCAGATACCAGGTAAGAAAGGCAGCTAAATAAGAGCTACTTCACTTATTTAGACATGGCCGATTTTTATATATGTTTTGTAGAATATTAGACGCTTTAAAGCTCCACTCACCACGAACGTCTGAGAAAAGTTTTGCCCATGGAAAGTGTCTGACGCTGATGGATACTATTTAAGAATAATATTCTACAAAACATTATATAAAAATCAGCCATGTGAAAATAAGTATATAATAAAGCTCGTGGTGAGTGGAGCTTTAAAGCGTCTGACAAAAGTTTTGGCCCATGGAAAGTGTCTGACGCTGATGGATACTATTTAAGATGCATTACCTCTGGTTCCTCTAAGTATCTTTTAATCGTGGAACTGTCACTATTTATCCACCACAAATGTGTCATGTATGATAAACAACTCTTTGTTAATTCCCTTTGACCACGCGGGCGAAGCCGCGGTTAAAAGCTAGTATCTTTATAAATTATAACCTATGTGTAATTCTGATGTGTAAGCTATTATTGTAAAGTTTCAGCAAAATCCATTCGCTAGTTTTTGCGTCAAAGAGTAACAAACATTCATACATACATACAAACTTTGGCATTTATAATATTAATAGGATACCATGATAAGAAACCTGTCTGGTAGTAATTGTAAAACTCCTGATAGATAAGTAACAGCAGCGTGTAGTTATAAATATAAAATTGATATCCCGTAGCGTATTGACGTTGGATTACAGGCTACAGGCATGATATAAAACAAATATCCGGTGTAAATGATTTCCACAAACATCCATCAGACGTCGGTGACGTCACACGTCGCTGCCAGCTATCGGAATATAATTTATCCACAGAGTATGCCATGCTCTGCGATGGTCTACCTTGCATAAATTATTATGCTTATGGCTTAGAATAATTACACTATAGAAAAGAAGTCCGCGCGGCCGTTTTGATGCACCTTATTTGGAGCCAGAAATGGCTTCAAACACCGGGCAGCTCATGTCAACGCATGCCAAACGTGTCTCGCGAAAAAAAATGGATTATGACGATTTGTCCAGTTAAATTGTGTCACAAAATATCTGAAAAGCTATTTATGTATTATTGCTAAAAACATATGACTATCCGCAGCCGAATCATTCCCCGCTTTCGGGAACGTTTCGGTTTAGTGCTTCACTTTAGACAGAGCGTTTGTATGAGGACTGTCTTTCTATAGTGTTATTATTCTAAGGCTTATGGTTTCTTTCGTAATTAACCGACAAATGAGCAGTCGAACCGTATGATGAAAGTGGTCATAGACATAGAAAACACCAAAGCGTTACCGACGCGTTGCCGACCAAAACAATATCAAATATTGTTGCCCATGACTAAAATGTATATACAATGGATATGTTCCCGCTGGAGAACGGATAAAAATTAGTAGGGCACTTCTGTAAAAAGGTTAGTTATTGACGTATTGACAAGAATTTTGCTATTATTGTAATAAATTCATATGTGTCTTATTTAAAGAACCTATATTATACGGTATATATAGATACCTAAATCGTTAAAATTAGTTAAAAAAGAAATTTACAGAACGCCTGAAATAATGAGAAGCAATATTGTGGGTGCGTGTAGTTATAGGCACAGTGGAAAGGAAATGAAATTTATTCGAAGTTGGTTCTTGCCAAACACTTCTCGACAAACTCCGCCAACTCTTCAACAAATCCCTACCGTGCATTGTCTTGGAAGAAGAAGCGGCAAGAACCTCCCATGGATCTTTTTTCCTACTCACATTACAGATTGTACTTACTATTTACTTATGACTAAAACATGTTTTACATTTAAAATAATTATCAAGTTATTACATGAGCTTTCGTCGTCAGAATGCCTTTGAACATTCCGCCAATACGGACGAAAAGGTTTGCGTCGTCGTTCATGGTGCGTACTGCGAAGGACTGGAATAGATTGCCTGCGTCGGTGTTTCCACCTGTGTATGATGTGGGAGTCTTCAAGAGGTGAGTGAATAGGTTTTTATAAGTTAGTGAGTTTAACACCTTGAACTTCATCGCCACTTACCATCAGGTGGGATTGTAGTCAAGCATTAACTTATCTTAATATATATAATTCGAGTGTGAGTGTGTATGTCACTGAACACTCCTCCTAAACGGCTTGACCGATTTGGTTGAAATTTTTTGTGTGTCTTCAGGTGGATCCGAGAATTATTTAGATTCACAATTGGACCCGATAGGTGGCGTTGCTGTCGATATATCACCAAAACATTTTTTAATTATAAAGCGGTACGAAGTACGCCGGGACAACTTGTTCAATATAAAAAAAGACTTGAGTTTTAAGTTTACAGGTTGTTTCCACTAGTAACAATTTTAGTATATTATTATAATCTGTTTAAAGTGACAAAATGTTACTAATTTTATTATAGGGGTGAATTTTAACCAAAAAAACTAATTGTGTCGTGGGACACCAGGTAGGAACGAAGTTCCTTCGGCTAATGAAGGCAACGGCGAACGAAAAGAAAGAGGGAGAAAGAGAAAGGTATTAACTCGCTTGTGTATGCGACTGTCGCGCCTGCGCACGTCTCATTTAACGCTTTTATTCCACGCTCACTTTTATTCCACGCTCACCTTTGTTCCACGCTTACGGTTTTACTATCACATATTTTTCAGTTCGGTCGCGCAGCAAAATCCCTATCCCCTCCAAGCCTGCCGTAAGGAACTTCGTTCCAATCCCGAGAGTTGCTTGTGTGAGAGCAATGCCCTTCATTCCCACCGCACAAAACGTGTTCGGAGTAGGGTGTAATAGTTAGTGTTGATAGTGAACTTCCGCCGCATCAGTCATACGTCACAGACAGGTTACGACTTGACTCGATTCTTCAAAACAAGAATAAATCTCTGTCGGTAACTCTGGCTTGAATAATGTATTTATTGATAGATACGTGCATTGTGGAATTTAATAATACTCGGTATAAAAGGGGCTTCCATATGAGTTATTTATTGTTGCAGGGTATTATTTAGGTACTAAGATAGGTAATATAAGTTAATAACTTACCACAATTCCGTTTGACGGTAAGAATAAAATACAGAAAAAACAATTCGAGAAGAAATAAGAGAAGAGAGTCTGTATTAGCCGGAAATCGAACCTGGTTCGATTCCCGGCTAATTTAAACTTTAAAGGCATTTAAAGCTGTCGATCCCAGTTGTTATCGACAGAAAGGCGACCGTTAAGCCATTTAGAAGGCCTTCGGGTGGCATAACTTCCGACAGTTTGCTTGGCAACTAAAACCACCGACCCCCACTGGAGCAGTGTGGTGGTGTAAGCTCTAGGCGTCCTCAGTTGCGAGACCCGTGCGCAGTAGTGGGTCTGTAATGTGTTAAGGCCTTTAATTAAAAATCATTTATTCTTTGTATAGGTCGTTTACAAACTGTGAGTAGGCTATGAGGAGCCGTGTTGTGTTGCTCGTAATATTATGTATGTCCGCGCCGCGAATGTTTCAGCCTCCCGCCGGCTCGTATTAGTCCCCGTCGCGCGCGGAACTGAAATGATATTTTGCAGAGCCAAGTGTCACAAATGGTGCCACCAACTACCGCCAGCGGCGCCGCGGCCTTCCTACACATTTATCGAACAAATTCCGCTTACATATTCATTGTAACTTCTACATTTTTATGTTTCTGTAACTTTAAGAGAGTGCGCGCACGGGGGACATTTGTCTGCGTGACATAAAAGTTTTTGTCTTCGTCGCGTCTCGTGGGTGCGCTCACGAGGGCGACAGTGACAAAACTTTTTTGATATGAAAGCGTCAATGGAACGCCGATCTGGCATGTTAACCATGCGCCGTCCGGCTCGTCAATGTGAACGGAGAGTGACAATTTTGTCACCAACGCCGGTCGGCGGACATAAAAGTCACCCAGTTGTCGCTTCGTAACGTGCGCGCACCTCCATACATATCCAAGGACTTGATAAGAGCGACGAAACAGTCACGGTGACAAAAGTCCCCCGTGCGCGCACTCTCTTACGTGTCTGTTTAGAAGCAGACAATATAAGGTATTTTTATAGGAAAAATGTTGGTGTAGGTATGTTTATTTGTTTAAAGCTTCATGGTTTCAGTGGATCAGCTTCTGCACAGTCTGTCAGTCACCGTTCATATTTTATTCATCTGCAATAGGTAAGTATTTATTAGAGAAAATACTTTGTAGATTTTATCAGTAACCAATTGGTCAAAATGGTCAAGTCAATGATATTATAAGCATCGTAGTACTAACATCTAACTCTATCTAACATACTAACATCATTGGGTACAATAAAATCAGACGTATTTAATCAGACATAAGCGGTATTTTTTTTTATATGTACCCATATAACTCTACGTTATGTACAAATGTACGTTTGACATTTCACGTCTAACCAACGGCCGTATGTCCCGACACAGCTGCACCCGATTTAATTTTTTCTTTACAGGGTCTTAATACCTAGTAATAGGTGCAGAGTAAATTGCTTCTCTAAACCAATTTCATTTTATTAGCTCATAAATCAATGTTTATTTTCCGATACACTCTTAAAACTTAACGGAACACATTCGTCTGAAAAATGTAGGAATCGTTCCGATTTTGGATACTTTTCCGTATTTTATTACTTTTATTACACAAGGTAACGTATCGAAAATATATGCCCTCATAAACTATGCCGTAAAACTGGAAATTTAATAAAACAGACACGGGGTTTCTTATGGGGCGAAGAGTTTGGTCTTTATGGGCTGAATCGAGGCACGAAGGGCCTAACCCTAATTGGAAAATTATATTGGGGTACAACTGATTGGCTGTGTATGGTTTTAAATTTAAAATGCCTGGAGGATCGTCGGAAAGACGAATTTGAGTGATTCTAATATAATACGATAATTTTAATCAGCGTTTGTTAGCTACGTAGACAAGCATTGTCAATGTATACACGTCCTAAGATAATCATAGTGATCAGTAGTACCTATCAGTACATTCAATTTGACCCGTAGGGCGCAATGGTTACCATGGTCGACTACCGTTCGAAGGATCCTGGGTTTGATTCCCTGCTAGGCGGAAATAATGATGAGTTTAAATTTCCGTTCTCGGTCAGCTTGTGTTTTCTTGTCTTTGTGTGTTTTCCATGACACCAACGATAAGGGAAATTGTAGCCTAGCTTGATAGCCAGTATTTTCTTTCTTTCCTCTTCATTCGTTCTCGGCTGGCAACACATTGGTGTACCACCATATTGGTGGTGGTTTAGTGTTAATGATGTCCATGGGTGACAGTGACCGCTTATTATCAGGTGGGTCATCGTGGATGGTTTATTGGCTATTAACATAAAAAATAACAATTCATTTATCATAATTCACTACTTATGAACCATAGTGAAACATTTAACATCCATGGTTTATAGTGCCACGTCTCCAGCACTTTATAGTTAATCAGCAACTTTTCCTTTTACTACCATATAAATACAACGAATTGCCGAGAGTTAAGAACCGTGTCGTCTGAGAGTGTTATAGTCCAAAAACCTCCAGCACTGAGCAGAGGATCCTCCAAGTCAATGTTAAGTTAGAATAAGTGAGTTTTAAGTTGCGAACGTCGTGCTTAAGTGTTAGGATTCAGCGACAAGTACTTAAAATTTGTTGAATTGTTCGAATATTGCAATTTAAAATCTTTTGTATTAAGTAATTTACTTTATCATTTTGTAACGTAATCATCATCGTCATCGCTATCCATAACAGTCCCACTGCTGGGCACGGATCTCTTCTCAATGTGAGGGGAGTAAGTGAGTGTAACGTAATAATAACACAAAGTAATTTAAAAGATGAGATGTAAGATAATAACTGCTATTGGAAATATTTCTTAATCGGTACCATGTATCGGAAGGCATGGCTGTCCCGGTTGTTGATAGCACGACACTTGAATTGGCTATTACCCTACCACCAATTTAAACTTAACAGCGTGTACGAGAAATCCGTCGGCAACCTCCTTTACAATTAATTTATGGGAAGTACAAAGGGTAAGGATAATTATTATGGTATTGATTTACACAGTCAACACAACACGCTTAAAATAATATTAAAAAATATTGTTTTTATTTTATGATCAACTTCATAAATAAAGGGTTCTATAAATTATCGCGTATTTAAATTCTATAAACAAACCTATCAAGAACTTAAATAGTTGAGAAAATAATAGGTACTAAAGAACTGGTTTAAAGGAAAACAAATACGATCCTGTGGCTTGGACCAAACCGCGGGTCTGACGAAGGAATCTGTTTTCGTTAGGAACACGAACTTAAATTAGAAAGCTGTAACCGCAGCGATTCTTTGATCAAACTCAAATTGGTATTCAATGTTTTAACTTCAATCGGAGTAACTCATCAATTTGTTAATTTCACTTCCTCCTTGATTATTCGTTTATGTTCTGGTTGATCCCTTCAACGGATTCTAGAAAGTTCGCCGGCTTAAATTTATTGGTGCTTGCAATGGGATCAATGAACTATTTCCCCCAGGCTATTTCGAAGGAGATTAAAGTTGTTCTTGGGTCACCCGGTTGGAAAAAAGTTCCTTTAGCAGTATTTTTTACTTCGTTTAATTAACGCTTAAGCTTTTATGCTAACTTCGTTTAAGATGCTACCTGATGGAAAATGGCAAATGTGCCCTTAGATGCCGAGCTAACTTAGAAAAAACCTATTCAAGAGACCTAGTATAAAGGTATTATAATCGAAGCGACGCAGCAAAGCTGTTCCAGTCCTTCGCAGTATACGTGATATACGAGTATGTACAGTAAGTTTATAAGGTACGACAGGCACAGTGACATACCTAAGTGAAGAATGTTTGATAAATTTAAATGAAACAGTTACGATGACATGACACATGTACAAAATTCGTAATATTACAAATTATAAGTAATTACTTATTTCGGGCGTAATTACTTTTTATAAACATGACGATCATGACATGTTATGGCTAACAACAATGACGTGTTTCCCACGTTTAGTTTCGGAAACTACCCAGCGAACTTTGTTCCAAAATGTCTGAAAAGATAAAATTCTAAATCATAGAATAATTTGGGTTATTTTACAATACACTCGCATATACTTAAATCGAAGTCCGTGGTGTTTCCAGAAGGCTGGTGACATCGTAAAAAATACTTTTACGAATTCTTTCACAATTCTGAGGGTCTTTTGTTCCAAGGAAAAAAATTGAAGTGAAGTTTTCATTGTTCTTAAAGTCTAAAGGTCGTAACAATATGCCAATTACTTTAATCTGAGGTATAACTTAAGCTGTCCGCAGGAGCGCTACCTAACCGAGAGATTTTCAAACTGCTTTATGGATATTGAACCGTAACATGAATTGAGTGAGAAAATCTAGTGGAATTAAATATTTGATACAAGGAACCGCCGTTGTTTCGCTTTGGAGAACCTATGCTTGACGGGATTCTATAAACTGTCATATCTTTTTTATTCGTGAACCGATTTAAATAAACAGTAAATAATACCCCAAGCTTATTAAAATATCAGCGAGTACATTGGTTAAGTCGTTTCGGAGGTAAGCGGGAACAAACGCAAAAACAAAAAGACAATTTGAAACAGACTAAAAATATAAAATCATTGTGCGATATGTTGCGTTGATAATAACGACCCCTAATAGTAAGTACTGAAATATGTACAGATACCGGCCAGATACAGTTTAATTATAATGTTAGCGAGTAGAAAGATAAAGAGAATACGGACGACTGTAGTGTTGCGAAACTGAATCACCCCATTTTTACATACAAGTAGATACGGTCGATATGAATTTCATTGAAAATTTACGACTCAGCTCTCTAGGTGTCTACTTTGTTACCCTGCAGGGGACATTTTTGAAAAAATATAACCGCAATAAAATTTTATTTTTCGGACGGAAAGCGATTTCATCAATTTGTGAGGGTAATAAAATAAAACATAGATCTGTCGACTCCATCACTGTCTAACGGCCAATCAGCGCGGCGCAGAGCAATAGCGGTTATTTGAATTCTAAATTCGAATGGCATCGGAATGAATTACCCTCATAATTTGTACAATTTTGTAATTAGTAAACGTTTTAATTAAATTTCACCTTACAAAACTTGATAAATTATTACAATACATAAGGACTAAACTAAAGTCTCACTTAATTTTTAAACTTAAATTTCAACAAAAAAAGACATGTTTATTCCATTTTGAATTACATTTTTGTTTTTTCCGGAAATACTTTTTACCCACAAAAATACAAGTCAAGTCTTGCGAGCTGAGTTATGCTCCTCTGATCCTATGGAGTTGAAATTTTACATATTGATTTAGTTCAGATGACAGTGTATTTTTATAATAACTAAGGTAGACATTTGAAACAAAGTACATCATGTCAATAAAGCCTCCATCACGACAAAAAATATACGACAAGATATTTATTCCCAAGAGCACCCCTTGACAAGGATATAATATTAACGCATTTTAATTGAGTAACCTGCCTCAGTTATGAAAACAACGATAATTGTTTAACGTTGACTTCTTTCATGAATGTGAATTTAACCAATTTTCTTGAGCAATAAAACAAAGCAGACGTGCGGACTCCATCACTGTCTCACGGCCAATCAGCGCGGCGCCGAGCGATGGCAGTTATTTAAATTCTAAATTCGAATGAAACTTTGAATGGAATGAAGTAGATATTAAACGAAATAGCCCCATTATAATAGAGTGACTGGGGTCGTTTTATGTTCATCACAGATGAAAATCTGTGATGAACATAATATAGGTATTATGTAGGTACATTTTCAATTTAAATAAAGAGGGAGTTTTGATTCAAAATGAGATAGCCAAATGTATTTGCCTTAGATTGAAAATATTCTACTCCTTTAGATTTAAGAGATCAAAGACGATCTAAGAATTGAAACTAATGTTACGTTTTTTCCTATCGATTGTAAAGTTATTTATCTACCTTCTTCACTAATTTAAGATATAGTGGTTGGAAAGGTAATCGATAAAAACGTTCACCGATTTAGCAACATGACACTGCAACAGTAATATCGATGTCTGTCGACGCATGACGACTCCGTAGCCTAATGATGGTTAACCTGTGAAGCGAGGAGTAATCGGTTCTATTCCCGGCCGAGGCAGACGTTTATGTGGCAGATAAATGTTTGTTCTCGAGTCGTGGATGTTAGTCATATCTTAGTTGAGTTGTCCATGCCACCCGTGACACAGGGATTCCTATTTATAGAAATGGTAACCGTTTTTACTGACGATGAGATAAACAAAACAATATTAAGTAGAGCCTTCGTAGCATCATCAAAGCTCGATAGATTGCTTAGTTATACTGGTTAATTTCCACTCAATCTCCTATTATAACGTTAATGCACGTCCAAACATTGGTTTAACCAATGACCAGTGATTGGTCGCAGTCCGTCAACAGTCTGTAATCCTGCAGTCCGGCCGTCGAGCACGGCGGTCGTCCCTCGCAGTTCACTGTTCTCTGCGGTTATGTTTAAACATAATTATTGTAATAAACTACTTACATAGCGTACATGGTGTTTGGTGACACGCATGTGATGTTAATATCAAGTTGTTAGGACAGAATTAGGATTTCGTTCCGATCGGATGCTTTGTTTTTTATTATTATTTCGACCTTTAGTAAATACAGCATATCATTATACCTAATGATAACTATATCATACGTTTTATTAACTACCATTTTAACCATCTCTCTCAAGTATTTAGACATCATTTGATAAATCAATTTCTATTTCAATTTCCCTTTGATAAGGTTATAAATAATTTCTGGTATATTCATATACTGCCGGCGCGGCGGCGTAGTGTAATCCGCAAGCCGCGTGTATAAGCACGCATGTCACTGCTAGCTGTCGAGTCGCTCAAACGTACGACACGACGCGATTACGACGCGACAAAATGTCGTAAAGCGTGTGGGCGCAATTTTGTATAAAAACACATTCATTCACCACGATACTTTTCCACCAGACTTTTCTCGGCTCTTACAAAACCCTGGTCTGTCGCCATGGGATTGGGGTCTTACGATACTGACCCCAACTATTTATACAATCAACTTCTGTTACGGGACGAGGTACCAATTACTATTAACGAATTCCTCAGCGCTAGAGTAAATTTACTCTTAATTAAATTGTGATAAAATATAGTGTCCTCGTTCCCTCCGTCCGCCACCACGGCTAATACCGAACGCAAACTAATTAATATTTCGTTATCTGTTGTTATATTCGTAGGATTAGTTTAGTAAAGTCGGCAAATCAGAAGAATGTCACTCTTTGAAGGGTTTAATGTGGGGCCCTACTATATTGGGGTAGAGGCACGGAGTAATGGTCATTTCTAATGTTAGATTTGTCCATCTTTACAACCCATACAGTCCCATTGTTGGGTCCGAGTCTCCTCTCACAATGTGAGGAGTACAGGCCTTAGTACACCACCCTGGCCAAGTGTGGATTCGTAAACATCACACACCTTTGAGAATAAAGAAATCTTTGGTGTGCTGACTCTTGTTTTTCTTATCTAAAGCAAGTAATAATTCATTCATAATATGCATATAATTTTGAAAATTGGCAGAGCTTAAAGGAGTCAAATCAGGGGAAAGGACTCGACATTAAAACCACTTGGCTATCACTTACATTTTATTCATGGCCTGTCAAAAATCACATAGATTGTAGTATCAGTTGTAATTACTTAGTACCTAGTTATACCTAGTAATTCATTTAGAGATTTTAACTAGAATATTGACAACTGGCGTAGTGCTGTAGCCTATTCTAGTGGTCCATCAAACAAACACATCACCAAGTAGCTAAATTCACTGTAAATAAACCCTTAAGTTAACAAGTCCATTAACAAATTAAACTGCTATAAAGAAAATTAACGTAACAGGAGAAGTTATCGTATTGCTTTTACGATTCCGAGATCAGAAGCGAGCTCAGTTTTGTAATGAAAGTGATTCAAATGTTGAGGATTTCAAAGTTAAGTTATAAGATTCAACCGATATTCCTTGACGACGTGTCCCAAAGCTCAATGATCAAAAATGCGAGATGTGGCTGTATTAAAAAACAAAACTAAATCAAATATTTTGGATTGTGTTAGCAACTGATAGCTCATTTAACGAAAGTCAAAACTTACCACAACATCAACAATTTTATTTTTATTATATAGATCTAATTTATCAACGAGTCTACACATAACACATACAACAGTCTACACATACTAAATTAAATTACCTTAAAATTAACTACTGATTCATAAATCACTAGGTCATAACGTCTCGATACTTCCTACCTTACCTTCCTTAAGGTACCTTCGATACATTTCTTATTATCGGCTTTATAAAACTGTTATACGATCATTAACGATCATTAACTTCTATGACTATAAGTCCATACCGTACTAGTGCAAAGTCCCCGCTGCCCTTCCGTCCCTTGCGGTGTTCACGGATCAGTAAAGTTCGCAAGTTCAACGCGTCATTAACTGGGGCTATCGCGGAAAATATTCACCCCGCGACGGAGCCCGTCTCCGATAAATTACTGACAATCTACTGGAAGATATGTAACCTTTCCAGTTTAACCGAGTTCACCAACTTTGACCTTCAAAGATTACTTTGTTTCAGAGTGTAAACATAAAAGATTAAGAATAGCTTCATATTTGTATTACACATATAATATTTTATGAAATTTTGTTTAGGATGCTCTGTGGTCAAAAATAGATCGTAATTTTGTCAAAGGGTTATTTAACTTCTGATAAAACGTACTTAGAATACAGCAAACATTACAGAGAAGTCCTTATCTGGTCGTTTATAACTCCTCGGGTACATAACAACATAAACTGGAGGTTTTACACCTAAGGTCTGTCTCGAGGGTCTGATATTTACTTACAACATTATCGTAAACTCGGGCCCCACGTACGGGCATGCAAATAGGACGAACATTGGAGGCCTAGCGGAGACGGACGTAAAATGTTCCTTGTTATGTGGAGCCGAAATACGTGGTTCTGGCACGGTGTGGTTCGATTACGTTTCTTCAACGTCTTTCAGAATGGTGAAGGTAAGACTATCCCCTATGTGCATGCAAAATGAAAAACTTCATAACAGCACTCAAACTCACATAATTTCTTTCATGAAGGGTTTTTTTTTATTGATTTAAGGTAGCAAACGAGCATGCAGCACCACCTTCCGCTGCCGCCCATGACAACTGTGTCCGACTTAGAACAAGACTCATATGGGGACTGGGGTAGTTAGTCCGGTTAGGTAACGGTGTTAGAACATTAGTTGGTTTGTTAGTAAGTATGAGGACTGGAACAGGGACTGTTAGTGAATGTTAGTCCTGTTAGTTGTTGTTTAGTAATAGTCCAGTTAGTAAATGTTAGTAAGAATCTCGTTATAATTCGGTCACAGATGTGTTGCTACCCTTGAGGACTAAGATGGTCGCCTCTAAAAAGTGTAGCGGGCTCCACAAAGGTTAAACAAAGGCTCCACAAAGTAGGTTACTAATACACTTAGTGGGTTCAACAATTAATGACTACAGGATACATTTCTCATCTCATAACTGCAAAGGCTTAGAACATACTCCCCCACGCCGCTCCAGTGCAGATTGGCGGAGGGATATACGTATACACATATAAAAGTTAAATATTTGCACCTACCATAATTTCGGAAACGTGCCGTATTAAAGAGTAGAAACGGCGAAAGACATATCTGCACTCCACATTCAACATTCAACTTTATATTATGATGGACCAGCTTGCTCCCAATTTGAAAAAAGAACTGTCTCCCGTAATTTATTGCGTTGTGGTGATGATGGCCTGTAACCCAGTTGGAAGTGGCTGCGTAGCGAGGGGTTCCGGCCAGGCCAGATATTTATGTAACAGATAAATGTTTGTTCTTGGGTCATGGGTAATAATGATGTTATTTGTGTTGTCCATGCACCCATTGCACCGGCGGTATAATTATGAGCAAACGAAATATGATTTTCAAATACCTACTCAATGATCTCTCCACTTAATATAATTTGTCGATTTAATTTTTCTTTGTCACAATTTATGGCATTGATGTCGCCATTTTTTATTGCTGTTATATCTTTCATGATAGTTGCCAGATTAAGAAAATCAAATGACGTACCTAAAAATCAGCAAAATAGACCTACGGGTTTGGTATCTAGAGTGCCACTAAGAAATAAACACACGAGTGCAAACATAGGCTGATAAAAACATTATCGTCCTTGGCGTCGCGCAGGTCAGTAAAACGAAACTGTATTTGCGTGTTTCTTTCATTTTTCGAGAGTGTAAATCTCCGTTGGCTTAAGAAAATCCCTAAAAATCCCACAGCCAAGTGTATCCTGGCCGGCATTACCGGGATTTTGGGGAAACAACATAAATTTTGTTGCTAAATACGCTAAATCTATTCGTGCGGTCCATAAGTCCACATATCATAAGGGATCGTGGGCCCCATCCCTGGCGGTATGTTAATGCGGGGAAGATTGTACGCATTGTTTATGGCATGAAGACGCAAACAAGTATGAGGTCGCAACGTTACGTTTTGATACAGGGAAGATAAGATATCCTGTCTTATAGGATCCATATTGAAAGCATAAAAAACTTAAGAAGTCCGCCATATTGGATTTAGAGTGACGTGACTTTATTTTTCGAGTTATTCTCAGCAAACTAGTTAAATATAAACGTATGTGATAGAGTTCTAATTCTAAATGTTTTTCATCCATTTATTCGTAAGTAGTGTTCACTAAGTCCCCCGGACACCGAACCCGGGACGATTGATTACCGTTCACAGGTCACAGGTAACAGGTAACAGGTTCACAGGTAACGGTGTTAGAACATTAGTTGGTTTGTTAGTAAGTATGAGGACTGGAACAGGGACTGTTAGTGAATGTTAGTCCTGTTAGTTGTTGTTTAGTAATAGTCCAGTTAGTAAATGTTAGTAAGAATCTCGTTATAATTCGGTCACAGATGTGTTGCTACCCTTGAGGACTAAGATGGTCGCCTCTAAAAAGTGTAGCGGGCTCCACAAAGGTTAAACAAAGGCTCCACAAAGTAGGTTACTAATACACTTAGTGGGTTCAACAATTAATGACTACAGGATACATTTCTCATCTCATAACTGCAAAGGCTTAGAACATACTCCCCCACGCCGCTCCAGTGCAGATTGGCGGAGGGATATACGTATACACATATAAAAGTTAAATATTTGCACCTACCATAATTTCGGAAACGTGCCGTATTAAAGAGTAGAAACGGCGAAAGACATATCTGCACTCCACATTCAACATTCAACTTTATAGTATGATGGACCAGCTTGCTCCCAATTTGAAAAAAGAACTGTCTCCCGTAATTTATTGCGTTGTGGTGATGATGGCCTGTAACCCAGTTGGAAGTGGCTGCGTAGCGAGGGGTTCCGGCCAGGCCAGATATTTATGTAACAGATAAATGTTTGTTCTTGGGTCATGGGTAATAATGATGTTATTTGTGTTGTCCATGCACCCATTGCACCGGCGGTATAATTATGAGCAAACGAAATATGATTTTCAAATACCTACTCAATGATCTCTCCACTTAATATAATTTGTCGATTTAATTTTTCTTTGTCACAATTTATGGCATTGATGTCGCCATTTTTTATTGCTGTTATATCTTTCATGATAGTTGCCAGATTAAGAAAATCAAATGACGTACCTAAAAATCAGCAAAATAGACCTACGGGTTTGGTATCTAGAGTGCCACTAAGAAATAAACACACGAGTGCAAACATAGGCTGATAATAACATTATCGTCCTTGGCGTCGCGCAGGTCAGTTAACGATACTGTATTTGCGTGTTTCTTTCATTTTTCGAAAGTGTAAATCTCCGTTGGCTTAAGAAAATCCCTAAAAATCCCACAGCCAAGTGTATCCTGGCCGGCATTACCGGGATGTTGGGAAAACAACATAAATTTTGTTGCTAAATACGCTAAATCTATTCGTGCGGTCCATAAGTCCACATATCATAAGGGATCGTGGGCCTCATCCCTGGCGGTATGTTAATGCGGGGAAGATTGTACGCATTGTTTATGGCATGAAGACGCAAACAAGTATGAGGTCGCAACGTTACGTTTTGATACAGGGAATATGAGATATCCTGTCTTATAGGATCCATATTGAAAGCATAAAAAACTTAAGAAGTCCGCCATATTGGATTTAGAGTGACGTGACTTTATTTTTCGAGTTATTCTCAGCAAACTAGTTAAATATAAACGTGTGTGATAGAGTTCTACTTCTAAATGTTTTTCATCCATTTATTCGTAAGTAGTGTTCACTAAGTCCCCCGGACACCGAACCCGGGACGATTGATTACCGTTCACAGGTCATTAAGCAGGCGCCGGGATCCATACATTAACACTATCTCTAAAGGCTCTGTGGTTCCATAAGAGCGGTCGCGTCCCACTAAACCCTTACAACTTACGAAGTTAAGTATTCATAGATAACTTACATTTGAAGCTTTTGAAAAGTGGTTATCGATATTTACCAATAATAAACTTTACAAATACTTTACAAATTGCTCATTGAGAGCAACTTCGACCGAAAGAGTGGGTCTTAACATAACACACGATGGTTACCATTCATATTGAAGCAGAAATGTGAATGATGAGTTTAATCTAAGTCTGATTGTGTGTCCTTGTCTTAAGTGTTGTCTATAGCACCCACGACACAGGGTATTCTTGTGTGAGGCTATGAGTGTACAGCGTTATTATTATTTATCTAAACTGTAAAAACGTAACAAGAGATTAAGATATTCGTTCCTTAAACGGTGGAGTGAACACTATATCCGTTACCCATTCCGACTCGTACAACATTCGAGCTCAGACTGATATATATATGCGGCTCGGATCGTCTGTAAGATTGGTTTAACGGCGTCTGTCTTATTGGATCACAAACCTCGAGTTATTTTTTCGATAAACACGTCGGGCTTCAACCAATATTGAATATCTGGGCGATGATATCTGCGAGATATCGCTGCCTGTCTGAGAACTGAACTGAGACGCATGTTCCCCGGAGGGCTTCGGCGGATTGGGGTGCAAAAGATGTTAGTGAAAGTAATTTCACTTTTGGTAGAATAAACCATTTCACACAATCGATATAAATGGCCAATAAAAATTTGAATTTGGAATTGTTTCGAAACTTTTACATGTTCGTTTTGTATTTATGTTACGACGCCGTAGCCTATTTGGTAGTGACTATTTCCCTGCCTGCGAAGCGAGGGGTCCCGGGTTCGATCGGGGCAGATATTTATGTGACAGAAAAATGTTTGTTCTCGTTTCGTGAGTGTTCGTGATGTGTAAGTAATTTGTGTTGTCCATGCCTAGTGCGGGGGTATGAGTGTTAGTGTTAATTTATTTATATTTAGGTATTTGTTATTGTTTTATCTTTATCAGCAACAACCAAACCACGGTAATAGTATGATAGTATTACCGTGACCAAACGAACGATTGTTACTAGTCAGCCGTCAAAAGACTTGTCATGTTCCGGCTGCTAGAATATGCAGTTGAGAAGCGACGCCAAACCGAGTCAAAATTAGTTTAATTCTCAGTCACAAATATAAGTGTAAACAGAATCATTGTCAGACAGAGTCGTCAGAAGAAAACATGGCGATTTTAACTTTTCTGTTTACATCGCGGTATTTTTGACTTTAAAACAGCTTAGGTGGTACTTTTACGAGATAATATTCCCATAAATAATTCAAACGTGAGCGATAAGACCTTAGAATGGGTGAAAGAAGATTATTACCAAGTGTACCCATAAAATCCTCTTGGTCGAGTCAGCCGAGTTCTTGACAAACAATTCATTGGTGATGCATTTGGTGTCACTAATGTACACGGGCGACGGTGATAGCTTATTTTTATATTAGGTGGCACGTCAGCTTGGTTATTGGCTGTTGACATAAAATGTATGACCATATGCGCATCGTTGTAATGGCTGAAACCTGTAGGAAAACCAGTCTTGGAATGGCGTCTTAGTAAAGAGTTTGCTTTAAGGATTAATGACTTATTTCTGATTCTTCTTCTGTATACATTATGTGCCCTCTGATGCAAGGAAACTCTCACACTTTTTTTTTCCATTTGCCTGTGTTTTTTTCTTTGAGATCATTGTGCTTATTTATTTAGTGACCTAACCAACCCAAAGAAAATACTAAGGTGTCCCTACTCAATAGAAAGTTATCCATAATATGGCCTTAAATCGCCAGTTGGAAAGGATTTATTACTTCAGCAATGAGACAGTTATTGGTATTGGCGATGCGAGTGATAACTATCGAATGTTTACAATGGCATCCGCGATCGGAATACCGAACACTAAAATGGCGGGCACGCGAACAAAACAAAACCGAAAAACTATTCAAAGGATAAATAAAAATTGCAATTTCGAACACTTTCAATAGACAGTAAACCCCGTGAAAACGGTTAACGGAACCAAACAAAAGTTGTACGTGACAGAAGGAGCTTTTGTCACGTTTTATGTGTGTGCTCCTAACTTTTTCGGTGCGTCCCGATCTGAGTTAACAGACAGATGTTTAACCGGCGAGAATTGCGCACGGTATCGCCACTATGTTGCATACATACATATTTAGTTTGAAAGCTTTTTGACGCTCACACGCTCGAATTTGTTGCTTGCATACATAAATAAGTCCTCTCAAGCACTTATCCAGAAAACACGTTTATTTTCATTTAATTCTCATGCGCAATAAATTACTTTGACAATATATGTATAATTCTTCTTTCCATTGTTTTAACACAGAGTAATTTTACACACAAAACTTTAGGCTTCATAATTATATTAACTTCAAATGTTGGTTTAATGGTTGTTTGTATACAAAAATGTAGTTAATTTAATTGATAATGTAATGTTTATCTTTACCATAAGCTTTGTGTTAGCCGAGTCAAGCCGAGTTTGCACTCATTATATTGCTGTTAATAATAAATAAACAAAATGAAAAAAATAAATAACAAATTGGACCCAACGCTGCAGTACTCTCAATCCCCGATACGCCGCGCTTCGACGAAGAGTTTCCTTTGAGACGAAACCTAATGGTTAGAGGTTTCGTTTTCTATTGCCTGTCTTTACTTTTGTTTTTAATTTCCTAGGATTCTTGTAATGCTTTAAGTAGTGCTTCACAATAAGTTGAGCTTGAGAGCGAAGAGTATGGAGTATGTCCCAAAGCACATATTTGATGTGTCAAAGACAAACTGTTTCAAGGGTCTTAGCATATGTATGTATGTATTTATTTCAAGTGGTTACGTCTTCTGTAAAAAGATAAGGGGAAACTTAATGCTTAATTTTATTGTCCATCAACCTTAGTAGATATAATCAAGTGGTAGCTTTAAAACATTGGACTCCAGAACAGGTGGGTCTAGGTACGAATCCTGCACGCATCATAATATAATTTTCAAACAACGTACGAAGTAATTATTTGTTTTGCTTCTCGTTCTTCCGAAATGGGAAACTGGTGTGTTGTTTAGGTGTATTAAGTTACTTTTATAACTCATGAATATTATTGAGTTCGACCACGGTCGGTCGGTCAGCAAGTCAGCAAATTATTCCCCGAGTATCTTAACGAGGTATTAGATATTAATGCGGGGTGTTTACATTATAAGTGTCATTGTTAATTTGACCCGTGAACTTTGTCGCAGGAGGCTTTCAAGCGGTTTAATTAACAATAAACAATATGTCGATTTTGGAGAATTACAGAGAAACAAGATTTTATTTCTTTTTTATAAGTCCTTTTACATAATATACAGTAATAGCATAGATATAAGTCATCAATGTAGGCCTTGGCATCCTGTTTAAAAGATCTGTGATAAGGATAACTGAAAAGGCAAGAGATGAATAGTCACGAACATTTCAATAAAAAAAAAGTCAATTCAATATTAAAATGTAATCTCTCATCTCTTGCGTCATTGATTAAGCAATTTATGCCCTTTATTACAACTACAGCTGATAATCCGGCTTCGTGAGAATGGAATATTATGAAGGGAATGAGTTTTTTTTAATCAGTTGAGAAAGCTGATGAATTTAGAATTAAATTATACTTAATTTAATTCTAAATTTATTAAATTATACTTAATTTAATTCTAAATTCATCAGCTTTCAGGTATGTAATAGTGGTTGCGCTGTCCCACTATTAACTGTCCGATTGGTCTAGTGGCGGATAAATAAAAGACTGATTTGGTTAGCTGTCTGTCAGATGCAGAGATGTGAATGATTTATTAGCCAACCTTGCCTGTATTTATACGTCTCGGTACAATTGTGATAACCAATAGAATCTATTATTATTTTTGCTATCCAATCAAATATGTTACATTTTTGCCAATCAGAAAATTATCTAATAGATGAGGTGAACAGAAAATAATTAATTGCGTGAGAGGGAAAGTCGTTGTTTCATCGCGCTCCATCTGTTCGACGCTCTTCGTGAATCGTCGGCTCTCCTCGCTGTGTGACGCTGTGCCCCAGCCGCGCCGGAACCGCATAAAAGCAGCGGTGGTCTGCGCGGCGGATTGCATTCGGCGAGCGGCGGCGGCGAGGAACACATCTCCGGGACAGCAAGAAGAAACGACTGCAGCGGTGAAGAACTCGACCCGAGGGCGAAGATGGGCGAACCGGCGGACGGAGGGAGACATGCGTCGCTGCAGCTGTCTCTTGTTTCTAGACATGACGTCACATTGTCTCGGCGCAATATCTGCAGCGCGCAGTGTCTCTGTAGCCGGGGGTAGTTGGTGAATACATATTTTATGTACACCTTCGCCTTCTGCGATATAGTAGCAGGGTAATATTATGGCTGCTACATCACTCTCCCCCTAGCGAAAGCGTACTGGAGGCTTGACGACTCGTCCATATCTTGTAGTAGTCTTCATGATAGGTTTCATCTGGGCTGATGTTGTAGATGATGGGTTTTCAAGCTTCCTCGCTGGTGGTTGAGGTGATGATGATGATGCTTCTTCCATATCCTCATTGATAATATAGGCAGGCTTCAGTCGGTCGATCGATATAACCGTTGATTTTCTCCCGGGTATTTGTAATTTAAAAGTCTTGCTATCTCGCTCTAAGACATTATAAGGCCCGTCGTAGGTAGGTTGGAATTGTTTCTTGACGGCGTCGTTTCTTACAAAAACTTGCTTGCATGTTTTCAAGTCTTGATGAATGAATACTGGTTTGTTATTTCTATACGATGATGTGCGTTGCGACGGCAGAACTTTGTTGATTGTTTCTTGAAGTTGAGTAACAAAATCGTAATTCATTTCTTCGTTGGTTGATGATGTTTAAATTACACTGATTTCTTGAATTTAGATTATAGTCTTGACAAAGATTTTGCTCGTCGCTCTTGCAGGGATTTTCGTTCGCGGTCCTCCAGGGATTTTGCTCCGTAGTTCGTACAGGCGTCCTCTTCGGTGCGTTGTTCGTTGTGGGGTCACCAATGTAATAGTGGTTGCGCTGTCCCACTATTAACTGTCCGATTGGTCTAGTGGCGGATAAATAAAAGACTGATTTGGTTAGCTGTCTGTCAGATGCAGAGATGTGAATGATTTATTAGCCAACCTTGCCTGTATTTATACGTCTCGGTACAATTGTGATAACCAATAGAATCTATTATTATTTTTGCTATCCAATCAAATATGTTACATTTTTGCCAATCAGAAAATTATCTAATAGATGAGGTGAACAGAAAATAATTAATTGCGTGAGAGGGAAAGTCGTTGTTTCATCGCGCTCCATCTGTTCGACGCTCTTCGTGAATCGTCGGCTCTCCTCGCTGTGTGACGCTGTGCCCCAGCCGCGCCGGAACCGCATAAAAGCAGCGGTGGTCTGCGCGGCGGACACAGACCGATTGGGGCTCGGACTGTGCGGACGTACTTGTACGCTCCCACAGCTCGGACCGCTCTTGGCCTATTTCCGACCGACTATTCTCGACCCGATTACTGTAAGTGCTTTACTTGCATTTTCATTGTATTTTGTGTACTGTATTTTTTTATTGTACATCCCATTTAGCTTTGGGTTGGTGGATACCTAACGGTGCCAACGAAGCCAGCCAGCGTTGACCCGGTGCGCTTCCCCGACCTCTCGGTCTGGGAGAAACCGGCAGACCCGATCCCACTGCACTTGGGGCCTCCCAAGGGTGAAGGTGTTGGCGGACTATCCAATAGGGATACCCGTCGTCTCTGCGTTGCATAGTTAGTTATCGCTCCACGAGGTCCCATCTTCAAGATGGACACCTCGTGGGAGCTCATCAGGGACTTCCTGGCCTTCTCAGGCCTCCCCGCCGACAAGAAGGCGTTCGCCCAATTCAAGGCCGCTAGATCCGCGCCCTCTGCGCTCTCCGCGCCCTCTGCCCCCTCCGCGCCCTCCACTTCCTCCGCGTCCGACTCCACCGCGACCGAGGTTGCCTCCACCACCCCGTCCATGCTGTCATCAGCACCGACCCAATCTCACCCCTCCCAATCCCAGGAAGAGGACATGATGTCTGACTCCGCATCCGTTGCTGGCTCCCGCAAGCGACCCTCCTCCACGGCGTCTAACGCCACGGTCACCGGACCGACCACCCACCCCGCCCCAACCGAAGACGAGTCCGGGTTTGAACTCGTCTCGCGTAAAAAACGCAAATCAGCCCGCCCCGCGCCCTCAGCGCAGCCTCCCTCCCCCGCTCCATCAGAGTCGGGGGCCCAGCCACCCATGTCCGTGGATCCCCCCACCGCCGACCTCAAGATGCGCAAACCGGCCAAGCCGGCAACGCGCTGCGATCCGCGAATCCCGCGCGTCAAAGCCCCCCCGAACGTATACCTCCGCGACAAATCCCGATGGCCCCAGGTGTCTCGCCTCTGCGCCGAAAATAAAATCAATTATACCCGAGCCACAAATATCGAGCAATCGATCAAAATCTGGGTACCGACCACAGACGACTTCCGCGCTCTCACGCGGATTCTCTCTCATACAGACATCAAATACTATTCGCACTCCCTTGAGGAGGAGCGAAAGGTCAAAGCCGTCCTCCGCGGCGTCCCCTTCGAACTGGCCAATGAGGCCATTCACGAGGATCTCGTAGCCCAAGGCCTCCCGGTCGAGTCGGTGCACAAGATGCACAACCGCTCCGGCAGGCAACACCCGTTAGCTCTGGTCATCTTGACCAATGTAGAATCCGCTCAGGATATCTTCCGCGTCCAACGCACGGTATGCGGATTAGACGGCATCACAGCCGAACCCCCAAACAAAAAGGGATACCCCGGGCAGTGCCATCGCTGCCAGCTCTACGGCCATGCGTCCCGTAATTGCAACTCCTCCTACAGGTGTGTAAAATGCCTCGTTCCCCACAACACCAAAGAGTGCACTCGCACTCGGGATGACCCCGATCCCCCGGCTTGCGTCCTATGCGGCCAAACCGGTCACCCAGCCAACTATCGTGGCTGCCCCAAAGCCCCTCGTCCCAAGGCCCAGAAACCTATCAAAAGGCAAACGACAGGCCCTAAGACGGACTCCCAGTCAAAGGCGGCTCCACCGCCAATGACAAACAACAACTTCCCTCAACTAGGGACCCCCATCGCTCGCCCAGGGCCTCCCCTCCCTCCCTCCAATCCTTGGAAGCCCCAAACCGTGCCTCCCAAAGCACCCGCTCCCCCCCACGTCCCCCGCGCCGCACAGCCGGCCGCTCCCAATGGCAGTTTTGCAGAGGACCTCAAATCCCTGCTTCCCGCCTTAAGGGCCATCAAAGGCAGGCTTCCCGAGCTGGTTATACTGGCCGGGAAGATTAGGAAAGCCACTAGTGGCGAGGAAAGGCTGCTTGCAATGTGCGAGCATGCCGAACTACTTTTGTGTTTTAATTAAATGCAATCAGCATCTACAGCGACTAGCGCTCTCCCCGTCTCTGCCGGTCGGGTAAGACCCAAAGGCATCTCGCTTGTGTCCTTCAACTCACGCGGTCTACGCAATAACTTATTAGAAATTAGACAGTTTGTTCGCAACAAGGAAATAGACCTGTTGCTAATCCAAGAAACCTATCTCAGACCCAATAATAAGCGTCTATCCATTCCCAGCTTCTCCCTAATACGGGATGACAGAACCGACGGCCAAAGGGCGCGCGGCGGCACTGCCATCTACTATAGGAAAGCATTACATTGCTCCCCTATCCCTACTCCTCCTCTTACTAACTTGGAAGCCACGGCTTGTAAGCTGGGCATGACTGGGCACCCGTCCATCATCATTGCCTCAGTTTACAACCCTTGCAAACCGATTCTTCAAAGCGACATAGAGGCCCTCCTCTCGCTGGGAGACTCGGTTATACTGTTTGGAGATCTCAACTCCAAACACACCGACTGGAATTGCCGCTCTACCAACTTTAACGGCAAAAAACTCCTCCAAGTTATTGAGAACAAGGGCTTAGAAGTCCTATCTCCATCCTCTCCCACTCATTACCCTGACGTTCTCGCCCATCTCCCCGACATTTTAGACTTTGCCCTTACAAAAGAAATCGCCCTCCATCTGAGAGCGATAGACGTACTCGACGACTTAGGTTCAGACCATCGCCCCGTCTCCCTTGAACTCGGGCCATCAGCCCCCACCCCTTCAACCCGTTTTAAAACCTTCACCAACTGGGAAGGCTTCAAAAAATCCCTCATTACTAAGTTTGAAGACGTAAACTCACCGTTCAAAATCGCGGCCGATCACTATGACAGTCCGACCAAAATAGATAACTCAGTAAACACCCTCACTCATTCGATCCAATCTGCCCTCCATGACAACGAACGGGTGGTTAAGGTTCCAAACCGAAAGCTACCCCTCGACGTCAAGACACTAATTCAACAAAAGAATGCTGCTCTTCGGAGAGCCGCGCGTTATCCAACACCCGACCTTAGAAGGCGAGCCAACGCATTACAGCGTAAAGTGCGAGCTCGACTCTCTGAAGAGCAGAATTCCAACTGGGACTCACTAATGACAGACATCACCCCCTCTCATACAGCGTACTATAGAGTGGCTAAAGCCCTTCGAATAGACGCTAAACTCAGTACCCCGCCTATTATCCGTCCCGACGGCAGCAATGCCTTCGAGGACGAGGAGAAAGCCGAATGCTTTGCAGATAGCATAGCCGCGCAATGCGCTCCCAGCCCACATTGCACCCCCCAACATGTCACAACGGTGGAGGACGAGATTCGTCATATGAACTCGCTACCAATCACCACCGATTCAATACTAACAAACTCAGAAGAGGTTAAGACCATCATCAATGGCCTGAAACCTCGTAAAGCCCCAGGAGCCGACGGTATCTCAAACGTCGCGCTCAAACGCCTCCCCGAACAGGTCATCACCTTATTAGTTTTACTGTTCAACGCTTGCTTTGAACACTGCCACTTTCCAACTGCATGGAAAGAAGCCATTGTTATAGGGATCCCGAAGCCCGGGAAACCCCTAAATATTCCGTCAAATCATCGCCCCATCAGCCTCCTCAAGGCAATGGGTAAAGTCTTTGAACGAGTCATACAGTCACGTTTAAGAGGGCACCTCCTTCCGACGGACGGACCACCCCTAATAATTCCACAGCAATTCGGCTTTCGATTCAAACACTCATGTCCCCAACAAGTTCACCGCATGGTAGAATACATACTTAGCGGTTTCTATCCCAAACGGGAAAAAACAGTCGCAGTCTTTTTTGACGTAGCCAAAGCCTTCGATAAAGTCTGGCACGGTGGACTTATATATAAGCTCCACCGCCTAGGCCTACCTGACCGATTAGTACGTTTGATAAGTTCTTACCTCAACGAACGAACTTTCCGCTTCCGCCACGAAGGCACACTATCATCCCCGCGCTCCCTAAGAGCAGGGGTCCCCCAGGGCTCAGTCCTAGCCCCCCTACTGTTTATATCGTACACAAACGATATCCCCATTCCGCAAAACGGTGTTCAGTTATCCCTTTTCGCCGACGACACAGTCCTCTACTTTAAGGGACAGAGGCTGGAGTCGGCAGTCAATAAAGTCCAACACTCGGTCAACGAGCTGGCGGACTGGTTTCAGAAATGGCGCATCGAGGTCAATCCGGACAAAAGCTCCGCGGTTTGCTTCCACCATAAACCCCGACGTTGCATCGATGATGACCCACCCATCCGCTTCTCGGGTACCCCAGTCCCTTGGAGGGCACACACCAAGTATTTGGGAGTGACCCTCGACTCTAGACTCACTTTCGGTCCTCACATCACTAGGGTAACCAGATCAGCCCGATTTTACATGGGCCGCCTCAACTGTATGTTAGGTAGGCATAGTAAAATGTCCCTCAGAAACAAGCGAACGCTCTTTAAAGTCTGTATCCGACCGGTACTGTTATATGCCGCCCCTGTTTTCGCACACGCGGCCCCCCCACTCATGTACAGGTTGCAGGTTGTCCAAAACCTCTTCCTCCGTAGAGCAACCGACGCGCACTGGTGCGTTAGGAATGCAGATCTTCACAGGGACCTAGAACTCCCTACTATCCAACAAGCCATTAAAAGCTTCTCTGAGAGTTTCTTCAAAGCCTTAGAGGAGCACACAAACCCACTTGCTAGGGAGGCAGCTGATTATGCCGCGCCCCTTCCGTCCGGTCGCCGAGTTCGGAGGCCTAGATGTGTCCTCCAGGACCCTCCTAACCAACTGTCAGCTGACTTGGACCGCCTCTTGGCGGCCCAAGATTAAACTGAAGTAGTTACGTTACACTAGTTAACTTCAGCGGTTGCCCCTAGGGCTCCGCTTGCGCCTCGTTTCTCCAAGCGAGGTCGCTTTCGATGAAGGCTTAGAGGCCACAAGGCCAAAGCCATCCCCCAAGGCGGAGTTTAGTGGGTAGAAGTCCCACATAACCAACGCAGACTTTCTGCGTTGGTATGCTATGAGCATTCTCCGCCTCCCTCTCCTGAGGGTGTCTTTTTCTTGGACGAAAAAAAAAAAAAAAAAAAAAAAAGCGCGGCGGATTGCATTCGGCGAGCGGCGGCGGCGAGGAACACATCTCCGGGACAGCAAGAAGAAACGACTGCAGCGGTGAAGAACTCGACCCGAGGGCGAAGATGGGCGAACCGGCGGACGGAGGGAGACATGCGTCGCTGCAGCTGTCTCTTGTTTCTAGACATGACGTCACATTGTCTCGGCGCAATATCTGCAGCGCGCAGTGTCTCTGTAGCCGGGGGTAGTTGGTGAATACATATTTTATGTACACCTTCGCCTTCTGCGATATAGTAGCAGGGTAATATTATGGCTGCTACAGGTACTATTACTTGACCGTTTTTCATATCAGTTACCAGATTCAGCTCATTTTTGAATAAGCATCAAATTCCTATCAATAAATAATTAAAAAGTAATTTGATTAGCGCAATCCATCATGAAGGGATACAAATTTGTTCTGTAAAGACCCTTTACCTAATATTAATAGCTCGAGGCGCCCAAGTTAGTTCGATGTTTGACACCAGATTAATTCAGGGCAACACATAGTTGATTGAAGTTCGATCATGCTGAATTAAGTAACGCTACATGGTAATTACATAACACAATCCCGGTACACACAAGGACGCGGGTTTATAGTTTATATAGAACTATAATTGATCGTTATTTTATATTATTGGGGTTATTTATCAACGCAGTGCCTCCAGATGTAATTATAATCTGTAATCATGATTACATTTTTCCCGTCTCTGTATGGGATATAAAACTCATTAAAATTATACTTACCAATTAGCATAAAATTGGTACACGGGCATACCTTGACCTAAACTGGGACATAGGATAGGATTCTTTATTCCCGGTAGGTAATACATTCCCATGGGACCAATTTAACGGTATTTTACGTCGAAGCCGCGGGATAAAACTAGAATACAATAAAATCTATCCAATTTCAGTCGCACAGTGTCTAAATAAAAATCACCATTTTCGGTTTTGCAAATGAACTGCAGAATTATGCAAATGAGCTGATAATTGCAAATCACTGACCTTCATACGGCCTGCTTCATCTCCTTACGTGTGGGGTATTTAGCGAGCCGTCGTCCAAGTTCCCACGGCACCACTGAATCCGTAATGGAATTAGTTTTTAGTTTGGGAGCAGATTAATGAGTAATGTGAACTTTGAGGGAACTTTTGAGTCGGTGATACTGAATGATACGGGTCACAGGTACTCTCTTGCCGAACCTAATCTGTACACGGGAGGATTTCTCCGCAAAGATTGTGCGTTATCTAGTTTTGAAACTTAATTTGTAAGAGCTGAAGTGAAGTTTTATCATCTGTTAGTGGTGTGTTGGTATTCGTTTATCCCCGTCACTAAGGTGCCTAGATAAGGACTACCCAAAAATGGATTATACGCAAACAAAGGGTTCTGTGACAAAGTTGCCAGGGTTGTGTGGATATGCTGCAGTGCCCGCTAGATCACATGTTACGATCAAAAATTTTGACTTGTAGCGGTCACCATATTACTCTGTTGATCTTTAACAATTAACACTACAGAGCTGTGTACTGGGTGATTTTTATTTCACTTGACATACTCAAGGACATGAAAGAACATGGTCATAGGTAATGATTAAAAATATGAAGTCAAAATTACACACACACACATACACAATAATTATTTCAAAAATGGCAATCAAAATTATCTAAAAATACTCGGAATGTATGGACATCAGCTGTGCGTTATGGCAAACGACCGACCAGCGACCGAGCGGCGGGGGTTGATGACCTTTAGTGGAGTAGTTTATACCGCGTGCTCAGTTTGTCCACATTATGGGTTTGCAATGGATAATTACATAAAATTTTAAGCACCCTTTTTAATTTAAAAATCACCTTGGTATATTTTTATGTGGTAGCTAGTTTGGTGTTGAAGTTATCAGCTCCCAACTTTTTTCTCTAATCTTTCTTGGCCGATACTGATTTCCGTGGGCGACGATCACTTCCACCAGGTGGGTCGCCTGCTCGCTTCTTGGTTACATTAAACACCTTTAATTATGTCGTTAATACATATTTGCGTTTAGTGGAAGGCCACATTGAATAAATATTATTATAGATGGCCATAGGCTATGGATCAGCGACTGCTGATAAATAGAAAACCATTCATGTTATTACCAGCTAGCACGGTTATTTTACGAGTACTTTGTCACTTGCCAATGTCGTTGGCTATAAGCGTTTTATTGCCACTCCAACAAATAGAATTTTATTTCGTTCTGAGGTCAAAAACATCTGCGTTCTGTGGCGCTATTGTTATCCTACGTTTAGGGTTAAATCTGAAATAAGACCTGAAATCCTCTTTCAAATTCAATTTACCTGTTTCACTAGTAGCGAGTAAAGAATCGGATCGGAAATGTATAGTTTTTATTATGCTGCAAAATATCATAACAGATAAGAGCTACATCAAAGAAAATTTTGTTTTACTAGCTTTAGAAATATAATATAAATGGGGTCCCGACAAATAGTGTAGAGAGCAGAGATAAAGAGGGGGAGAGAGTAGGCGGGAATCGAGGGCGCCAGTTAGCAGGTATTTAATTTAAATAAAATTAAAAAAGACAGAACATCGAAAGGAATATTGAGTTCCAAGGTAAATCCCATATCCATAGCTTTTGTAAAGGACTGATCGACAGGTTGCCTGTTCAGATAACGTCGGGGTCACCAGTTTAGCAAATGGAGCTTTACCGCCAGGCTACGTGTCATGCCTGGAAAGTTGTTTGCTCGAATTTCAATGTTCAATGACGTCACCATGGGACGTGTGTCACCGAACCGTTTATTGATCTATTCAGCTCGCTAGGTTATAGCTTCCCCTGTCGGCTGGGTGCCCTGTGGTTTATCGAGAACCATTCCCTCTAATTCTTGTTCTGTCACGTCTGCCAGTGAGCAAAGCATTCCGATTTCTACAAAACAATCAATTGAATCCAACCTTTGTTCCAACTTTAACATTTCAATCGTTTTGTTAATGACAAAATAATTAAAATAGCAGGACGGTGTAATTATAGCACCACCGTTTATTGGTTGTTACTAACGGTCATACTATGTAATATCTAAATATTAGTAAATAAATATCTAAATTAGATAGTTTATTCGTATGACCAATAAGAATCATTTGTAATGGTGGTCATACTTAAAATTATCACAAAATCTAAATTAAAGTATTATCCTACGTTTGCACGTACAAACATAGCTTTTTAAGCTTTCTACTCGTAGTGCAGTTTTCTTGCAGAAAGATTCTAGCGCTTGTGCGCTACAATATATTATATAATTATGGCTTTTGTGTTTATAAACAAATAATTAAATTTTATACAAATCATACCCATCGATTATTTGATACTTAACAAGTAAAATTCAGTGAAAATTTTATTTTTTGTCAAGTCCGCCGATCCGCACTGGATCAGCGTGGTGGCCTATGGCCTATACCCCTCACACTGTGAGAGGAGATCCGTGCCCAGCAGTGGGACAATTATGGGTTGTGATGATGATGATGATCTTTCATGCATATACAATTATACATACATACATAGTTGCAGTTTTATTGTTGACAACCCGTATGTCCTGGGTTCGATTCCCAGCGAGGCAGAAATTTGAATGAGGAGTTTAAATTTCTGCTCTCAGTCTGGGAGTGTGTGTTCTTGTCTTGTGTGTAATCCATGGCACCCACGACACAGGGAATCCTAGTGTGGGGCTATGAGTGTGTAGCGTTATTTATTATATTATTTTATTTATTATTGTGTGCAGAGGACTTTGCTACAAGCGGTCATCTTAAACATTAAGATGTAAATGAAATTAGCAAATCAGGACGAGACGGCACGCGGGCTCACCGCAACGGTCGCTCAAAGAAATTCTTTCATTAGTAAAACACAAAAGAACTCGGGCCAAGGAGGCTGTATTTCTCCCACAAATTGCCAATAAATTTTTATTATAGCCACTGTTATTTGAGGTACAGAGGTTTTCCGGATAAATAGGCTTGTTTTATTATGGACGAGAGATTATGATTTGTGGTGACCAGCGGTCTTGGAACAATACGCGAAGCGGGTAATTACCTATCGGTGTTGGGTAATTATATCGCTTGTCGCCGAGATATAACTATGTTTTTTTTAATAAGAGAGGGGACTTACAGTTTGTTTTATTGTCACTGATGAATTCGAGATAATTCTTTCTGCGTATTAATGTGAATGTTGTTTGTTTCTTATTTATTTATCTTAGCAACGGATCGTTTATGCCACGGAATACAGAGAGAAGTGTGTACGTATTTTCAACGTTATTTTTTTTCGTGCTTCCCTACGTATTTTTGACACTATAAAATAAAAAACAAATTTTATTTAAGATGGTCTGTGTTATTTACTTTTACATCTATACAAATAAATAAAATTGGAGGGTCTGTTTGTAATATTAAAATAACAACTTTTACTAAATGCCTATGGATGTTTACACGGTGCATATACCAAAACAACGTTTTTAACAATTTTTGTCTGTCTGTCTGTCTGTTTGTTTGAGCTAATCTATTCTCTCTGTATTCCGTGGTTTATGCCTTTGGTGTGTTACTCACGTGCCCGCCACGGTTACCTTAGTAGTACGTTGTCTGTTCATTTGTCGTCTGAGTATTTACTTAAAAAATGTTGTAAATATCAATGTTATTTCGGAGTATTTGCCTTTGAGAAGCTAGAATAGATTTTCTCGTAATAGTATATATTTTTATTAAACGAAGCAAGTAATTGTCAAAAATAGATTGGTAAAAGTTGGTGTTCATTCAAGAAAATAAATAAAACTAGCTGAGTCCATAAAACATTTCTTAATACAAAATATTTCTTTTAATAGTTTTTTGTGTCAATATTTTTGTTAAAGTTTTAGCCATTTTCATGTGCAACGTGTTTAAAAAAATCCTTTGTCAATATCGCTGAATTACGATCTATTTCAGATGAAAGCTGAATCAAAAATAAGCACAAGTTGGCAAAATTTTATTTTTGATTTGATGGTTTGCGTCATTGTTTGGCGAAACGTAAAATTTCAACAACAAAGGCAAACGAATTTGATCATTTACAAGCGCAGAGGGTTTTAAACGATCAACGGTTCAGCAAACTGCAGTAACGTTTAATACTTTTCATTTAGATATGACCAATGAAGACGGTGTTATTCTACCACCATCTTGTTTGATTCAGCTCTTTTTTGGTCTGGCTATCTAGCCTATTTTAAGTGGTAGAACGTTATTTCTATAAAACACTTCGTCTGAACAAGTTATCCTATCATAGTTCATTTTAGACACTCTAATATTCAGCGTGTTAAAATACATAAATTGTGATCCGAGAGCGAACGCTATTACAATGTACAAAGAAGGCGAAAGTTCAAAAGCTAAGAATAATAAATCACGAGTAGTTGTTGCAAACTACAATGAAAGCGTTGATCGAAGCAAAGTGGAATCCAATTTACAATTATTTCCAATTTGCTAGATACTCCGAAACGGTCGGCCATACTGAATGAAACTCTGACAATGAATCGTTGACAATGAATTACTCCGGGCCAAGGAAACATTAAAGCTGTTTACTTTATGGCATATGATTATAAGTAAATTTATCGTATTCTGTATAAATTTTACTATGAGGAGTTTACGTACATGATTTATGTAGGTACATATATGTTAAGTTTAAAGGTGGAAACTGCTCATTGAGTAAAACATGTGTAATTTAAGAAACCCGGACCCAGAAAAACTTAATAAAAAGTAAACCTATTCATTATGAGTTTTAACCGTATTGTTGTCTTTCAATAAACTAATAATACTCATTTAATGAATACTCATGAAATTGATTTTAACTCCGAACTTCTGAAGGTCTATCTTTTATCAATGATAAGCAAATATAAAGGAAAATAAATGCATCGTTAAACGCAATAAGAATTATATTGTTAACGAGCAGTTAGAATAGATATTAAACTTTTACTTTGTTAGTTTCTCCTACGCTATAACTTTGTAGTTATATTTGAGTAAAATACATTTGCGTTTCCATTTGCGATTGTCTGCTTCAAAGGGGTTTAATGTGACAGTTGTCTCGGGTTGTCTGTTAGCTGTAAGTCATAAAACTGTATCTTATCTCGATGAGATTGTCGATGGTTACTTTTTGCACACTTTATGACTACTTTCTTTCTTTGTGATTGATTTCATTGAGCCAATGGAATTGATGTTTTGAGATTTTTTAACTATTCTGATCCAGGCACTGAACTCGGGGTTCGACACCCGGTACGTGATATCTATAACTTAATTTAAGCTTTTCTTATAAATGTATTTTTACGTAAAAGAAGTTTAGGTTAGGGTAAAATAAATGGAAATAGGAACCCCGCCATGCGGGGTTGCGTCGAGCTCATAACTTACCGTTTTTCAATCTACTTTGCATTTTGTAGTGTCCTAAATCTATGCAGTGTTAGTACATTGGGGGTCGCAACCTTGTGTCTTTCGCAAATAAATTAATTTTACCGCAACCCATTGATGACCCACTACTGAGCACGGGTCTCTCCTCATACCTGAGGAGGCCTAGAGCATACTCCACCACGCTGCTCCAGTGCGGATCGGTGGAGGAAAATTAATTTACCAGTGATAAAATGTATACGCGACTACTACGCACAAATCGTGTATTCTTTATTAGAATTTATTATCATTGTTGGTTCTGTAAATACACGGTGTAATACAAGACATAATATGTGTATGCTTTTGATACTCGAAAAAGTTTTCTTTAGTGACGTTTTAGAATTAATTATATTATTAGCAGGTGCTCCACTAGTAAATTACTTTTAATATAATTTAATGAAAAATATACTTAGGTACGGTTTTTATTTTTGATAATACAAAATAACAAATAATCCTAAACAATGTTTTTATTATTGCGTTTTTGATGCGTTTTATTGCTGTTTTTCTTTTATGGTGCGGAACACTTCACATATACATACATACTTTAATTGCATAGCCCTTTACGTTAGTTTTTAACAAAAATCAATGACATTGCTTGTTTTTAAAGATATAGTAAACCTTAGTTGCGAAGATTGACAAAAAAGTAACATAAAATTGTAACTGATTCCTTAAAATTTATTGAAAACTTTATACCTTACAAGATAGGTACTGAAGTACCTACCTAGTATGAGATAGTAGGTGATTTCTAACTTATTAATTGCGCGGAACCCTGAAAACTTTTTCACGGAACCCGTGGGTTCCACGGAACTCACTCTGGGAAAGCCTGAGCTAGCGCCTCTATAAAATCAGAGTTTATTGAGGATGCAAGCACCATCGCGAGTGGAACGCTGACTATGTTGCGAAACCCATAAACCCCATTGTCTCCTACGAACTAAAGGAATGAATGGGGTTGGGATTGGGGTTAATGGGGGATTTACTATCATGGTGTATTGTTGACGGGTTTTGCGACAAAGTATTATTGTGGTTATAACAAAATAAACAAAGTAAGGATATCTGTTCTGTCTGTCATTCGAATCAGATGGTAAAGAATTTTTAGTTACCTAATACTTATTATACTTTCCATTTGCAGCACGACGTAACGATCCCATTCATGCGGACAACCAACGGATTTTTTTAGCATTTATTTGAATGCAATAATGCGAGATTATGAGGCTTGCGAACTGACATCTTAGTTTCTATTAGCTTATCTTCTTGCGGATTATTTTACACAGCATATTCTAATATATATTTTTGTTAAGTATTTCATTATTTTGTATCATGTCACCTGCGACCAAATGAGATTAGAATTATGTATCGAGATTAAAGCCAATGTAAGGGCTTAATTAGAGTAAAGGAGAATGACATATAACTCAGTCTGGAGTATATTGAAGATACGATCTCTCATATCTCAAATAATCATAATATCTAAATGAGAAACAATATTAGTAGAGGTCTTTCTACTTCTTTATTTTGGCATTCCAAATACCCACCTATTTTATGATACCCTACTTCATAAATACGGCACCTTACGATATGGGTTCGTTCACACAAAATTATCATACGAACGACAAAATGAAACCCAAATATTTACCAGAAACAGCTTCGCCGGATATTGAGCGGCATCATCCATAACATACGGTATATGTATCGAGCCGTTTTAATGGACATCGTTAATGGTGAGTATTAGGTATTATACAGAAATTATCTTTTTTATGGTAACAGCCAACATATATGAGTATTCTTGCTGCGTGGTGACGATAATATTAAGATAGCTTAGATAGCAAATGAGTATGCAGTATCACCCTTCCGCTGCCGCTCATGAACGCTGTGACCGACCTAGAACAAGACTCAAATGGAGACTAGGATGGTTAGTCCAGTTAGCAGAAGGTGTAAGAAAATTAGTTGAATAGTTTGGTAGTAAGTATGAGGAGTGGGACAAGGACTGTTAGTGATAGTTAGTCCTGTTAGAAGTTGTTAGTCTTGTTGATTGAGAGTTGAGAGATTGTTGTTGTTAACTGAGTCTAAATGTGGTTGACCGTGTTGTAGGTGAGGCTGTAGCGCCAGGTCCTCCTGTGGCAGGTCGCTGGGTGTACCAGCCGGCTAGCTACCACCATCCTCCTAAAATTGAGCGTCAAATGTATTACTTGTATCGGTAATGTCGGAGAAGTTTTGGTTCCGGACCAGCCGTCAGGACAAGTCGAATTACTTTCGTTATTGGCCGGCAGCTCATCGGCCGTGTGTTTGGTGTTACTAATGTCCATCTACGGTGGTTAATTGGAAAAGTGATACTGGTACAATTAGTTATGAAACACAAAAATCGTGAAACCGTTACAGGTAAAATTGACAAATTCTTATTCGTATGTAATCAACACAAATAAAATGTAAAAAAAACATTGGAATAGAATTGTGAATGTTGTAACAGCTCCCGCTGTGGGCGCTGTGGCTCAAATTAAAACAAGAACTACCCTCAGTGAACCGAATCGAACTATGAATTTTTTATTCAGGTTTTGCATTTTAAAAACTGCAAGTTTTACTTTTTTATTCATTAGAAATAGTGGCTGAGCCCCGAATAGAACTAAAGTCATATTAATCTGAGGGCGGTTGTAAACATTATATTGTTATGACTGTAGAGTGGCAAATAAAACTATTTCTAGTAGATACTAAGTAGATAGGATATATATTTTTAATTTTGTAGTCGGTCGTTTCCCTGTGTCACGGGCGGCATGGACACAAATATGACATCACTAACACAACAACAACAACAACAATGGGTAACGGCGAACGACAGGAAATTTACACTTTTCACTTCTTTATATAATACAGATACCCCTCAGCACATCTTGGATGTTAATTAAACATTTTGGAAAATTCCTTCGTTTTATCGGGCAGAAGTTTTAACATTGACTCCGTTTTCAGTATTTGAAATATTTCTCAAGTTATAAACAATATAAACAGTTCTAAATCTACAGCGAGTTTAGTTTCTATGAAGTTCAAAGATTTTGTTTGTTGTTTCGTCGAATACTGGTGCTCAACGACTTCTGTTTACCATAAGTTTGACTTCCAATGAGCTCGGGAACTACGAAATGAAGAATGTGGAATTCTTATGTAAATCGCCGACAAACGAGTAGACGAGGAAACTGATGGTAGGTAAGTGGTGACCGCTGTAATTAGAAAAAAAAACAAAATGTGTGCAATTCACACGTGATAGAAGTGAAACAAAAAACGAATACTGTCAGTCCAAATATTAATATTTTGCTTTGCTTACGTAAGCCGCCATTTTGCCGATGCTTCCTTTCTCATTTTCTCCCACGTTAAAATGTTTCTGTCTCTTTTTCGTTTCATTTCATTTGTGCGTCATTTCCGTTTCATCGATTTCCTAATCACAAAGATACTATAGAAGTTTTCACTTCAAAAATCACTTACACGTTGCCGTCCAAAAGAAAGCCCGCGAACTGTTTACCGCTGGATCTCCGATATCACAACGAATATTATTATTTGTAGAAAATTAATGGTAATAAATATAATTCAATTAAAATCAGATTTGACAGCACTTAAACACTCTTTTTGATTGATGTGGTCCTAGTACTAAGAATAAATTAATGTTACCAAAAACATAAGAAGTGTTATTGAAAGATCTTAATCCCAAGTGGGCGAAATCCCAATTTTTCCAGGATTTTCCTCACTTAGCGGGCGGAAGCGTGATTTTTAATCCACGATAAATTGAGAGCAAGGAAAATATTTGCATGCAGTAGGGATCCAATAATTCGACGATCCAACAAATGCTTAAAGAAAAATAATGTTTTATTACAATGAATATAATATTTCACAATATTTAATTTCTTTAGGCACACGATTACATATATTATATTCCACTGTAGGTAGATACTTATGCCTAACCTCTGTGTTTCCTAGAGCAATAAGATAAACTTCAGTAACTGAAAATGCATAAAAGCAGTTTTTTTATTTTACCTCAATTGCAATTGCTTTCGACATCGGTATTTACCGCCATCACCCGTCTGCTGTTTTATTAACGATACTCTAGGGCCACGGTAGTGCCTCCGTCAAGTCCAGACTAAAGCATACATTTTACACCCTTACTTTAAAAGCATTATTGTTATCTTTAACTGTTGCCAGTTCGTTGCCTATTTATGTATTTATTTATTATTATAAATACTTCAATATATATAGCTTCCGAATAGGTACACTACAAGTTAAATTTTCTAACCACCTTTTTTCTTTATAACATCGCTGTATATAACCATAAATTTATACTAGAATATCAAATAAGCAATATACAAACTTATTGCCCACATAAAGGAAAAATATAGAATTTTCGTTTAAGCCGAATATTTCAATCATTTGACGTATTCAAACTACGGCTTCACAAAAACTAATCACTGTGACGAGGATTTTCTGTAGATGAAATGAAAAGTTGGAGCATATTCGGTGGGATATTTTACCAAAAACATATTCCTCTATACTCGTATCCATCCGTTTAAATGATTAAAATCGACAAATTTGAACGCACATAAAAGTTTGTCTCCAAAACTCCGTCTCGTAAAAACGTTTTAATGCACTCGCAATTTGGCATCGCACGTGAAATTCAAATGTTTCAAAATCGAGCGCCGCCCGGCCATGTTTTGGCAACTGGTGCCATCGCTTTGTATTAACTTAGCCTTTTGGGTTTTATTGTATGAGTTTGTACACAAATAAAAGGACTGATGCTTAATGTGCTATGTAAATAATGTTTGGTGATAAAAGTTCTTTATTGTTACCTACTGAAGATTCGATTCCGTGTGTCGGAGCCACGCCACTTGCTAACAGTAGTAAATACGGCGTAGCCTAGCCTTAGATAGCAATACTTTCGCCTTAATGTTCGCTGGTATTTTAACACCTATCTTTAGGATACTCTGGGCTTCTACCTCATATGCTTAAGTTAATGGTTAAGTAACAGCGGGTGCGGTCGATTGTAGGATGGGTGACCGCTAGTGGCAAAAATTATTTGAGCGTTTCCGTGCTGCGGTGGGTTTGTAAATCGGTCGATCTCGGTTGTTATCGTTACATAGCAGTCGTTAAGCCACGTCGGAGGCCTTCGCGTGGCATAAAAACTTCGAATACTTGGGTTGGTCACTAACCTCTGCACCAATCCGTACTGGCGCATCCTGGTGAAGTGTGTTCTGAGTTTCCTCAATGATGACAGAGTCAAGATATGACTAGGGTTCTCCTTTCCTTGATTAGTAGTGGTATAAGGTTCCTCCTAATGGATGTCGCTAGGTTCTGTACCACCCAGCTAAATACGACGATTCTTATACCTATACATGCTGCGATTCTTCACCTGCTTAGGTACTTATCATCAGTCTAGAAATGTTTAATGCGCGCAGGTTGCAGATCGATGAGTCAGTGAACATTGTTTACCCCTTACAATTGCGTGGCCTAATCCAAAATTCATCACGCACTACCTTAGATATCTAATCGTATAGTACCTAACAACAAAGTCCCCAAATACGAGGTACAAAATTACCTACTTAAACTTTACCAGATCGTATTGACAATCTTTAGCAATGGGAAAAGTTTCTCGCAAACTCATTGGACCGTATAGGTAACATTTAAACTCTATAACTAACCAACCGATAATCTCTTTGCTGTCAAATTGGCTTAAGTTCCAAGTTTTGAGGTCACACAAACAGTGCTTAAAGTAATAATATGTGAATTCGATAAATTCAGGTGTGTCTGAAACTGCGCTTTGCCTTGGGACGAGAAGTTTCTCTATTCAGAGCGCTAGTTAGGTTCCCGCGGGATCGATGCAAACTAATTGATTTGAAGCTTTAGCTAGTTTAGTTCATTCAGTTAGAAGTGAAATGGAAGTTTAATATCATTATTTGTACAAGAAGTTTCCATCCAGTTAATATCTAATAGAGTAACTGCAGAATAATTACAGGATTTTGTTGGTGTTCTTGTTTGTATTACCGTTAAACTTTGACGATGGAAGCATTGTCGTGGTTGATCAGTCCGTTCCCTCCGGAGCCAATCCTGAGCGTAGGGTCTATCATAAAAAGCATTGTCATAGAAACTGAAGCTCTAGGTATGCAATATTTCACCTCCGTAGGTTTAAAGCAAGTCGTTCTAATTGTGGTTGCAAGATTTGTCCTGGATGAACTAATAAACACTACAAGTTCAATAAAAGGTTTTTTTATTGTTTTTTAAAGATGAGGCAACTCACCTATCTTTGTATCTGTCAACTGTCAAATTGCCAGGAGTGATTCGGCAGGAAATCCGAAAAGTCCGTTCGTTGTTTTATACATAATAGAGGTACACTTACACACAAAACAATTTATAAATTGCTTTGCTATAAAATTCAGATAATTTAATAATAAACAAAATTACGTCCTGAAAAGGACTTTGGAAGCTTTTTTATTAGATACTTTTCTCATATCACATTCTGGCGGAAGGAAGTATCATATGAGATTAATCTACAGTGAAAAAAAATCTCAGAAGGTTTCTTGGTAGCGTTGTAAATAGAAAAATTACAATTTTTCCTTTCTGAAACTCATCTAATTTATTTATAATGTTGCTAAAGGAATGTGGTTACTAAAGAAATTCTTTTCAGTAACATGAAATCATCAGGAATTATAATATATGTATGTTATTACTTCTGTAGGCAGACTTCACTCACTGTTGATGTTTATTTATGTCTAGGTTTACACTAATTAAGGATTATGAAAATTATAACTGTTAATTGTTTAATGCATCAATTCTACACTTTTATTCTCTTTGTCATAAACTTGTGACTAATTTTTATTGTTAAAAGCGTTATTTAAAACTAAAGAAAATCTTTTAATAAAACTTAAAAACCAAGTAAATAAAAAACGCTGCGATAAATCGCTTGGAAATTTCTCACCGGCAACAACTTTACGGTTTTTAGATCCGATCTTTTGATACCTGATGAAGCAGTTTAATTATTCAAGCTATTCAAAGCGCTCTCAAAGATCACGACACTTTTGGATACTAGATAAACGCATTCATGCATGAGTAAACAGTAAACATCGCGTCTATTTCACTAGACCCATTATATGTTGTCCTGACATTATATGTTGTCCTGTCCTATTTATTTTCGGTTCTAAAAGTGCCGTGGAACTACTAGTATAACATAGTGGTAACTACTGGTCTCAATGTTTTTTATAGCCTGAAGGGCAGACGTAAAGCAGACGAGCCCCTTGATCGTAAGTGGTCATCGTCGCCTATGGACACGAGCAACACCAGGGGAATCGCCAGTGCAACGCCGATCATGAAGGAGAACTCTCTTTACACCTTTTTTGAAGAACCCCATGTCATGTCTGTGTCTTTAGTCCCATGACATTGTCCCATGAAGATACTGACACAGATATTAAAAGATCAACAATAAATTTACCGTCCGCTCACCTCAGACTATCGTGAGTCGCTCAGTCGGTTGCGGCAGGGACAAGTCAATAGCAATTCTTTCGCGAGGAACAAAGGGTAACGTGCTAGACATTACGAGCACAAAGACGGCTGGAATCACGTCAGATGGGAATTCCTATTAGCGGCCACAGAGACAGCAGCCGCGCCGCACCGTCGGAACCGATTCCGAGATTAAAGATTTTCTCTTCCTTGTTTTTATCTATCGTGCAACGCAGAATGTAAGTCTATCTATCTGGTATCTTTAAGTTAAAATTCAATTAATTAATGTTAGAATTTTGTTAATACATTTGTACATGTCATTTTTTGAGTTCTGGACGCAAAGGATCTGTTCCGGATAATAAGTTCCCTAATTTTGAGGGTATTTTGAGTTTCCCGACTCCGAAGCGGGCGAAGCCACGTGTTAAAACTATGTAGTAACTTCTATTATGATGGAAATGACTGAAGTTTTAAAACGTAACATAAGTAAGTTAGCTTGATTCCTCTTCAGTATAGAATGCAGCAGAATTGGCTGAGAGGTATTAGAGGTCATTTGAACAGTGAATTATAATAGACAATTTATGAATAGTTTTTCAATTGCATGTAGATAACCATACTGAAACCAAATATCCTAAGCAAAGCCACAATTATGCTGAATTACGGAATAATAGCGTTACGTCATACAAACGAGTTTGTCGCACGCGATCCACGGACGCCGGACGTCGGACGAGTGCTACTTAGTACTTGTCAGGCTGTCACCGCGCCGGCCTGCGCACGCGCACGTTCCAATTTTGAATTTGAATTGCACACTGTTTTCAAACGTTTTAGTTTTTTTAACAATGACGGCGTCACCGCCTTATGACACGTAAGTTTTTTTTTTATTTTGTTGGTTGTGTTCGTATTTAAATACACTTAAGTGAACTTGAAATGCGCTATTGTGATGTGTTATGCAAAGGCTTGCTAATGATTGCATCTTGTATGCGAAGGTTTGAACACATCTAGTGAAAAGTATACGTTACTTAGAATGTTTTGCGCTGTTTAGCTGCAATTACTTCAAAAAGTAATGGACTTAATATGTGTACATCTTGAATGTTAAACCGGTTAATATTTAATGTATTCTATGTATTTTGTAGCGTTTGTGTGAAATTGTTTTAAATAAATAAATAGCCAACACATGAGCAGACGCGTCATCTGATGGTAAGTGGTCACGGTCAGTATATCAGTCGCAAAGGCATCACCGACGAGTTGCCAGCGCAATAACAGGGAAAAAGAAAGTTGACTATTTGTTTATTTAAAATAATATTTTTTGCTTACTATTACTTATTTATTGACACTATTCTTCCTTGAGATATTGTAGTTTAAGTTTTAAGTAGTTTGAAGGTAGGTATTTAAGTTTTTACTTAACACTTATTAGCTACTAGTGTTGGTACGTAGCGGGTGATTCCACGGGTAATTAGGCCGGTGGGTTGTTACGATTTATGATCATTACAATACGCAGTTTTATTTTAAGTAACAACTTTAATGTTCTCCTTTTTTATCATCCGATATCGTCTGCGTTTAGACAATTACATCTTGTTGTTGTATTACAGTCCAATGAAGGAATATAATATTGCTATAACTTTAATTAATTACAAAGTAACTGCCTGTATGCACTCGTAGAATATGTCATAAAAGTAGTTTTTATGGAGTTATTTAAGTCGACTTATCAAGACTAATCAAGTCACCGATCAAACAAAAAAAACGAGATTAAAATTGAACCATCCCTTTAAGAGCTAGTATCCCAGACAGATTTTCACTGACTTAGGTACTCAGTCCTAAGGTTTCATCCATGTGAAAATGAGTTAGTCAGATCGCTCTGGGCTCTTGGACTATAAATGCTACCCCAAGATCACGTCAGTTTCTTCAGTTCAGAGTCAGTTTTGCCGTTTTTTAGACTAGCGGGAACAAATTTAATTTTCTAAAAAGAGACAAACAGACTAACAAGGAAATCCAGGAATAATAAGTAGTATTCCTGGAATATCTTCCACCTACAGACAGATCTTCACAATTACAGGCATATCAGGTATTCGAAATGCACGAAAACTGATAGTACAATAGGTTATGTGTACGTATACAATATCCTTTGTGCGTCTGCATATAGCGCAGCTCCAATGGAGGATATCTTGGTGGTCTGTATGTAATAAAGGATATATGTACATCTAGGTCTAGATCGTATTGCATCATTGAATACTAGTAAACCCACCCTCGCTTCGCTTCGGGATATAATCCCTTAATATTTACGCTACAAAAATATTTATACGGTATTCTTAAAATGGCATATTTGTAATTTTAAATCTGTGATATCCTGTATAATATGAATACTCAATAGCAATACGTAATACGGTTGTATTTTATTAATCATGCTGTGGTTGCCTGTAATTGTGAGATCAGCTAAGCCAGTATCCTGTATTTAAAATCGGTATTATAAACATGTATTTGCTGCATCTTATGTTGGCAATCCAAATAAATAAATAAATAAATAAATAAATACTAATGAGTAATTAATATTTTAAAAGATCACATTTGTCCCAAATGTAATGGTGTCTAAAATATTAATACTATTGATGACTACACGATACATATGTATGATAAAGAGCGATAATTGTTGTCATGCTAACTATACCGCACTGGTGAAGCACCACGCTGCTCCAGGCCTCGTCAGTTATGACGAGAGTTTCGTGCCCTGTAGTGGGCCACTAATGGGTTGGGGTTTAGCCACGTTTAAGCATTAAATATATTATTTTAGTGCCTATTGTTTGTACGTGTATGTGCACTCATCCGATGTGTTTACACCTTTTGGTCATACCTCGCGACAATTAACAAAGAGCTCGGATGCAGACAAATACCTTGTAACTTATGAATGGCTGTAGATTTCTAATTTCTGTACGATCTGCACAAAAAAATTAAATACTAAACATTTACTCATTCTTGTTTGCTGAACATACTCATATGTCGCAGTCTCGCAGGGAAATGAGGAGATGTTTATTTCACGGAAGATGTAGTAGTAGTAATACTCTTTATTGTACACCAGAATAAGAAGATTACAACAGTGGATAAAAAACAAAAGATCATTCAAAAGGGCGATGATAGTATGGTGGAAGATGATTGGGGCAGCCTAGAATACTGACTTCAATGCCATGCCGGCTGATGAGGGTGTCGTAAATGCGACAGCAACCAGCCCCGTCTTGGTGATATGGCTGAAGTTCAGCCGGCTGGCTCGTCTGGTTATTTGTCGGTTATTTATATAAAACAATATTGTAAACTCATATAGTAACTTCCACAAATAACTGTTTAGTAAGTAAATAAATTCAGTCTTAAAGCATTTCAATGCTAATTTAAGAGTAGACGTAGGAAACATGTGATAGGGTGTAGGGCCAACTAAGAGCAACGGAACCGCAATGTAGGTTTTCTATTACTAAACTAATACTATCTAATAATACAGTACGAATTAACTCATTGGCAATGTACATAAGTCATTTCCCAATTGAAGGCCCAGCGAATGCACCGGTAAAAGCTACTCGTATATGCAGTTTTTGTACTTAATTCAGAGTATTTTCAAATTACGTACAAAGCTAAAATCAGTCCGTGTATAGCTACAAAAGATTTGACGGCACTTCAGAATTTCTCATTAAAACTATATAGGTGCCGCAAAATTACCGCATGATTGCGTCACAAAGCCTTTACACTATAGGAGTCAAGAGCTCACCGGGTCTGACTTTTATCCGCTGTAAAATGAATTAAAATGTTATAGGTGCACTGTAAATGGTAATTCCGGCAGTAAATCATCATCCAAGCATATCAGTAACACCGAAGGCATTTGGTACCGACGCATTTTCATAGAAAGGCAAAGAATATAATTAAAGTACATGCTGTAGATAAACCTCAAGTCTCCAGACGGAACACGACGTGTCCTTTGTCGTCTGATTAAACCAAGAGGGCGACAGCTTCACGGATAAATAATAATACCAGCAATAATATTGATTTAACAATAGTTGACAATGATTCTATTCTGCTACTTCCAAGTAAATGCCAAACTGACACGAAGTGAGTTAGGTTTTTATCTAGTCATTTTGTATTACAAAATCTTGAGACAATCTTATGACTTTATGAAATATAAAAATGATATAGTGATTAGGCTGCTCTGTAAATTTAATGTTGTAATTACAGTAAAATTGTCGTAAAGATGGCATAATGAGTATTACGCCGGTGCTCTAATCGAGTTATGTTCTTTTAAGACGTTACTTAATTTTAGTAATCTATTTTTGCCTTTTGTTTCTTAAGGATTTTGTGGTTTTTATACAGCCTCGTAATTGTTATTGCTGCCGTTTGGGACTTTTAACGTCCAAGATAATACAAAGAGACCTAGACAGAACGCTTGCGATTTGCTCCGGTAAAACTGTGCCTATAAGTACACGCACCCTTTACAATACAATACAATACTTTACAATACGTTTGCTAAAAAGTAATTCTTTTTATTTAAATCGGATGAAAACAATCTCAAATTCAGTGCAGGCAATGTCGTTAGTGTCGTGATAAGAACTTATGTAAAACGAACTAGACGTAAAATTGACTGGATTAGTGTCTGTCAAAGGACAGTTGACAGTTGTGATGAATGTGATCAGTCTTCAAAGTCTAACGACCCTTAGCCCAGTTGGTAGTGACCTTGCCTTCGAAGCGAGAGGTCCCGGGCTCGATTCCCGGCCGGGGCAGCTTATGTATGCTATGTTGTGTATTATGTGGCAGATAAATGTTTGTTCTCGGGTCATGGGTGTTCGTATTATGTTATTTGTGTTGCCCATGCCGCCCGCTACACAGGGAATCCTAGTGCTGTTTTAGCGTTTATAAAAATAAACAATATTTCCTTTACGTGCCTCCTTCGAAGAAATTTGCGTACTTGCGGTTTGCGGTCACTAATATCAGTACATAACTTTTATACATAGCAAACTAGTAACCACAAGAACTATTTAACAATAATAAATATTAGCTCTGGCCTTTAAATATAATCAAATATACCCATTTGAAAGAGAAGTTATGGCGTTGTTTGACATAAATAAATGTAAACTAACAGTCACGCGGCATAACAAACTCGTAAACGGTTCACTTTTTAAATAACAATGGCATATCTCAAAACAAAAGACAATAATGTTTATAAACAACGCGATGCAAGAACGTGCATACGGTGCATACCGGCCCGGCCGGGGCACATTGTACAGCGCTTTGTTTTCCAATGTATTTGGGTGCAGTAATGTCACAGTGGTGTGTTTTGTATTTCACTTACGATTATTTGAGTCCGTTTAGGGTTCCGTGCTTGAACGGCGACAAACATAACTTTATTAATGTGGAGAGTCTTCATACACTGGCACACCCGAGAATTCTCCTTAATATCCTCAATGGTGTCTTAGGTCTGCCAATCCACGTTTGGCTATCGTCATGGACTGTGGGAGAAAAACTTGAATCCAGCAGTGGGATAAACATGAGATACGTTTATGATGATATCAGCATAAACGCAAACGACGTTAGAATACACTTTACTATCAGGCGTATTCCAATATCTTATTATCTATTAAGTATATTATCAAAGCTTGTATAGCATTCAAAGCAGCCGGAATATGTTTGGATTAATTCACACAAACATTGGTAAAGTAATTCAATACTGCAAATGCTGACGTTTATACTAATATAATAATCGGATTTAAACTCACTTCATGGAAGGTAATCAAGCGAGGAGCCAATCCAATAGTGTCGAGGTACCGAGGAAAGTAATACAATTCAAACAATTTTTACACAATTTCATTCCAATAACCTGGAAACTTGTTGGAACGGAGATAACACGATTACTTGATTCATCAATAGGGTGTCTGTGTTCTATGTTTTAAGAGGACAATGATTTAAGATTAGTAATTGGTACTCGTAAAGTTTTATTGTAACGGTTACTCACTATCAGTCTCCATGATCTATGTCATCGCAACCCATAACCGTATCACTTTCGGCTCAGGGCTCCTCACATTGTTACAGGCCACAGTTCACTAAGTGCGGATTGGTAGACTTCAGGAGAAGTCTCAGTTGTGCAGATGTCTTCACGATGTCTTCCTACACCGAAGCGAATGATAATATTTGACACCATTTCATTACTTACCTTGTATGTGTTATGTCAGTAGCCGACAGTCGAGCAGGTGAACCTCCTGATGGTATGTGATCACCCGTCACCGTCGCCCGTGAACATAAGCAACACTACCGATATGATACAAGACATTGCCGATATGATACATGACATTGCCGATATGATACAAGACATTGCCGATATGATACAAGACATTGCCGATATGATACAAGACATTGCCGATATGATACAAGACATTGCCGATATGATACATGACATTGCCGATATGATACACGACATTGCCGATATGATGCCGGCCAAGAAATAAAAGCCCCAGCTGGAACACGACAAGTCATTTATGAGTTTCTTAAAAAATCTCTTTTCTGGTAGCAAGACAGTAATCTATTATACTCGTAAATAATCACGTTAATTTCAAAACGTTAATTTTAGTTCACCTTCTTATTTCATTTGCCCCCCGTAAGCAATAATGATCTACAACATTATTGCCGATCTGGTCACCCTAGCTAGCAGCTTGTTGCTAGACCGTGGATGCCTGTTTTTATATCCAGCGCGTCTAGATTATGATTAATGTCTTAATATAAGCGTGAACAGAATCGTGATACAATAATAACTATCATGTAAACAAGTTCGACGTTTATACTCATTGTTTGAGTCGCGTTTGTTTTTGTTGTTTGGCTATCCAGGCTAACCAGGCTTAGGTGACTAGGGTGTGGCAACCAAATTATTAAGCAGCCAATTTTAGTGGCTCACGATTTCTGTATTTAATAGTCATTATTATTTCAATCCAGTTACTTGGTAATACGATGATATTATTTTAAAACGAAATGTATTTTATATAGAATCAGTTTGTGTAGGGGGGTACCGAAACTTTCAATAAAGTTCTTTGTCACAAACCGCTCAACGGTCGCACAAAAGCTCTAAAACTTTTCGCCGGAACTGCGGGAAGTCACTAACTACTGGGACAATGGCAGGTTAAATTCACTTTTTTAAATGTTTGTTTCCATTGGACGCATTTTGTTTCTCGTCTTCAGCGGTTATTCTTCTGTGTGCGAACTGAAATAAACGCGTCAATAAATCCCCGCAGAACGAGGAACTACGACGCGTAGTTTTCATCGATTTTGAAAGCCTAGCCTAGATATGTTACTAAAATGTGTTCGTGAAAGTAAAATGCCGGGAATGCAGAAAAAGCCCCCTTTTCTACTTGGGGGAGGAGCGACAGGAAATGATGTATGATGTAGGTCGATCTTGATTGCAACGATAGTGTTCTCAAATCTCGGCGGATTACAGATTTCGAGAAAATTAAAAAAAAAACGTTATTCTAGTCACTAAGTACTAAACTATGCAACGTACAGCTGTATGGAGTCTATTTCATTTATCCCGACAAGTAAAGTCATAATAACTCGATTACGTTACAGATGTCAACGGAACCCAGCTTTGCTGGGTTCCTTTTTTATTGGTTGCAATCTGATATTTTATGCGACAAACAGAAATCGTTTTAAATCATCCTAATGTGATTCCTAACGAGCTTTATTTACTTAGTAAATTTTATGTTTTCAAACCGGAACGGACGACGATATTTTTGACTTGTAACTACTGTCAATGGCAACGATATTTTATATATTTTTTGCAGTGTGTCAACCACGTCACGGTCAGAGCCGATGTTCACCAAATGCTGCTGCTGCATCCCGCTGCGGGTCGGTTGCTTCATCTTGGGATACATGAACTTGGTGAATATAATATAATTAGTTTTGAATAGTTACTTTATGGTTCATTTTTTATAAGTGACTTTGAGTATTTGTATGAACCTGGACTTCAATCTGAGCTTGATCTTATTTCTGTTTCCAAAATGTAACGACGTTGAGAATTTCGTACAACGGCGCAAGTTGGATGACATTTATTTTCAACTAGTAAACCGGCCCTTGCTTATTCACTTTATTATACATATAATCTTTTTATTTGTGATTTGATTAAAATAAAAGACTTCAGTGCAGTTAAATAGGTACGTATGTGAGAACTGAGCTCAAATTGCCGTTAAGCCGTTTCTGAGATTAGAGTGTACAAAGTCACAGACAAACAGGCAAAAATAAAATAATCTTCTCTGAGAACTCCTTTTTTGTGATTTATTATGTAAAGTTATTAAAAATAGTAAAGAATGATCTATGATTTCATCATGATGTTCAAACGTCTTCATAGTGTAAAATGAACTGCAGGCGTGAATTTGGAATTCTTTCTGTTGAGGTATTGGAACCCGATTCTCGAGTTAGTGATAAATATCATTTTATTTATCGAAACGTATATTTGTCGTAGTAGTGTTACTGATGTTCACTGACGACGGTGACTACTGTTCATCAAGGGGCTGGTCTGCTCGTTTGTGGGCTTATTAACATAAAAAATATCTTTATGTAGTCTTTTAAATATTGTTATTCAAAGTTTTGCCTTACCTATATTAATAAAGATATATTATTCTTTATTGCAACCTTAACACTAAGGAATACAATGGGCGGATTTAGTGCCTGGTGGCAATAAGTCTTGTGTTGGTTTAAAACAAAGACATACAGTTGTTGCTTGTAGCAGCGCTGCAGCCCGAAATGAAAATTAAGTCAAAATATTAATCGGAACGCAACGCTTCGTCCCAAGCCAGCACAAAAAACAGCCCAAGCAATGACAAAAATCTTTCAAGATCTTGTGATATTTTTTTACCAGTTTATCATAATCTTTGTGTGAGTCTTAAGGAATTCACCTGCTCAATTCACAATGCTCCAAAGATCGGACCCGTGATGTACTACGTCACAACTGTAACTTTCTATTGAAAAGAATTCAAGCCAAGTGGTGCCGTGGAAAATCTAAAATTGTCGGGGTAAAACTACGTCACGAATAGGGCTGCCAACGAGTTTATTACAATTTTATACAAGTTCAACTATTAAAATTTAAAATCGGAACTGCAAATACGCTGTTTATAACAAGTTTAATCCTACATGGTGCGTTTGTTGTATGACTATTGTAATGGGTCAAAGAGAAAAATTGAAAACGGCACGTGCGGCGCCGGGGCCTGTTATTACTCTATTTATTATTGTTTTACATTTACATCATATTATCTTGTTAGTTTTCCAGTCCATTGGAGCTTGGGTTATAGATGATTATTATACGTTAACACGTAATCAGTAGGTTGGAAATCTTAAATGAAAATTTTAACATACTTTGACTAAAATCCGAACCCATCAATGTTAATCAGAGAGTACCTAATACATTTGATTCATATTTAATTTTATCATACAATCCTGTGGCTTACTTGACAATGAATCTGCATGCGAAGTGTTTGGTCTTCAGTTCGATTCCCCGTCCAGCTAGTTTTTGAGCTATGAGAGTTAGTGACATGCGACACAGAATCTTAAGGGGGTTGTGAGTATGTAAGCATTTAATTATTTACGGATTATTACTAGTTTTATATTCAGAATTTTAATACGATATAGACGATGGGTCATCAAATAAAACCTTCGAAGCCACCGTCTTATTAGTTATTTAGAAACGATTGCCGCAGCCCTGCCAGAACAGCTCGCGTAGGGAATATCACAGTCGCTTTTTTTCAAGCCTGATGTACACCGTATGTGGTTCATAAATCGCGGTTACTTTTAAATTTTTTTACAACAGCTTGTAGAATGACATCATACTCGAAAAGTTCCTTGTTTTGGCTCACTGCGGCGTGACGGTGCCACCGTCCGCCACCAGATACCGCGTGGAACGAAACTTTTTGGATTACATTTTTAAATTCCACTTAAAAATTGCAAATTGAGGATATTTTCATTTTGACTCAACTTTTAGAGATGTTTTGTTGTGATACTTTTGTGTGCAATAAAGATTCCTAAGGGTTTACTTGTACGAGTAGAATTTGTCCTACAAGGCAAAATACACCGGTGATCGAAATGAAACTGATATTAACCATATAGCACATTTACATATTGTTTGAATAATCAAGTTAATTACCATTTAGCCTAGTAACACCTGACTTTAGTCCACTTTAATTTTTTTATTATTTAAATTCCATTATTCCACAGGTATTCAACACATTCCATACCTTAGCACTCCTGACCCTGACCACCTACATAGGCATCTCGACCCACGGCTTCGACCACTTCGACAAGCCGCGCCAGTCCTCCGACCAGGTGCCGGAGATCGAGTCCGTAGAGAAACCCTTCCTCAACCAGATCGGGATCCTGCTCATGGTGGTGTTGTGTGCTAACGTCGCGTGGCTGGTCATCAATGTTGCTTGTCTCGTGGGTCTACACAAGGTAATTGGTAACAAGGCTTCTACCCATTAATGGCCCACTACCGCGCACTGTATCTCCGCATACCTGAGGAAGCCTAAAGCATACTCCGATTTAAAGATTGATGGAGGGGTTTGTCGTTAAAGACTAGTAACAAGAGATAAGTAGAACTTACCACATTCGCTGCGGCGATCGTAATCGTCTATGGAAAAAAAGACGACGTATGCGTGCTCAGCAGCTAACGTGTTCTGACCCAACTGGTAATAAGCTTATATATAAGTTTGCTAACTTTCAATCGTTAATTAAGTTAAATGAGCATCCAAAATGCAAATGATAAGAGATACCTAAAGATTTTCAGACTTCACAACATCTTTCAACATAAATAACATTATAGAGAACTCTCAAGTGTTCAGGTTTTCTCACGATGTTTTCCTTTACCCTAAGCAAGTGATAATAACAATACTCACATTTTTCTTAATTAGAGGCGCGTGACTCGACATTAGGAGTTCAGGATTCGAAACCAGACCTTGCAATGCACTGCTTGACAATGAAAACTTACATCGTTACTTTCAGAGACAGCCCGGGCCGATCCGCGTGTACGTCGGCTTCGCGACCGCCCGCCTTGTGCTGTCGTTGACTGGCTTCGTGTACCTCACCAGCACCGCCAGCGCCAACACCCAGACCCTCGTCACCCACAGCGCGGACCTTGGTGAGATTAGGATCCCGTTTACTGGACCTCTTGGACGAGCTGCTTCATGATAAGTGGTCACCGTTATCGTTGCTAACAGTAACGCGTTTCCGGTGTCAACATTAACTTTAACACATTGCCCAATACTAATATCACCTAATACCTGAGACTTATAGCATACTTCACCATGCTGCTCCAGTGCGGATTGGTGGAAGGTTTAGTGGCATATGTATTTTACTGTGGCTATAAATATTTTATTCAACGTTCTAACCAAAATTAAAATTTGGTCTCAACTCGTAGAAAGTTCCCATATTAATAAGAAAAATTGTACACTCTCAAGACATAAGCCTCTGGTTGTAACAGAAGTGATTGCATTACTCCGAGCGACGTTACGGGAACGGCCCGCGTTTGCCAACTTGTGACGTTTTCTGTACATTTACTGAGATCTTCATGTAAACATGTCAAGGGGAATACTTTATGGGACAGCTATTCCGTTGGAGTTGTGGCCGTATGTGTGATAGCACCGACTTGAGAGGTCTGCCAAGCGTTTTGTTTTTTGGTTTTTTTTTCGCAATGAAACTGTAATGTTCTCTGTAGACATAACAGACAAATATTTATTTACACAATCATCTGAATATAATAAAACTGTAAATAATCGACGCTTGTGCATGTTAGATATCTGTGAAAAATTAGATAACAAAGATTTTAGAATTTCTTGTGTCTCAGTCTATTTGTTTGTACCTACGTTTGTTGTCATTAATTTTAGAAACGGTAGATCGATTTAGAAGTGATTTTCAATGATTTATTGTAGTAGGCTTAGGAAAATATATGTCCAGTCTAAACATATTTCCGAGCGTGGGTGGAGCTAGGGAGCCTACTTAGGGCGCAACATGTGTATCAACACAACGTATGCTAAGTTGTAAATAAATAAGATTAATTATTAAATAAATGTTTATTTTACCTCCAGGTCTTGCTGCTTACTTTATCCTGGTGTACTACATCTACGCAGCTCAGCTGGAGAGAGAGCGCTCGGAGGTGATGGAGAGGTCCCCCGGCCCTGATATCCAAGCCACTGACATCAGCTTCGTATATCCCTCCAAGATGGATAAGCAGATATTGGTGGCGTAGGAAAGATTTATTTAAATTCTTTAAGTTTTGACAATATTTTGTCTTTTCTGTTTTTCTTCTGTCTTTTATCTTGGCCGATCGCATCGGTGATGCCTCCGGTGTCACTCGTGAGATGGTCACTTACCACCAATTGCCTCGTCTGTGCATTTGTCAGGTATTTATATAAAAAACATGTACTGACATTAAGCCTATTTAGTATATAATGTATGTGTACCTAGTATAATGTATGAAGCAGAAAGTGGTTTGAAACTGTCACCAAGTCCGAGGGGTAGGGTACCGACCGTACCGCTCAGAGGGTACTGTCAGGACAAAATCATATTTTACCCGACTAAGGCGAAGGCAAAGGTAGGGTAATGATTTCAGCCCGTATTACTGATATGTCAATTATTATAGAACGACTTTGTTACAGATGAAAAGTCAAAGTAGTAAGTTAAGCAGCCAATCTCAGTATAGTTATAATGATTATGAATCCGTTAACTGCTGTGTACACGGTATAAACTATGGTGATTTTGGTCCTGACGGACCCCCATACACCACGGTCTAAATATTCTTACCTGTACGTACCCTTATAAAATGTGTAATTAAAATGTTTTTCGTAATAATTGTTATAACTGAAGCACCAAATTAATTGTTTCTAGGTTACTTGATAATAATCCTGTTTGTTAATGGATCTAAATAAATTATTGCTAAACATTTATTTGCTGCTTGTTTAAAATCTCCGTACCAATCAATTATTTATCTTCGAGAGGTCATACATTCGCTCACAATTATTGGAGTTATTATAATAATGATTGACGGGCCTAAAGATATATATTCTGCAGAAGGACTATATGTATAAACATAAAATATAGGCTGGAACGAGAATTGGCGAAATTAGGTTAGGTGAGTAGAGGAGAGGCGAGGAGATGATGGGAGAGGAGAGGAGAGGAGAGGAGAGGAGGGGAGAGGAGAGGAGATAGCGTTTTAAAGAATAAAGTGAAGCACACAATGTTAAGTGTGTTTATCTATCTCTTCCTAATTTCCTAGTCTGCTATGAGTAGAGGTACATTAAAAGGTAACTACTCACTTGTCGGTTCCAAACAAAAAAAATATGCATTAAGCAGGTAAGCACTAAAAAATTATAGACAAAACAACAGTTACAGAACAACACAAAGTCAGATTATTTGACATAAACAACCTGGACCCAGAATACGCATTTTGTTCTCATTATAATCAGTCTCAGCTGAGAATCAAATCTGGGACACGACTGCTGTCAGGGTCTCTGAACACTGTGCTACAGGGTCGTATGGCAACGGTGACCACATCCACTTTTGTTGTCGTTCATCGACTATTTGCATAAAAAATTTGGATCTTAGCAACCGCTAACAAGTCGATAAATATAAGAATACTCCTCGGAGGCCGTTCTATCTAGTTCTGTATTCGAGCTGTAGGCATCCTTTTAGAACAATTCAATTTTCTCAGCCTCTTACGTCTGAATACAATAACATTGCTCGACAATAGAAACCTATTTAGAAATGGATATAATATATAAACATAAAATAACAAAGTGTATTATTATGAAATTGTAGAACACTTCCTTAATACTATCACGGGAATCCGTAACAATTGCAATGATAGCCGACGCGTTGACGACGCCAGAACATACTTAGTCGACTTTCATTTTAGAGTTCGGCACTCAAATGGTGACAAACGGGACCCCTATCAATATGCCTACGCTGTACGGAACCGAAGTTAGACTACGACTCGCCCCTAACCGAATGTTCGGTTTTCGTGTCTGTCTAACACTTACATATTATTTTAAACTAACCAACGGATTTTGATTAGATAATTTCTTCCAGATGATTTATAGGTATAATATTATAATTATTATGCATTTTAAATTTTAAGAAAGTATAAAAAATACAATTTTAAGGTTTCCGTCAACTATTTTTTCGAATCTGGGTAGGTACTAATCTTTTCCGAAGCGAAGCAGGGGCGGGGCGGGTTTACTAGTTGATAATAAAACCTACCTCTATATATTGAGGACTCCTCAAAAATAGATCATGTATAGATTTTACCGTGCTGCAGTTTCATTAGTCGAAGCAGTGATAGCGGTGTGGTTGAACGTTGGACTGCCGAACCGGAGGTTCCGGGTTCAAACCCCGCACGCACCACTAATTTTCAAAAATGATGTGCGTATTAAAATTTAATTATCACTTGCTTCGGTGAAGGAAAACATCGTGAGGAAACCTGCACACCTGAGAGTTCTCCATAATGTTCTCAAAGGTGTGTGAAGTCCACCAATCCGCACTTGGCCAGCGTGGTGGACTATGGCCTATACCCCTCACACTGTGAGAGAAGACCCGTGCCCAGCAGTGGGACAGTTATGGGTTGTGATGAGTTTCATTAGTTGGTATAGATACCTATGATTATTCGGCTCCGGAGCGAGGTAAAGTTAGATTCAACGGATCGTTCGGTTATTAATATTAAGTCAATAACTAATATCCAACTCGTGAGCGGGTAGTAGAAGATAATTCGTGGAATTAGATCATTCGCAGCGTATTGACTGAAGTGTTCGCTTCAGGTTTCTACCAAACTAAATCGGAACCTGTGCAAACCATTACCAAACAACTAACCAAACTAAATCGGAACCTGTGCAAACCATTACCAAACAACTAGTGTATGATGAAAGAAAATAGGTAATACAAAAGCCATAAAATGTTGAACAGTGAATAAAGGTTTATTTCCAACAAAACTCAGTTTAAGCTTTATCTCAAGAATTTACGGCACAACTTTATTTTACGCGGTAAGAGATTTATGAAAGTTGTTTTCATTGTATGCAAATCTTATGTTATGATCGGCAACATAAAAATTTGATGAAGTATGTGTCGGGCGTGGAGTTTTTTCTTTTCTATGTGCGCACTGATTGTTAATAAACATGTTCTTTATAGAGGGGGAACTCAAATAGATGGTTCCTTGAAGATAGAATACTCCATATAAATATGCCGTTAAAAATGGTGTTGTGACGACATCGCACACACGTTTTTTCGCACAATTTTCCACACCGCTCGCATAATTATATAAAGTTCCGACCGTGAACAGTCGGAGTTCGGCCGCTCTCCAGGCATGACACTTCGCCACCACCAGCGGGTATTACGCTTGGCTCCAGATAAAAGAACAGCGCTGTTTAACTCAGTTGCTTTTCTTTTATAATTCACTTAGCATTAAAAAAAGCATGTTTTGAGTTCATTAGACTATTAATTTATATCTTTATCAAGATGTATCCACAATTTATTATAACATTTTGGTACATAAACAGGGTTTTGTTGTTGTTACATCGACAATACATACTAGCTTCGAGTTTTTCTTCATAAGATAATATCCAAACTGCGATGCTATTGTATGTACGAATAAGTTTTTGTAGTTACCTCGAGTCCTAGTTACAATACCGCCAGCTACGGACATCAATCACTGTCACGTTGACAGATTAAGTTGTGAGTTGGGAAGTTGCGATCTTTGCTACCTTGTGTATTGCTCCTACGAGTCTACTGTGCCTATGTTGATGTTACGATATTACAACGATATTGACATTTTTTTGTAGTCGACAATTAATGTTGTTTCTTGTTAATTACCGACCAACGAGCAACGACCTTGATGGTAAGTGGTGGCTGTCGCCCATAAATCAGTGATAACAGAGGCATCACAGAAGCGTTACCATTCAGAAAAGAAGAGAGAAGAACGGTATTTCAATAACTATCTTTACAACAATTGCATATAAATCTAATATAAGTCTCTCTCTCTCTCTCTGATGTCTATCAATCCGCACTTAGCCAGTGAGGTGGACTACGGCTTGTACACCACATGCTGTGAGAGGAGACCCGCGCCCAGCTGAGGAACAATTATGGGTTGCGATAATTACTCGTCTCATTATGAATACAGTGATAATTATACTTAAATCTTTATCTTAACTATTCTAAAAATAAAACGACAACGTGCCGAAATTTTATTTAAAAAAATATGTATTGTTTTTTAAATTAAGTTCCATGTAAATCTCGTTCCTTGAAATACCGCCGCACGACTTGTGTGGGCTGCAGAAACTATTGCTACGAAAGTTAAATCAGTTTTGTTGCTGCCTTGCAGTCTTAACCGAATTCACCCGTTTCTTCAACCTCCTCATTCACCCTGGGAATCACCCTCTAATTCGCCCGCTAATCAGCAGGCCAGACTCTTTTGCAAACGCGGTATAATAAACAAGTTTAAGTTTTAAGTTTTGCGGGGAAAGAAGTTATGTTTTATTAATAAATGTAAACTAATTAAGCTCAAGATTAGCACCGCAGCGGTTAAAATACATGGTTTAACGATGGAATTATGTATAAACAGTTAAATGAAATACATTGAAACTGCGTTCTGTTTACCATCTGTTTGTTGGGAGCAAATCGTTCGGCATAATTTATTCAATCGACTGTTTGTTATAAATGGATGTGAGGCCTAGGATTTGTTTTTGGTGTTATTTATTGAGCTGTGGTAGGAAATATTAGACAAGTTTCAAAATCTTCGGGGAAAGCGGCTTTTAGAAGGTGTCTCTAAATCCTAACTTAAGAAACAAAATTAAAAATCCTCATTCCAATTTCCGCCTAGCTGGGAATCGAACTCAGGACCATTCGAACAGCATAGGAACCATTGCCCTATCCGGGTCTTCCAAGTTGTCCATTTTAGTACATGGGCAACTGTAATGGGCATGTAAAAATGCGTGTAACTTTACCCTAGACTCCTAGGGGTATCGCTGATGTTTCCAGGCAAAAAGTGGAGAACCCAAGTGGTCAGAGAAGGGCAAAATTTAGTTACGATTACAGATTACGGTTACAACTGGATACGGAAAATGCTCCCGCGAGCGTCTTTCGAGAAAAGGAAGTTGAGCGTTCTTGGCGATCATGATTGTATTTTGGGAAAAATGCACCAGATACCTCATGAGGTTTTCACATTTTTCCCATTTTTGCCGAAAGTTACTATACACCAGGAATTAAGCTTGGCATCAAATGGACATGGAAAGAGTACTTTACTCATCAAAATATCCGAATTAAATTATTGACATCAGTTCTGTTTACAAATCATGCTTATTTACATAATCAATAAGTTTTGCCGTGTTGAACTGAATTAAGCTGGCAATACCACATCACGGACCGCAGTGGAGCAGAACAGACAGATTAATACCACATTACCAACCTGTGGAAATAATCATGAATGATCAGCGTGGCAGGACATGGACTAGAATAGAATATTACTCTCTTATTGTGAACTCTTTATTGTGCACTCTAAAAAGGTAACATTTACATTAGTGAAATTAAGAGTTACAATACAAAAGGCGATCTTAACGCTATGGAATAGACATAATTACACTAATCATAGTAAATCATGCAATTAAGGTAACAAATAAAATCAAATGTAAATAGTCTTATGGTCAGTAATAAATATTTAAACGATTTACTTAAAGTATGTAAGTTGTTCAAATTTTCAGGCGCTGTATGCAATGACACTTTATACAATACAATAACATAATATTATAAACGACATCGTGTCTTGGATGTAGTGTATACTGAATGTCCATGACTCCGCATGTCCGGCGGCGCAGTAAATCTTACTGCGGGCGTAAATGTATTGATTGTATATGCATAAAAATCCAGTCCATGGTTTTGTTTTAAAATATTTAGTATTTAAACACATTGAATATCGTTAAATGCGACTGATTAAATGTGTGCGGCGGTTAAATTAATTTAATCAATCTACAATCTACATAGCAATGAATTTGTTTCAATCAATGAATGACCTAATGAATTGAATAAATTACTGGGAACGTGGAGGAATATTGCGAAACGTTTTATTCTCGTTTTTGTGGTGTATGTGAACATTAGAATGTTTGCACATTCTAATGTTTAACTACTGGTGTATTGGATGACTTGACTGATAGTTCACTTATACTTACTTCACCTATATTCGAGGTTCCCAACAGCGAGTAAAAAAGTTAGTTGAGCCTGTTAATTTTCCTTCTAATGATGTCATTGTATTTCGGCTTTTACGAGCAAAGAAATTGTCGAAAATCTATTTGCATGTAATATTAGAAATATTCGTTTCAAAATAATGACTCCGCTGCAGTAATATCCTTACGTAATGTAGATCCCCTCGCCATTTTGCGCCCGAACGTGTTGAAGAGCAATTTGGCAGCATTTCCTTGACTTTAATTATGTGGTTCCTTTTTATCATGACTTTTTACATTTAAACTAACCCAAATTGTGCAGGTGCTCAGGAGTGATAATACTGTATTTCTGTGCCGAGTCGACGAAAAATGCGACACTAACCATCTCCTCAAATGCTTGCGGTGTTATTTCAAATACAGGATGTGACAAGGCACCCTCCTCCTTCACAGTTGCTTAGTCATAGGGCTAAAGTCGGTTGAGCTGACTGGCAACCAAAAAACAAAATTGAACATAGTATGCACATATACAATTGATATATTTGAGCAAATACTCGTAACAAACATAAATTACTAAATTTTACCAAAACATACCTTAGTTTGAATCAGTTAGACATTCCTCCCTGAATATAAATACCATCGGAATTAACTGACAGACGTAGCAAATAATAGAACAGATGGAAATGTAGAGTAATTAAGCTTACTACAACAGCATTCATTTTACGAATTTGGTGTGTACACACTCATAAGGTAAGCGATGAAGCCTCAAGTTTTAAAGGTTAAAATTCAATATTTTAACTGGCACCTTTGCGAAACGGTGGTAAATACAAAAATACGTTCATAACTACATATAAATACCTACATGAAATAAATGATTCGAGTTTGAGTTTGATGTTATCGCTTTATGATATTTATTGTCTTACCTATGGAACTAACTAAATCAAAGCTTCAAGAAATTTGCTCCGAATGTTCCGCAACAACATGTGAATGTCCAGAGTATCCAGCTCCTCGATACCACGGAGTTATTGAGACTACTCAAAAGGACAAAACCATTTGACTTGACTGCATGACTCAGTGTTTACGAGCGTTAGTTAGTGACAGTGCTCAACTAACTGATAGACCACAAGAATAATGTTTTATAGACACACGAGTCCTCCCCGGCGGCTACCAGCGTCAATTTCCAAAAAATCTGTTTATCCGCTTTTTTTATCCCCTTAAGGAGTTAGAAATATTTACAAAAATACTCGCTGCATGTCGGTGGGGGTGAGCGTGGCTCAGTACAAATCGCGGCGATGCTAACTATCTGGCGAGCGAAACAAATGGTAATCGGGCGCATGAACAATTTACAATTATTCGGCTTTGTTAACTGTTTACCTTGATCGGATTAACGAGAGTTGCTATTCAATTGTTTGCGTTTAGTGATTACTGATTTTTCAGGTTGTGTATGCAATAAATATGAAATTCTTTTCATGACGTTCTGTCATCAACCTGTGGGAAGTGTTCATCTATATTTCGCTGCCGTGGCATCCTCAAACTCAAACTCAAACTCAAATCATTTATTTCATGTAGGTATTTTTTCAATACACTTATGAACGTCATTTTTTGCATTTACCACCGTTTCGCTAAGGTGCCTTTAAATTTTAAATCTTTAAGGAGAAGAAACGGCGAAAGAAACTCCCCGGCACATCTTTTGAAAAAAAAGGAAATGCTTACAATTACTTAACTAATTTTATACCTACATACAAATACATTCATACATACTAACATGAGCAGAACCGGTCGCGGATGTCTATTGCCAAGCATCTTTGTCATTAATATATTCATCGACTGTATAATACCCTTTCTCTATTAAAAAATAAAATAAAATAAAATAAAAATAGCCTTTATTCCTACTACAACTTTTACATTTTTCGACTTATCTTAATTACCTATTAAGATACATTTACTATTATACTAATACTACGTTTAATTTATTATAATATACTATACATTAATACTATACGACACAAACTATTATATTCGAAACTACTATACAATACAGTAGGTATATATAATGTTTAATTATATTATATTAATTTTTAGGATAAGATAAGTACTCAGTGGTCCGAAAATTTAAACTATTATAATTAAACTAACTTAAAATTATTTTATACTAGCTTATAATTATAATTTAAACTATTATATTTAAACTAAACTATTTCTAACATGTAGTAGTCGCCTCTTTGGCGTAGGCCTCTCCTAAACCTTTCCATTTATCACGTTCCCGTGCCTCTCGCATCCATAGGGGTCCATATCTCTGGTTAAAGATGTCGTTCCATCTTTTAAATGGTCGTCCTCTTTTCCTTTTCATGTTTCTTGGTATCCATTCTATTAGGCGTTTTGGCCACCTGGTATTATTCATTCTACAGATGTGTCCTGCCCAATGCCACTTTAGTAGTCTCGTTCTTCGCCTTACGTCTATTATTTTAGTTTTTCTCCTGATGATGCTATTGTTGATCTTATCTGATAGTTTTAGACCGAGCATGCTTCTTTCTATCTTACGTTGGCAGATGGCCATTCTCTCTTCATCTTGTTTCCTCAATGACCACGTCTGACATCCATATGTTAGGCAAGGCAATATTGATATCTCGAAGAGTTTTTTCTTAATATTTACATGGATTTCGTTGTTCTTCATTATTTCCCTCAATCCCCAGTATTTCTTCCAAGCTAGAGTTATCCTTCTTTCTATTTCTTTTCCTGTATTGTTTTCAAATGTTACGAGTTGTCCCAAGTATATATACTCTTTTACATATTCAATCTTTTCATTTTTTACCGTAATGTCTAGGGGAATTCCATTGGTTAGGGTCTTGGTTTTCGTCGTGTTCATTGACAGTCCTACTTTTTGACTTTCCGTTGTCAGTTCGTTCATCATGCTTTCTAACTCAGTGGCACTTTTTGCGAAAATCACTATGTCGTCCGCAAAACGTAAGTGGTTCAGTAGTTCTCCATCTACTCGTATTCCCTTTTTTTCCCAATCTAGGCGTCTGAAAATTGATTCGAGCACTGCTGTGAATAATTTAGGGGAGAGCGGGTCCCCCTGCCTTACTCCTTTTTTTATGGGGAACTCTACACCTTCACGTTCTAGGCGTACTTTGGCGAGACTTTTTGTATATATATTTTTTATTATGTTCACATATTTTTGGTTGACACCTTGTTGTGTGAGTGCTGTCCATATGGCTTCAAAGTATAGCGAGTCAAATGCTTTTTTATAGTCTACAAAGCATATATATATCGTCTTTCCATACTCTTTTGCTTTCTCGATTACTTGTGTTACTGTTTGAATGTGATCTATAGTCGAGTATCTTTTCCGGAAGCCTGCTTGTTCGCGCGGTTGGTGTTCATCTAGAGTCCCTGTTATCCTATTCAATATAATCTTTGAAAAAATTTTGTATAGATTTGACATAAGACTGATAGGTCTGTAGTTGCCTAGATCGCTTCTATCCCCTTTTTTGAACAGTAGAATGATTGTGGATTTTGACCATTGGTCTGGTGTGGTTTCAGTTCTAAGTATATTATTGAACAATGTTTGCAGAGGTTTCAAGAGTATGGTGGAGAGGGCTTTAAGGATCTCGTTGGTAATATTGTCGCTTCCTGGCGTCTTGTCATTTTTTTGGGATTTTATTGCGTGTTCGATCTCTGAAGTAAGAATTTTTGGTGTCTCTTGGTATGCATCGGCTCCATTGAACTCATTCGATTTTGTACAGAAGGGAGAGTAGAGTAGAGAGTTATCTGCGGCAGTGTAGAGTTCTTTGTAGAATTGTGTGGCTTCATTTATGATATCAGGACGTCTTGTTAGTGTAATTCCCCGTTTATTCTTCAGATTTTCTGTCCATTTTGACTTGTCGTTTAGCTCTTTGTAGGCTTTACGTAGAGCCCCCGTTCTAATTATAAAATTTTCGAAGGTACTTTGCCGTGTTGCCCTTTTTTGTTGCATAATATTTCTATTAATTCTTTTGCTTATTTTTGTTAATTCGCATTTTACCTCTTTTGTTCTCTTCTTCGTGTGTAATTCTTTTCTTTGCTGTAGCAGGTCTTTTGTTTCATCATTTATATATTTGTTTATATGTTTCCTTTTTCGTGGCAGTTGTTTTATAAAATTTTGTAGCTCTGTTTCTAGCCTGTCGTATTGATCCCGCACAGCTGTATGTGCATTTACCGCATCTACAAATCTATCCCCCCAGTGCTTGGCGTCGTTTTCCGAGACATTTAACGTGACTCCGGTATAAGCGACGGATTTTATTTTCTTTCTTTGTGGTTTTGAAGTCAACGAAAGTTCGCATCTAATCATCCTGTGATCAGAGTTGAAGTTTAAGTTTTTTATTATATCGAAATTCTTTATATAGGTTGGTTGGTTTGTAAGTATGTAATCAATCTCGTTGAAATGTTGACTATTTGGTGATCGCCATGTCCATTTTTTGTGCGGTTTGCATGGGAACATACTATTGATGAAATAATAATCATTTTCGATTGCAAATTCCACTAGTCGTTGACCGTGTGGGCTTCTATTTCCTTGTGCGTATTGTCCTATATTATTTCCTTCATTTTTTTGAGCTTTCCCTATTTTTGCGTTGAAGTCTCCGAGCAAGATTATGTTTTTCGTGTGAATGGAGTCTAGAGCAGATTGCAGTGTTGTATAAAAATGCTCTATTTGTTCTTTAGTGCACTGTTCTGTGGGGGCGTATAATTGGACAAATGACCAGATAGAGTTGTCAGATAATTGAATTTCTAGTAACGCCACGCGGTCCGAGAAACTTTTGACATGTATTATATTATTTTTTAAATGTTTTTTAATTAGAAAACCTACTCCATTTCTTCCGTTCGTTCCAGGTGAATGGAATAGGATAAAATCTGTGTATTCTTCTATTGATTCTTTTTCTTTCCTTATCTCACATAAGCCTATAATGTCCCATTTTATTGATAAAACAGCATATCTTAATTCTTCTATTCTACTGTCCGATAGTAAAGTTCTTACATTAAAGCTTGCTATGTAGAGACTTTGTGATGTTTTTCTCTTTTTTGTGTTTTTGTTTTTTGTGTTTTTGCTGTTAATCTTGTTATTTTGGTTTTGAATATGGTTTAGGAGGCGGTGGTCTGGCTTCTCCACGGTGACCGGCCGGCTTGGAGAAGGTAGAGAGGTTACGCAGGCGCTTGTTAGTTTTTTGGGATATCTTCGACATTTACAGTTGATAGTGCCGGGTTATTGAGATTCAGTTGTGACGGGCGTAGGAAACTAGTAATACTTTGTGACTTGTTTCTTTTGGGTAATTGTTTTGTCTTTTCGTTGTTGTAATCTTTTCTTGTTTCGCTCGTGGTTTCTTCAGGTGATATAGACATAAAACGTTTGTTTGTGTTCCTTTCTGTGGGTGTATGGGTTTCTGAAAATTGTGGTTTTAAAGTCACAATTTTGTCGTACCGTAGAGCTACCTTATTACCTGCCTCTCGCTCGCGCTTTAGTTCTTCTTGTAATTCTCTACGTTTTTGTAGCACGCTAGGAGGGAAATCTTCTTTCAGATAAATGTTTGTACTGTCCAATGATTTCTTCTTTTTAAGTAACTCTATTTTCTTACTTGTTGTTGTTGTTGTGACGACCACTGGTCTGACTTTCCCCGAGTTTTTCCCCATCCTATTGACGTGTTCGATTTCCCATTTTTGACAGGGTATTCCCATCACGTTGTTAATGATGTCTAGCACTATTGAAAGTAGGCTTTCATACCCTTTTTCTTTTTCTTCGATTCCAAAGAATATAATGTTTTTCTTTCTAAGTCGCTTGTCTAAGATTTCTATAGTTTTTTGTTGTTGTTCTAATTTTGTTTCCAAATGTTTGGTTTTGGTTTCAAAAATGAGGAATTTTTCGTCTATATTCTTATTTATGGACTCTTTTATGTTGTGTTCCATCTCTTTCATTTCTTTCTTGCTATTTGCTATGTCGGCCTGTATGTTTTGCAAGATTTTTGCGATTTCTTCCATTGTGAACCTACCGGCCGCGCCCTCTGTTGAGATTGCAACGAACTGTTAGGTGTAGCAGTTTGTAAGTATAAATCTTGCGCAGGATTCAGATGGTTACTTGTACGTAGTTTTGCTACTCGCCGATAGATGGCGCTATTCGTGTATATCTTGACGTATGATGACTTTTATTTATGTTGAATGTAATTTGAGGTTATTACATATACCAAATTGTCTTATAATGCAATTATTGCACTTGTTTCTTACTTGGGATTTAGATAACCGGTTTTGCTATCGTCTGTATTGGTTGCTTTCTTCAATATTCTTCAGTAGAAGTATTTAACAATGACTTTAGCTGTCAGTGGTTTTTTGGATATTTCTTCGTGAGTGTCCAATTTATGCAGCACATAACATTAGTCCGGTTGATTCACAACTTATTTCACGTATTTATCACTGTTTCACATAGAATTACCAACTGTTATAATATGAAACGATTTTAAATGACAGAGCTGATGTCAACACTGGCACAGGTGCGCCCTCTCCTTTCTCTATTAGTCGTGTTTTAACATGTTTCTTAAATATTTGTATGGGCAAATCAATAATAGACTTCGGTACTTTATTAAAAAAGCGTACCCCGAGCCCCACAAATGACCGCTGGACCCTACGAAGGCGGTACGAGGAAGTCACTAAATGGTGCATATTTCTAGTTTGCCGATTAGTAATATCGGATTTTTGTTTATAACAACTCAAATTTTTCTTATGAGATATAATCCGACTGGGAGCTTGAACCTGTACTTTCTTTATCAATCAGGTGGTTCGTCGGCTCGTTTTACATAAAACATTGGTTTAGACTCAATGATGAATGGATCTCAAAACCCGCACCAAAATCTGACCAAATGGGCGACGGTTCAGCTTTCTCACTCTAATATCATAAGATACAAAAATACATTGAAACCAGCTTAGATTGCTCTATCCTTTCAAAGCGAATGCAACTACGTTTTTTTGTAGTTAAAAGCTCCACTTTGAAATTTGCTTTGACAAATTTACGCGTCAGATATTCCTCGGAGCGTGGCTGAGATATCTTCCATGTTTCCGCTCCAGTCATTTGATGCAACGTCTGATCTAGATAAAAAGGACAATTGCAGCACGAGAAAAAGCGGCTTTTAGATCCAGTCTGGATTTTATCACAATTTTCTCTCAGGAATTCAGCGAGCTAGAAGCGTTATATTAGCTTGAGTAATCTCTCTAGTTACACATTTTTATTTTTGACTCTCAGAGAATGAGGAACTGAGCCTTCTAATTAACTTACGCTGCACGTGAAACAGTAGGATTAACGTCAGTTTTGCAAGATTACCATAAGGTCGGATTGTAATCAAAAAGGTGCTGTAGACTTTCATCTGGATGAATATGTAACGTTTCTACCGTTTCACAGCTCCATTCATAACAAATCTTCGCAACGGAACTAAAACATAACTTACAAAAATAAACCAAATATTTACTATGGAATCACAAATCACGCAAGCTTGGTTTCCGGCAAACAAGTTTCTAATGAGTGCCCGAAAGGAATGAATTACAACACTGTACATCATTTGTGTTCCAGCGTTTTTCCCCAAACATTACCAAACTCGGAGACGGTGCACATGTGCACGGACAGTGTAAATAAACATATTTCTTACAGACTCCAAACACATCACCGACAGTGTCAACATCGTTAAACAACTTGTAAATGGTTTATACACCATACGTATTTTGTTTCTATGTGAATTCATTCCATATTTAAGGATGTATAAGTTAAATAAGTGTAATGTAATGAATAATATATTTCTAAATATGTAAGTGATAGAACAAAAAGCTTAATGCTAAGAGTATTCTCTGCCAGTTAACTTTAGGGCAGTGGGACCATGAAGAGAGCGGTAGCAGTAAAGAGAGAAAAAAATGTGCTCTCAAAAAAAGTTACATTTTGTATGTAATTATATAGTTACAAATAAAAGAGATGTCAATATATACGTTATTATACCTTAGAAAAATAGGTTTGCCGATGCGATGCGAGAGCAGGTTACTGATATAAATTTAACGAGCGTTTGGATTAAATGCTCCTTTGTCGACCGCATTACTTGAGGTTTACAAGGTGGCAGGATTCGTCAACCACCCCTCTAGATACCTCTCCTATAAAACGCAAACACACTCACACCCCCGCCCCAGGATTCCCTGTGTCGCGGTTTGCAACACACATAAAACACCACTAACACCCATGACCCGTAAATGTATCTGTGACATAAATATCTTCCCAGGAATCAAACCAGGGACCCTTCGCTTCGGGCAGGGTGTCTACCAACTAGTCTGTTGGCTGTTTACATGAAAAATGATTTAAAAAGCCGGAAGGCTACTTTAGCACACACATAATTACAACGGCCTGTTTAAAATGTGTCGTTCATACATCTGGATATCCTCGATGGTGTACAACCCTCTTAATAATAAAAATTACGATGGCCCATAAACGTTCGAGATATGTGCAATGAAACGACTCGTCGAGGGAAATCAGGGAAATGGGAACGGTGTACATTTAGAGAATACGGCACATGGCGACTCTTGGACATCCGCGTTGGAAAAATAATTATCTTCAAGATAAACCGACTTCAAAACTATACATTTTTTTAAATTATTTTACATCGGCAAGTGTGAAGTCAATTAAATAACTCGTCATAATTATCTCACTCAAATTTGAAAGTTAAGTCCTTTGCGTATAAGTACGTGTATTGTCATAATTATCAATATTAAAACATGAAGTTTTTAACATAAAATAGTTTTTACAAAATTATGTTAACATTCTCCACTTAGCTGTGATTCCCTGATTAGGGGACAATGTCCCAGGATGAAAAATTTCTACTGCGACAAAAATGTAAATAGGTACGACTTAGGGCCCTTAAACATTCTGATGAAGTAGATCGCCAGGGGAAATCAACAGTAGAATGGTTAACAATACAAATGGAATACTTTTGGAGAAATTAACAATTGTCAATCCGTCTTGAGATTTTCGTATTTTTATATGGTACTAATATTTTAAAATAATTTATGTTAAGCATTTTTTTGTAACTAACAACAGCCTCCATTTCGTTTCTGGAAACTCTTAAATCGGGATTGCTTATTGATATATTTTACATGACCCCATAGCCTAGTTGGTAGAGACCCTGCCTGCTATGCCAGGCGTCTCGGGTTCGATTTTCAGCAGGGGCAGATATTTATGTGATAGATAAATATTTGTTCTCGAGTGACGTTCCCGTGACGCAGGCAATCCTAGTGCGGGGGTTTGTGTGTTTATAATAAATAAATATTCGGATTCAAAAAAATACTTGCCTTGTAAACATACTTCGTTGGATAGGTACCGAACTTGGTTAAGACCATAACCAACAAGTATGGCTTTCGTCCATATTGCAAACATTATAATAAAAATATCATAAAAATCCAATTAAGAACACAAACATCAAGCTATTTACATACAACTATTTTACGTAAAACATCAACATTTATTACACAGATTCAATACGCGTCATGTTGTATTCAGCAGCTGAACAATCATTTACACGCAAGTCACATCCGGCACAGACGCGTAGACTCACAACGCCCTTATTATTTGACGCAAAATTATACCGTCAAGCCTGTCATCGTACCACTCCCATCATAACTAAACACGCAGTTCTGAAGCTCCATCCATCTTTGCGTCCAAGCTGCCTCCACTCTCGTGGTGTACCTGACCTGAACAACGGACGTTACTGCCCCCGGTCCCTCTTTTCAGAGGTCGCTGGACTCTGTCCCATCCAATTTAATTAATCCCGAAGGTAATCGTAGCTTGGTGGTAGGGCGATTGCAATTATCACTAAAGACATTACAATAATCATAATCCAATACAATAATAAAAAACTGAAAAAAAGAAAGATCGAGGAACTATAACTGTGATAACATTGCATAGAAAAAAACATCTTTAAGTTTCTTTTATCAGGCATTCGATGACCCCGTAGCTTAGTTGCTAGTGACCCTTAGAAGCGAGGGGTCTCGGGTTGGATTCTCGGGGCAGATATTTAAATGACAGATAAATGTATGTTCTCGGGTCGTGGGTGTTAGTGATGTGTTTGTGTTGTCCATGCCGCCCGCGACACAGGGAATCCTAGTGACAGGGTAAGAGTGTGTTAACGTTTATTTGTTCGAGCGATTGCAGAAAAAATTAGGCTGTTATTTCTTTTAAGCTGCCGAAGCTAGCTGCAGTCTGCACAGTACGAACAGAATATATTAGTTGTATATATTCTGCAGATGACATACAAGTGCAACACTATTTCCCCCGCGCCAACAACTGTAGAATATTAATATTACGTAAAACATTAACAAACCCATCCAAAACTAGTAACAAATTCATATATTCGGTCACGCCGTGCAGCGACGTGTTTGTGTATTTTGCTCCGAACAACAATTTGCGTTGTTTACCCTCAATCTATATACAGCTTGTTAGTTCGCGCGTGTCGACCCGCTCCTAGTTTTTATAATCGAATCAAATCGAGACTCGATCGGATGAGGACGTGGTCTAGAGACTGCGCAACGGAAAAGAACAAAATCTCGAGGCTGCGCGTCGGATAAGAACAAAATCTCGAGGCTGCGCGTCGAATAAGGACGCGCCCTCAAGACTGCGCGTCGGATAAGAAGATTTTGAGACTGCGCGTCGGAAAAGGACGCGATCACGAGACCTCGCGTCGGTATTACCAGTGCATAAACTAGCTGTAGCCCGCAGTATGGCCCGCGTGGACGTTTTTTAATTTTCAATCAAATTTTCAACCACTATTGAGCCCCTTTAAAAGTAGAATGTCACAAAATCTGTGTGAAGACTCTTACTCATATCTTACCTTAAGCTTTAATATAAGTAAATAAACGCTAATTAATACACTCATTTTACCGTACTACGATTTCCTGTGTTTCGGGTGGCATGGACAATTGGATAACACAAAAAACACATCACTAACACCCATAATCGAGAACATAAGTACATTTTATATACAACTTCCTCATTAATCACACTGACTATTATTGACCGCATGAAAATCTGTTCAGTAGTTTTTGAGTTTTTCTCGAAAAGACAAACGGACAGACAGAAACGGCGGGGGACTCTTCATTTAATCATAATTCTATTTTTATCAATCGAATATAAATATTATTTTATTTGGTTATCTGATAGAGAGCGCTTCTTGATCAGTCCGCTGATTGTAGGTATTACTAAGTGGTTAATTTATCGTACTGAAGCAACAACAATGGAGGAAATTAGTTAAATGTATTTGGTAATTGTATGTTAATTACTTGATTATAATAATTACAATGCATGGTTTGATAATTTGATGTACGGGGTAATGAGTCATAATAATGGTGTTTAGGAAAGCGACAGCTAGTTGCAAAATGTCTTGAGCGTGTCTGTGCTTCGGAGGGCGCGTAAAGCTGTCGGTCCTGGATGTTATCATTTGGTAATAGTGTGTAGCTTTAACAGCAATTGTGTTCCCGTTAAAAACGTGTCGATCGGGTTACTCTTTAATAAAATCTTCAAGAGTAGCTATCTGAGTACACATCTGTAACGGAATAAGAACGTGACTTTTACTTACAATTACTAACTAAACTATGCAGCGCTATGAACAATGAACTATGCTGCGGCAGCGGCAGAGCGATGCTAGATGCGAGCTGAGTTTGCTCTTTTGCTGCCTTAATACTAAAAAAAGCGTATTTAAAACACACACAACCCTAAGCCGTAGTAAAGTTAAAAGTCATCTATCAGTTTTCCAAATCAACTTTTGTTATTTTTACATTTCATTATTTTTTGAGTGTACATTCGTTCTCAATAAACTCTCAGACCGTAACACGGCGAACATTACCCGCGCGTTATCTTGAAAATAAGTGCTTTCCGTTCGACTCTGCTCAACGTTGAGCGGTAATACCAACTCTTAAGTATTTCGGCGGCAACGTTTGCTCACTCTGTCAAATATTTAAGCTGAAATTCATGCTTACGTTTCGAATAAACATTTATACGCAGTTTAACTGTAACGGGTATACTTACAATCGTTGTTGTATGGTATTGCTGAAGCCCTGGCGGCTTGCGTCGATCTCAAGTGATTGATAAAGTTAAGCAACAGCGGGCGCGGTCGGTAGTTGGATGGGTGACCGCTAGTGGATAAAATCTTGGGCGCTTCCGTGCTTCGGAGGGCACGTAAGTGCACGTAAAGCAGACACGGTTGTTACAATTTAGTAGCAGTAGTTAAGCCATAGCGGATGATTTCGGGCGGCATAAAAGTATCTGACCCTTGGGTTGGCCACTAACCTCCACCGATCCACACTGGAGCAGCGTGATGGAGTATGCTATAGGAGACTTACAGGTATGTGGAGAGAGCCGTGCTAAATAGTGGGTCATTAATGGGGCAAAGCCCGGCTGACTAGCTACCTTTTTGCTTGAGTCGGCCACAAACGACTTGTCGTGTTTCGGCTGGGGGCTTGGGAACCGGTCCTTCCCTTCTCCTTCTTACTTTTTTAGACGTCAACGCACCGGTGATACCAATGCTTTTGCTGTCCATCGGCGACGGTGACCACTTACCATCGGATGTTGTAATGGTCGTTTGTTGGTTATCTACATAAAAAATATATCGATAATTCAATCCAGTTACGAGTAGGCACATACATGGATCACGCTCAACTCAAATCAAATCAAATCAAAGCCTGTAAAATTTTGACGTCGACGTACGGTGTAATGTTATGTACCCACGATGAATCGTACCTATTATACAGAATAAATACACAAATTTATTTATCAGTTTTTATTCTCTCATAAAACTTTAAGCAACTGCTTCTCAAAAAGTTACTATCCGGTAATCTATTTAATGTTACATAAAATCTAAAATGCCTGAAATTACCAAGTAGTTATATGGCACGAAATAAGTTAACAAACAATATAAGATAAAATTGCAACCGGAATATACTTAAATAAATCAATCAACAGTAAAAATGCTTCGTAGAAGAGAGGTCATTGACACCTTAATTTAAGTAAGCTGACGGAAATCAATATTAAATGGGGATTTTATTCTACGATGCGTTGTGGATTCGGTGCCCGTATTACCCGTAGCCTAGTTGGTAGTGACCCTGCCTGCAAAGCGAGGGGTCCCGGGTTCGATTCCAGCGGGGCAGAAATTGGAATGATGAGTTTTAATTTCTGTTCTGATTCTGGGTTTGTGTGTTTCTTTTGTGTGTCGTCCACGGAACCCGACATGGCACGACACAGGGAATCCTAGTGTGAGGCTATGAGTGTGTCACGTTATTTAGCCTTATTTTATAAAGGTAAAAAGATAAAGTGCTGAGGCAACACACAGCGACTTTAAAGTGTGATTCCGCCAAACGCAGCAGACGATTGACGTTAGCGATAGCATTGAAAAGACGGCAGACGACATTACTTTGCAGTATTGATTTGTACAGGACTCATTCCGACTGCTGAGATGAACGCAATTGTCGCGCAGCAGTCGATAGTATTATTCGTATATTGGATTTCGTCCCAATAATGAATGCTGCAAAGTAATCTCTCTACTCTCAGTTCTGTCTTTGGTATTATTAAACATCGTACGCCATCTATCGCGTCTTATGGAATTGCACCTTGGCGCAATTATTTAGATTTTGAAACGGCAGTTGTAGTCGACTACTTATGTTATAAGTGATGTCGCGATTTTTTGCTTGCAACTGCCGTCTGCCGCGTCCTGCGGAATTCCACATTAAGGCTATATTGCCGTTATTAAGTGCTCAGATTTTGAACTATTTTATTTTGAAAATGCAAAATTTTAACATTGTTTCGTATAAAAAAAGTGTCGTTTGGACTGATCGATAGCGATGTTCTGTGAGATAGCTATCAAGTAGACGGATAGCAGTGTCGGATAAAAGCTTTTCCAGTTCAACGTTACATATTGTATTTCCATTTGTCGTCGCCGTAATGAGGTGATCATTTACGCCCGGTTCGTGGCGTCACCGCTCTTCTATGAAACCGTAGCTGTATTATAACGCTGCCAAACATAATATTGTATCATTTTATTGTTTAAAATAAGCCGCACGCAGAAACTGATATTCATCCTCAACATCGCGGCAATTAATAACTATCTTAATCCTGGGTTCAGGTTTTTTCACACATCATGAGAAGTCAATCAAGTCCAATCCACGTTGACCAAGTGTAGATTAGTTAGACTTCATGCATCATCATGTAGGTATGATACATACACTTATGAACGTCAATTTTTTGCATTTACCACCGTTTCAAGTGGATGGTTTTAATATCTTTAGTTAACAATGAATTGCAGATTCATTTTATTTTAGTTTTAATATATTACTTTGACAGCGTTATTGACATGAAAAAAATAGTTTTTATTTCTTTTTTGTTGAAAATATAGAGACGAAGGGACATAACTGGCAACATATTTATGTATATATAAACGTACAAAAAAATAAAATATGTGTCAAAGTAAATGAACATCTTATTTTTTTCTTCAGTAATAATATAAATATTCTTGGTAAGTAATAATATTTGCAAACACAGATCATATAAGTAACGGTTGCGAAATTGATATGTCATACTTTACAATTCATCCGTAAGCATTAACTCCACTCAACCTTTTAAACTCCAATTAACAGACTGTACTCAATTAAAATCTTATTAGTTATCTAATCTTTAAAAATCCTTAGATAATTAACTCTGTATAAAATCTCCTTGCTAAAATGACAATGTAAATAACAGAGACTAAATTGGAATAGTTTCAGCTTAAAACTAAAATAAAATAATGTTAAAATTACATGCACAACAAAATGCAGAAATATCTAGGTCGAGAATTGAATCACAATCGATGAAATATTTATCAAGTACTGGTAAAACTTATATTATTTTTACAGAGCAGTAAATTCTGTTGAAAAAGTAGACAATGGTATGTTCATAGTATCAGTACCTGTGCTATCTACGTTAGCACTTGGGAGGGACCAAGTGGAACTGCCAGCCGCCGTCACCCGTGGGCCCATGTTGTCGTACGCCGACTTCAGAAAACAAGTCCTACTTCGTCGAGGTAGCGTCGAACCACCGCTCAGTAAATCAGGATACTTTTCGTTGTGACCAGAAACTTGCACTGATATGAAGATATTGCCATAAGGGGCTGGTATCGCAAACTCGGCGGGCGGTGGTGGAAACGAGCATGGCGGACCTTCAATCGTGATTTGAACCGGCTCCATACACCGTTGGGTATCTCCACTTCCCATAGACATGGACCTATCGAACATCTCGAGACCATACGAGGATCCTAAATCGACACTAGTTCTATCGCAGCTTACAGCTAAAGAAGTATCTAACAGTTTCTTCTCTTGGTCCGTGAAGCTTCTACTCGGAGGTACTCTCCGACGTTTGGTTTTCCAACAGACGCACGCAGCTACGAAACCTGCGCTGGTCATAGCGAGCATGGATCCCCCGATCCAAATGAAAGACGAGTAGTCCGGCGCAACCCGAGCTGTGGCCGTTCTCGCTTTAGGCAGGAACAACGTGAGACGTGCACTGGCTTCACCTACAGAACTCTTTGCTATACACTTCCAATCCCCCGACAAGTCACTCGTAACGTTTATTATTGTCACATTCACCCACTGCGCACTTTTGTTTATGAAATCATCACTGTATTCATCGAAGTGTTCTGTTTGATACTTATTAATAATTAGTTCACTGTGTTTACTAGTACCGTTGTGGACTTCCGTTTCGCGGAAATACCAAGAAACTAAGGGATTAGGATCACCGCGCACGAAACACCCAAAAGATATTTCGGCACCGGATTCTGTTCTGATAACAGTGGGAGCTGTAATGGCTGACGGTGGACAGACCATATCTTTCCCTTTCAGTTTACGCCAGGATACGTGAACATGCTTATCAGGTCCTCCGCAAACGACTTCCTCGTTACCCAAGTTACTGTCCAAAAACCACGTATGAAACTCTCTCAACCTGCAATCGCAGTACCAGGGGTTGTCAGATAAAGTCAACGTTTTCAGAACAGGAAGATTGAATGTATCCTGATGGAGAAATGTCAGCAGGTTTTGATGAACATGAACTGTTTCCAACGCTCGGAGGTTAATAAAGGCGAAAGGATGAACTTTCCGAAGCCGGCATCGCGAAAGTTGTAGCTTCTTCAAATGTTGCAATGGAGGAAATTGTTCGGCAACTAATTCGTTCAAAGGGTTGTCGTTGAGAACTAAAAGCCGCAAGCGGTCGTTTCCTTTGAACGTGTCAGGTGAGAGTTGTGTGAGTTCGTTTCTCGAGATGTCTAATTCTATTAATATACGAAGTTCGCGGAAAGCATTTGGGTGTAATGACCTCAGGTTTGTGGAACTGAGGTTCAGTCGTTGCAAGTTGAGGAGTTCTATGCCGGCGAAGGCGTCTTGTTCCAGGGTTCTTAGCGGGTTGTTGTGTAAGTCGAGGACTTGGATATCCGAAGCCAGAAGCGGCACTCGGATGAGGCCGGCGGCAATGCATGTCGCGGTCTTCTTGCCAGATGACCACTTGCAGTTGCACTCGGGGATGTGCGCGCAGTTCAGCCAGTCGCTCCCGGAGTGAGTCACGAAGAGAACGATGAACCAAAACCCGCACCATCGTGCTCGACTGCCCATTTCATATCAAAATCTTCAATCCGCGACTACCTGAAACAAGTTAATTATTCATTAATCCTTTGACAACATATCTGTAGAGGATAATTGGGTATGTTTCAGATATAAAAACATAAAAATGTTTAAAACATTTAAAACAATCTATTCGTCGCAAACACTAAAAACTTTCGGCCACCATTTTCTATGCATTTTTAATTGAATTAATAAGAAGTTTAGCACATAATTTTTGAAAAATCATTACCAAGGGGGGACTGTGTATTTATGAGTATAAAGTCGCGGACACCAGTTTATCCATACGAATAATAATATTATAAATGCGAGTGTGTTTGTTTGGGGGTCTTTCTTTCGCGTCAAAACGAGCAACGGATCGATGTAATTTTTGGGATATACATAAAGAGCTTACTTTTACGTGCAAAAATATCTCATTTCGACGGAAAACACGTTTAATCAAATGAACCTTATGAATGGCTTTACGGGCGCAATTACGGTCTGACGTGTGATTCTGAATAGGTAATAAATCATTGCAAACATTAGGAATAAGTTTTCCCGAAGCGAAGCAAGGGCGGTTTTACTCTTAACATGCTTGCAAAGTTTCAAGATACGTTGATTGGACGTTTAGATATTTGTAATTTCCTTTTTGCGTCAATCGTAGTTTTTCTTCAGTAATAAATATTACGCTGTCGGGCTTGAGCTAGTTATTACATAAACTTACACTTTGTTTATTACATAAATATAATTTCGGATATCGGTAAGCAGTTATAGCCGAGCGGTTAAACATTAGACTCCGAAACCGGGGGCCCGGGTTCGAACCCCTGCACGCACCTTTAATTATTTATCAAAGATTATGTGCGAATTGCCAACACAAGCAATTTGTTTAGTTAGAGTAATTATAACTTGGTAAATTTTATTATTTTTAAACTCAACGTTAACTTAACAAGTGCTGAGTACATTCAGTAAAGTAACTACTTGCTAAAGTTACTGCTACGATCCGTAAATGAGCTCTCTTCATAAATTGCTGTAAGCAACACCTTCTAATTAAGAAGTTTGAAATATTAACTTTTCGTAACACACTTATAGTTTCTGTTTGCTTGTAATTTACTACCTTAAAAAACTTATATATTTATTTGGCGTAGACATTAAAAAAACCGTTAAATGAGAGATTACATATAAAACAGCACAACATATTAAACAGGAGCGATAGCCAAGATATTTGAACGTTGAACCCCAGAACGAGGAGCCTGGTTTAGTAAGAATTAAATAATAATGCTGGTTCGGTAAGTGGCTTTGTTATCGAGTTGTTTAAAACTTCTATTGAGTGTTTCTAATTGCAGCGGAAAGAAATCGATGGCCAACGTGGCCCACTACTTTAAGACGTATGGCATACATACTTATCTATTAGTATATTATTTTTCCCTGACTTTTTTATTTTATTATTTTTTAAAAATGTCAAAAATTATCATTTTATTTTCTTTTTCTTCAAACGATGTATGTACACTTTTGCATGAAATAAAAGGCTTATTATTATTATTTATTATTATTTTATATTATTTTTCCCATAGTGCCTTACCACATTTCGAATTTTCAAGTGTTCTTAAGTTATTCTCATACCAAACATTTTACTGTACCCTGCACCCCATAACGACTACTACTACGACTATGAAATAGTGGCGAATGAAGCTCCGTAATCGTAGAGCAATTGTATGGATTTGAAATTTCTTAATAGAAAAATCTATTATTTTCATTCAAATTCGTTCTTTGGTTTGATTTATAATACCTCGATAAGTAGGTAGGTATATTACCTTACTTACATTGAGATTCTATTTTTAACATACTTATTCGTATTCAATGTGTAAAAAAGTAAAACACTTAATTTAGATATATTTAATTTAAATTGTTACATAAATCGTTATTCGAATGTAACGGTTACGGTTCAAAAGTAAATACAATTTTTCGCGAATCGTGACTGATAGATGAATGATAATGTTTAATAATAATGGAGGTGTTGGTTTAATTAGTTGGTTACATTAGTCAAATTATAAAGCCACAAAAAAATTCAATTATAAACCTGCTGTGGTTATCCTGATATAAATATAAAACATCTCAAAGGTTAAGAAACTAGTAAAAATTTCACAAGAAAAACAACGTTTCAATTTTCAGCTCGTATTCATGCCAAGCGTGAACGTAACTAATTTTGCTAAACTGGCGCCAAAGACCCCTATACGACCCCTCCCCCCTCACCCCGCCTCCTTCGTCTGCGCTGTTATCAACGCTCACTAATTACGAGCTCAGCTAGCGAGGGTTTATTTTGCGATGTTCTTGTTTTCTACTCAAATCTTAACATGTCTTCGTAATCTTGAATTTTCATATCGTGTGAACTAGATTACAGTTCAATTGTTCCACCTCTGTTCTAACTATGAGGACCAAATGAAAGATGGTATCCCCGTGGGGATGGGGAAGAAGTCGCAAGCGTACTAGTTATTTCACCTCTTGTGGTTTTAAGCGGTATTGCTTAGTCGATGTTGACGTGTAACAATGTATCTAAGAGTAAAGAGGGGGTGTATTTTCAAACATTCATCCAGGTTTAAAAGATTTAAATTTTTGCTCCTGTTAAGATAATAATTACGCAATGCAATATTACCTATTGAATAAAGTCAGAGAGTTTAGTAGAGACTCAATCTCTTATTGAGATATTTCAATACGGGAAGTATTGACAAGTTCAAGTTCACGGTTTGACATATTTTCTACAGCCTTACTTTCATTAAATTTCTCATATTTTTATTTCCTAACACATCGTCAGCTTCTGAATGAAGCATTAACTCACGAAGAAGTTGCGTGGGCAGGAGAGAGTTTCGCAGCAGTTAAACAAAAGTACAAGAACAGTTTGCTCATGTAGGCAGCGAATTGAGGTTATGGACTTAAGAAACAGCATCTTTCGCCGCACTGAGATATCACCACTTTGATAGGTTAACTTTTTGTGAGTAGGTCTAGATATTGGCTCTTTCTTCGCCGTTAGGTTTTTATTGTTGATATTGTTATTGACATACTTTATATACGAGCACTCAAAAGGACAGCTTTTCAACATCGAGATATAAGTACTAACGTACCTTTTCAACAATATTTTCTTTCGCCGAAGAAGATAGACATTTAATATCAAACAGGTAATAAGGAATGGGCAAATAAACAAAATTAAAATCGGAAAATGTAATCATATCAAAAGTTATATTGTCAAAGGAACATAATTCATTAATTAGTCTGGAATTAGTTACTATCAGAGTAGGGTTCTGTAATGAAATTTTTGGGGTTTAAAGGACTCCATTTTTTAGTCCTTCGTGTCTTTGCTCAAGGCGATATAACCTTTCTTTTCGAGCAATGTGAACTCTTGACTTCCAGAGTTATCTCGATTATACCCATGCATGGTGTAAAGGTCCTAGAATAACCAATCTCGGACTAAAAATAAACTGTCAAGTTGTATTTTATGTCGTTTGCTGTGCTGGAGAATTAGGTAAAAGGAATCTACGTGTATCTTGTAATGTCTGGCACTTCAGTTTTGCCAATGCAACGGTAAATGTAAAATACATGTATGTAATACGTCCGTAAACACGTGTATATCACGTGACCCATTTCATTTTATTTTCGTGATGATTCTTAAAAAGATAGGAGATGAAAATTCACAAAGATATCGTTCCCCATCTGAATGTACCCTGAGACAGTTGATTTTATAATTTTACACTGATATTATCGCGGACACTAAACATTATAATGTATACAGGTACTCACGATTTCGACAGTTGATTTTGTTCACAAAACTATGCAAATAAGACTATTGACATTTGATATGCAGCAAGGAGCAGCTTCATGTAGTGATATAAATGGCAATATAATTTACAGCATATTCGAGACGCGCAGCGCAGATGTAACTAATTTTGCAAGGTCTGAAGAGGCGTGGATTAGTTATTAGTCCTATATGATACGGCACACGCATTACCAGGCTATGAATAGACGGATCTCAAGATTAAGACTATATTTAACCATCTTAAAAATGGATATGATTAAACTTTACGATGTTTTCGTCTTATTCATGTTATTACTAAAACTCGGTACATATTTCTGAGCTTTTGAAGGTTTCCTAAGTATTCAAATTTAACTATCATAACCTATAGATCTCAGGAACGTGCCGTGCAACGATAGGCAAATTGTTTGAACATTACAGTCCCGAACAGGATAGACCTGTTTTTAAATCCTACATGCATCATGAATCCTTCATGAATTTTCACAAAATATGACTTGAAGGAAACCTACAAACCTGAGAGTTTTCATAAAGTTCTCAAAGGTCTGAAGTCTGCTAATCCGAACTCGGGCAGCGTGGTTGACTATGGTCCGTCACATTGGAACGCAACAGTGGGACTGTTTGGGTAGCGATGACAATGAGATAGCAAATTATGCTTTAGTTTAAGTTTTATCCTAGAACGCCTAGACCCGCCTTGCCGTGAACCGTGACCTGTGGCGTGCCAACCCGACGCGTAATACATGCGGGTTATTATTAATCTGTCCACCCTCTAAAATGTAATTAGTTTGCGCCACGACGTACGACGTACGGTCAAATTTAGCTGAAACTGCATTAACTAAAGTTACGTAATGGAGGGTGTCGAGTATGGACTTGAAGGTTTAGCGCCATGCTTTATCTACCCCCGGGTATTTTACGCTTGCAGTTGGGATATTATAAAGGAGATACGAAATTGCATTGCGCCTCATGTTTTTACAGGTGGGGAACTTGCTGTAATGTACGAGTACTATACATTACCAATTACGAGTCAACAAAACCACATAAAGCTATCGAGTATCTATCCAGTCTAAACTGCATATTTAAACTATTGATCTTCAAAATTTTTACTTTGGCCAGTGAGGCCAGTTTGGCAGCAGGCGGTAGGTTTGGTCAAATATAGACAATACACAAAGAAAAGAGAATACACATTGTATATCTTGACCGACTACAAAAAAACTCAACATTCAAATTTCGTCTTGCTGGAAATCTTATCCAGGACGGCAATATAGTACAGTAGTATAGAATAGTAGTATAGTATAGTAGTATAGTATAGTATAGTAGTATAGTAAAGTAGTCCAGTATAGTACTTAGTAACCATTTCGCTATTTGCGTCGTCAAACGTAAAATATCATTTATGTTAAGTGTATAATCCATGATTAAACATAACTATGTATGACATGAATATAAATGACCTTAAAAGGGCATTCAAATAATTGTAACTAAAATTGTTAATGTCATTAAATGATAACCACAGTATTGAAAATGATGGAATTATTGAATTACATTTAACATAAACATATTTTAATTAAAAGTATGGACGGATTGCGGTGTCAGTAAAAATATCAATGAAACATTTCATCCTCTTTTATATTGTAAACTAGTGAATGCTAGTAGGCAGAGGTGGGAAAATGAAATGATTACAGATTACAATTTCATTCGTTGCATTTTGGTCAAAATACAAACATAATTATGGATTACGATTACATCTGGAGACACGGTAATGACACACAACCACTTTGCACTGGAGTTGCGTGTGGAGTATGTTCTAGGCCTCTTCAATAATAAGAGACCCGTGCGTAGCGGGTCTATCAATGGATAGAAGCATAGCCAAGCCATATAATAATTATTGGCAGGAACAACGAAATAACCGTATCAATACAATAAGCAGTCATAAGCGTCACACAATTCCGAACGGTAATGACATTCCGGTACGCTAGTCATCACAGTCGCGGAACGCGTCATAAATTTCACATCGCAGTTTACGGAGCGCTCTACTAGCAGATGCCACATAATATCATTAGAGCTGAAATTAATGGCTCGGCCTATCCAATTAGCGGCACCTCGTCACACGATATGGCTTATTTACGGGGCGAAGTGGAGCCGACTAGTGTAGTGATTCGATTATGTTGACGGTGAGTGTCTGTGGCCACAACTCTGCTAAATTATTTGTTTGTTTGTTCAATTTCGTGATGAAGAAGAATAGGTAAAGGGTAATAAATATTCGGTAACACACTCGTACCCCCGCTCAAGCAGTTTCTGAGTCGCGGGTGTCATGGACAACATAAACACATCACTAACACCCATGACCTGAGAACAGACGTTATTGTTTTCAAAAAAAATCAGACGCCTATCTCTTGAAAGATTTTTACGTGTTCAGTAAAGATGAAACTATTTATTACACCAGTGATAGCTATTATAAATTGATAACATATCATTACCGTTCCGAAAAGCGAACCGATTTTATGAACTTCCATTATTTACGTTAATTATGCTGATAAAGAGCTGCATTTTATTATTGAATTATGAACAGAGCTCCCTTATAAACTTATATTGAGAAATATTTATGGTAATGAGCATGAATGAGCTTAATAAATGCGGTGTTTAAGATTTATTAAAGTGATTCAAAAAACTTTGTAAGTACTGTATAACTAGCTGTTACCCGCGGTTTAGCCTGCACGAAAGTATTTTTAAGTAATATTCAAACAAAGCTTTCATCCCTTGCTTTACTCCTGAGGCAGAATATAACAAAATCGGTTCTTAGCTCACATGTCCTACTCATAAACTATACTTATACGTCCCTGCCAAATTTCATTTGATAGTTCAAGTAGTTTTTGAGATTTAGTGTTTAATCAGTGAGTGAGCGAGTGAATGATCCTTTCTTTTTATATAATAACTAACTGACCTGGCAAACGTTGTCCTGCAACATATTTTATATTCTAAATATTCTATGGCTTCAATGGCTTGCAATTCAATGTCTTAGTAAATTTCGACAACAGTACAACCTACCAGTTAAGAATCTAAATCATTCAAAGACCTCCAAACAAACAAAATTCATCATAATCGGTATAACCATATAATAGGAGTTCATCAACACACGGATAGAAGATAAGATTACTATTGATATACTACACTGCAGTTTACGAAGCTTGTCTCAGCAATAGAATCTGTAATAGCATCTATACTGAAGCTATTACAGTATTGGAGGAGTTAGTATCCGTCAGCGGTCAATCGTCCAGCCATCGCCCGCCAGACGTTACTTGGCGGTCGATCACTTGCGATTGACACAAACCGCCGTTGTGCGGCCGCCTGCACTGTTACGTCACTAATGATATTGTATTGGTTTACTCACGTCACGGCTCAAATGGTACAGAGGTTACTACCGTTAAAGGACTGCCGAGGGTTTGAATATCAGCGAGGCGGAAATTTCAATGATCAATTAAATTTATGTTCTCGGCCTTGATCTGTATTTTTGTCCTTTTCTGTCAATAAATACATTTCTTACCTTAATGCTGTAGATAAAACGTCATGTAAAGAGAAATAATGAAATCGCCACATCTACTCTCCAAATCTACTTAAAGTTTTTGGAAAACCAACCGCTAAATGGGGATAACAGTTTGTATGGTACAAAGTAAACAAGTAAAGAAATTATTGTGTATTGATGTCAACGCTTTATATCGGTAGCTGTTATAAAGCATAGAAAATATCTTCAATATGAGTGCACATCCGTTTGGTGGTCTCAGGATTTAGACTGAACAAAATTGTGAAATAGTTACAAGATGGCGTCGGTTGACATGTGCTCTAGTCAATTATTAGGATCGGATTAGGTCAATTATTATGCATTGTATCAAGCATATTATAACTTATGGCATTTCTAATTGTAACAGATAACTATGACAATATCGAACATCACCAGAACAGTTAAAATTGCATCATACTTAGGGCAAAGCGGCGGGAAACAGATAGTAATAAATATGTCAACAGAATCATTATCATCGTCTCTTCTATACAACAATAGTGTGTTTACAATTCCGTTTACGACCATAATTTTGGGTTTAAGTCTAAACACAGTATTTGTAACAGCACGAAATTTGGTACGGCGCCAACTCGCGTAGTTAAGCGTGCAGTAAGGGACACACTAACTAAATTGTGCAGTCGTCGATTTTTGGTACACTGGCGAGCAACGAAAATATAAACGTCATATTTTTTAAATAATTTATCGATATTTATGTTAACAGAATATTTATTAATGACGGAATTAAATATATGTATGTATATTTGTAATGAGAATGTTGACGATTCCGTAGCCCAGTCGGTAGTGGCACTGCCTGCAAAGCGAGGGTACCCCGGTTCATAGCCCGGTCGGGGCAAATATTTATGTGGCGCCACCAGATATGGTCCAAGCCACCTGTGACACGGAGAATTCTAGTGCAGGAGTAGGAGTGTATTGACGTTTAATTTGTTATAGCTCTTTCTTGCTTAACTTGATAACACAAACTTTGTGAATCTAGCAGGTATTTATAGCAATAGACATAATATAAAAAAATTATGTTCCTTTGGAATAAACAATCTTTTATATGTATTTTTATTTGACATCACCTACACGACCACAGCTAAGCAAATGTTAATTATTTGCAAAAAATACAAATTCAATAATATTATACTGCATCCGTATTCAGTATTCAAGATACCTTTCTAGGTATTTCTATATGAAAATAAAATACAATACTGCCTTTGTTTTACCAAAAATAATGTACCATTTGCCAGATGGAAATATTTCCCGCAGTCTATAACATCCCGGCTCCATTACATCATCGTTCGCTAGCAGAACGGCAAGATTTTCCCCGTTCATCGGAGGATATTTTGTGACATTTTCCTGGTATTTCGTTAATCAGACGAGTATGCCGATAAAAGCCCGTCATTCTTGTTTACGAGGCTCGTTAAGTTGTAGAAACTTCTCGTTGATGTCCTTTGATCAGCTTACAGAATATGTCGCCAAAGTACCAACTCCTTGTAATCTTTTGATTTTGATTTCATTATTAATTAGCGCAAAAAATATTGCGAAAAATCCGTTAAAAATACCTACTCTAGTTCTGATGGGTTAGTTGTTCCTATATGGTTTTAATTTATATTTGACAATGCTTAGTACTCACTCGTAGAGGACTTAAACCAACTTTTTAATTTAGTTTCGAATTCTATGATGAATGCAGTTAATTTTATGTATTAGCCACTAAGAAACGTCGATACGTTACCGCTAGTGGTAAAATTTCTTGGGCGCTTCCGTGCTTCGGAAGGCACGTAAAGCCGTCGGTCCCGATTGTTACCATCTGGTAGCAGTTAAGCCATGTCGGAAGCCTTCGGGCGAATTAAAAATTCCCGACACTTGGGTTGGCCTCCACCAATCCGCACTTGAGCTTCGAGGTGGAGTATGCTCGAGGCCTCCTCCGGTGTGAGAAGAGATCAGTAGTGTGCTCAGTAGTGGGACATCAATGGTTGAAGCCAAAAGTTTTATTTATTTATGTCACACAATTTACACCAACATAACAGTTACCTCAAGCACCTCTAGCTTATTAAAAAATACAAACAACACAATCAATAAAGCAGTTTTTAAAATTAACGCATAGACAAGCACTAAAAATTCTAGAAAATTATCTTAAAATTATCTTGACCATAGATTTGTGTATGAGTTACTTCTCTGTTTTATACCTAACTCTAGAAGCATGAATTCCTAGAAGTACTAATTACTCATATTTCATTTAATTTAAATTTCCTGAAATTTCCCCTCGTTTTGCACTTGCACTGTGAACTTTCAGTAATGTAAGAACTTTCAGTAATAATGTAGGAACATGATATTATTTACAACCAAATAGCAGTAGGCAACTTTATTCAGACTTCATACTTGGGGCAATTTATTTGCCCGGCTGTGCACTAGCCGCGTGCGTTGCCAATAGTATAAGAGTTATAGGATAATTTATTGTGTGTTCTATGAACTCTATTCTGTACAAATATAATATTGCTACTTGAACTATATGAGGGGAATTTTAAACTAGAAATTGGCGCACGGCACCGGACTTTACACAACTGTGAAGCGATGAATGGTAATGATAAATTTTAGTTTCTGTTTATGGTAGGTAATGATAAAATATTTAAATCGTAATGACAGAGGTTTTATTTAATTTTGTGACCTATGTACACGTACAAGTTGGTCCGCAGAAATACTGAACTTCCAAGACAGTTAACAGTACGATTATGTTTTTACTGAACAAGAATAAGATAAATAGATGTATGTAAAAGTCATAAATATCGGCTCACACGTTTGGTCTCTAGAGCGCTAGAAAGGAACAAACAGAGATAGACTGTTGAGAACATTATTGGCTTTGCGTCATGAAGTCGACTAAAAAAAGTCCGGTACCACTATTTAACATAGAAGTCAAGCCTCATTCTTTATTACTATGTACGAGCTCAGCCCAAACTGTCGTGTCTAAAGAACTCAATTTAAATTTGTGTAGCACGAAGGAGCTCGGTTTTTCATAAAAAGGTCGCCGTGAATTTCAAGAATGTTCTGAGGAATAAATGAAACTTTATTGCACGAACAATAAATGAAAAAAGATTTAAATTCGTGTTGCTTATGAGATTTCCAGTTGAGGTAAAAAAATGCTATTAGAATCACTAATTAAGCGAGAACTACTATTAGCTGTTGTATTTTAGCGATCAAAATCATAATAAGAATTGAACGAAGAAAGAAAGAAATTATTTTTCCGCCGACTTGTTACGTATGTAAGTAATCGTAATAAAACTAAGATTGTTTGACGATTTGTTTTCATAACGAGACACACAAAAAAAGATATAGTACCTACTTATAAAAAAAGTACGGAACCCAACACCAGGCGCTGCCAATTCTAACTTACCCCATTCCTAAATCAGTTACCATCAAAGTAGTATTTCAATTTAATTTTCATTTTAATACGTCCCAAAGAACTTTAAACGTACAAAGTTTTTTAGAGGCTTCATCCATTTCGATTTAAGTTTATTTCCAACATTTTACAAATTCAGTGTTCAAGTTTTTCTATCTGAAAGCAAGACAGAAAAACTCAGCCTTTGACAGTTTTAAACTATTCATTATAATTAATGATTACAGTCATTAAAAGAAAAATCTTTTTACGTAATTGTGTCAGTACCTACCTACGCTTTGTAAATGCATAAAGATTGTCTTGCTAACTTTATTTTATTTATGATTTTAAAATGACTTTATTTTATTTAACCGACTTCAAAAAAGGAGGAAGTTCTCTGTTCGACTGTATATTTTTTTATGTATGTTCACCGATTTCTCCGTTAAATGTGAACCGATTTCGATTCTTATTTTTTTATTTGAAAGAACGTACTTCCGAAGTGGTCCCACTGCCACCAAGTCAGGATCTTATGGTGGAATTCCAGGGAAATTAAGGGAAAAACTCAAATGTTTTTATTACTTGTAATGAACGTATACCTACAGTAGATAGCTTATGTCGACACATGGCGGCGGCTTGTGTCGATCCCAAGTGATTGGCCGAGTAGATAGTAACAGCGAGCGCGGCCGGTGACGGCTTGCGGCAAATACTGAGTGAGCGTTTCGGTGCTTCGGGAGGCACGTAAAGCCGGCGATCCTTGTTTTTATACAGTACTTACATTCTAGATAAAAAAAATGTGGAAACACTATAATGTTATTTCAAGCTCCAAATATCAACGAAAACTGCATCCAAACAAGCGGTTTCTGAGTTCAGTAAAAAATTCAGGCAAACTGACAAACAGAAAAATCCACGCACAGACTACAGTTTTATTATATATATTATTATAACACTAACGAAATATATTCAAGAACTCAATATTTTCTGTTGCCAGCTCCCGTTCAGTCTGATGAAAATACCTCATCGCCTCTATGAGTCGAATTCATTGCAGCCATTAGGGAATTGGCGCGGGAACTTCGCCTTCCCTCTTCATATTATTAATATATAGTTCGTGCTTTGAGAACCACTGACCCACTTTATCTTTTGTAAGGAATTTACCAGTGTTGTGTTTTATCATGAAACTTTACAGGTATTGGGCACGATATTACAGTGGGGTAACTTTGACAATGGGACTATCCGATTAATTATAAATTAATCGCAAATTTAACACCTTGGTTGATTTTGTACGGCTTTCCGTAAGGAATATAGGTAATTTTAGCAATATAATTAATTATTAATTACAATTACAAGTAATTAATATAAATGTTATAATGGAAATTTTTTATTCTTTTCCGCCTGGCTAATTAACCCCGCTGTGCTTCCAGGCGTCAAACGAACGAAATGTCGTGTTGGGTTGAGAGATTACTCTAGTTAAATTAAATCGCATTAGTCGTATTATTAAGTATAACTCAAAAACTATTCCTCAGATCTCTTTCAAAATGAGACCACAGTCATGTACAGCACAATCATAAAAAATGGTATACCCAGAAAAAAGGCATGAGATTATACACATAAAAAATACAGTGTAATTGAGAACCTCCCCCTTTTTTTACTCGGTTAAAAAAGGGTCAACACTAGCACACTTATTCCGAATACTTATGACTTCTAGAATTATTAAAAATAATTAAATCATGCAATTTATAACGTACTCTGCCGGTCCAACTCAGTTTATTAAGTTTTCCAGTTCCATTAAGCTTTACTGGTCGGTGGAAAATTGCAGCGAAATCTAATTAAGTTGACTGCCACCTTCGGTTGAGGCAGGATGCTCAGGGAGCTAAGCGAAATATAAAATAATAAAATATATTGATTTTCACTCCCATCACTGTAGTATATGTCATTTATCTATAAATATAATACTTTTTATGTCTGTGTGTGTCACTGAACGCCTCCTATACGGTTGAATCGTTTGACGAACTTTTTGTGTGTTTGAGTCTGTGGATGGTGATGGAGTCTGTGAACCAGAGGCGCTGTTGTTGCAATTAACTAAGAGATCAGCCAAACTGTTGGAGACATCGGAGTTGTGAACCATAGAAAAAGTTATTGCATGTGATGAGAATTTCCTAAAGGTACTTAAAAACTTGTGGTCTGCAGTAAGTCAGGTAGAATCCTGTGGGTCATTATTATACCAACCATAGAAAAAGTTATTGCATGTGATGAGAATTTCCTAAAGGTACTTAAAAACTTGCGGTCTGCAGTAAGTCAGGTAGAATCCTGTGGGTCATTATTATACCAACCATAGAAAAAGTTATTGCATGTGATGAGAATTTCCTAAAGGTACTTAAAAACTTGTGGTCTGCAGTAAGTCAGGTAGAATCCTGTGGGTCATTATTATACCATACTATCTCGGTTAGAATATAAAATAATTATGTTGCTTGAGCTGAAGCTGGCCCGTTCGTATGTTGTTACAACAAGGATATTTATCGAGTCGAATTTACATTACTTACTTATGTTACATATTTCTTTAAATATCTTCCACAAACATCGAACAGTTACAGTTAAAAAAATATGCCTTTTAACTACATCAATTATAATACATAAGTAAATAAATAATTAAAGACGCATTAAAGTTGCAGATGTATATGTAGCAAATAGTCTATGTTTAACTAAGAACACCGCCGCCTTTGTATGTGAGTGAGCTACGTGTTCATAATTTGAATGCTCTGTGTTTGCGTGTGCCCTTTTGTGCCTCTAATTAGCAAAGACGCTCTACAAAACTGTAACGACTGTAGGTGTTGATAATTCGAACGCGGGATAAAAACACAAAACAAAGGCGTGCAATTTCTCTTCTGCATTCAGATGTTATATCGGTGTCAGTGTGAATGAAACTTTACTGTTTTACGTGCTATAGCTTAAATTAACTTTGATGCTATTACTCTGTAGTAGAGATGTCACATTCACTTTCGCATTTCCATAACATTCGAATGAATGTGAAGCGAATGCGAATGTAGATGCGAATCTTAAAAATGATGCGAATCATTCGCATAATTATGCGAATGCGAATATTCGTGACATTCGTACTCTGTAGGTGGCGGTTAAAATCTATTTTATTAACAGCAGCAGGACCCCTGTACATTTTTTTATTTCATTTAAGTAAGATTGGTTATCGAAAAACTACATTTTTTAGCTATTGTCTGTCTATAAAAAATAATGACGAGAACAAATTATTTGCCTGGTACATCAATGTCTGCTCCGACCGTGTATAGAATTGAGTTATGTCAAGCACTAACAAGAGTACGTACCTACTTTTAACATTGGATCTTGTGGACATTGCCAAAGCTTTATGGATTCATCCGAAGCTTGTTTCTACCCAGCAAATGTATTTTTTGTAAATTGCGTTGTCTTAAAGGCTCAAATTATTATCCAAGCTGTAACACAAACAATTCCCTCAACACAATTATCTACGCATTATAATACAGTGTCTGTTTCACTTAAGAACATCGCCCTTTGTCGGAAAGAGGCTTTGTCGCCGGATTAACTCTGAGTAGGGCAATGCAAAAAGTGTCGCTTTTCCATCAACTGACACGGCCTTCTAACTTTTTTCTAATTTCCGGCTCGCAGATTGTGTTCAGACTTTAAAAGGACTTTGTACAGAATTGAAGAATTGATTTGAATTTACCGGACCATTTAAAATTATGTTCCGGGCGAATTAATTTCGTTTAATCAGAGTGCTTGAGTAAAAGGTTTCGATATAAATGAAATTCCTAAAGAGTTAAGTACTCCTAAAAGAGTAAGAGGTATTCAGAAATGGTGAATAGAAACAACATGAATACTTTGTGATCATAGTACTGCTGGATTGGCCAATGGAGCTTGGCCACAGAACGTATCTATAATGACGTTTATGAACAATAAGATCAGCTATGAGTTGGTGTAGGCGTATCATTTGGGTATGTACTTGTGATTTTAATACAAACATACAAAATATTATGGGGATATAAATAGTAAGAATTACACGCAATAAATACAAAATGTCCCGGCATCATCGATCAAAAAGGTTGAGTAATCTTTGAATAGATTTTTTTCGTTTTAATCAGTTTTGTACATAATATTTAAGTTTTTTTTTACTGGAGCAAAAGTCGCTGATTTTTCTTATTTTTTCACTGGCAACGCATGAACTTGTAGATTTACTAATTTTCTTAGGTGACGGTGAGCAATTACCAGATGCCTTGTCTACTATTTTGTAGGCTTTTTGCTTAAAGAAATTTATTTTACCAAAAGTGTTTAGCCATTCAAGTAGGCATTCCATTAAACCTTTCTTTGTTTAATAACTTTAATATTTTACTCTTCTTTGTATGTGTGCGTTGATCATGGTTTAATAACAATAATTGCTATTGTTGTAGACTTCCACAATTTTTGACTTGACAGAACTACCATTTGGCCTTAGATCGTCAAAATAAACAATTTAATTTTCTATTCAAATAACTTGCCAAGTGAATAGCGTCAAACAGCCACCATTCCGAAGTTTAGCGAGTCGATCGCAAAACGACACTCTGGCTTTGTGAAAGCCCTTTGCCTGTCTCAAAGCTAATCCTTCGCAGCGCCACCGCCGCTTTATAACGAACAAAAGATTTAAGTGAAATGTCAACGAGAAAAAGGCTTTATGAATACCACGTTGACATCCGGAGGGAACGCAAACTATTGGTTCAAACGAAGAAGTTAATACATTTTTATTTCGACGCAGTGTGACGCAATGCTTACCTGAACCATGATCGAAGTACTATAGGTTCAATTCCCAGCGAGACGATAATTTTAATGATAAGTTTGATTTTCTTTTCTCGGTCTTGGCGTATGTTTTGTCTTGTGTGTTTACCAAGAAAAAAGTTGACAATCAACTGATTAAAAAATCCGAGAATTTGTTCTCTCTCTCCTTTGGTTTGATGTTGGCATCAAATTTGTATAATGAGATAAATAGACTATTGTTACATTTGAAACATTGGATTTACTCAACGTCTTGCAGCTTAAGATACGTCCATCAAACCGAGCTGGTCTGCGATGAAGTAAATTATTTACGAACACTACTATATTTCTATAGAAAATTTCATTTTCTTAATATAATGTTGAAGATGACTAGTTTACTACAAAACACAAAAGAACATCGATTAAGATAAAGAAGAACACATAGTCTAACAAGAAATATAAAAATATTGTTTATGGAATCTTTTTTAACTTAATAATCGATAAGCGAATAGTCGAGTCATCTGGGTCCCAATTCTGCTATTTTATAAATAAACAGTTGAAGCATTTATGAATTAACAGACTGGGGCTCTGATGAGAAGTGTTCACCGTTTTCCATGGACATTAGTAATACCCAAAGAGAATATAACTACTGGTAATACCTACCAAATGCCTTATGGACACTGACGGACAAGACAGAAGGTAGAAGAAAGTGAACTCTAAAGTTAATCAAATTTGTATTCTAACTCAAGGGATCATGGAATATTTTCGCGTTTAAATTAAATAAAGTTAAAAACTATCAGTCATCTAATAAGCCATGTCATCGTGGCATCAGCTGCGGTGTTTATCATGTCGTGTCAGTCATCAAGTGGTCAGTGTCGGATTAATACGTCAGTTTCGTCAAACTTGACGGGTCAATCCATCAGTTTTCCAATAAATCAATTAAAGTATGTTGCTGGTGTTAACAGTGTACTTAAAATATATACATAAATGTATGTATTTTTGTGCAATTTTATACTGAAAATTGTGGGACATGAAAGATTGGTTATTGCAAATATTTTTAGCAGTTTACTTTAAAGGACTCTTAACTCTTCATCATATCATGGGAAAAGTGGTTATTCCGCTCTTTGTGTGTTTACCAACCTTACGAGTATCACTATAGTCATGACATCAATCAAAATTGAACAAGGCGAAATAGACGCCATATTGTGAAAAAGGAAAGTCGAGTGTCAAACCACTATGTTAAGTAGTCTGACTCTTATTGAATATCATCTATAATTCTATAGGTCTCATACAGATGAACATCTAGGATCTATATAAATTAATAGTTAATAACCATTCTCCACTAGCAGTTTTAAGTTTTATTACATTTTGTTACGGTAGAAATGGTCATAGCCGTTGGGCTAAGTGATCGATCGAGCTAAGCGACAGCGAGCGCGGTCAGTAGTTCGATGGGTGACCGCTAGTGGCAAACGTTTCTTAAGCGTGTCAGCACTTCAGGAAGTAAGTAAAGCTGTCGGTACTAATTGTTATCGTAAGATGCAGTCGTTAAGTCATGTGTGAGGCTTACGGGTGACATGAATCCTTCTGATACTTAGGTTTTCCAATAACTCCTCATTAATTCTCATTAAGATGATGAGGAGATACCCGTGCTCAGTAGTGTGTCATGAATGGGTTGAGCTAAAATAAGCCATATTGAACATGGTAAGGGCACTACACGAATGATAAGCATTTCATGGTCCAGCTTCCACAGAACAAGGAGAGCGTACTGATAGGTCAATGTCGTAGGTACACAGACATCGTTCTGTAATCCTTTAATTGGCTTCATGTTTTCTTTCCAAATCTATGTTTCTTTTTACTACACAACTCATGAGCCAATTACACTAATTACTATCTACCATATTATATGAAATACATTGCCAACATGTTTTAATTACACAATACATTTGTTACTGTTTTCCCCAGATTTTTTGGTACGATGAACACTTTTCGACACAGATTTACGTCGACCAATATTTCAACTTAACGAATATCATAAATACAATATAATTTGACCATTACAAACAAACCGTTGTGTAAAACGAGGATAAGTTAACGTGATCCTGAATTAATATTAGCCTTCTGTAATCAACTCTGGTATAGAAGACGGTGCGGTTAACGACTAAATTGTAGGGGTCGATGATTTTAATTAAACTCAACTTTAGAAACGAACGGTTAAATTGTCCGGTCGAGTAACAGATGGGGTATTTATACAACTTGGGTCATGTAGATATTGATAGAATTGACCTGTGGCTACGGGGAACGCTTTTTATCCGTCTACGCGACGAAAAGAAGGGTAATGTTTGATAGTCTATATAACAAAGTTTGTTTTTCTTTCGGCGCTTTAGAAACCAAACGCGTAGACCGATTTTGATGATTCATACGTCATTTGAAATCGCTTCATATTTCGAATGTTATTATGGATAAGACAGCAATTAAAATAAAATATGGCGACAAACAGTGCAATCGTAGACGGAGAGGAGTATAGACCAGTGGATGCCATCTATCGCACTCACACAAGACAAGGAACAACTTACGCCAATGATGCAAACAAAACGAGATAGAATGTTTTGTTTCACTTTGCGTGTCGGTTATTTTCTCCGGGTTCCTGCCGGTTTGTACCTCTGGTTTACAAATATTATTTGCGTATTAGAATTTAATTATCACTTGCTTCGGTGAATGAAAACATCGTGAGGAAACCTGCACACCTGAGAGTTCTCCATAGTCCGCCAATCCGCACTTGGCCAGCGTGGTGGACTATGGTCTGTACCCCTCACGTTGTGAAAGGAGACTCGTGCCCAGCAGTGGGACAGTCGTGAGTTGGGATGATGACAATGATATAAGTTTTGAAAATTAGAGCTTAGATTCTTAACCAAGTTCACCTGTTTAGAAGAGTAATATTATATAGTTATGTAATATTATATAGTTATTTTATTTATTATGACATGATGATTATTTTATTATTGTACTATTGAATTATTATATTTATGATTTTTACCAACTATGGCTAATTTAGCAACTTGTGTAGGTACATAATTTTATTGTAATAATGAGATGTAATAATGATTTAATTCACATTCATGTATATTATGATATGAAATAACTAACGCATTAGGTTAAGCCTGTTATGTTAGTTGTAAATTATGGAATAAATAAATAAATAAATAAATGTTCAAACATCTTTGCTATCTCTGTTGTAGGAAGTTCAGAGTTATCCTATTAATATTATAAATGCGAAAGTTTGTATGGATGTATGAATATTTGTTACTTTCTTTTCCCTCTCTCTTCTCTCACTCTTTCACGCAAAAAGTACCGAATGGATTTTGCTGAAACTTTACAATAATATAGCTTACACATCAGAATAACACATAGGCTATAAATTATAAAGATATAGTGTGAATTACCAAAAATGTATAACTAACTTTTTGCAAACTGAAGGAATAAGTTTTCCGAAGCGAAGCGAGGGCGGGCCGCCAGTTTATAATATTCAAAATGTTTTTCCGTCGACACAGTCACTCGCCGGCCGTGTGACCTCGACCTATTACTAGATTAACGCCAGTCAATCACGTTTCACTTGACCTCATATTAGCCTCCAATCCGCTCACGACCGCAACTGGGTATATATGTTCTGGCTAATGTGTCTCCAGCTATGTACTACTCTGGGTGTAGTATTCCACTAAATACTGTTACCTAAAATTATTGACGTTTATGTCTAGATATCAATAGATATTGTATTTGTAACTGACGCGGCACTAAAGATATTTGAGATAATGTGTGCATTAGGACTGGACCTCGACCGATATAAGATGTTGGATTGATACCAAACTTTAAATCTTTTTGTACTATTTGGTACTTCATTCAAATGTTTGGTACCTTGATAAATAAAGCCAAAAAGGTCATTAGGTATTATTAGATACTCATACTTCGCTACTGAAACCCTATGCTTACGTCCCTACAATCGATAAAATGCTTAGATGGGATTCTTTAAGTATCAGTGTAATTTGTGAACCGAATGAAATCAGCGAAGCTAATGAAATAATCAAAATGTTATCTCAATTTTTCTTTAATACAACCGTGAAAACCGCAAATCAGTAAAGTCGTTTCTGAGATTGCAAAAACAAAAAAAAAATTGAAAAAAAAATTATATTCTATCAACATACTTCGATCAGTTACAGTAACGCTACGGTTTTATTGATTTCAATTAATACTATATTATAGTGATACTGCAAGTGAATGACCTGCGTAGCGGATTACCGTAGCGGCTACGGCGTAGAGCCAGCGTAGGTTAACTCAGCAAAGTGACTCCATGGTAATGAGTTTAGCGGCGTCGAACGGCGTTACGAGTACCTACTAATACCTATATCCGCCTCCATATACAGCATGATCCTGTTTTAAACTTATTTAATAGAGTAAAATATGTTTTCCGATTATTGTTCTCACAAAGCACAAATCATAATTTTGCACAACTCATCAGATAAAAACAAATTGATTTTATCTAAATAATCAATCATTGGATGATATTATTATAATTGTAATGATCATTTGAAGCTACTTATGTACAGTTATAAGTTATGGTTTGAAGTAAAAAGTAAGTGCCTATTAGCACAAGAATTTGCTTCCGAAGTAAATTAATAGTAGTGAGTTATTTGAAGCAGATTGAATGAGCCACTTACTTATCACTGAGGTCTTAGAAACACTTCAATATAAGGCGTTGATCTCAACTTGTGAGAAACTTCAAATTGTTATAATTTATCTGACGTCGATGGGTTTCGATACCTCTATGGACAGAGATATTGTTTCACGATTTCGCACTTTAATTCTCTATTCTTGGCTGACAATGTATCGGAGATGCGTTTGGTGATACTGGTGTCCATGGAGACGGTGATCACCTATCATCAGGTGGGTTGTCACTCTCTTGTTGGCTTTTTACAGTAGAATTTATTAGTAAGTTCTGCAGCAAGATATACATGTATATTGTATAGATAGCAGACTGGCAGTTACTAAAGAAGCTGAGAGTGACGTTTTTATTGTATCGATTGGATTATCTCATTGGATTCAATGGATAATAACATTGTATAATAACATTACGAGTATTGTTTATTTACCACCAAAAATATCTTATTTCCATTCCATATAGTTTGTTCAATAAATATGACAAAATTATTAGCACCTTGGCTAAAATAAAAATATAAAATCCTATAAAATAATTATTATAGTTGAATAATACCATAATTCTTGAATAATATTTATAAATAATAGGGCTTTTGTTGAAAATTGCATTTCTAGATTTAAGTTGTAAAAAGATTGAAACAACTTAGAATTAAATCTTAAAAAAAGTAAGACTATAAAAGTAAACCAGCATTGACGATTGAACATATATTATTATATAATTGATATTCCATAATAATATATGTAACACGTGCTGTGCCCGCGACTTCATCCGCGTGGAATTTACCAAAATAAATCTAAAATAAAAGTAGCCTAAGTTACTCCTTATGACATCAGCAATCTGCCAGTAAGTCTCGTCAAAATCGGTCCAGCCATGCCAGAGATTACCTCAAACGAACAGACCGACAGACAGTCAAAAATTGTAAAAAATGTTATTTTGGTGTATATACCGTGTATATATCCATTGCATTTAGTAAAAAGCGGTTATTTTATATTACAAACAGACACTCCAATTTAATTTATTTGTATAGATTACACATAGCAGTCGACTGTAACTAATTTTTCAAACTACAACATAAATTATTCAGCACATCAAAGAAGTTATTAAGGGAAGTTAAATTTGATTGGAGCTTTTAGATATTGAAACTCTGAAAAGGGAAATTAAAAACATGATACCAATTTATTTGCGTACCCGAACATAAAGGACGGTTTAAAATAATCGGATTCAATATTTCCACTGGTTTCCAATCTTCAAATGTCATATACTTCATTAAAAAAAATATAATATATTTCTTGTATTTTATTTTACAAGACAAACTCTCATGATAAAATTAAAACATACTTACTTTGATCTAAAACATATCACATAACTCACTGTCACACAAATAGTTATACACTTCCAGGTATACGATAAACAAAATACATCGCGGATTGATCGTACGACGGGTCGTGCGACAATCGTCGACGCGAGTGCTCCGCGCGCGGACTGACGGCAATCTGCTTCCCGGCTTTCAACATACAAGAACATACTACGGTCACACAGTATAGACTAAACCGTAAGCTAATGAAAGAAATTTGTTTTCACATAAAACTTAGACAATAACATAATATACACAAACAGGTATAATTATATTATTTTTGTATAATAGACCATTGAGATACTATGTACTAGTACATAATATCTCAATGTAAAAGACAATTGTTTATACAGTTACAGATTTTTTACATCATACTACGTAAAATAGTATTGTATTTTTATAAGGGCACATATTATTCTTTATTATACATAGTCATGACAAATCTACAGACACATCCAATTTTCATTTGCATTGAATCCATGGCATTGTTGACGCGTTACCGACTATGTAAGTTGAACTCCGATCAAAGATTAAATTATTGACGTACTAATTGATGTATCAGAGTATAATTGTGACTACTTTGTGTGTGTGCTTTACCTGTTCTCAAAGGTGTGTAAATGTTTTTAAATGTGTGTGAAGTACCAATCTGCACTTGGCCAGCGTGGTGGACTAAGACCAGTACATTGTACAACCCTGACATTGTGAGAGGGGACCCGAGTAGCAGCGGGACAGATATGGTTTGTGAAGATATTTTTTGTTCATCGCTAAACCGCGCCTGCAAAGTATGAGTAATCTTCTAATAATTGAATTGTTTTCAATTTACATAAACATTAACTACAGTTAGTTGAGAACTAATACAAGGCTACTATTCGTTCGATGTGAGCCGTGTCGTGAGTCCTGTGGACAGCACACACACACTATGCACACATACACACTACGATAGACACTATGGAAAATAAATTAAAAATAAATTCACCCAAATCGTGAACAGAAAATTATACCAAACATTAAAATTTTTGCCTGAACGGGAATGGAGCCAAGACCCTTTGGAGGGCGATGGCGGCATGACCCGGTACGTAGAAAACATTATTATCCTACTCTTAGCTTTGTACTGTGGCCTGTCTCCCGCCGAACATTTTTGCTAATACCTCACGTAGAATTATGCTAATGTACATTATACATTTTACGTTTCGCATTTTGTTATTATACCGTGTAGCGAAATTTCGTATTAATGTTGAGTACAGAGCGGGTGCTATAATTTTGTTATAACGTAACATTTCATTAGAAAATCAAAGTCGTTCACTTTATATGAAGTTAGGTACACTGAGAATAATTTAACACGCATTTATAATTTTGTTGATTTTTTGTCAGTTATTATTACCTATTCAGTATTTGTACTGTTTATTGAATGGTATTATACGTAATGATCATACGGAAATCAATTTACTTTACCTATTGCTATTTTAAGTACCTACATGAAATAAATAAATTAATAAAAATGTTTTATTAAAAGTTTTAAGAAAAGTTTTAAGTTTGTACGCAAAGCAAGCTGTGGTAATTTATAATTAAAACTACATTTTAGTTCTTAAATTTTCTACATTTCACTTATGTTAGCGTAAGCTTGTTTGCCTTACTAAAACAATAATATGATAAAAAAACCCTTTGTTCACTAAATACTCCGAGGAAGCCCGAATGTCATGTAACTCATACCGCAAGAGCGTATGATAGAGATAAGTTAAAATCCGAAATTACTGACCGACAGAAGGATTTTATCTTTGACATAAAACTCAGCATCTGAAGTAGTACACAAACTGTTTAAGATACTGTTCCATTCAAAATTACATTTTTTCCAGATTTAAGAACAGAATCATTGAAAAAGAAAACTTGTATATTTATAACTTACTCCATTACTTTTCCACGTGTCTGTACCACGCTATTTCTTTACGTTGAATACGTCTGGTACTGTCAGTGACAAACTGCTTTTGCTGGTGTCAAAAAACATCGACTATTTTTAACGTAAAAGAAAATAGGTGTCTACAAATAGGTGTGATCGATTACACCGGCGTATTTCATGATATTTTGAATTCCTTATCTAAACATGGTAACACTAGTAATCTGCCCTCGTTTGGTTTCCTAATATCATTTTTTTTATAGATTAAAGATAATACCACCATCTTCCAGAAAAAGACTAGTGGAGTTAGCAGAGGATTATGAAAATATATAGGTAAATTGAACTAAAAAATGTAGTAGTGTAGTATATGTTTTTCGAAACCGACTGACAGTTCAAGAAATGAGCGCGCTCAAACAAATAAACAATCACTCTTTAGCATTATTACATTATAATTTTGTATAGATTTAAAATTAATATCAGCCGTAGTCTTCAGACATAAGCATTTATAAAGAGAAGTTTCAAAGGCCACATAATTATTTCCAGCAAACTGATGCCCGCCACTTGGTCCGCGGAAATAATTCAACAATACCGTCTTGGTATTCAGTTGGGAAGTAAATTTCAAGCGTCAAGTACCTTCGTCAGCCGAAATTTATTTTTATACTCGTACAAATTTTTACCCCCCCCCTCCCCCTCCTTTGTAGGTACCCCTTTAGGTGATGAATGTTGAATCAATATATAATCACGCCTCTTTCCCGTAGGAGTAGGCAGAGACCACTTCTTTCCACTTGCCACGATCCTTACATACTTGTTTTGCTTCGTGTAAATAAACTATATTTTGCATGTAATTGTGGCGAAATTTTAAATTGCTTTTAATAAACTTCACGGGGATAAAACTTGCAGGTTTGACGTGACGTCATCGTGTGACATTGTGCAACGTCTCTACAAATAAAGTGAAATAGATTATGGAGAGATTGCACAACGCACGCCCCGTCGTGTAAGTGTAAGTATGCTGCACGCCGACACTGTTATATTTTTAGTTGCAGCTCAAACTACTCAAACGTACTGTAAACACCCTCTCGTTAACGATGTTAAGAACTACTTTTAGTGTATACCCTCTGAGTGAACTTTAGGGCTGTCAAAATATTAGACTATAGGTGGGATTAGGGATAAGGTTGGTGGGATAAGTTCAACCCACTGAGCACGAGTCTCTCCTCATACCTGAGGAGGCCTAGAGCACACTCCACCACGCTGCTCCAGTGCTTTATTATTATTAGTTGGGGGGTTATTATGATTAGTTAGGGGTTAGTGGCCAACCCAAGTGTCGAAAATTTTATGCCGCCCGAAGGCATTCGACATGGCTTAACGACTACTACCAAATGGTAACAACCGGGGCCGACGGTTTTACGTGCCCTCCGAAGCACGGAAGCGCTCAAGAAATTTTGCCACTAGCGACCCATCCAACTACCGACCGCGCCCGCTGTTGCTTAACTTTGTCGATCACTTAAGACGCAAGCCGCCGGACTATGCTCTTATTAACTATTTTTAATTTATTTACAGCGCCGTTGTGACATACCTACGATTATAATATTATTGGAATTGAGTATTTTATTACCTCTTTAATCACATAAATTTTAAACTATATATAGTAGGTTTAAAGTTTAATAATTAACAATAGACAACCCTATGTAAAACATTGAGAAACGCAGGTGCGGGCCAGTTCAAACACGAACTGCTTTCATGTAAGGAACGGTTCGTGAACTGCGCACTAAGTAACTACTTGTTTAACAGTTGGTTTAAACTTAAACTTCGAGTGTCAAGAGTTATTGTGACTGTTATAGATATAACTTAACCTTTGTAGACATTCTAGCGATAGAGTTCGTCCAAAGTACACTAAGAACGGTAGGTTATCTTAACATTCATTGGCGTAAAGGCTTGATTGTGGGTGTCCTATGTACGGATGTACATGTATGTGTGTGGATGTACGGTGTCGTATGTACGGAACGTGAGACGCACACAGATTTACAGTATCGTCCTCAGGTGTCTAATGAACATCTTTGTGTGCGTTCTAAACTGCGTAGGCACATGACGTTTGCACAAACAATCCGTGTTGGAGTTTTATTTGAACCTACTTGTTTAAATATACTCGGTCGGGAGTCTTCCAGGCGTTGCTTTAGTACTCAAGAGTCTATAGGTAGAAAAAGTATAAGTTGTTGTTCTGTACTGTATTGTAGTCCTACTTGAGGTTGAGTGCTGCCTCACATTGTGAGGAGACTCCTTACAAAGTGAGGTGAAGAGGCCAAAGTCCTCCACGCTGGCCAAGTCAAGACTGGCTGACTTCACCTTTGAGAACATTACAGTCATTACGGAGAACTCTTGAGTGCGCAGATTTCCACCAAACGTTTTCTTTCTGATCCGAACTTGGCCAACGTGGTGGCTTGTGCCCCTTACGTTGTGAGAGGACAATCGAGTCCAGCTGTGGGACACTTTTGTTATGCGTAATAAAAATAGTCGTAGTAACAAAATTAATCAGTACCTTAATTTATTTCACAAACCATACCTATCTACATACTTGTCTAGTTTCTTCTTTTCGTATTTTTCCTCGTTCTTGCTTAGTCACTTTGAACTTAGTCTCTTTGTATCCTCTTTACCCATTTATATTTCCATTTTATTATGAAATTCCAGGAATATAAGCTTTTAAAAGCTTTAAATTTTTTTTAGAATTTTTATATTCGATTTATTGTCTCTAAATGGTGATCATGTGACGATGATGAACAAAAGCCAGAATACTGGTAAAAGATTACGAAGAATAAATGTTTGTAGTAAAAAAATCTACAGCACTCGAGCGTTGTGAAAACTCCGCAGGATTTCAACATAATTTTCCTGCAATTCGCAATAACCTCAAAGCGGATACGCTGTGGCCCGGGAAATAACAATGGCTTGGTGTACCGGCAAACTGTCGCGGAAAAATGTAAATTTTCGATAGTTCCCGCACACGAGCGCTGCTGCGTCCCTTGTAGCTGGGTTTGGGGAACGAGTTCATAGATTGCCTCATTGTTCTTAACTTCAGATCGACGCATAATCTGGTGTTTTATGGCCATTTAATCCTTAATATAAGTTAATTCTACTTTTCAACAAATCGAGCAGCTTTGAAATAAGTATTTCTCATGATTGGCTTAACTTTTTCAAGTAACCGTAAGTCGGAAAAGAAGCTCCTTGAGAAATTCTTGCAGCTTCTTCCAGGACTGCTCATGGGAACCGTTTGAAGGTAGAAAGGAATTGTGCCATAATTTTTCCGGCGTGAAATACTTTTCCAAACAGAAATAGGTTAAAATTGCTTCGGTCTTGTATTCTGAACTTCTTTGTTTGCCGTTGTGAGGTATGCTATAAGCTTCTTTTTTTTTATTAGCCTGAGCAGGCAAACGAGCAGGCGGGTCACCTGATGTTAAGTGATCACCGTCGCCCATGGACATTAGCAACACCAGGGGCGTCACCAACGCGTTGCCGGCCACGAAGGAAGTGATGGATGATGATGATTGTTTACGACCGACTTATTATGTTTACATACTCATATGATTAGGTAACAAACAAGCTGATACATACCCTATACTAGGATATCCTGGATTCCTGGTTATCCAACTTTGAAAAATGATGTGCTTATAATTAATTATCACATGCTTTGGCGAAGAAAAATATCGTAAGTAAATCTGCACACCTGAGAGTTCTCGATAATGTTCTCAAAGACATAATGTAGTCCACCAATTCGCACTTGGCCAGCATGGTGGACTATGGCAGATACCCCTTAAATTCTGACAGGAGATCCGAGCCCAGCAGTGGGACAGTCATGGGTTGCGAAGAAGAAAGAAGGTAGCTTTACAATATTATCCCTACTAATATTATAAATGCGAAAGTAACTCTGTCTGTCTGTCTGTCTGTCTGTCTGTCTGTCTGTCTGTCTGTTACGCTTTCCCGCTTAAACCTCTCAACCGATTTTGATGAAATTTGGCACAGACAATCTTTAGACCCTGAGAAAGGACATAGGCTACCTTTTATTGCGAAAAAAAGGGATGAAGAGGCTGAAATAGAGGTTGAAAGTTTGTATGGACCGAAGGAATTAGTTTCCCGAAGCGAAGCGAGGGCGGTTCGCTAGTTATATATATAAATCAATTACTGTTCGTTAGTTTCGCTAAAACTCGAGAACGGCTGGACTGATTTGGCTAATTTTGCTTTTTAATTATTTGTGGAAGTCCAGAGAAGGTTTAAAAGGTGAGTAAATATGAAAAAATCTTTGGAATGTAGTAAAAACAGAAAGATTCTAAAGCGGTACGAAGTTTGCCGGGTCAGCTAGTATTTTTATAACTATTGTTCACATGAAGTGTGCCTAGCCTGACTTTGTGTAACAGCAATAATAAAGCTATGGCCATAAAAAATAAATTTTGGTACATAATTCATAAATATCTGCTCTTTAACTTCACATATTTTCCGCATAAAAGTTCGGTACAACATAAAAGAGCAAGTGTCCAAATTGAATTTGGAATTCAAGTTGCAAGAGTAGGTACAATATTGTCCCCTTCGGTACACGCAGGTACAAAGGAAGGCCTTCGAATAAATGTTTCGCGAATCTGCTCAATTTGTAGACGTATCCAATAAACCCTTTGAATTGACCCAAAAATTCCAATTGTACCGAGTTTCGCCAAAGTTGAATAATCATGCTTCGGTTTTGTTATTTGTTCGGAATTTATCATTAGAACCAACTTTTATGTTTACTGTAACTCGTTTATTGTAACTTGTTGATTGCTGTTTCGACGTAAAATTGGCCACGGCTTACTTTAACGCTACACTTCAAATTTGTAGCAAGTAAAAATGGTTATTGGAGTTAAAGCTAGTTAATAGCTAATCACACACAAACACAAAACGTCGCTGGTGCTGCGAAATGTCACCTATCAGCATTGGATTCAATAATGAGGCGTGTTAAGAGGCTTATTGGTGACTTATGTACGTAAAACGTATGTATGTATGTATTGCACGACTTAATTACCCCATCCCCCTGCCACTGTCGAACGTTGACGCACGGCTGGTACTCATCGTTTGTCTTGTTTGTGTCTGTGTTTTTTTCTTTGTAGTTTGGAGTGAATTAGGCTTTTACTAAGATAGTGCGCTTTACCATCCAAGACTGCACCACTACCTTTGGTGACCGTCAGTAGACAAAATCATGAGCGCTTTTGTGCTTCGCAGGGCACGTCAAACTCTTGGTACCAGTTGTTATCTAGCTGATAGCTTTAGAACATTTACCGTAGTCGCTTCACTATTTTTCACCGCTCCACCAACAGAAATGAGGATAAACTCTAGAATGTGTCGCTAACGATGTGCAGAAAATATCCATTAAATTGTACAGAAAATATGTATAAAATTTATTTTCATTATTCATCCGAAATGTCGTGGAATGAATAACCAGGAATACATTAGGACGCGCATATATCACCTCCCACACGATCCGGCGGCGAAATCACATGCGATAGATTAACGTCGTATGCATTTAGATCCTTAATGTTGCTGGCCACCTTGTTATCTTAACATTAATCATTGCTAACTATAAACGCGAAGAAGAGTTTGGGGTGTGGTTTCAACTGTTACAGGGAAGTTGAATTCAGACACGTTTGTTAACAATTGTATTGGATGGAGCCGGTTGTACTTTTTTACTGGCAACCATCTCAGTCCTCAAGGGTAGCATCTGTGACCGAATTAGAACGAGACTCTTAGTAAAATTACTAAGTGGACTGTTATTAACAACAACGTGACGCACTATCACTAACAGTCCATGCCCCAGGGGCCCAGTGCTCATACTTACTAACAAACTAACCAACTATATGCTCAACAAACCAAGTTTGCTCAGGTCGGTCACAGTTGTCATGGGCGGCAGCGGACGGGTAAAAGGTTGTCACGCTGGTTCGCGTAACAAACACCGTCCAAACTACTAATATTTTACGTGTATTGTTGTAATCCGAGTGCTAATGTTAGTTACAAAATTTTTCGTTGTAGTGTGGACCCAGCATAAGAATACCGCTTTAAATACTCGAGTACCGCCAGCGGTAGCGGACCATCTCGCACAGTCGATAGAAACGGCCGAACATGAACATACCACCCAGTCAAATATTGGGAGAAATCTTACCAAATCTAAACATGAGATAAAGTTCTCGATCAGATAAATGCCAACAAGTCGAATCAGCTTCCGCATAATTATTCAGAAGCTAATTAATTCTGTTCGGTGAAAGGTTTCTGTGCGTTATTTTCGGATGAGGAACGTTTGTAACAAATTAATATTTGTTTAGAGTTCTTGTTGTTCGTGACGTAGTATTTTTTTTGTTGAGGGCCCAGCCCTCGCTTCGCTTCGGGAAACATGCCCCTTAGTACACATACTAGATACTGTTCTATACTTAGGAAAAAATTTCGTCGAATCAAAAGTAAGGGTTGGCATTGAGGATTGTGTAAACTATTACTGAGTTCGCTCAGGATTAAAATTTTAATCCCGGTTTTCTCTTAATATAGTATACGGTTTTAGGTGTCTACAAATTTGTTTTGGGCACCGGCTATAGTTACGATATCGTCAATTAAAAAAAAGAGATTTTTGTTTTAAAAAGTTTTTGACACATTTTCTGGGTTTTCAGTTTTACTTTTTAAAATATCGAGTAAGTATATAGTTAAACGGTTTATAATATCTTCGATATTGGTACTAGAGACCAAGTTTACACAGTGGCGTCATGTCACGTCGTGTCAAACACATGGTAGGATGCATAGGGTAACTTAGTGTGTGTAATTTTATTTATTTAATATATTTTTTATGCATTTTTATATTACACTAGCCTTTGCCCGCGGCTTCGTCCGCGTAGAATTTGGTCTGTCATTTTATTTTATACTCTACTGTCTGTCTAATTTTCAAAAGAAGAGGTACAAAGTTTTTGCGTCACATATTAATATAAAATTATCATCATCATATCACTACATAGTATAAAACAAAGTCGCTTTCTCTGTCCCTATGATCTTTAAAACTACGCAACGGATTTTGATGGGGTTTTTTAATAGATAAAATGATTCAAGAGGAAAGTTTATAATTATGTATAATATATTAAAGTTTTTCGCAAACAATTTTGGACTTGGGTATTAAGGGACAGGTTTCCCGAAGCGAAGCGAGGGCGGGTTTACTAGTCAATTCATAATACGAGTACATTCCTTTTGATTCTTCGATTGAGTTACGACTCGGAAAAGTTCTACGCAAATCAACCTCATTAGAAATAACGGGGGACTCCAGCCGCGTGTTTGTTTTGATGTGAGTTTAAATCTCTTCAGACTACTTTGATTTTGATGTGGTTCTTTGACTATTTAATAATAGTATTGAGAAAAAGTGACTGAACATCCGTAATAATATGCCTTTCAAATTTTAATTCTTTACTGAACTGATAGTATTTAACAAATAACTTATTGTTATTTATTATATAAGCTGTTATTAATATAAATATAATGTATGTTTAGCTCCTCGATCCGCTTTATTCGTAGTTTTTCAATATGGCCGCCGTCAGTACATAATTATATTTTATAGCACACTGTGACCTAAACCCGCATTTATGCCACGCTTTTCCGTGCGTAAAGTAGTCGATTATAGCACGGGTTATGATGCTAACTTCACACCGTGCACAAGTTCACACTTACACTATTGACACTTAGAAAACAGCAGACAAATTTATAACAAATATTTATGGAGGGTACTAGTAATAAATAACTCAATGGAGGGTACGAAAATTTAAGTGTGTGTTCCGATATACACTGCGAGCACTGTAAGGTGTGACGTCAATTTAGTATACTACGAAGCCGTTTCTTTATAGTTAACTATACTGGTTACGTTTAAAACAGAACGCAGGCCATAATAATTTGTTAATTGAATTAATCGCATAATAAAACGGCCGCTTTGTTAAACAATATTTAATAATAATAATCAATAGCATTTTTTTTTAATTTCTGGACGCTTTTAATCATGTGATCAAAGCACTGAAAGCATCTTACCTCGAAAACACCAGTGCTTACGAGTACAAAAATGGCAACGTTTATGACGTCATAATATTTACCGAGGCTACTGCGTCAGTATATTGTAAATCCATAACAAAACGAATTTCTCACCAGTAAGAGCACTGGACAAGTGGACAGTGGACTCGCAGTGTAATTTAGTGTATATCGGAACACACCCTTTAGGTTGCTAGGTAACCTAAACCCGCATTTTAGTCATCCTTAATTACAAATATTTCATTATATAATTTCAGTAAATGTATGCCTATAATTTAATTATTGATGCTCTGGAATCAATGCAAAAATGTTTTGAGATATAGTTTTATAATATATTCTTTTAATACATTTTAAACAATACTTTTGAATGACGTTTGACATGTCGGTAAAACAGACAAATTAATAATACTTTTGAATGACGTTTGACATGTCGGTAAAGCAGACAAATTAATGTCAAAACTACTTTACGCACACGTATCGTAATGTACTATTGTATAGCAAATACATTTGATACACCTTAATTAATTTGAAGGAATCTTAATATTGCGATTATTCGTATTAATCCACTAGTGAAGATAATAATTAAATTTAATGATCTAAATCTAATATTTAAAAATTGTTATCTAAATTAATGGCACCGGAAACGGAACTTATTACTATTTGTAGTTTTCTTTTAAGTAATCATCATCGCAACTCACAATTGTCCCACTGCTGGGCACATTGACATTGTGAGGTGTAAAGGCCATAGTCCTCCAAGCTGGCCAAGTGCTGATTCGCAGACTTCACACACCATTCAGAACATTATGCAGAACGGTGTGCAGGTTTTCTCACGACGTTATCGCTCACTGAAGCAAGGGATAATAAAATGTTAATACGCACATAATTTCTGATAATTATTGGTGCGTGCAGGATTCGAACCTGGGCCCCCCTGTTCATGAGTGCTCCTGGTTATTGCCGCTACTGTAATGATAATCTATATATGGAATTAAAAAAAGGCATTAAATGAATATGCTCCAGCAGCCGCATACAAACTTTTAATTTAGGTTATTGTTTCGTTAATTTTCATCAGGAGCGCCTCCCGAACTCTGAAAGTTTCTGATAAAAGCCTCTTTTCTTAATTAACTTCCTTAATGACATAAGTTCAGAGCGATTCCATTAAGAACCAGAGCTCATTGAGTGTTGTTTCGTTTTTAATTTAGAAATATTCGCGCCGCTTCGTATAATCTTTCAGGGTACCCTCAATCACTAAAAAGTTTTTTTAGCACAAATGGTTCCGTAGTTAAAGTAGTTACTATTGCATTGTTGGGTTTTTTCGGTGGTCGGCTTGGAAATAAAGATGGATGGAGAACCTTTGACCCCAATAATTAAATAATTAAAAGATAGTTCAGATAATATTCATAAATGTTAACTGTATTATTGTCTTTCAAATGTAGATATAATGTGAAAATCGCACTCAAATTTCATTTATCTTTAAACGATTCATGTTAGTTTAGAATGACAAACAATGAAAATGTAATCAGTAATTTAATTCTCGTTCGAGATAATTTACAAACAAACATTAAAATTTGAACTTTTATTAAAGTTGGTCCACAGCGGTGCTATGGTGGCGTTAGTCCGCTGCACTTCTCTGGAATAATTAAATTTATACCAACGAGACATAGACGGACATTATAGTAGTGACATTAGATACTGAGCTGCAACTGTTATTAGAATTTTAAACTAGACTGTTGCTAACAAAGTTGTGTCGTTATTGTCATACCCTTTTAATGACATTATTGCGTTCTCGTAAAGTTTTAAGCGTTCGGCTATTTGAGCATGCACGTTTTATAAGGTGAATATTCCGTTGTGTTATTAAGCAGGCAGTGAAAACTAGATTTTTCCCCGTGGTAGTACAGCCCGCCACGCTACTTAGTACCATTTCTACTGTGTAACACCGAATTACTTTAACAACAATTATGTTCTGGTTAAATTGGTGTGGAGCCAATTAAACTTTTAAGAGGCGAACATTTCAGTCCTCAAGGGTAAGAACCACGGTAAGAACCCATCTTTGACCGATTCAGAACGCGACTTACTTACTAATAAATTACTGACTGGACTTTGACTAAAAACAACTACAAGGACTAACTATCACTAGTCCTTGTCCCAATCCTCATAATTACTAAAAAATTAAACACAACAACTGTACAATTTAAGGTTGCTGTATTTTTAGATGACAATTTTGTCAAATTTTACGTTGAAAATATAATAATAACATTGTATTTGTGTAACGGTGTCTTCACCCCATTTATCGTTGCGATAAGTTATATTCACGCGGAAAAAATTGCAGGTAGCGCAGTCTATATGAAACCGTTCAAAATAGATCATTTTCATATTTATAGTACACGTCAGACTATGAATAAGTCTTCGTATTCCTTCACGATTAAAATGGCGTAACTCCAATACGTGTGCATAGAACTGTCATCTTTATTTATACTGGATAAGAAAGTTTTTGGTAGGAAGTCATTTAGGTGGCTAGGGTGACCGATTATCGTTATTTATTTTCTCGCTTCATTCCGCTAACGAGTAAGGCTTCGTCACGCTATCGTATGAAGATAATTACTCCTGTATCAGTGTTGCCAGCCCTGAAGACCCGATTCTGATTTTAGAACATGAAAGGCCGAATACAAATAAAAAATGTTTTTGTATGACCTTAATCATAAAAATATACGAGCGAATAAATTCTAAATACGTAGCGTCGTTGTGAAAAAATCAGTAAGTTTGACATGAATGGTGCAGATGATGTATGATCGAAAAATATTTTTTTGTCTCTCCAATCTCCATTTTTTTCGTAGTAAAGCGGATTAATTTGGACAAAGGTTACTCACTCTTGACCTAAACGACTACCTGGAGTTCAGTTAGTATAGACCCTGCCTGCAAAGCGAGGGGTCCGGGTTCGATTCCGTGCCGGAAGGTAGACATTTATTTAATAAATAAATGTTTGTTCTCAGGTCGCAGGTGTTACTAATATAATAAGTAAAACTACGCCTATCCTCACTTCGCGTAAGGAAACCGAAGTTGTTAACCAAAGTTTAAACCAAATTAACGTGAAGACATTTTTCCAATAAGTATGAAGATGGGATTTTTCAAACTTTAAAAGTAAAACTACGCCATCGTTTCAACGAATCCCTAACGTAAATGGTCTTGGAAGAAGAATCGGCAATAGCTCCCAAGGAGCTGCCTATCCTTCTCACAGTTAGGTACAGAACTTTCTAATACCTACTTACGGCTAAAATTGTAATAAAATATTCAACAGCATAATTGTTTTTGAATAGATAATATTGGATTAGATTTACAATTTAATCTCCGTTTGGACGAACTGCAGTAGTAGCTTTGCCTTTGAACTTCAAGTATGTTATAACTAGTTTCTGATGCGAGCGTTCCACTGGAGACGCCAACTGTAAATTGAATTTTAATCTTATGTGAACGCGATACAGTGTAATTTAAAATGGAGTTAAGATGTTCACGATAACAATGAGGGTTTTTCCTGATTTCATTTATTTCGAGTAGAAGTTACTTACTATAAAAGCTTCGCTTCAAAATGGGATAGACCCGTGCAGTAAGTATTTATAAAAATACAAAACTGTGTAGAAATCAATTTGATATATTTGGCTGTAAATAGTCATTGTTATTTATTTTATTTATTTATTTAATCTTTATTGTAAAACCTTAAAAATAAGGGTGTACAATGGGCGGACTTAATGCCTAATGGCATTCTCTGCCAAGTTATCTGTAACTGTAAGTAGTTTCTTGTCAATGTCGCTTAGGGATTTAATAAACCGATATACCTTACACCTTAAAGAAAATTCTCAACATCCTCTAGTGGGATATAAAATCTAAGGGTTTGACCACTGACCATCAGGTTGGTGGTGTGTCGACAATGAACACAAAAAGGGCAATTTTATGGAATTAGGTTTGAATACAAGCAGCACTACCCTTTCGCTGCAGCCCATGACAATTTTGACCGCCCAGAACAAGACTTATTAGCGCACTACAAAGAGTGCAAGTATTTGATACTTGGCTAAGTTTTAAAGGATAATGACCATTAAAGTAATGGCCTAAAATGGCTTCATAATTACTTAATTTGATCAGCTTAAGAAATAAAATTGATTACCAACTCACGTTAGTATTTTTAAAAGGTAAACCGGGGTTAAAATATATTTATGTTATTAAGATATTTACAGTTCAACATACCTTCTCGACATAGATGACAACTTAATTCATTATACTCATGATAACCATGATTTTACATCTAAATCACGTGCTGCATCAAAAACATATTTCACTTATACCATAATATTTTGTTTTAATTTATTTAATTTAGTTATAATATTATTTTTTTATAATATCTTCTAACTTATTATATCTTTATAATAAAATCCCCTGTTCAAAATACTGATTGTAATACTTAGACGACGGTTAGATTAAAAACTAATAATTATGGTTCTGAAGTTCATCTGAAGTGTGAAAAAATTGCCGGCAAAAATAACAATCATTCTCCTTTATATCTTGCAAAATATTCCCCATAAGCCGTACAGTAGCTTCGATGTAGCAACCCAGCTAACGCAGCAGTCGATCAGGGAGCCGCCGGCTGCAGCAGCGCATTTAGCTGCAGCGCCGGTAATTAAGCCATACGGCGCCCCCGAGACCGGCCGCGGAGCCGTTCGGCAGGATGACGCAAATAAACTGTCCATTTTACCATCCTATCATTTTAAAAACTGCTCTCTATCCGGCACAAACGTGTTTAGGTTTGTTTTAATTGATATTATTTTATAAACCAGAGGTTGTCAAACTTATTTCGTCTACCGCCCACTTTGAAAGTCAATTTAATTAATTTAATTATAATGTGCTATATTAGTCTGGTCTGGAGTTTAAATTACATTCTAAGTCTGATTTTTTAGCAGTGAGAACAATTAAAACGACCAACTTTAACATCCCCGACTTTTTATTGGGCTGCTTACCGCCCCCTCTAGGCCTTCAGCGCCAACAAGGGGGCGTTATCGCCCACTTTGGGAAAGTTATAAACGCATTAACGCCATAGAAAACCTTTGTCAAGCAGCGTGCAACACGAGCAGGTTGACATGGACTTAAGATCTTAAGGCTCCAACCATCCTCAAGGCTCCTCATCCTCCTCCCCCTCAAGGTTAAGGACGAGGTTGATCTTCAAGTTTCTGACTATTTCACTGTAACAGCCAGTACGCAGCAAAAATACATTCACTAAAGTTATTTCTCTGTTCATTTACAAACGAATTACAAAAACATGCTTCGTGTCCCCCAGTACGACGCCGGGTCGTAAACGTGGCTTCACGCCGAGGTGTCATCAGGCGCGTGTAAATTTAAAAATTCGCGGCGGGTTCAAGTGGAACTTTGTCTTAATAAACGTTGAGTGGCGCACACCTGCGCTCCTAATGGCCTAACACAATAACAATTCCTAATAGCTAACTTTCAGCAGATTAACACTGTTATTATATTTTTATGTTGTAAATGTATTATATATCCTTCGTCAATATCCTTACAGAATTTTAAGAATATTGAACAAGAATTTATAGAATGTATACTATAAAATCTATAAGGATATTGACTAGCTTCCTGTGTGTATTCCCTTGTAGTTGTATGTCATAGTCATGTCATGTCATAGAATGTAGAGCGTATTAATTTGGTGAAAGTCAAGTAATTATTGCCTTGGTTCTAACGATAATAAATTGTATTACAATGGTTTTATTGTATTACAACGGAATCAGCAGAAATTTTGCTCTTCGTGATATGAAAATTACCACACTCAGTCTAATCTAAACTTGTGCGTATTGGGACGGTCTAGAACACTGACTCTAATCCGGTGCCGGTAGAATATTGTGTCGTAAAAGGCGAAAATACAACAATGCAAAATCAAGAAAAGAATCAAATAAAAGTGTCCGGGTTTTAACCAAAGTCATTCGATAACGGATCTCAATTAGGGGAGGCCACTGGGCTACAGGCGACTCGCTTTGGAAAATTAAATTGTATCTTGAGCTAAACGTGCGGAAAATTGTCCGTAAATGTTGGAATGTAAGTTTATTTTCCTGTTTCCATTAGGACACCTGCATAACGTCTTGTGCTGTCTCTGCGGATAAAGTGGAAAATAATGTCGGAATAAACTGGTTTTGTTAGTAATGTCGTGCAGCGGCGGGAACAAGCCATCTATACTAATAACATAACTGCCGGCTTCTGTACGTTGTACGTTCATTGTTTGGAGATTGCAGTGAATAGAAGTTGTTGTGGTATCACAAGAAGACAGTCCAGGTAAGTGGTAACCGCTCTTTAAATTCATCAAAACATAAGCGTAAACGCTTTAAAATTAAAATATCTTGCACTGGAATTGGTGACGAGGATTATTTTTTTATTATAATTCTGATATGCTATGACAAAACACTTCTTCAATACAATAAAATACGGCAATTTATTTAAAATTTAAGCAAAACCTCGCGGTCAGTGTGCATTAAAATTCATATAGTATTTTTGGGTCGTTATCGACCATGTGGGCATATATGGGATTAAATAAAATTTCTTTTATTCTACCAAATTCTTTCAACACTTTATATACCTGCATCATAAATTACTAAGGTACAAATAATATTTCTTTCTTATCATTTTACAAAAAAAATCATGATGCGGCTGTCAATTATATGAAATGTCAATTATATGAATGTTCGCAAAGGTGTGTGAAGTCTGCCAATCGGCACTTGGCCATCGTGGTAATATAGCCAGTACCCCACACATTGTGAGAGGAGACCCGTGCCCAGCCGTGGGACAGACGGGTATGATGATACACCTCAGTTAATATTTCAACGAACTGAAACTTTGTAAACGATTATTACAACAATAATGGATGCTATTTATAATGTAAACCGTTCGGATCCCTGACCGTCAATGTTTACTTAGGCAAGGGATTGCAATTTTTGCCACACTTTTGACTTTAATAAAGCCCTAGCCATATTTAAACAAGCGCGCAAATACACTCTTCGTATTACCTGCGGGATACAATCAGACTTTATAATAAATTCAATTCGAGGTTGAAATATTTGTAAAGTATTACTAAAATTGGTGTGCGTTTTATAATAAAGTGCCAAGGACGTTATCCTGATTTGCCTACAAAAATATTAAACAAATACGAAAAAGCTTATAAATGGTTTTATATTGTGAATAAATGTATGGGTAGCGCTCATAGCCCGGCTTACGTCGGTCTTAACTGATCGACAAAGTTAAGCAACAGCGGGCGCGGTCGGTAGTTGGATAGGTGACCGCTAGTGGCATAATTTCTTGGGCGCTTCCGTGCTTCGGAGGGCACGTAAAGCGTCGGTATCGGTTGTTACCATTTGGTAGCAGTCGTTAAGCCATGTCGGATACCTTCGGGCGGCATAAAAAACCGACACTTGGTTTGGCCACTGACCCCTCCATCAATCCCCACTGGAGCAGCGTGGTGGAGTGAAGCGCTGAAGCGCTCTTGAATGGCATTAATTTTGTTACATTACAAAAATTAAATGACCTTTAATCTTTAACTAGATAAACAAATAGAATTCTTAAATAAGAAATATAATCTGTATCTAAGGTATTCAGTGAAGAAATTAATATTATGAAACGATATAGTTTACAGAACTTAATCCTTAGCTTAAGATCAGTCATTAGACAGATTTGTGCAGAACAGCCATTGTTAAACGATAAATATTGTTCGCAAGAGATTTAATTAATCCTCTCGCGCTAATTAATTTTGTATCTAAGTGTTTGGTGAAATAATCTTGTTGGTTCTAAATTCTCACTTGTTTGTGACCAAACCATTCATAATGTCTTTACCTAAGAGTAAGGTTTAAGAAGAAGAAGATTATAGAGGTTATGATACATGATTGTAATATAATAGGACAGTAATACAATCCTATAATAATATACGACTTATACGAGGACCACAAACCGGTGAGAATTTAGAATCAACAAGATTATTTCATACGTTTTGTTACTATAATTGCTAATGAAACTTTATAGAAAAAAAACTTTTATTCTTTTTTTGTAAACAGTCGTTTGAGGCATTGTGTACCTATGACCTACTCCGATTCAACCGAAAGTTACATCGTATTTACACGAAATTAAGCTCATTGCAATGTTCAATCATTCAATCTATACAAATAAATAAAATTGAAGTGTCTGTTTGTAATATTAAAATAACCGCATTTTACTAAATGCATATGGATATACTCGTATACACTGTACATATACTTAAAATAACATTTTTTTGCAATTTTTGTCTGTCTGTCTGTCACAAAACTGTCACTGCTGTATCCAGCAGCTTGAGAGCCGGTCCTTTCTTTCTTGCCCATGGCTGGCAACGGATCAGTAATCTCTTACCAACGCGACGGTGACCACCACCGTTGGATGTCTCGTCTGACCGTCGACCATTTACATAAAAAATAATCGTTATTAACAAAGATTATGCCGATACGCCGGGCTATGAAGCGCTCATAGCCCGGCGGCTTGCGTCGATCTCAAGTGATCGACAAAGTTAAGCAACAGCGGGCGCGGTCGGTAGTTGGATGGGTGACCGCTAGTGGCAAAATTTCTTGAGCGCTTCCGTGCTTCGGAGGGCACGTAAAGCCGTCGGTCCCGGTTGTTATCATTTGGTAGCAGTCGTTAAGCCATGTCGGATACCTTCGGGCGGCTTAAAATTTCCGACACTTGGGTTGGCCACTAACCCCTCCAGCAATCCGCACTGGAGCAGCGTGGTGGAGTATGCTCTAGGCCTCCTCAGGTATGAGGAGAGACCCGTGCTCAGTAGTGGGCCATTAATGGGTTGTAGCCAGCCAACAAAGATTACAGCTTTTTACTACCCCCCGTACCATTCGTATATTGCAAGGATAACTAAGTAAAAACAGCAAAATCACCACAACAACTAAAGACAAATTGAAACGGGCTTCCAGTTTAATCAATCAACATTATAGAAGAATTAAAAGCAATATCTGAAGAATGAAAATTATCGCAACCATTTCTTAATGTTTGATTGTATGACGGCGCGGCGTTCAATCCATTATAAACTTTAGCTGCTCGATATAAGGTCCGCTGGAAGGGTCATCGAGAAATGAAATGGATAAGTCGTCGATATTGTTTCGCCGCACTTGACAGTTGCGATTGGAAAAGTTTAATCATTTCTTTAGTCCCGTAAGTAAAGGATTGCCACCTTCTGACATTTAATGTGGAAACTATTGGTAAACTTTAGATGCTCGAAACTACGCCAAGTAATATTTTGAATAGTTAACTACTGCCAATTTATAACCAGTGCTCAGCAGTACGATAGTTATTAGTTGCGATGTTAACTCATTTTTAGAATGAGAATGTTAGTCATCGCCGTCCGTATGTAAGTAAACATTTCAGGAATTAGTCTCAGGGAGGCAGAACCTAACGAGATGCAATGGAATGGAAAAAACTTGCCAAAAAGGTACAGGATCTGAAAAAAATCTACGAGCATTTTACATTTTAAAACCATGTTAACCTTGATGTGTTACTGCATGAATTTTTAAAGTTTGTGAAGGCGGAGGTTTGAAGAACTGTAATGTTACCCGTGCCGATGTAGGGATTCCAGGATACTTCACGTTAAGCAAAGCTAAGTGCTGTTGAGTTGGAAATTATGTCAAGTATCCTCCGGGGAAAAAGCTTACCGTTACAATTTTGTTAATTCCTACTTCTTTTGGAAACATAATATGGCTCGGATTAGTAACTTTTGTAAGTAAAAAAATCTTGTTATTCTGGCAAAAAAACTGAGATGTAAAGGCTGCCAACTTCTCGAGTTCCAGTTGGGGGCTTCAGAGCTATTTTTTCTTTCTATCTTTCCTCTACTTTCTTAGCCGGCAACGCATCGTTTACGCCGTAGTATTGCTGAGAACCAGTTGTTTTTCGTTCTTGGCCAGCAATGTACCGGTTATGCCTTTGGTGTTGGTAATCTCCATAGACGAGGGTGACCACTTGCCATCAGGTGGCGTGTCTATTAAAAATTTTCCGAACATTAAATAAAAAGGTACATAAAAACCATGGTGCAAGTCAAACTTTTCTCGTTTGAAAGCCAATTGGATCTGTAATATCCAGCTTAATCCTAACGGTTCCCATGGGTTTACACACACACGGCTGGCAGCCCTTCTGAAAACCAATCGCGAACTGTTTTAACGTGTTAGCCAAACCTTATTATAAGGATAACATAGAAAAAATCTTGGATCAGCAAAACACACTTAGAAAAATAGACTTAACTATCTATGAAACGAATAGAGATCACCCACAGTTATTATCTATACATAATAATAAATAAATGTAACTGATCCCTGTCTGTACTTGCAAAATAGGTAATAATGAGAAAACCTATTTTTGGATTTATTGGCGCCTTTAATGCATAGCATGTTAGCATTTTTTAGTTTGTGTGTACGCGTTAATAACCGATTTGTAACATTAATTATATGTGGACAGAATAATGCAATTGATGCAGATAAAACTTCATTTTCGTTGCAAATGTACTGATGATGAAAGGGTTAATAAACGCCAATTGAAGATGTCTATGTTTTGCAAAAAGCAAGTGGCAACGGATTTCTTGACATTTCCTCGAAATTACGAATGAAAAGTGTTCATGACCAGCCAGTGGCTGACTACGAACGACCAGACCGCGCCTGAGCTGCTAAGTCGATCAATCACTTCTGAGTGACAGCGGTCATCGCGTTAAATACATTAGTAAAATACATTGCTAGCGTACTAACATAATTTAATTTTAAGTTCAACTTTTCACATTTGATTATTAGTTACTTTGTAGCAAACGAGCATACATCACCACCCTTCCGCTGCCGCCCATGACAACTGTGTCCGACTTAGAACAAGACTCAAGGGGACTAGGATAGTCATTCCAGTTAGCAGGCATGTACGAGTATGTTCTTAATGCTATTTTCCCTTGTTAGTTAATTAATTTGTTGTTAGTTAATTTGTTGTTTATTGAAATTCAAAAATGCAAGTAACAGCTGGTTTATATACTCGTAGTCGTTCTTATGGGTCATTTTAATTGGTGTTTAAGGGTGAGGGGTGCGGTAGATTTGCTTTCAATGCATGCAAAGTGAATGCGGGATCGGTTTTCGTTGGTTCTTGGTGCCACATGCGGGCTGATGGATCAGAATGGATCGCGCAATGTCAATTCATGTTTTACCAATGTATGAGTCCCTACATGCTGTACATCAACCAATGCACTTCATATTTTGTCGATAACACACGCTCCTCATACCTAAGGAGGCCTAGAGCATACTCCAACACGCTGCTCCAGTGCGGATTGGTAGAGGGGTTAGTGGCCAAACCAAGTGTCAGAAATTATTAAGACGCCCGAAGGTATCCGACATGGCTTAACGAGTGCTACCAAATGGTTACAACCGGGACCGACGGCTTTACGTGCCCTCCGAAGCACGGAAGCGCTCAAGAAATTTTGACAGCGGTCACCCATCCAACTACCGACCGCGCACGCTGTTGCTTAACTTTGTCGATCACTTGAGATCGCAAGTCGCCGGGCTATGAGCGTTTCACAGACTTTACTTTCTTGACAGTAATTACATTTCACCTTTAATGTCAGAGAGTACATTACCTAAGAAATACGCGTTCACATACACACACACACACACACACACACACACTCAAATCGATCATAGCACACCTTTTTAAATTTAGAAACTTTGAGTTTGAAATATTATTTCGAACAACGAAATACTTTTAAGCTTAACTTACTAAGAGTTTACCATACACTTGATATTGAACTTTATGATAAAGTAAGAAAAGTCGATAATAGTTTATTTTGCAATACCTATATAGTTTCTTAATTTTTCACGCAAGGCAGTGTGTGGAGCTTATTACAAGGGAAATAAGATTGAAATTCGTTTGAATTATAGTAACGTGATCCGTTGGTTTTACCGCAAAGTGAAATATTTTGTAAAAGAGCCGCCGCAGTGTGTTATGTCTCTCATGAAATGATTTGCGCATTTTATGTACGTTTGGAAAATTCATCTTTTTCACCATGATATTTTTTCAACGCTACACACTACACCCACATTAGGATTCCCTGTGTTGTTGATGTCATGGAAAACACACAAAGACAAGAAAAGGTTAAAAAAAGTTTTTTTTTTGTGTTTTGGTCGCAGTGTCAGAGAGCCAGAAATAATGCGAGACTCCCGCATCTTTTTTCATCAGCAACGAATCGGTGGCGCCCTTGGCGTATTTTACATCAATACCCAAGACTTCACCGATGCTCTGCCGACCAAGAAATAAGAGAGAAGAATGAAAGAAAGTCCGTCCATAAATATTGTAATTATTTTCTCCATGTAAAGTCGTATGAATAAGAACATTTCTCAATAATTTATCTCGTTAAACTGATATTTTTAAAAGTCATTATTACAATATCACGTCGTATATTTATTTTCATTTAAATTTCGTTCACAAAATGTCGTTTCATAATATTCATCTTCATTTTTTTGGCGCGTACTTTATTAAAATTTACAAACGAGGTCTGCACGACACTTATCTGCGGGAATGTATAAAATGAATTCTTGCCGAATATAGGTAAGTGAAAAAGGTTAAGTGTACAGTCACCGAACCGAGCGTGGAGTGTGCGCGAGCGTACCAAACAACCCTCGGTGAGCGTTATTTGCGCGGATGTACTACGTGGAGAATACTCGAGCATTAGATGGACGCGCCGCGGATGTAGGACGAATTGCCGAGTACATATTGTACTGTTCCCGCTAGTTGTGTTTGGGGCTGTGGAACTTTGAATACTTGTTACGTTATTGGAAATTGTTTAGTTTAGGTGGAGCCGGCTACACTTTTTAGAGGCGACCATCTCAGTCCTCAAGGGTAGCAACACATCTGTGACCGAATTATAACGAGACTCTTACTAACATTAACTAACTGGACTATTACTAACAATAACTAACAGGACTAGCGTTCACTAACAGTCCCTGTCCCAATCCTCATACTTACAAACTAACCAACTAATGCTCTAACACCGTCACCTAACCGGACTAACTAGCCCAGTCCCCATATGAGTCTTGTTCTATGTCGCTCACAGTTGTCATGGGCGGCAGCGGCAGGTGGTGCTGCATGCTCGTTTGCTGCCTTAAGAGGAAATACCACGCGAACCCTTTTTCAAATTTGGGATTTTTTCACTCAATATCTCTGTCGCGCTTGCGAGCGGCGTGTATGTCAGTGCGATAGGGACAACTGCAGCTCCGTGTAAAAACCCGAGGCAAAAATCATCAAAATCGAGGTTCCGTTCTCGACTAATCCCCCCGCCAAAACTAAAGCAATCTTAACGAAATTTTGGAAATTGAAGGGGAAGGAGATATTCTGTGTCGGACCGTTTAGCTTTTTGTGCTAATTATTATACAATTTGTGTACTAGGCGTTTGTTTGCGGCATATTTATTTGGCCGTTTTAAGCGCTGTTTGAAGTAGCCTAAAACTTTTGAAAACAAAAATATCAAAAAAATCAAAACGTACCGACATAGATAATGATGATATTATTCTTGTGTGAAAAAATTATTGATCTAGAGTCAAAAACCAGCGAGGGATTAGTCGAGAACGTTTGTATGGAAAAATGACCCGTAGCATTTCCTCTTAAATCAATAAAAAAGGCATTCCTGTAGTTATGACAAAAATAGAGGTATGTTTGTAGTTTCTACCGCTACTAGTCACCAAAGTGCGAGGCTTCGCTCCGGAAAACTTACGCTTTAGTCCTATGTTAGAAAAAAAACTATATGGTATTTTACATGGGAACCGTTTAAAGCTTGAACTCCCAAACTTACTACCAATAAAGCTTGTTACCATTAGCGGGACCAAAAGCACAGACAAACAGACGGACATACCTTCCATAAATAAATAAATAAATAAATAAATAACGCTACACATTTATAGCCGCACACTAGAATTCCCTGTGTCGTGGGTGCCATGGACAACACACAAGACAAGAACACACACACCCTGACCAAGAACGGAAACTTAAATTCACCATTCAAATTTCCGCCTCGCTGGGAATCGAACCCAGGACCCTCGGAACGGCGATCCGGCGTGTTAACCATTGCGCCATCCGGGTCGTCATGTACAGACATGTCAGACATAGATCAGTCACAGTTTTTGTATAAAGTTTAGTTTTGACTAACGCAGTTTTCACTTAAAATACTAGGAAACGGATATGCCACCATCAAATATAGGTCAGCAATTTGCATGAAATTCTATGACGAGCTCAGTAAACTAAGTTTGGAGGACTTGTTTGTCCGTATTGCATCCCATAATATATTTGTTAGGTACTAGTTAACCCGCCCGACCCTGTCTGTACGTTCGCCTCCCCGAAAACCTGTCCCTTAGTAACCAACGTTGCTAGGTTTTTTGAATGTAAACGGGTACTCACCATTTTGAATTGTTTTACCGATATTTTGACCCAGTTGCATGCATCATGGTCACGGCGAGACTGTCGATCCAAAATCGTGAGTACCCGTTTACATTCAATAAATGTTTAGTGTCCGCGACTATATCAGTTTAAAATCATATGTTGCTACGTTTTACAATAACTACAATCATATAGCAACATTCACAGAACACATAAAACCAAACGAAACTGAAAAAACCTCCGATTTTATTATTTTACAGTAAGACATTGCATTTGGGTAGTAAGGAAAACTAGTACACTGAATGAACGTTTACAGGGGAGATTAAACGTGCCCCGCCAGTGGGAAATATTGAGGGGAAACGGAACGGCCCCTTTGAGTTTGACAAGCAATTATTGCGTCAGGTGACAGGTGCGAGGTTATTTTAAACTCGAGCGAATTTCCAACTACCGCTCTCGTGGAACTGAAGTGCTTTACAATATTGCATTTGAACGAAAATGCGTGCTGTACGTACCTATTTTCCAGCAGCTTAGTATTTACCGTTTCCAAGCGACGGTTCCGAATTTGATTCCCTGTCGAGACTAATTTTATGTCAGCTCAAAAAATTAATAAACGCTTACAGACTCTACGCACCAAGGTTCATTGTATAGCGCTCCGTTGAATACATGTGACAAAGCTTTTTTATAGCCTGAATGGCTAAGTAAAAACAAACAAGCCACTTGATGGTAAGTGGTCATCGTCACCTATGGATACGAGCGACACCAGGGGAGTCACCAATGCAACGCCAGTTCTAAAGGAGGACTCTTTTTACACCTTTTGAAGAACCGCATGTCACAGCGCTCCGAGAATACCGCAGAAGGAAGCTCATTCCACAATTTGAACGTACGTGGCAGAAACGATCGTGAAAATCGAACAATAGAGGTTCTACACGAGTCCAATCGATGTAGATTAAACTTCAATCTTCGGCGAGTGGTGTGATGGATGATGGAAGGGCAAAGTAGTACTCGAAGGGTAATGTCGGTCGAACACGCAGATATATCCAACGTCTCTCCTAGGACTCAGGTTCTTATAATCGGCTCTAGCTAAAACCAGTCGATGGCAAGAGCTTAATTCAACGCGTCATCAGATGACCGAGTCTGGCCTCTGGTAATCAAAATTTTGGTACCACAGATCGGGGAGAGATCATTACTGCGGCGGGGGCTCATCCGAGGGGGCAACCCCGTGCCCTGCTGTCAAATAATAATCCCATCCGAAACCGGACTCAGCCCAAATTACAAGATTAATGATAAACGAAACGACAGAACGTTTAGGGATTACCGAACGGATTGCTGATTATACAATTATGATGTAATAAAACTCTTTGATGTCTGCACGTGGTAGGTATTTGAAAAAAACCTTGACAGTACTTTTTTAATAATGCAGTAGATCCCCTAACAACGATTTTTATTTGTTTCGTGGATTGTCTGTTTGTCTGTCATATTTGGCCTCTTCCGTCATGTTGGCACTTTTGCAGCTGCAACATTAATGCAAAGTAAAATTATCAGATACCGACTGTAATCTTTGTTGAAGTGCAAATGACGGAATAAATGTTTCTTCTTCTTCTTACGAAGACTTAATGACTTAACCGTAGCTTGTATAATATGTAGTGTTTGTGTTATTTAAATCAGTTTACAAACAAAAAAGATCTTTCAATTATATAATCCCATGTAAACAATGACATAACACCTTTACTATTTCTTTAAAACATTATTACGGCAACGTTATTTCGATTTCGATCGGCTCAGATTTCTCGAAGCGAAGTACTTCTTACTAGTAATTAATGAAGATGAAGACTATCGACGCTCCACAGTCACATTACTTGCTAGTAAATCACACGCTAGTATTCAATAAAAGATGCTATTATGGTTCAAATAATAGAACCGATTCCGTGAAGCTCCCACGTGAGAATAACTCGATTTATCACGACTCGACTAACGGATCTATTTGCAGACGTGTGAGAATTAAACTTTGTGCGAAGTCAGCTGGGAGGAATTTATGAGCTCTTAAGAATGTGGGGAAATGGTGGGGAATATGCAAAGCAATCTATTACAGAGATAGGAAGTTTGATATCATTTTTCTTACATTGAATTCGTTAAGTGAAACAATTTTCAAGTGAATGTTTTGAGTTGGAGTCTTGCTACGTCACACACGTATCAAGGGTAAATAACTTCTGGATTTTTGACCCTCTACGATGCTGAAGCGTTATAAAATGTCTAAGTTAGGAGTGAATAGGTTTCTTCTAATATGCGCGCTTTACCATCTACTTGCAAGGGCTTACGTTGCTTCTTACCATCCTGATGGGTAGTTTACCTACGTTGCTTCTTACCATCCCGATGGGTAGTTTACCTACGTTGCTTCTTACCATCCTGATGGGTAGTTTACCTACGTTGCTTCTTACCATCCCGATGGGTAGTTTACCTACGTTGCTTCTTACCATCCTGATGGGTAGTTTACCTACGTTGCTTCTTACCATCCTGATGGGTAGTTTAACTACGTTGCTTCTTACCATCCTGATGGGTAGTTTACCTACGTTGCTTCTTACCATCCTGATGGGTAGTTTACCTACGTTGCTTCTTACCATCCTGATGGGTAGTTTACCTACATTGCTTCTTACCATCCTGATGGGTAGTTTACCTACGTTGCTTCTTACCATCCTGATGGGTAGTTTACCTACGTTGCTTCTTACCATCCTGATGGGTAGTTTACCTACGTTGCTTCTTACCATCCTGATGGGTAGTTTACCTACGTTGCTTCTTACCATCCTGATGGGTAGTTTACTTACGTTGCTTCTTACCATCCTGATGGGTAGTTTACCTACGTTGCTTCTTACCATCCTGATGGGTAGTTTACCTACGTTGCTTCTTACCATCCTGATGGGTAGTTTACTTACGTTGCTTCTTACCATCCTGATGGGTAGTAAAGCGAGCGTAACTTAGACTTAGTAAAAAAAGACCCTGTCTGTACCACGAAGAGTTACAAGTTCGATACCGGTAACAGCAGACTTTGCTGTGATCAAATATTTTTCCATCTTAAATTTTAGTGACTTTACAATTTTAAATTCGAAAAATCACATATCATTGAATCATAATTATGTCATCATTATCATCATTTTTTAATTCTGTCGCCGTTTTGGAAATGTGATTAAGGAACTAATTACCATTATATACCAACAAACAGAGAGAAAAAATTGTGAATAACATTTTTACTAGTATTTATGTCTATTTAGTTATTAAATAACGCAGGTAATAATAGGCTTCTCCAATATATTGTAATGATATATGTATAACACATAAACGATGACAAATAACTTAATTCATTAATTCACTTGGCAGATTAATTATCAGTAGATCCACAGAGTCAGACACCTTTGAAGTAAAAAACATTTAAACTTTACCTGTTAAACGAAATACTAACTTAATTAAAGTGCTCTCTACAAACATTTGAACTAGGAGCAATGTTATATTATATTCTTTAAATCTTCATAATAAATAAAAATTGTACTGTCTGCCGATACGATCCGTACGATTTCACGATCCACATAGCGCAATGGTTAACGTGCCGGGTCGCCGTTTTAAGGGTCCTCAGTTCGATTCCCAGCGAGGCGGAAATTTGAATGATGAGATTAAATTTCTGTTCTATATGTAACTGTAAGCCCCCAGCCGGAACACTATATGTCGTTTTGTCGTTAGCCGGCCCACTCAAGCAATAATACTGATATTGAGTGAGTATTGTCAAACCTGTATTCTTTCATTGCAGTGCATTCAACTCTCAATGCTATACGGACGATAGATACCATTCGTTATAACTATTTTACCTTGCGTTTATCTAGAGGCGAAGCGAGGGCGGCTCGCTAGTTCACGATATAATTTCATGAAGCTCCCCTAGAGCGTTTCATCAAAAAGCATTTCGCTGAATAAATTTATTATTTCGTACGTCTAAGTGGTATGAAGGAGTATTACTCATTTATTTTTAGAGTGAAGTGCTTCAGAATTGAAATAACAAGATATTGTCTAGTATTTTTTTAATTAAATCCGTTAGTATTTAGAGGCGTTTTTGTACAATGATTGGTATTATTAAATTAGCTCTTTGTTTTAAAACTGACTTATCTTGCCAGTAGAGTGCTCTGATGTACGTTTGTCTATCTGTACATATAATAAATCTGTAACTGATCGCTGTCTGTACATGGAAGTTATATGAGAAAAACTTTTAGAATAGAACCCTAAACAATGATATTCAGATTGTTGTCTCTCTGTTTGTCTGTTTATCTACGGTTTTGTATGCGCTAATCTCAGACACGGCTTAACTTGTTGTAAGTTTCAGTTAAAATTCAGTGTTTATTATTTATTTCAATCGGTTAAATAAATAAAAAAGTTATGTCTGTTTAAATAATCACGTCTAACAATTTCCGAATTGATGTACAAATTGTACAAAGGAAAATGTTCCCTAAAGCGAGGCGAGGGCGGGTTTACTAGTCTTAAATAAAGGCACTATATGGTAAGTAATCGCTTGCTCATGCCTGGTGAGAGACTTAGTTTCGCTAGCCTACAATCCTGTTACGCTACGTGTTTTGTTTGCAACGTTGGAAAGCCCGTTAAAAGATTCCAAGCATTTATTTTTTTCTGTCTTCAAGCAAATTAATGTCCCACTACTGAGCACGGGTCTCTCCTCATGCCTGAGGAGATCTAGAGCATACTCCGCCACGCTGCTCCGGTGCGTATTGGTGGAGGAGTGAGTGGCCAACCATGTTATATCCCGAAGAAATAAATGTTTTCTGAATGGAGATCCTTCTTGAAATTTTAGTTAAGTATCTCATTAGGATACCCTGTATCATGAGGGCCATGGACAAAACACAAACAGAATACCAATACTATAACAGAAATTTAAAATTAAGTATATCAATTTTCTGCCCCGTAGGAAATCGAACCCTAAACCCTGTAAACAGCAGTTCGAATGGTAACCATTGGACTCGGGTCATCAAAATTATTGTTATCGAGTTTGTTATATGACCACTATATTACACTTTTTTTGGTAAAATTACAACTCTCTGTCTACCTATAACCTATAATGGTTGAAGACATTGAGCCCTGCGGCAAAAGAACGGACGGACGTTTTTAATTAAGCAGTAATTTCGTTCCCCCATAAGCTCCATAAATGCACTACCTTTGTTGGCAACAAAAACGGGTAAAGGAGCAATCATTCAAGGAGTGTCAGACCAAGCGGTGACCGAACGAACGTGATAGAACAAAAGCTTATTAGTGAAAACAGTCCTCGACATCTGAGTGACAGAGAAAGCAAGTTTCAAGCGATTTGACGTGTTTCCACTGGCTTAACGCTTCCTTGGCAGCGTACAAAGTAGTATCGTCCAAATGTCTATTAATGTTATCACGCTACACACTCACAGCCTCACGTGACGACAAACTAAGACAAGAACATACACGCCTAGACCAAGTACAGAAATTTAAATTCACCATTCAAATTTCCGCCTCGCCGGGAATAGACCCCAGGACTCACCGAACGGCAGTCCGGCATGGTAAATCATGGGATCCTCTAAATCGGTACACCCAGTAAAAAGTTATTAGGTAACCCATGTAAAAAATACAGTTGCATTGAGAACCTCCTCCCTTTTTGAAGTCGGTTAAAAATACTTCAGTCAAGAGCAAGAATGCCATGCACAGATAAAGATGTAGGTAACTCGATAATTCTCAGTTTTAGTAAAACCGGTTCAAAACGACAAGCTACCGCCATGAAGTGGTACAATGGAAACGCGTTAGCTGACGGTGCAGAACGTGCGACCAGCGGGCTACGTGCCGGGGAGTCCATTCTCCACTCTCCACTTCGACTGGTCCTGTATGTGGCCACATCACCCACTTCGTCGGTCTACTAATTAATAAAGGGTGTCTATCTGAAGAGATTATTTGTGGTTTAATTTTATTTTAGTCGTAATTGGCTTTTACAAACACTTTTCAAAAGTCAAACTTGTCATTGCTTCAAGTTTTTCTTGACCTTGCCATGATGGTCCGGAAAGAAGAGCAACAAGAAACTCCTAAGGAGTAATAATAAGGAGTAAATTTTCCTGTTCTCAGTTTAATTACGCAGAGCACTTGCTATTTAGCACTTGCTACTTAGAGCTATTGCTAATGGTAGTTATAAATTCCAAACTCAGGTCCAAGTAATTAAACAGTACAAGTCTTTATCAGACAGACAGACAGACAAAAATTGTAAAAATGTTATTTTGATATATGCACCGTGTATACATCCATATGCATTGAGTAAAAAGCGGTTATTTTAATATTACAAACAGACACTCCAATTTTATTTATTTCTAAGATTGATAAGCCTTCTGATGATCAGAATCATTAGTAAGACCAAAGACGTCATCGATGTACCGGCCAAAAAAGTGTCATAGGCCACCACGATGGTCAACTGCGGATTGAGACTACACACCTTTAAAAACGTTATAGAGCACTCTCAGTTAATTTGAAATACGCACATAACTTTTACAATTAGAGGTGCGCGCAAGATTCGAACCCAGGGTCCCTGTTCAGTTAAAACCTCGTGGCTATTACTGCTTTCTCCTAGTAAGAACATTGACTTTAAGAACATCATATTTTTCCTGTGTAAAATCAATCAGAACGCCAATAATAAATACATTTTGGTTATGAAGTTCATAAAACTCCATAAATTGGATGCAGATTGGCAGATCCAATCTAGTAATAAATCAGAACAATATCTGCATTTCCCACAAAGTGCGTCCTTGTTGGTAGTAAAAACGGGGAAGTAAATTCGATAAAGGATTCTTCCTATTCTTCCTTTCTTCACAAAACCATTCGGTTTCAATTTATCTTGCTACTAGATTTACAAATGCGACCTCTAACTTGTTACAAAATGGGGCAGACCCGTTTGCTCGAATATCAACCAAAGTGGCTTGTGTCAGAGATCATTTTAGTTCGAGCCGGGCTAATCTCGAGGCATTTACAAAGTTTGAGCGAAGATTATAAATTCGACGGTTAGTTTCACTCAATCGCTCCAGCTTAACTACAAGGCGGCATTATTTAGTGAATTTAAAGTGGTTGTCGAGCTAACAATACTTCCAAAGCTCTTAAACCGTTTATATGTTATTGGTTAACGATTTACAAGTGAAACAGACTTTACAATGAGGTAAACAACGTCAATTACTTATTAACGGGCCGTATTTGGGTGGGAATACTAACCCTAATGCATATTATTTTAAACTTTTATCATCGCGGACACTAAACATTCAACTGTACCGGGTTTTCACGATCTTTATTATTTAATTCTAATGCCATGCCGTTAGACCAGTATTTCAACTGTATCGGGTTCTCACGATCTTTATTATTTAATCCTAATGCCATGCCGTTAAACCAGGATGTTGTAAGAGGCGACAGCAGCCGACCTGGTGGAGAGCTGGAGCCCGGCTGGAGATGGTCACCTCTAAAAAGTGTAACCGGCTCCAAACCTCTCTAACCGGAACACAATCGCTGTCAAAACAATTAGTACACGTAGAAATGGGACTAAGTACGGTGGCGGGCGGTAGTAGGTACTACCCCGGGCGAACTCTGCGCTCTACTACCTATAACCTATACGTCTCTTGCTTGGATCAGCCACTAAAGGGCTAGTGTTTCAGCTGAGGGCTTAAGAGCCACTTATTTCCTTTTGTATTTTCTGTTCATTGATTTGATGACATTAGTCTTACTGATTTCCATTGGCGACGGTGACCACTTACCATAATATGGGTTGTCTGCTCATTTGTCGGGTATTATACACAAAAAATAAAAACTCTGCAGCAGAGAGGTCTTTGTAATATTCCAAAAGATAATGAAACGGAATTACATCTTACAGCTGGCTGGAATTGAATATAATATTCTCCGATAGTCGAATATCGGTGCGGTATTGAAGATTCAACGAACTTTCATTCCAAGACGCTGCGGAAGTTTGAAACTCAATCAGTATTCGATACTTTGGATGTGTTTTCTCTTCGATCAAATTAATATTATTAATACAATTCCGTATACGTAATCAGTTATTTTTATATAAGATTGGCAAAGTGACGGAAAGTGAGAAAAAAGTGCTTCAGAATACGAAATATAATGCAGAAAGGTAATGCCATACGTTTACGTTGAATTTTCCTTATCAACGCTTCACACTCGTAGCTCCACCCTAGGATGTCCGGTGTTCTGGGTGTTTTGGACTTAATGTTGGTCTTAATCATAATGATGGCCATTAATGACTCCTCCAGTCTACTGGCTTCTGTAGGTACTAATAGCTTCAACCCATTCATTTCCAACTATAGGGCACGGGTATCTCCCCGTAACTAAGCAGCCTTGGGGCATACTTCACCACGCTGATCCAGTGTCAGAACTTTTTAAGCCGAAGAAGGCCTCCGTCTGCTCTCTAATTACATGCTCGATAACAACCAGGACCGGCGGCATAACGTGCCCTCCGAAGCACAAAAATGGGCATGAAGCTTTCGCGACTAGTCCAACATCTAATATCTGCCGTCTATCGTAATGAGGTGCAAATTGAATGAACACTCCACTTAAATCTAGAGCGCGTGTAATTTGACAGACGTCAATTCGAAATGGAGACATCAAAGCGGAATTAAGTAAGTAGTGATGTCGGAGTGCCGGGAATTTTAAGTGAAAGGAATCCGTGCCGAATAAAGGTCAAGGTGTTTCGTGCCCCTTATCAGAGCGCTGGTAAACGCGTGTTCACACTGGTACGTCCTAGTTTGTTGGCTTACGGCTTCTGATGGCTGGGGTAAGTTTGTTTAGTACGTAGCATGTTATGTTATGTTATAGTAGGTTTAATAATTAGATAATAGTTTAATTTACAATGAAAAATGTTCTAAAAATGTTATGTGAGGCCAATTTTTCCAGGTAAACCATAAAAACCATTTGCACCCTTGTTTCCACGATGGCGGCCGCAGAACAAGGTTTGCGACTCCACAAACTTGGATTTAATTTTACATTAACACCTTCTTGCCATTTAACCAATAAAATTGCCTTCTCTAACAAATGCTCGCTAAGCCCAAAAAGTAATATATGTGTCGGAGACGGTCATTAGTATGGACGCTAAACGAAACGCAGCACGAGTTCCGATAGATGGCAGCACCGTTGCGATGACGTCGATATGTGGCTAACTTCGTGCTACAGCAGAGCCTAGGTGGTGGAGTGGCGCTGGTTGGAGAGGACACTTACCATTTGACCGTCTTGGAGATCGGTTCCTCCTCTGGGAACTGTTATTCGTTTCGTTTACCCGGTGTGACTATGACCGTGTAAAGTAAAATTGTTAAAAAAAGTAATAAAACGTAATTCTTGTGCATACGCTATTTCTTTTGCTCGATTACCCTAGCTATACGCCCACATAATGTCCGACGATGGTGTTAATAATTCTGCCAATCCGACATTATGTATGTTTGTAACATTTCAATGGCTTATATTCGCACAAAAAAAATATTCTAATCATTTGTGATTTTCAGTTTTTTTCATTTTCATCTTATACACACCAATATGAACAAGCCTTTACTCCTTAGAATTTCTTAAAGATGAATCTTTCAGATACTGCAGTATGATGAGAGTAGCAACCGAGAGCTTTTAAGCTCTCGAATGTTCTGACGAGCTTTTTACACCTTAAATGAAAGATAACACTTTTGAATGCAGCGGAGGAAATTCGCAAAGAATATTCTTGTGTTTTTGTTCACGTGGAGTGGTTTATTTGTTTTCTTGGTAGATTTTTTCTTAAATAGAAATTCATGTGATCCTACAGTTTGGACTTATACCCGGTATCTTTTGTTTGTCTGGTGACGAAAAGTACAGACAGGGTTGTGAAAAGCGGTGAACTGACCGCTTAACGTGTCCTTCAAGTCACGGAAGAAGACCACCCCTCATCGTCATGTACCATCAAGCAATACCCTGGTCTTGCATGAGATTAGGGTAAGTATTCTAGGCAGCTCCAATATAGCCAAAAATACATAAACAAATTAATTGGCCAGCAATGGATATTGCTCTAGTATTATCGACATGGTGACCATTGACCACCATTTTAAACACTTGTCGTTTCAAAACAAAATCAAAACTACCGCCAATTTGACTAGGAATTGAAATCAGGAACTGCCTCGTCTAAGCAAGCATTAGCCAAACCGTTTAGATTGGTTTGGATTCAGGGTAAATTGGAATTTGCATTGACATGAGTCCACGGCGATCCGCGGTGTCCGGCGCTTCGTGAGACTCGAATACAAATGAGAATTGACGAGGATGAATCGTTTTTAACTCGTCATCTATAACTGAACCATTTCCGTCTGAAAGATATTTGAGGAACACTGTTATTGAGGATGAATGAATGAATGTAATTTATTGTCTGTTTTATTATTATCCAAGATGTTACAATACTTGGCGGTAGTATGGAACAGTCTGCTTAGTGAAGGCAATATTAAATTTATCATATTATATTTTATACTAAAAGTAGGTATAATTATTTTACTTATTAATTAAACATTTTGTCGTTGTTTTTATTAGATAAATATTCTATTAATGGAGCGAGCAGCTAACTATTGAAATGAAATTAAATGAAATTTATTCGAAGTTGGTTTTTTACAAACACTTTTCGAAAGTCAAACTACGCCATCGCTTCAACAAATCCCTACCGTGAGAAGTCTTGTAAGAAGAAGGGGCAAGAAACTTCCAAGAAGCATTATTATAAACAAAATTACATTACCTACTGATTTATATATTCATTAATTGAGAATGCTTTGTTAATTAAAAAACCCTTTAACTTTATTTTTAATCTTGTTGCATCTATCGTGTTTAGGTATTTCATCTGGTACTTTATGGTAGATATCCGGAGCCATCTCTGGCATGTTTTAGCTGAAAAGCGCTGACTTTGCAGGGAGCATTGTAAACTTATTCTTATCATAATGCCACTGCATTAATAGCTAGCCTATCACGCCTTTAAGCTTGGTCAGTTATTCTAGTGAGTATTATATCCATATTCAAATAATTTACATTTTTACTAACGAGAACTTTTCCTAAACACTGTAATCAATTATTACTTATTTGTTAAAATAAATATTAAACTTTTGTCTGGTTGTGTCAAACGTATTCGTACCGTTTAACGTGCTGGTTTACATCAAAGGTTGCCTGATGTTATGGTTAAGTTTAATCAAACTGTTAGTCTAGTAGCTTTGAGACAAAACTACTCTAAATACATTGCCGACCCTGTGTTTGGTAGCTGGTAGTGAACGTACCTATGATGCGAGGAGTCCCTGGTTCGATTCCCGTTTCGGAGCAGACGTTTATGTGTCAGGTATATTTTCGTTCTGGGGTCGTGGATGTTAGTGACGTGTGTAGCGAAACTGTATTGTCCATATTCCAAGTGACAGGGGGAATCTTGGTGCGGGAGTTAGTGTTTTTATAAGAATTCATATTTAAATTTCGTATTAGCGTTCAGTGAAGCCCGCTTGGTCAGCTATCGGCTTTTAACGTTAAGAATAATAATAATAATAATAATATTACAATCAAACATTGTTGAGTCCTTCTTTTAAGTATAAAGATACCTGTGCCAGAAGGACCCACTCTTCTAGAAATAGGTCTTTATCCCCAGTAAGAGATAGATATGAATGATTGTTAGCTTCGAAAACTATATTGTATCTGTGTGGTTGTTGCAGTCTGTATGTAAATTTAAGTTCTACGTAGCATGGTAATACTACCGCCCGCCACGGTACTTAGTACCATTTCTACCGTGTAATAATTGTTTTAACAGCAATTGTGTTCCAGTTAGAAAGGTGTGGAGCCGGTGACACATTTTAGAGGCGACCATCTCAGTCCTCAAGGATAGCAACGCATCTGTAACCGAGTTAGAACAAGACTCTAAGTAACAATTACTGACTGGACTTATTACATACAAACAACTAACAGAACTAACTATCACTAACAGTCCCTGCCCCAGTCCTCATACTTACTAACAAACTAACCAACTAATGTTCTAATACCGTCTTCTCACGAGACTAACGATCCTAGTCCCAATTTTAGTCTTGTTTTAGATCGGCCACAGCTGTTGTTATAGGCGGCAAAGGAAGGGTGGTGCTGCACGCTTACTGCCCTATTATTTCATGAAAAAGCATGTCTTTTTCTACCATTAACTCTTTCATCAACTAAACAGTTAAGTGTGTTTAACCACAATAATAATTATTATCTTCTCAGAACCCATTATCGCGCTTCCTGTTCTCTAACAGATTCGCCGTTCATATTTAATGGTCCTCCCTTAACTAGATTCGTCTCATCTTATTTTAATGATTAATTTTGAGTAACAAATTAATTTTAAAAAGCTATTTATTAAACATGCATCTGATGAAAAGTGGTTGCTGCAATCAATGAATTTGTGACGAGCCATAGGTATTATATTTATTCTTACTAACGTAACCGGATCAAATTATTTACAATTAAAAAGATATTTATTTTACTAAACTAATTTTAATTGAATGTTCTAGAACACCCTTTTACGAGACGTAGTCTCCCTTCGAGGACCTTTCTTGCCAACGTGGGAAAGATTCTCGGTCCTTCGACCTATACGGCCACCATTTAAACAGCAAACATTCATGCAAATAATTTTTCGTAGAGCACTTATAATATACCAATAACGATATGGATAAGAGCTCTTTACAGAAATGTCTGACAATGAAATAAAAATAAAAGGGATAGCAAGTGAACCGTCGCTGAATGTAAACGGACAAGATCGAGCAAAAGAAATTAATACCGACCGCCGCGCGCCGTTCCAGCGGCCAATAATATTATGGGCCCGTGGAATGGGTTTTCACGCTATGCGACTTGTGCTGCCTTTGAACGGTTGTAGATATTCAGCACTGGACTGTTTGCATTTTATTTAAATTTCAAATCTACCTCCCTACTCAAAGCCATTATAAGTTTATTAGTTAGAACAATTTGGTCCGTGCGGCACTTATAACATATTGCCCAACGAACAACCGGTATGTAACCGGTCTAAGGGCAAAATATTACAAAATTCAGTTTTAGCTCACGTCTTGTACTCATTAACTAACGAACTAACGAATTTCATCTTCATAGATCAAGTAGTTTTCAAGATTTCGAGTTAAGTCGGTGTGTGTGTGAGTATCTTAACGCTTTTATATTTTTAGATTAACTCGTACAAGTAGCTGTGTGACGCCAACGCTCCCTAGATTACGTTTCTGAACCGTGGTATTTGTTCGCGGGAAACAAAGATCGTAGTGACGTCCTGTACACCATGAAGTGTTAGAACCAATATTTGCCATATTGATTGTGGGAAGAACGATTGGTTACCTTCCGCGTCTGAGCCGTCGGTGTTAGTTTCATTCCGTTACTTCCTCAATTGTTTGTATAACGTATCGAGATTTACGGGATGTGACAGGTGTTGTTTGATTGAGATGTATTGTATTGGAGCGGTACAATGAGCCGTTACCAACAAATAAAATGTATTTTTATTGAAATTTCTAATTTTTTTAATTTTTTGAACAAAATCAATTTTAATCGTACTGTGCGCGAAGTTAGAGCGACCAAGAAAAATGTTATTATTTTGTTTGTTGAAATAAATATTAAATAATTATGTTACCTTTAGATATACGTTGAACCTCAAAGGCAACATGCACTTATAACAAAATAAAAATAAACCATCACAACAACGTGTTCGCCCCGTATCAGAGCATCATCAAAGGAAGTTGACTCCTAACACTAAGTATAATCGTATGTAAAAAACACGAGTTGAATATTACACATCTTTTGCGCACATTCGAAACATCGCACAACACTTGCACACTTCAGCTGTGTTTGCAATTCGCGCGCGCACTAAAACGAACGAATACAAATGTGAAGTGTTTATTGCGCGTATTTATGAAAACATTTAAATGCAGAGCGTTGGATGCAATCCAAAAATCATATTTTTTGTAAATCCTTCGTAACTGTATCCTGGAGTAACCGTTTGCGATTTACAGTTGCTGCGTTTGTTACTTTGGTTTCAGACTTGATGCGGTAAAATGTTGTAACATGGTAAATAGCGTTAAAATGTATGAAGTATTCAATTTTTTGAAGCTTCTCATTCATAGACGCAAACTAGAATACCCTGTGTCGTGGGTGCCATGGACAACATAGGTATTACAAAGTTTCTCCGCGCCACCGCAGTTCAGCCGTTACCACGATCCATGCAACTGGGTCGAAATATCGGCGTACCAAAAACATATCGTGAGTACCCGTATCATTATTAAATGAAAACGTACAAAGATATGAACACACGTCGACACCTAGGAAAAAAATATAAACTCATCATTCAAATTTCCGCCTCGCTGGGAATCGAATCCAGGACGCTTCGAACGGAGGTCAGACATGATAACCACTGTACCATACAGGTCGACAGGTTTAATTTGATTGTGCCTTAGTTGTTTGTTGTGTTTTGTAAAAAACCTTTTAAACCGTAATGGGCTCACGTTGACGACATGGTAATTATGTTATAAAGTTTATAAAAAGTTTACCCTCAGAAGTTATCGTGAAGTTAAGGTTCAACAGATAACGCCAGGAAAACAACGTTAGAACATAAATATAAAAATATATCTACAGATTGTAATCCAATCTGCGGTGTAACGTCACATTGTGTTACCGTCTTATCAAAACAAAACGTATAAACCACTCCAGTGACAGTTTGTAAGTTATTGAATCAGACGAGGGTAGGAAGTAAATAAGTAAAATAGGAGTCATTCGGAAACAGTCCATGAAGCGTTTCTTTCCAGCGAGTTTTGTATTACGTGTCACTTGTATGAACCTTCTCCAACTAACGCTCAGGACACACTGCATGACAAATGATATTTTCTAGATCTTGCGATTTTATTAGGCAATACTCATAGGCCATACTGGGATTCTCTGTGTCGTGGGTGCCGTGGTCAATACACAAAGACACACCCACACACCTAGACCAAGAACATCATTTTAAACACATTATTAAAATTTTTGCCTCGTTGGGAATTGAATCAAAGACCTTTAGGACGTTGGTTAGACGTGGTAACCATTGCGCCATAGGGGTCGTTAATTTTATAATAATAAGTAGCTGACCCTGCGAATTGCTCCGCCATATAGATTACTTGTAGTGAATGATTTGGATATTTTTCATGCAAAAATACTAAAAGCTCGATTTAAAGGGAAAAAAGCAAAATAGTAATAAACGCTTCACCCTCACAACCCACACTGGGATTCCTCTGTCATGGCGTTATCGACAACATACATAGACTTCCTTTTCGCATTGTTTATCTCATTTTCGTTGGCTTCGCTATGGATTATTTTTATTAATAAATTACCATCTAATTTGTAACAAGTTGCGCCAAGAATCTTTGATTAAGTTTGAAGAACTTTTTGTGACTTCGAGTTGAAAAATATTGAGTTGCGGTGAGTCGTTAACTCCAAAGTATATTATGCCATATTAATAAATTTGTAATGAAAGAAACTCAAAACCCGCTTTCGAGCCAATCCTGATGGCAGTAGCAGGCCATGCCTATTGTAGTGTCCGGGGATTCGTATGGTATTATTACACATTACTGGGATAACTCACTAGCTCACCACAACTACATCACTCGAGTACATGAGAACATGACTGTGTGTATATGTCATGTGCATAATTCTCACACTCTAAACATATCTTAGAGATGCATTGACATCGTATCTAAAGCAATATGTGAAGTGTTAAGTCCGTAGTCGAAACAGTTCTAATTCAGCTTCAAAGATTTGCTCTAAACAAACTAACAAGCATTGCGAGTTGAACAAAACCTGTTAAGTAAGTGAAGAAACCCATCGTGTGCACCGCCCTCATAGTAAAATCAATATAGTTTGGCAAGTGTCCAGGACAATCCCTGGGGACATGTTTACCGGTGGAGTCCAATGTTCCGATCATTGTTTTTGTACTAAATTAGATGGGCACAGATGGTAAAGCAAACAGGTTACTGAGGTTCCATAACTGGTGCTTTCACCCTGCCTGCTTGAACAGGTTGAGAACAAAATAATACCAATCTGTATAAACTAGAAACACGCTTTTATAATGATAAGTGAACTAAAAGTTCAAAGTAATTTAACCACTGTGCTGTTACCCGTTGAGTATAAGTTACGTCGTCAGGAGCCGATCCTGAGCGTAGTCTGTGGTCATGCTTATTCGTAGTTCTAATTCAACATGTAAGATTTCACCCGAACATAGATACATACAAACATTGAAAGTCAAATAAAAGCTTGTAAAAGCGTTTTTTCTGGGTGACTCATTCTCGGTAGGTACTATTCAGTTCAGTTCATAATTTTGATACTTTGTTATTATTATAGAAATACATTTACATATTTACACAGTGGTACACGTAATATACTTTTTACGCATTGGAATGACAACTTTGATCCACTTCAGCCAGCCAAAGCCTCGTCAGTCCGATCTCAAAGAAAGTGCCACCGACAAAGGGTATTACTTAAGTTTTCACGCACAGACATGGAGAATATCAAAATGTCAGCATTTCATGTACTATAAATGAGGTATGTACTTATAATAAATAGCTAACAAAATCTTGCAAATATTGATGCATAAGGTTCAATAAGTTCTGTTGATAGTTTGATACAGATGAAACCTGGATGAAACCGAACATTGTTTTGCTTTATGTCACGTTTTCAATCGAAAATATATGAGAAATATGTATGTACCCATATTGCGCAATGGTAACCATGAAATTTAAATGGCTACCTGAAGATCCTGAAATAGTTCCAAGCTGTACATAACTTGCATTCACCTACTTCAGTAACCTAGACGAATTATATCCCTACATTTCTTACGTTTAGGACAGTCATAGTTCACCTAACTGACCTATAGTAAAATTCGGCTATGTTACTGATCTTCAAATTTGAGCACTGACGAAAGCAAAACATAACAGTCATATTATTAAACTTAACTTATTATAAATAATTAAATGACTGAATTAATAAATGACTCAAGAATTTACGATGCAACTAATTAATAAACATCCGAATGACTTAATTAATAAATGACACAAGTATTTAATATTCCGCCATGTCCACTGATTGCCGAAATTTGGTAGTGAATAAAGTAAAACTGACTGAACCCTTTTATTAAACGGGAGTCGTTAATAAATGACGGGAGCGGCAGGTGTCCCTGCCGTAGTTGAGCTGTAGTGTAGTTATGTAACTAAGTTGTAGGAAGAACGTGGAATGAATAATTTTGTGAAATTATTATATTTCTGCTTTATGTGAATGGCCGCCTAAGGCAAATGGTCAATGCTACCTATGGAAGTGTATAACATTAGTACTCCTTCCTGCTAAACTTATAAAGAGTGTATGAATATAAAAATCCTGATAGTAAAGTCTACGTTAAAGTAAAAATCCTTATTGAATGTGTACATTAGTAGCATTCCCTCTGATTGCTATAACTTATAGTCCTAAATGGTAGGAAAATGATATCACCGCACCTATTTTGATTCATTTGCGTTTAAATTTCTCAGGCAAATATTTCCCATAAGCGAAACTGTCCCAAAATCTCCGTTAAGCCAGGTGTCGGCAACATTACGGCGCGATTCATCTTCATAAGCGCGGGTTCCGTATTAAAATAAATCAACGCCAGGACCTTTTAATTTAAGACCCCGGATTAGTTATTGCACTATATCAAAATTATCAAAATTAAATAGGTTTACCTACACATTGTACCTATACTGTTAGAAATTTTAAATTTGATAAACACAAAATATGGAACCTATTGGATTTACGTTATGGCTTCATTTAATGCAATACGGAAGTAGATAATTAAACTTAAGAATTGTTTTACAGTCTAAGAAACTGCTGGAATAACTACTCTGAGGGGAATCGTTATTTTTATACTATGCTATTTCTTTCATGATATTTTTTAATATTTTTCCATAGTCGGTCTACCTCGTAGATCAAGAAAAAATTACGTTAGTAAAACGAGACCGAGGGGGTAGGGGGCGATCAAAACTGAAAAGGCATTCTTGAAGCCATAATAAGGTTCCCATCACTGTTTTAGGCCGACCACTAAGATTCAAAATTGTCAAACCAAGAAAAATTATGGCCCGAGCATCAGTTTTAATATGGGATATTAACAGCAATATTTTACCTTCAAATACAAATGTTGAATGTATCGGCAATAACGCGATTGTCATCAGGAAATGAAAACTAGCATGGATTACACTGAGCTGTGGGCGATGGAAGAGACTGGTGGGGAATGCTAGTGCGAGGATATGAATGAGTTTGCGTTTATTTTATTTATATATTACACAAACTAGCAGTTTGTACATATAAACATAGCAGCATAGCAGTGATAGCGGTGTGGTTGAACGTTGGACTGCCGAACCGGAGGTTCCGGGTTCAAACCCCGCACGCACCACTAATTTTCAAAAATTATGTGCGTATTAAAATAAATTAATTATCACTTGCTTCGGTGAAGGAAAACATCGTGAGGAAACCTGCACACCTGAGAGTTCTCCATAATGTTCTCAAAGGTGTGTGAAGTCCACCAATCCGCACTTGGCCAGCGTGGTGGACTATGGCCTATACCCCTCACACTGTGAGAGGAGACCCGTGCCCAACAGTGGGACAGTTATGGGTTGTGATAATGATGATTACACAAACTAATATAACTTACTCTATTTACACTACCGTGCGTGTGGCACGACGTAACATGACGTTTGAAATGTGTACGTTGATAGTTTCAATGTGAAGCTGTAACCCTTTGACAGAATGACTTACGGTAGAATTTCGCAGAGCGGGTCTCTAGTACTTAATTATTATAATAAACAAAGTTTTAGTTCAGTTTAACAGTGTACCACTCCTTTCAAAACACGAACAACCACGGCCATTCCTGACGTCGAAGCCATTTTTTGGTGCATGTATTTATTTCTTTGTTACGAATGATCAGGAAATTGGTTCCAGATCTGGACACGATCAGTTGCTCAATGGCATAGACATGACGCGATTGTCCTAATGGTAAATAATATTGTGCAACGCATTCAACTTCATTGATATATTTCAATTTGGAAATGGAAATCGTGAGTTTTCTATTTAGTTTGTGGTTATGAAAATGTATGTACCTACATGGGAAATTGATTTCAACTTTACGCGTCGTTATTTTTAATTGTGGATTGCCATTATTACTTTAGGTAATTACGAGCAATCCCCCGCGGCTACGCCGGCCAATTTCCAAAAATCAGTTCATCCTCTTAGGGGGGAGGGGGATACTTCAAAAAATTCTCTCACTTCAACGAATTCCAATTCACAACGATACTAAAGAAGTATTAACTTCAAAAAGACAATCGGTAAGGTGTAACACTGCTTGCGAAGTGAAGGATTCGGGTTTGATTGCTGGCTGGGTCAGATGTTAAATGACATATATATATTTTTTTGAGTTATGAGTTTTAATAATGTCTTATTTGTGTCGTCCATGCCACCCACAACACAGATAATCCTAGTGCGGGGGTACTTAAATAATCCTGTTTTAACATTCTATCGAGGAAAGTATTGGTTCAACCACTTCAACCCCTTTTCTGCGTTAATATTTTTTACTTATGTCACAAATCCAGTTCTCGCAGGTATCTCAGTAACCTCGATGTTTTCCTTAACCGAGGCGAGTGATGATCTGGTGTTTCAGCTCAGTGGGTCCGAGCCGATAAAATATCGGCCGGCTGCGCATTCAGCTCCGTCATCCGGCCCTTTATGGGTGTCCGGCTCACCATAGTACCGCACGAGTTGCGATACGGTACTCGTTTATACTCGTAGTATGTCACGTGTTATTATGGTATACGCTTATAGTATGTCACGTCTATATCATAGATACTTTTTTATTTAGTTAAACATTAATTGAAGAATGAACATAATCAATTTTATAATTATCGCAACCCCAATGTCCCACTGCTGGGCACGGGTCTCCTCACACAATGTGAGGGGTACAGGCCATAGTCCACCACGATGGCCAAATGCGCTTAAGCAGACTTAAGGCGTCTTGCTGACATACTAAATTGCATAAATTTTATACGTAACTAGCTTTCCCCGCGGCTTCGCCTGCCAATTTCCAAAAATCCTTTCATAGGGCCAAACCAGGACCAATATACAAAGTTTCAAGATACAATCATGCCAAATTCCAGCTTGTTGCGTTCAGTAGTTTCGGCTGTACGTTTGATGCTATTGATACATCTTTTGCTATTGATACAGACAGATACTGAAATTTACGGCAGGTGGCAAGGACACAAAAAATGTGACGTTCCAACCTTTTATCTGTCACATAAATGTCTGTTGCGGAAATCAAAGATGAGTAGCGGTCCGAGGTTCCACTCGGCAGGGAAAGTACGGCCACAGGATCGGCGTATGAAAGTGATGTCGTTGGCCGGCACAGATTCCCCCGGCTATTTACGCATTCCGCCATGTCCCCGCCATTCACGCACGCATCATGTGGCCGCCGGCCGCAGGGACGCGTCACGCGCCGCCTCTGCAACCGACCGTGACACGATATGTCACGGATTTTATTATCTAACCGTGCACTAACATGTAATATTGTAAAATTACACTCTCGTGTGCTAAGGTCGGTGTACATATATATGTACATATGTCGTTTTTGCGGTTTCGTACCGAAAGGGTGATAGACGGAACCCAACAAAGAGTGTATGTCACAGGGGTCTATCTTTTGCATGGTAATAGACAGACATCTGAAAGGTTCACAGAATGCGTGTAACTGTGGCCGTTATTACTGCAAACTATAATAAAAAAGCAAAAAAGGTTAGAACCCAAAGGGCGCCATACAAGTAACCTTTAATATTGCGACTTGTAATTGACCAAATATCATGAAATCTTTCATATATTCGTCTCTCACACAGCCTATCCATCTTTACTTTAATGATCCTTACCCTCTTATGAGATCTTAGAAGTATTATTTTTCTTAAATATATTTTACAGGCACCGATCAGTTTCTCTTTAATTATAATGTATAGATGTGTAGAACCATGTCACCAACTATTTAATTATGTACAACAATATCGCATTATAATGTCGTTCGCTTGTACCTGGCTTCTGTAGAATAACTAGCTCTTAGTTACTCTGAGATATTATGTTTCACTAAAAGAAATTACTTTATGGGTGATACTATAATTATTACTCTTTATTATACCCTTTTATTCTTATTCTGTTATGGTAAACAATACGTGTTTTCTTAGCTTACCTATATGTTTAACACTTTAACATTATTATTTTTTCGTTAACCTGCTATTCAATATGGAAATTTTAATTTGTGTTTAATAAAAGCCCTGTTCGTAGAATAAATGTTTTGACATTCGTATAAAAAATAATCATTATTGTGTCTTTGGAGACTTACCTACAATAAAATATTGGACATTTATTTGATTTTATTTACTAATACATTTTATTAGGTATACTATTAGAAAAATTGTTTTATTTGTGCATAGCGTTATTTCTGACAATATACTTTTACTGGATTTTGTTATACATATTTGTTCACTGTTTTTTAATAAAAAACACCAACCAATTGAAGCTATTTGAATATTTAAATTTTGATTGCATTTACTGTATTCTTTAATCCTCGCTCGTTAATACGGAATTATAGGAGGTTTAAAAAGTCGAAAGTGTTAAAAGATTAGCCTTACTTGGTACATTGCAAGCCGATTTAGAAAAAGCAATTCTGTGTAGCCTGCAAATTGGAGCATTTTTAACTTGGCATTAGGTTTAAAAGCTGTTCAACTGTTTTGTTTTTAATTGAGTTGCATACTGGAAAGCCGGGCTAATTGAAATTTAATGTAAAGCTCTCATGGATCGGGCGGATGTGTATCGAACGGGGTTGGAGTAGTTAGGATGGATGGTGAAAGTGTTATTGGGAGTTTTTAAGTTAGCAGACAGTTGATTTTTATGGCCTACTAAAGAGCACAGGTGTCTCCTCGTTACTGAGGAGGCCTAGAATATACTTCACAACGCTGCTCTAGTGTGGATTGGGGGAGAGGTTAGTGGCCAATTCATGTATCGGAAGGTTTTACGCCGCTCGGTCATCTCCGACAAGGCTTAATGACTGGTAATTAACGATAAGGACTGACGATTTTATTGCCTTCTGCAGCACCGCAATGTTCAAGAAATTGTTTTTTTTTTCAAATTCAAATTAAATGTATTTGTAATAAAGTACAGGCACATAGGATGGATCACACAAATTTGTGTTCCAATATACTTTGCCAGGAAATGGTGTTGCCACTAGCTATCACCCATCTAACTACGGACCGCGTCCGCTGCTTTTTTACTCGGTCGATCACTTAGGATTGACGCGAGCCATTGGGCTGTTATACCTACGGGGCTTCTTATACCTAGTCGTATTTTATATCAGTATTTTTGTATACAATCTCTAAAGTATACTAATAAAGTATCTCTTTCTTCACTTCTTAACAATTTTGCATGAGTTTTTAGACGATTTCTTTATCACAATCTTAACGTATATTATTATGTCTCTCGGAATACAATTGTGTTTCAGGGAGAATGAAGCCAATTTTCTATAGATGTCGGATCGTAGGCTGTTCGTTTGTCACGGAATAATATGCTTTTGTTGTAAGAATAAACCTATTATTTATAGAGGCAACCATCTTAGTAGAATAACCTATCATGTTTTTCGAAGCAACCATCTTCGTCTGAAAGGGTAGTACTAACACATTAATTATAATTATTGCGTTGCGTTTTGAATATTAGCAGTGATAGCCGAGTGGTCGAACGTTGGACTCGCGAATCGGGGGCCCTGGGTTCAATCCCCACACTCTCCTCTAATTTTCAAAAGTTATGTAGGTATTAGAATTTAATCATCACTTGCTTCGGTCAAGGAAAAAATGGTGAGGAAACCTGCACACATGAGATTTCTCCATAATGTTTTCAAACATGGTGGACTATGGCCTGTAGCCCTCACATTATGACAGAAGACTCGTGTCCAGCAGTGGGACAGTTATTGCGATGAGGATTGAATATTAGGTAGGAATGTTAGTTGACTAGGGCTACCTCCGGCCGGGCAAGACGTCGGTAGGCAGTGAAGCCTCGACTGCCGAGTTGTCAGAACTTGTATATATGCGAGCGGCGTAGAAAACTTCGATAGCGTGATTCAGGCTTCGTGACGTCACCGTGTGACGTGTGGGCGATATCGCCACAGGTATGATAAATGGGAAATTAACTGTTAGTGACTGTTGGTAGTTAACTTCGTAACACCCTCTGCTAACTGAACTTACTGAACTGAACATCGTAGTCCCGCTTTGTGACTTGTCCTGGGTTGATCACTGACGTCATGAACGGCAGCTGTACGGTGGTGCTGCATGCCTGTTTGCTATCTTAATTCCATAGGGAATAAACAGCCTCGCAGGGAATCGTATCCATCTACCCTTCGAAAGGCGATCTAGCGATCTAGATTCGAATGGTTACCACGGTAACAATTTATAGTTTTTTTTTATTTGCTAAGTATTATCTGAAATACATTTTTGACATATTCTGTTCCATATAGGTACTGTAAACAAAAACGATATTATATTTCGGAATTGCTGTCAATTAAATTCTGAGTATCTAAAGTTACCATCAAAATTCTCCGTATCTAGAGTTACCTTCAATCCATTTAAAACAGTAAAATACATTGTTCGTCTATTGTATCCGCTAACTGACAAATGAATCGCCAGTCACTAGAATCCAACTTTGACATGACAATCTCGTTACAAAACATTTTACAGTAAACAAAACTTGCGCCGAATATTTATCTGGAAATTCAGAGCGAAAAAATTTGCGCAGAAAATAACTGAAAATAATTGAAACGGAAAAGCTAGTTAAAAACTAATTTATTTAGCATCGTTGATCACAAACGGCTGAGTGAGGGTTTGGGTTCCTTCTTCGAGCTAGGTATTGACGATCTGTGTGGCAGATTGGTCACGGCGGGAATTTGAATGATGATATTTAATTTCTGTTCTCGGTTTCTCTCTATCTCTCTCTCTCTCTCTCTCTCTCTCTCTCTCTCTCTGTGTGTGTGTGTGTGTGTGTGTTTGTGTGTGTGTTTGTGTGTGTGTTTGTGTGTGTCTTTCTCTCCCTCTGCGTAGTTTGTGCGTGTTTTCGTGTCTGTCTGTCTCTTTCTCTTTCTTTCTCTCTTTGTTTCTCAGTAAATTTGTAAACGACTTACAACTCGAAAAAATGATTGGCATAAAATCTCAGTCAGCTGCAACTGCGCTTAAGACTTACTCAAATTGATACGAGAAATAAGCGAGTTCAATCGATAGAGGCTCAGGTTAAACAGAGCTAGCGCTTATGTTACGGGCGTGATAAATCAAGATACATTGCAGGTAAAGTTTTCAACTAAGCAGCAAGCGTAACTCACAGTATAGAGGCGCGATATCCTCTGAATTATGACTCTCTCCTATTACAGAGGTGTCGTACTGCAGACGGCAAGCTATGTTGTTGTATATATTTGGAATGGCCAGTGGAACAATACAATTTTAAAACTCACCAACACTAAACCTTTATAGATCCTTAATGATTTTTTTTCACAGTTTGACTTTGTTTACTGTCTTTTCTTTAGATGACTTTAGTTGGATTGGAGATCTAATCCACCGTGATTTTGTGGTGTTCTAGAGATCTAGAGCACCACAAATGAACAATTAATAGTAAGCATGTGCGACGTGGTGTATGTTGTATGTTAGAGCAAAGCGTACCTATTTTTGTTACAAGATTTGATCTAACTTGCAATGTTTGTATGTATCTACATAGCTTCGGGCCAAATCTTGAAAGTTGAATTAGAACTACTTTCTTTAGGTACTCTACGGATTTGAAATATTGCATATTACTTTAATTCCGATGACAATGCAATTTTATGACAAGCATGGCCAGGTAGATACTACACTCAGGGTTGGCTCCAGACAAGGATACTCCTAAACGGTTAACATTACAGTCACTTTTATTGCTTTGCATTAATAGTTTTAGTGTTTGAAGTTATTAGTTTATTGTTTTATAGTTGGTAGTGGTGAAAGAGCCTAAAACTTGGATCTGTGCCATGCTATATTGATTGCCACTTCGGGAATTTTCAAACGTGATATATTCTGCGTGGCAATTCCTAAAGTGGGAAAAATAGAGAACTAAGCGCAGGGAATAAATGAGAAGACCTGGAAGACATATTGTTCCAATAATTTTAAGTTGAAAATTTTTAATTTTCATTTTACTTAATAATTATTAATATTGTGTTATTTTTACTGTAGCTGGACGACATCAATTCATCAATGCTAATATTATGATGAGAAAGTAAGACAGAGAGGCCGGTCTGTCTAGATTCTGATTTAGATAAAATAACGTATGGAGATAGATAGAGACCCTGCAAAGGATATAGAATATTTTTAATCCCGATGGTACGTTCTCTTGGAATATTTTTTACGGCACTTGTAACTTTCCAACTCCCACGCGGGTGAAGCCGCGAGCAAAAACTAGTGGTAGGGGTTAAACAAAATAGGTCCCTTAAAATATTTCCCTTGTTAAGTGCAACATTTATTTCGTTTGTCCGAATTCCGACCTTAATAATTCGGCTGACGACTATTAAAAAAGATGTAAAAGAATTCATAAGCCGGAGCGACGGCGCCGTCCGTTTCATTTTGCCAAAACAGAACGGAAGGCATAGTGTTAGAGCTGTACGACGAAAAATAGTCACCGTGGAATATCAAGCGTTTAACAAAGGCAGGTTTGAACGTACAAAGCTGAGCCAGAACAGCTGGAGTCAAGACGCCATTGTTGCCGACAAAACAAAAACCGTGGGATTCTCGTCAGCTACGAACAATTGGGATTTGAAAGAGAATTGTTCATAAGTTTGTACAAAGCTTTCTGCTCATTACAGGAATCATATTCAATTTTAGTATCGATGATGAAGTGGGAAAATCTTGGGAAAATCTTGACCAAGTGTGACGTGCGCAGTGTAGGGTTCTGTAGTTATAGTTAGGTAATAGACGTTCTGTTTTGCTACGGAACACTAAAAAAACTTTACTGCACTTCAAATAAAATAAAGGTATCTACTCGTACATAATTATGTACATGCAGGCCTGTAGGTATATTAAATATTTTTTTACGAGACGAATTGGATTACATAGAAATTGAATTTGATATAAATAAATAGTATAGTGTATTTAGGTATTTTGTGTTATTTTAAATTTTAATCTGAAATTAAATTAATTGTAACAGATGTGAAGTATTTATGTACATTTTAAACTATGGTGTAAGAAATAGGGTATTTCACTAATTTTATACAAAAATATTATCTTAAAATAGAATCGGTCACAGACACGCAAATCAATGTACCGTAGCGTCTCGCAAAACTTAAACTGGTATCCAGACGGCTCTCTGGTCCATTCGTGTCCACTGTAGCATAAAAGAGCAAGTATTTTATACTTATTCTTCGACAAATAAATGGAGTTTTAGACTATACTAACAACTGCTCACGACTCCGCTTGTGTTGATTTGGTAATACGGAAAGTAAGGCTACTAAAATGGAAAAATATATTTTTACATCCTCCCTGTCTCCGCTGTCATGGGAGTTAGAAATATCCCGTTATAATGATGCTAATTACTTGTCGAGTTTGGTTTTCAAAGCAAAAATATAAATCCCCTTATTTCTTACCCCAAAGAAAAAATACGACATTTTTTTAATGATTGATCCCCAGTTACGCAAACAAAGCAAATCTAATACGATTTCTCTTTATTCAATGAAATCCTCTTTATTCAATATCCAGTAGGAATATAATAAAATACTTTTAAAGCGGATGCCTTCATCACAAAAGCAACCCATTGTCCAAACTTTATTTGTCTAGTTTCAGTCTGTACTTTAGCACTATGACGACGGATCTGTCAGTTTGTAAGGACAGTTTATATATTAATATCAATAAAGGTGGTGGAAAATCTTGTTTTTGTATGGTATAAGAGGTATGATCATTGAATCAAAGCAGTCGTTTCGTTCTCATTCATCTCATACTGAACAATGAAGAAGACTTTGACGAAGAATGACGAAAGTCACTTCTGGACATAAACATCCACTAACTTGCGCCAGTCTGACTCTAAACCTGTTGAATCCAGCAGATGCCTGATTCTTCTTCTGGTCTTCATGGAAACCTTCCTAGAAAATATTTATTTAAAGAAGCTCTGAAATGCGGTACAATGTCTGTGTTTAGCAATGCATTTTATTACGTTGAAAATTTGGACAATGCTTGTCCCCGGGTCCCCTTGTCCGTCTTGGGCCCAACAGCTACATTCCATTTTAGAACAATGAACCCGATGAGGTTTAATTGCAATGAAATCGTAAATGATAATGATGATAAAAATATCATAATATTATAGATAACAATATTAATTACTTATAATATTTAATAGGTTTCCCTGGTAAATACAATGAAAATTAAATGTCATTAACAGTTAAGATCATAAAACAAACATTTAACTGTCACATAAATGTCTGCCCCGGCCGGGAATCCAACCCAAGACCCTTCGCTTCGCAGACAAAGTATCTACCAACTAAGTTGCAATGTACGATAATAATTATTGTTCCAAAACATTCCATTCCATTCCAAACATTTGATTCCTGTCAACAAATTTATCCTATTTTCTTTCCCAAAACCTGTTATTCGATAGTCTCTGAAATGTTTATTGTAATGAATGTGAGAAAATCCAGACGCCAAGTGGCATTACTACACTTACACAAAGAATACATTTTGTTTCTTTGTGCCATAAAACTCCGACAGAAGTCGTCGAAGCGCTTCCGCCCGAACAATCCTAGGAAGTAAATAATTCAGCTTATTTAACTGTTTCGAAGTAAAATGGCCCCATTAAGGCTCGTTGGGACGTGTTGTGTGAACGAATTGGATTGCATTATTTCAGTGCTGCATTGTGCAAGTCTCCCGGATTTTACCTGCAAATAAATGTGTTCCATTAACTTACTATTTAGATATACGAGTATGTAGTAAAATTACCATTCCGATTCTTATTTTTAATCGAATTGCAGCTTACGATTTATATTTCGACTTTATTTTATATCGTAGATAAATGGTCTTGCAAAAATGTAACCTACGCAGTCATGTCTTATGTTAGCTGATTTTAAGGGTCGTATCCACATCGTCTGAAAGACGGATAGTGATTGCTTCTAGAATTTTGACAAATCCACAAACAAACATAAAAACTCATCAATCGTTTATAATTTTATTATACGTATGACTTCATGTAAATTTAATTTCATTTAACATATAGGCTTGAAAACTAGGTAATATGTACATGTGCAATAACACTAATCCAAACGTTATGGCCCATCCAAACACAGTTGAACACCGTTCAATAACGACGACACAAATTGTTGCTAAGTAGTTTCACAGTAATTTTGTATGAAATGTGTTCAATTACGTTCATAATATATAGACCGGCACTTACGTGTTCAATATTCAATTCGCAGCCATTATGCGCCAATAACAGATAGGCGTACAGATAACGATCGTATTACTAGCTAGAATACTGGATGTACATAATATAACATCTTTGGTTCAATAACATGTTATCTTGAAAAGCACAATTTTACAACTTGTCACGTTATTGAAGCAAAGAAGCGATTGCGTACGCTAGCAGCAAAGAATGATAACCGTGTGGATTGAACGTGATTAGCTTCGAAACCTGCACACGCCTAATTTTCAGAAATGAGGTGCGTATTGATAATAATCACTTGCTTCAGTGAAGGAAACATTGAGAGGAAGCTTAAGCTGAGAGTTTCGAACATTACGAAATGTTCGAAAATGTACGAGTATTTGAAGTCAACAAAACTGTATTTGGCCAGCGCGGCAGCGTGGTGGAGCGCGGCCTGTTCTCACATTGTAAGAGGAGACTTGAGCCCAGCAGTGGGACAGTTATGGGTTGCGAAGCGAATTGATGATTACGGAGGTCGTACCTCCACGTAAAAAAGGTTAGAATGACTACGCCTAAGTAAAAAGCTTATAGGTACCTGCAGCTAAGATATGTTGTATGGTCACGCGTAGCAATGATCTTGTATTGAATTTATTCATCCCTATTTTACTTCGTCTTCGATTGTTTCATTAAACAGCGTCACTACAAATAACTCAGGGTCATGTAGGTATGTTGTTAAACTCAATAGTAGCATTATTTAATCTGTGGTTGTACCTTTAATAACAGCAAAACACGCGGAAACCTCGCCGTAATATCAAAAGGAATCCAGTATGTTCAACATTTGACGCCGCAAGAATGCGGGAGCTATGACATCCCCGTACTCTTGAGAGGTACGTAGGACAATATTGTGAACTAGCATTCAGGGGTTAACTTCACGCAGTTTTAAGGTCTGTGCACATTACACCAAATCAACTCCGAGTCGACTCCGAACCATCTCGTGTAACTATCGTATGCTATCATATTTTTTATTATGTTATTTAAATTCTTATCTTCACTTAAATTAATGTCCTTGCAGTATACCCCGCCCTTCAATTACCCCTTACCTTAACGTTGTTGTTAAGAAATCGCTCTCGAGCGATATATTTTGTAAAATTAAAAGTTGATAAACTAACACTCCAGCCACCTGATGTTAAGTGGCCACCGTCGCCCATGGACACCAGTAGGTACCAAAGGTATTATCGATAGAAGCGGAAAGAACGAAAGCACCGGCTCTCAACCTCCCAACCTGAACACAGCACTAAGCAAATTTCTTTCTTATGTTCTTGCAATAAAGCGTATTGTTATTTGTGTCCAAACGAATTCGCCCACAAAGGGTTTGTACCACAATACAAATTATTATGTTGCCGTTATTCAAAAGCCGGTGAGCACCATCCAATTTCACGATTTTCAAACTTCTATTGAGCCCCTTAATTCGGTTGATCCCCAACCGAATTAAAGGCGTCAGCGAGCCTGAACCGTCATATTAGAGTTCTGTTAGATTAGATATTAAATAGTTCCTATGAGATTCTTGGACCTGTTCATAGTCGTAGGAAAACTGTCGAGAGATAAGTAAACACACGGCCTTCTTCGACAGAAATAACAAACAACAACAACCTGCGTCGGTGTTCCCTCTTGCGTATGATATTCAGTCTTCAAGACTGAATTGGCTTTTATAACTTAGTGCATCCAACATCTTAGACTTCATCACCACTTACCATCGGGTGGGATCGTTGTCAAGCGGTAACTTACGTAAAAAACCAACTTACAACTTGTACATCATTTGGTGACGTGTCAGGTATTATTATAGCTGATTGCAGTACAAGCCACACATAGTTCAAATGGCCTTTCCCGCTTCAGTCCGGTAGTGTAAAATAAAGTTTTCACAAGTTGTCATCCTTACGCCAGCCGCATAACGACGCATTCCCATTTGCGTAACCCAAATAACATATGAGGACAAGTTAATGACACGCAAAATGGGAATTTTCAAGCGGAAATTACAATGGACTTCTCTATATTTGAAATCAGAGATCGAATGTGAGATAGAAAGGATTAATGACGTTTTATCGTACTACCCTACTTTTATGAATGTCACGTTTTTCAGATGTCAATAGATGCCATTATTTAGGAAAAGTAGTAATGACGAATTAATCAGGGTTGTTCTGATTTTATAATTAGCTTTGCGGCTTGGTTCGCGCGGAAATTTTAACTGATTTCTAACCGCTATTTAACACCCTCGGGTAAAATTTGACAAAATACGCTCTTAGCTGATTTGTCCTAATCATAAACTACCTCTCTGCTAGTCGGCATAAACAGCTTTAAAAAATTGCGGAGATAATGGATGAAAGTTTTAGTTGATATGTTTTGACAGTTGTTGATAGTAGAATTTTTGTAATTGAATATTCGAATAGAGTGGCACGTGGATTTGACATGGGTTTTAATATCGCATAGAAAAATTCTAACAAGCTACATGCGTTTAGAATTTAAACTATTATAGTGTCGCTCGACAATACCTGGGCCGATTTTGATGATCCCAACGTCAATCTATTTGTCAGTATTGCAAGTAATATTAAAAACATGAAAATTATCGAAATTCGATATTATATAGTGACAACAACACGCCATATTGTGAAAAGAATAAAATAAAAGTCGACAAACTTATGTTGAGCGGAGTTTAATTGAATATATTTCAAAATAATCTTTAGAACTCTTTTAATATTTTTCATTAGGAGCTATAGTAATTTAAACTTAATTAGCAGTTACTTACAACGTAATCGGATTTCAAGTTTTTTGCTGTCATCTTTATTTAATCAAGAGCATACATTTACCGTTTCTGTACCATGTTTATCCGTGTACCGAACGTCATTATAACTATTGACCATAAAACGACTATTGGACAATAAAAATATACGAGGAGGCATTCAGCCGTCGCCGCTATATCGGAAGGAATAAACCGAGCGTTACATACTTATAATGTAGTAGGAGTGGTATAGGAATCTTTTCCTAAGTATTAAATGGGCTAACTTTTTATACTGGATTAAAAACACCCATGACCCGAGAACAAACATTATCTGTCACATAAACATCTGTCCCGGCCGGGAATCGAACCCGGGACCCCTCGTTTCGCAGGCTGGGCTACTACCAACGTCGTCGTTTTCAAATGAAACTAATTAGTTATATTTATAATTTAAAGCTTTATAAAGCTTTAACGAACAAAATAACAATCGTATGAAGTTACGTAAGTGTGTGCGCACCGCACACACTTTTTTATTCAGGTTAAACATCCGAATAAAAACCCAAAGGTCTGGACCAAGCCGGACATTCAGTAACCCTAGTCGCGATGTGGTCTATCAATTGTAATCTCATTTAGTTCAGTTTACGCCGTCAACTGGTCACCAAACTACCGCCGCGGCTGCGTGCGGAAATATATTACACAATCAATATTGGGCTAATCCGATTGTCAATTACGTTGTCGACGGCATTCTATGGACCGGGGACGAAATATTGGAGAATAGAATCATTTGCTCGATTATCGCCGAAACCACTCATCTTTACAACTTGTAACTGTCCCAATGCTGGGCTTAGCTCTACTTTCACAATGTGACATGTTATAGTCGATGATCCCATAGCCTAGTTGGTAGTGACCCTGCCTGCGAAGCGAGGGCTCTCGGGTTCGATTCCTGGCCGAGGCAGATGTTTATGTGATAGACAAATGTTTGTTCTCGGGTCATGGGTGTTTGTGATGTGTAATTTGTGATGTCAAAGAACAAAAACAAGCTATTGTTCTAATGCGTTAAAAATATTTTTTTTTAACTTTTAGGTAGATACTATCAATTTACAACGTCATTACACAACTTATATGATATAAAAGCTTGTTTTACATAACTCCATAACCATTGCGTTGAATTCAATTGATCTTATGCACTTAACTTAAATTTATTGTTACGTATTGATTCAATAGATGTGTTGTCATAGATGGCCGATATTACAATATCTGTATTGGGCTTCGTTATTGTTTGTCTGTTTGTGTATTGTACTATATTGTACGGAAACACTTGTGACCTCCGGTCGTTATGGCTGAACAATGGGATAGTTTGTCATCGGTTCTATTCTCCAACAACGGTTAAAATCGCATTGTAACAATCCTAATATAGGTTATCAGCCCGCGGTGGTTTAAACCCGAACAGGACGGCCTGCGTTTCAAACCTGCATGCACGATTTAATAAAAAAAAATACCTATGTGCTTAGAAATTATGATTACTTGCTTCGATGAAGGGAAACATCGTGAGGAAACGTGCAAAACTGAAAGTTCCCCATTATGTTCTCCAAGGTGTGTGAAGTCCGCCAATCGGCCAAAAAATTTTTTTTGCTGCACATTAAAATAAGTACTTTTGATAAAAAAATATTAGTATTTTAATCAAGTTGTCTTAATTTTAATGCTGAATTGTTCTTAAAATTCTTAAGTACGTAATAAAATCTTAAATTTCCCATTTTTACCATACTAATTAAAAACGCCCATGCTTTGATTGCTGTAACAAAGGTTACAAGTTACTACGAAAGCAGCAACTATTAAAATTTAATGACAATTCAATATGCTTGATCTTCACTTCCATTTATATTCATAAAGTTAGTTTAGTGAAAAGATAAAAAAGAAAACTAAAAGCTAAAAAATGCTTAAAGCTAAAAGATAAACAGAAAATAGATTGGGCAGAACAAAGCAAAAAATGTTCTGAACTGTTTTTTCTCTGCCTTTTTTACGCAAATTAACGACAAACGAGCAGACGAGTGGACGAGTAGAGACGAGTAGAGACGAATAAAGACGAGTAGAGACGAGTAGAGACGAAAAGATACGAATAGAGACGAGTTAGTGGCCGCCGATGCCCATATACATCAGTAACATTAAAGAAATCACCGATGTGTTGCCGTCTAAGAAAGAAAGAAGAAAAAATAATAATAGTCTCCAGATTTCAAACACGACGTGCCCTTGAATTGACAACTTGACAACTTACTGATATTATTATAACTTTCTTTTTCTTTACAGCTTTCAATTTCGGTTTGTGCCAGATTCTGTAACAATTAATTGCTTTTCAATTCTCATCTAGTTTTTAAAAAATAGTGATTTTCTACACGAAATTCCATTTTAGTTAAAACTTACGCTGTAAAAAGTTATTCCAGCAAGCCTGGCTCACAAAGGACTGGATTAAGCAGACAGCCGTCACGCGCAGTACGAGGGTCACCAAATCTGCTCCGAGACTGGGCAATGAGGGTGGAGCTTGAACATGATTGACATTTTAACTAAAGCGTTCATGAAAAAAACATGTTTAAAGCGAAATTGGATACAGAAATAGCAACAGGGCTGGTAGTAGCTGAACAAACTTTTGGGATCACTTGGGAAAATGTTTCCATGAAGCCTTCGTCTGCCATTCTTTGGTAATATTCCGCAAATAGGTAGACCCACTACGCGATCCTAAGTGGACTGCAATTTATGCTGACCGTATTTGACGACCTGTATGGCGCAATGGTAACCATTCCGTAGTGCCGTCCAAAGGGTCCTCGTTCGATTTCGATCTCCTCGATTTCCTCGGTCGAGTTCGATTCCCAGCGAGGCGGAAATTTGAACGAGTTTAAATGTCTGTTCGCGGCCTAGGTGGGTGTCCTTCTTTGTGTGCTGTCCATGGCGGCCACAGCACGGGTTTCTGTGTGGAGCTATGAGTGTTCATTGTTATTATTTGGAATATTTCGTAGCAAGGCCTGCCAAGGTCCTGTGGAAAACCAGGGTTGTCGTCTCCAAACTCCAGCATCATGCTGAGCAGGGTCCGTTTCGTAAATAGTACGATTTATAATTATTGTACGCTTGTGAATATGCATAATAAATCTTTCGTCCTTTGAAAGAAAGTTATGTAGGGAATAGAAAAAAAAATAATGGTTGCCAGGTTACTTGCAATTTATTTGATTGCTAGTTATAAAATGCCTGATGTTATTGTTAATTTTTTATACCAAGTAGCTTGGCCGGCTTAGTCACCGCTTACTACACCCTGGCCTGACGGTGTAGGTTTAGGTTTATATTCCAGGCCCCAGGCCAACACAGTCAAAAGTTGAATACACGCAACAAGTTGTTTGATTACAATCCCGTCACAGCGCATATATGTCGATACCACGGTAATAGTATCATACAGTATTGTGACTCGGCCCTGTCCTTGAAATAAATGCCTACAGCCCCGCGGGTTAGGGCCGCCTCTTTCTAGTTGTAGTGAATGTAAGTGGGTAGATAATACACGCTTCCTTATTACAAACCCACACGTTCGATCGTCCCTATGGCGCTTCTGTGGCTGTTGTATACTTAATGTGTACTAAACTCCGAGGCGCGTAGGTATGATTCGCGTTCCGACCGTTTGTATGAAGATGGAATACTGTATGTTACTATTACCGTGCCGATACCGATACCGATACTCGATATGTTGTTCCCCATTGTCTGTGTTTTCCTAGTTTCGGCCATTTTGTTTTATATGGTTGTTAAATATCAGATTAAATCGGCCTCGATCTCACGAATTTTCACCGGTTTGTTTTAACAAGGCTTACGTACATATTTGCAAACGCATTGAAGTTTTAATAATAATATCTATCGATAATTATTCATTTGTTTTATTACTGTTCATTTTGCAAACAATTATTTTATATGTAGGCCCCGTTATAATAATTATAATTAAAACAAATTAATAATATATGAAAATTTATAAACATGCTTTAAATGCAATAAAATAAATTTAATCACTGCTATTTTGATTACACTTTTTTAGAGACGACCATCTTAATCCTCTAGGGTAGCAACACATCTGTAACCGAATTATTACAAGACTCTTACGAACAATTACTAACAGGACTAACTCAAATGCAAAATTTCAAGTTCATACAATAAGGAATTAGTTCTAATTCAGCTCGCAAGATTTGACTCGAACATACAAATATATTCAAACATTGCAAGTTAAATTAAAATTTTGTAAAAAATATGAGTGAGCTGAAATTAATTAGACAATAAATAAAAGCTTGATTACAATTCCATCTGACCATAACTGCTTTAACGTGCTGATTGTTAAGATCTCCCAAGATTGCTACAATCGAAGGGATCACTCCTCAGTAAAGAGGCAGAGTGACGGTTGTAAAAGCAAGATAAAACAACAGTACCCGCGCCTCAACTAAATCACACAGTACGAGTTATTACCGCCGAGATTTGCGACCCCGAAACTTTATGTGACAGGAATAGGCTATTTGTCTACAAGGAAAACATCTTAGTCTGTTCACTTGTGGGTTTAGATAACTTCAAGAAACATATTATGTGAAATCTAATAATTATATTAAATGACTCGCGAATCACTTTTTGCACATTACAAGTCACTGTCTATTTAAAGATATAGTAACAGTATAATGGGATGTAAAGTGCTCCATCTTCAAGTGCAAGCCAACCTCTACTGTTCGTGGTGTACCTTGCTGAAGAAAAGGCGTGGCTACGGCGCCCGGTGCATCTTTTCAGAGTTCGTTGAGCTTCGGAATTAAACTGGCTGGTACAGCAGCCGAATAATTCCGAAGATACTTTAAGCTGGTGGTACGGTTGAACTTGGCTGGTTAGCAACCACCCGCCGACTTGAGTCAGCCAAACGACTTGTCGTATTCCGGTTTGGAGTTTGAGAGCCAGTATTTTCTTCCTTGTCCTCCGTTCTTGGCCAGAACCCGTAATGCCTCTGGTATTGATACCATGGGTGGCGGTGGCGGCTACTCACCATCAAACGGCACAACTGCTCGTTCGACTGCTAATAAAATGAATACGTCGCTCATAAAATTATCTGCGGTTAAACATAAATCTATTTCACAGTGAAAATTCCGCTATACGTTATTAGGGACGCTCACTAACGCCCGCCAAGTTACAAATAAACCATAATATGTATACGAGCAACAATGGCCATATCTAGCCCATTCAGTCCCCGTAAAACCGAAAAATTACAGCAGCAAAATTCCGCCTCTAAAATTTGCATCCGAGGCAAATTAATTTTGAACAGGTTTAATTTGTTGCAGCAAAATAAACGCATATGAATAGGCCGCAATTCACTTAAAATTTCACTCCATTTTGGAGTGTATTATGCTTTCATTGCTCGTAAATGCAACTTCGCGAAACTAAGAGCTGTATGTAATGCGCGGCATTTCAACGGACGCTACTTATAAACGAAGTAGAGTCAAGAGGCAGCTCGCTTACAGGATCTAGTATTTTACTCATTTCTGACTTGTTAAATGTTTTAGTAATCATAGTGTAACCAGTCCACAAACTAGTAGACGGGTGCCCTGGTGGAAACAGCCACTGTGGCTATGGATATCAGTAAGACCAGTTGGTACCTACTGATAAATAGTTTTTGTGCCTAAGTATAGGAGCTTTTAAGAGAAATTTGTTATACATTGAGAATATTTCTGTGTGTACAGAAAATATATCAAAATCATACCACTCTTTTTGCTTCACCGTAGTCGGATAATAAGAGGGGTGTTATGAGTTTAATGTGTGATTGTATGTGTGCGAGTCTGTAGCTTCGTAGCCCTTTATCGTGTGCACGGATATTCACTTAGTTTTTATTGAAAGTTAACTCAATCGGTTGACTTCAATGATAAAAGATTACAATAACATAGTTACTCTGACTTAATATTGCAACAACATCTGCAATCAACAGGATACCCAACTCATCACCTTGCAGCAGAGACATCCTGTGTGAGCTCATAGAAATGGTCTTATTAAATAAATTAACTCACAGGTTTTTCTGAGTTTTTCAAGTCCAAATTTATACTCATAAAAGAAGTTAAACGTCAGCTGCGAAACATCCAAAACTTTGTCATTACCATACTGTATCCAATGACCGTCCCCCTCATAACAATAAGTTGCACGAACCATGCTTGTGGCTTAACTTTTAATGATACCTTATTATGAGTAGGGAACACGTTAAAAAAGTTTACAAAATCGCCATGCTTGAGGGTACAGAACCGTGGAGATTTTTCAATTTACATGCACGTCGAGTCATATCGAGAAATTGTATATTTTTGGTTTGCTTATATTGTTAATTGCCATTGATTCATAATACGCTTTGCTCGCGGCGTAGCGCGCGTGGGTGCGACGGAAATCAACAAAATACCGTTAAAATTATCCCAAGGGAACAGGGAAAAGGTTTAGGCATGATAATAAATTTATAAATCAAACACTCGAATCCAGACCCTCGTAGATACTGGAGTGTGATGATGATAATTTGAGCTATTATACAAGAACTATGTTTAAAAGAATAAACAGTGATCGCAATCGATCTATTGTCTTGTTTGACCCCTGAACTATTGCGTTAGGTATATCTGCTTATTCATAACATTATGATAATAATCGTAATTATATCCTCGGGTAACAATTACGGAGGCTATCTTTGTCATCAGCATACCTACAGATATAAAGTTATTTACGGGCAATCGTCGAGATAGCAAATCCTCCTAATATCTGTTGTATACTGCAGATGATTTACTAAAGTCGATAACATATCGGGCACCCGATGACGTTACTCAATAACGGCCGCTTTTATTTAATACTCTATCTATCTGTAATCGTCAAGTCAGTTGCCAAGACAAAAGTCATAATCACAACACTCACAACGTTAGGCCTCATTTACATGATACCAGTGTTGCCTGTTGCATACAATAAGGACTCAATTACATGATACCAGCTTCTTCCTAGTTGCATACAATAAGGCCTCATTTACATGATACCAGTTTATTGCCCGTTGCATACAATAAACCTCGAGCAATAAATGACTTGTATGATCTAAACAATTCGTAACATTCTTTATCTTTGGACAATTTTTGTTTAGAATTTTGTGTAAACAGCATATCCCATAATTTCTTATTAAATTATTGTGTTCAATTGAAATACTCTCTGCCTTTGCATTGATGTTTTTCTTTGCTTACTTAAACCGCCATTCCGTAAAAGCTAAGACCCCGGCCTTGGAGCACGCAAGCGGTTATACGGTACTGTGTTTAATGCATATATTTTCGTTTCCAAAGCATTCTAAAATACCTTACATTACCAAGCCGAGTCCCTCAACAGTAGCAGAAAGGTCACAAAACAATTTAATCGCACTGCGGTACATAATTGAGGAGCGAGACCGCTGAAGAAACCTTTGTTGCCTCTGTGCGAGACGAAAAATTAACTTCAAACCTAATTGGGTTTGGAACAACGTCCCTGAAGCAAGCATCGAAGGTAATAAGCCAAGATTAACAAAGCCGATTCAAACCGGGGTACACACAATATGGGACGCGGCCGCGGTTAACAAATTTCGTATTGAATTTAATAAATTGGCAAGAACATTGTTAACCGGTTCCCTTTGAGAATATTGCTGTACGGCAAGCATTATACCGTAGGTAACCCTTAATCTAGGTTCATTAGTCGTGTCTGAAAAGAATATAATTTGGTTTGGCAGCGTTTGAGTTGTGCGCTGACTGATCGAGTAACTTTGTTCATTTTAAAATGAATATGCATATTTATTTTATTATGATACGGGTACTCACGATATGTATTTTGAAACGCCGATATTTCGACCCAGTTGCATGGATCGTGGTCACGGCTGAACATGAGTACAATCCGCGATGAGTTAAGTTTAAAATCATATGCATATTTAATTTTATTGTTGTAACGATTTGTTTCAGTAGTGGGTACTACACATGATGAAACTTCTGTGTCGGTCCGCTTAAGGATATTTTTTATAATAAGTCTTTTTATGGAATTAAGTTTTGGTACCTTAATTCTATAAAAAAGACATGCAAGCAGGACCACCTTTCAGCTGCTGCACATGACAACCGTGACCGACACAGAACAAGACTCAAAAGGGGACTAGGACGGTTAGTCCAGTTAGCAGACGGTATTTGAACATTAGTTGGTTAGTTTAGTTAGTTAGTAAATATGAGGACTGGGACAGGGACTGTTAGTGATTGTTAGTCCTGTTAGTTGCTGTTAGTAATTGTTAGTAAGAGTCTTGTTCTAATTCGGTCACAGATGCATTGCTCCGCTTGAGGAGATGAGACTGAGATGGTCGCCTCTAAGAAGTGTAACTGGCTCCACAGTTAATACGATAAGGGATATTCTGTCTAAAGCCCCAAAAACATGACACGAAGAAGAGAAACAACGCCGTTACTCTTTTGCATTATCCAAGAATGCTATATCCATGCAAATTGGTTACGTGTCTGCCACAAGTCGCGCGTGACCGGGACGGGTCCATGTGTTTTATTGTTACGGGAAATGTTTCGGAGTGTAATTAAAAGAGGGCATTAAGGCTGGAGGGATGTTTTCTTTCAAAATACTAGATGAAAAGTCATTACGGTGCGAAAAAGTACAGTTACGCACTTGAAATAACGAAGGGCAGACCATATCATTCCAAAACAATAAAACTTGAGATGTAAAATGCTTGAACGATGTTTACGTTGGGACATAATTATGACGATGATGAATTAATTAATCTGAAGGAACCTTACATTCCGAGAGTTTAGAAATTATTGATAGTGTAGCACCGATTACATAATATCTTGCATAGGTTTCCTGAATCCCGATTCGAAGCCAGGGCGTACGCTTGTATAAATTAAGAAAAAAAAAACATACAACATAGTTTTTTGTTAACTATTAAATACACCTGAAAGATGTAACAATTAAAATAATATTTTACGACAATTTTCAGTCAAATTAATTTTCAGCCAACTAGAAATTACATAATAATCTTCCAGCTGTTTCTCAAAACTTAATTCGCATTGGTCTACATAATTAAAATGACATTTGCTAATAACATTGCAATTATATAATTTACCAACAACTCTATTAACGTAAATGTCAACTATCCCAAGGATATTAAGAACGAGATAATACCTTAAATTATATATTATGTTAGAAGCAGAAGTATAATATCGATAATTATAACAGAAGCATAATCGGGTACCGATGCAGAGATAACAATGAATATCGAAGCATGTTCGGAAATAAAAACAAAAGACGACATTTGCGGATGTAAAAATTAACGATAGAAGCGTATTTAAATATCGAAGCGAAAAACGAAAGCAGAGATTTAAGTTACAGTTTTATAGTAACGTATAACGGTATACCGATGTAAATCGATTACGTGTGTGTCTTAAGTCGTGCGTGACGTGGGTTCGTATGGTCCCGCTCGGCGGATTTACATGTGTTTTAATGTTACGGGAAACATTTCCCGTGTAATGTCTCCTGGAAGCCATTTTGTACGTACCCTAAAATACCTCGTTACTGAAGATGGGTCGTTATGAAATGGTTTTAAAACATCAAAACTCAAACTCAAACTCAAATCATTTATTTCATGTAGGTATGATGCATACACTTATGAACGTCAATTTTTTGCATTTACCACCGTTTCGCTAAGGTGCCTTTAAATATTGATTTTTTAAATCTTTGAGGAGAAAAAGAAACGGCGAAAGAAACTCCTCGGCACATCTTTTAAAAAAATAAAATAATAATGCTAGATTACAAATTTTATACCTACATACAGATACATACATACTAACATGAGTAGAACTGGTCGCAGATGTCTATGTCCAAGCATCTTTGTCATTAATATATTCTTCTACTGTATAATAACCTTTCTCTAATAGTCGTGTTTTTACATGTTTCTTAAATATTTGTAAGGGCAAATCAATAACAGACTTTGGTAACTTATTAAAAAAGCGTACACCGAGCCCCACAAATGACCGCTGGACCCTACGAAGGCGGTACGAGGAAGTCACTAAATGGTGCATATTTCTAGTTTGCCGATCGGTAATATCGGATTTTTGTTTATAACAACTCAAATTTTTCTTAATAAAAATTAAATTGCTATAAACATATTGGGAAGCTACAGTTAATACATCTATTTCTCTGAATTTTTCACGCAATGATTCGCGTGATTTTAATTTATAAATTGCCCTAACGGCTCTTTTCTGTAACACAAAGATTGTTTTAATTTCCGCAGATTTACCCCATAGTAAAATACCATAAGACATAATACTATGAAAGTAGGCAAAGTAGACAAGCCTTGCTGTTTCAACGTCCGTAAATTGCCTTATTTTTCTTATAGCATAAACAGCCTTACTAAGTTTACCCGCAAGTGTCGCTATATGGGTCCCCCACTGGAGCTTACAGTCTAAAGTTATCCCCAGAAATACTGTACAACTTTCCATATTTAATATTTCCTTATTTAATTTAATGTCCTTATTACCGCTTTTAACATTTGGCAATGCAAATTCAACACATTTCGTTTTATTGGCATTAAGCACTAAGTTATTAACAGAAAACCAGTATGAGATATGGGCGAGAGTACTGTTCACATCGTCAAAATTTATTTTATCTCTATTAGTTTTAAATATGAGTGAAGTATCATCTGCAAACAGTACAATATCAGCATACTTACTAATATGGAATGGAAGATCATTTATGTATATTAAAAAAAGGAATGGGCCCAAAATTGATCCCTGAGGGACACCAATTGAAACTGGTGATCCTGGTGATTTAGCTCCGTTTATACAAACACTTTGAACCCTACGATTCAAGTAGGACTTTATTAGTTCAAGTGCTTTATTTTTAAGGCCATAATGACCCAATTTCAAAACTAGTGTTTCATGCTCTACACAATCAAACGCTTCCTAGCACCCGCATCAATTGTACTACGACCTTTAGTGAACCCGTACTGCTCATTATGAAGTAGGTTATTAACAGTGAAGTGAGTAATCATTTGATTTAACATAATTTTTTCAAAAACCTTGCTAAGTGTCGGCAAAATAGCAACTGGTCTGTAATTATTAACATCTGTTCTGTCTCCGGACTTAAAAAGTGGTATTATTTTACTACATTTCATAAGATCGGGAAAAGTACCCAGATCTACACAATTATTAAAGATTACAGCTAGGTGCGGGGCTACAACATCTATTATATTATTTATTACTTGTACAGATATCCCCCACAAGTCACCTGTTCTTTTGTTTTTCAAAGATTGGAAGACTTTAATTATCTCTGTCGTCGTAGTATGTTTAAATTCGAACAGAACACTACATTTACCAACGAGCCCTCTTAAGAGAGTATATGCTGTTGCCGGAGAAGATTGAAGAGAGTTTGTTAATGAAAGTGGTATATTTCGGAAGTAATCTTCAAAAGCGTTAGCTATCTCGTTATCAGAGGTGATTTTGTTGTCGTTAATAATTAGTTCAAGATTATGGTCACGTGATTTAGTGCTACCGGTTTCATCACTAATGACATCCCAAGTAGCTTTTATTTTATTGTCGGAGTTTATAATTTTGCCTTTAATATATAGCGACTTAGCGTGTATGCAAACGGCTTTAAATATTTTAGAGTAAGTTCTCACATGTTCGTGGAACGCTGTACTATGATTATATTGTTTTTCATCATATAGGTCATAAAGCTTGTTCCTACTTTTGAAAATGCCTTTCGTAGCCCAATCATCATCGCCAATCACCATCGCTCGGGGTATGGCTTCAAGGGCAAAAAATTTAAAAGAATTTTATATCATCGTCGAGATTCATCTTGATTTATTAGCTTTGAATCTCGAGATTTATGATCCAAAAACAATTGTTGAGTATTTGGAAAAAATTGTAAAGGCTCTATACAGCTCTGTTCCACTTTCATTGTGCTGTCTCAATCGAGTCACGTTACGTCTCTATTGACGAACTCTATAGTTCTGAATAAAATGCAAATATTCACAGAGAATGCTATATCCATGCAACGCGATGTATACCTACGGGCTTCACCACAATTTATTAGGAGAACAAAAGTTATTTGGTTTCATTTACATCTAACGTTTACTAAACATGTTACCACCTGTCTACTGTGGTGATCCCTCATGAATCAATGTCTTCGCCACAATCATGACACGTAACCATCTACTGGCTCCGGCCTTCCTTTATTAAAGACAAATTTCACACGCCCTTGAGAATATTTTCAATTATTTCGTGGGGATATTCGAGAAATTAAAGAGGCATGAATGATGTGAACATTTTCATGACTTATTAGGATTCAGACTGAAATTAAGATTTATTAGTAAAAGGACAAATTCTCAAAAGAACAGATTCTCCTACGAACAGATTGTCAAAAACACAGAAATAAATAAGAAATTAAAATTGGATTACACGATACACACCTGGGTGAACGGAATTTACATAACTAAAAACTTATGTTTAACACTGCATACATAATGTATTATGTACATACATATATTGCGGTGATCTCTAATACATTCATATTATATTCGTGGCGGGATAATTCGGTAAGCCAAGCATGTCGCGGAGTGAGATTGCTTCCACGTGGATACACGCATGTTTTAATGTAACGGGGAACACGTAAAGGCGTAATGATCTTTTTGGATGACAGTTGCCGGGCGATGATATTACTGAATATGAAAGGGTTAAAAATTGCGGAGGGTTAATAGGGTGGCTAAGGTAGCAAGAAACTGGGAAAATCTGTGTTAAAAAAACGAATTCCTCACTCCTTTTAGCTTAGGCTTAGTCTACATGTCAGTGACTGACTGACATATTAAGTCGGCCTAAAACCCTTGGAGCTAAAAGTTGAAATTTTCACACAGAACTCCTTTACAATGTAGACAAATTTTAAATTATGTAGGAATATTTCACAGTCGTTTGTAATGTGAATTTCGGACCAGAATTCTCCGTAATATTCAAAAAGATATTTGAAGTTATGTACTCCTATATTATGAGAATCTAAACGGTTACACCACAATATTTTATTGTGAATGCTACAATCCGAGTGAAAAGATATTACGTAAAATAAAGGCTCGCTTTGAGTCGGGCTCAACGTGACGAAACTTCACACAAAGTCAAAACTCCGAAATATGCTTCGTGGCTATCATGCGATTCCACCACAACACGTGGTAATCAATAAAATACTTGACGCGATCTGAGCCCAGGTTGATGCCATGTCCCTGACTTTCTAACACAGCGATAAACACAATGACATAGCATTTCCCGGCTTTTTTCATGAGGTAACATACAATCACATAAATTATGGTACTCAATTGCCCATATCTCTAATTGAGCGATTAAATGAGTCACAACACAATGCAGCTTCGCTGAAAAATTATAAGTGTAAAATCCTTGTCGTGGCTCTAATGCATTTCGACCACTACGCATTAAATTAATTCAATGAATAAATACAAAGTAGGAAAACTATTAACACCAAGCTGCGTGGGTTCAAATAATGTCAATACAAGCACAAGGAACATAACTTTACAGATATCGACGGTACACACATACAGATTCGCTTTGGATCGGTATAATCATTAGGATTAGGTATATAAAAAAATATTAAATTAGGATACTTAAAAATAATAGATGACAAGTTTCTTTCCATTCCAGAAAGCTATACAGAATTGGTTTGTTTTTTTCTCTGGCCATTTATTAGTAAACAGAATTCGGCTTTATTGGGAATGCTTGCTGAACTGCAATTCTGGTGCGTATTTATATATGCAAATGGTGATCTCGTTTCCGAGTAAGCAAGGGCTGAGATTTTGATTGTTGACCTGAAACAATGAAAGCGAGTTTAGCTATAGCTTATGGTTGGCGAGAGTCAATAGGCAAAGATACAATCGTCTTTACTAAATCTATGATTTTTATTTTGATCAATTTAGACTCAAGAATGGATGTGATCTACGCAAAAATTACAACTACCTGATTGGTGTTATATTGAGCAGTGGACTGTATTCGTTGCTGATGATGGGTTAAGTGTTGCCATAATATTAAAAATAAAATATAATGTTGGGGATACCAACAGAACCCTCGTTCCTGTAACAACTTTACCTCTTTATCACAATCTTCGGAAACATTCTTCATGTGCTGCAATTTCTTCGTATTCCTGAACACAAGCGGCATCACCGCAGTCATGAACCCCATTTTGGAGTACTTATTGTTGCTTACCACTCCAATCTGTTGAGTATTTTATACGTTTAGAGTTATAGAATAAACTAACTGTGCCCGCGACTTCGTCCGCTAAAATAAAAGAAGCCTAAGTTTCGCCTTATTACATCAGCTATCTGCCAGTAAAAGTCCCGTCAAAATTGGTCCAGACGTTCCAGAGATTAGCCAAAACAAACAAACAGACAGACAGACATACAGACGGACAGACAGACAGACAAAAATTGTAATAATGTTAATTTGGTATAATATTTACCGTGTATTCATCCATATGCATTTAGTAAAAAGCGGTTAATTTAATATTACAAACAGACACTCCAAATTTTTTTATTTCCAAATTTATAGATTACAGATATTAAACAGACGAAAATTGTCCTAGTATAGAGTATATTAATAGATTAACGATTTTTACGATTTTAACGATTTTTTCGTGCAGTTAACAAACAAAACAAAAGGAGAGAGAGAGAGAGAGAGACAATGTAGTGACAGGCCAGTCGTGTGAGCGTGTGGAATATGGCGTCGTCCTAATTGGCAGCGATCGTACGATGGTGCGATGCGTTCTCGTCGTGCGATGGGTTCAAACATACAGATTTCATCAGAGTGTCCTATTTTAACCTCGCAAGTAATTGTAATGAAACAGTTTGTTTGAACCCATCGCAAGAACGCATCGCGCCATCGTACGATCGCTGCCAATTAGGACGACATAAGACGCGGTCCACCAAATCTATACAAATCATAATATATAGGATAGCTGTCTATACATGGAAGATAAATAAGAAAAACACGTCACCTCCACCACCACTAAAGAATCACGCCTAAAAAAATCCGAGTGTGCGTACTAATGGACATGTTTCCTACAGGAGTAGGTTTTGTTAAAAATACCTTGTCCAGTAAGCATGTGAGGATGCAAGATGACTTTTCTGGGTAGGGCGGGTCTTCACGGAGATGCTCCAGGTCAGCTTCAGTACCATTGACCTTGGACATGCAAGACCTCGCGGTAGCTTTTAGGGTCTTGTGAATCATGGCGTACACTTGGTTACCTGAAAATTGGATAAATCGAATTGTTGACGAAGTTGTAAACTGAATAAAATTTATTCGAAATTTCTTTTAATAAACATTTTTCGAAAGTCACACTACGCCATCGCTTCAACAAGTCCCTACCATGAATGAATACTATTGAATCACGCCTACTGGATCGATTGAAAGACTTAGATATTTGAAAAACATCAATATGCTAAGCAGTGATAGCCGTGTGGTTGAACGTTGGACTGCCGAACCGGAGGTTCCGGGTTCAAACCCCGCACGCACCACTAATTTTCAAAAATTATGTGCGTATTAAAATTTAATTATCACTTGCTTCGGTGAAGGAAAACATCGTGAGGAAACCTGCACACCTGAGAGTTCTCCATAATGTTCTCAAAGGTGTGTGAAGTCCGCCAATCCGCACTTGGCCAGCGTGGTGGACTATGGCCTATACCCCTCTCATTGTGAGAGGAGACCCGTGCCCAGCAGTGGGACAGTTATGGGTTGTGATGAGGATGATAATGATGATGCTGAAAAAGTTCAAAAACCTTCGACAGCTCGAGAACATTACCGTTGAATGGTAAAACCACATTGAGTGCGAACGTGTTTTCCGATTCGAAATAATTTTCACTGAAACTCATTTACGAGTTTACGTCCAAAGTATAGAATTTAATTTCCAATGCAGTATGAAATATTTTTATCAAGGCATCATGAAAGCCTCTTTATTGACCGCAGGTTGAATATTACACGTCGTTTATTTTCATTCAATGTTTTCATTTCCATTTTCCGTGCACGTCATTTTATTGCCAGTAAATCAGAAAAGATAAATATTTTAATAGTGGCCATTTTGAAATTTGGAAACAGTAATTAATCTTTTTTTTAATTTGTGAATGATCAGACTCACTGTTTGCAAGTTTGTTTATGGAAACGGATCAGAAAAATAAGTTTTGCTTCATGATTTTGGTATTTTAAAAATATTTATGGGAAAGCAACTGAGGTATTTGATATAGTTGTGAACTATGTATTAATCTTCTGTAGTTTAATTAATCTTCTCAGCTGTCAGCAATTGCAGTACCTTCCTTTTTTCCTCCTTATTTCTTGACGATAACATAAAATGTTCTAAATTGTAACAAAAGATTCAGTGACAGCAGTGAGCAACTAAACTCTACCAAACAGCACACAAACCCGAATGATTCATATCAAGAAAGAAAGGAAGCATTTAATTCGCCCAATATTTTTTAACATTTAAAACCATACAAGTTCAGAAGTTTTCAACTTACTGTTGTCGTGTTCAGCAGCAGCGCAATGAAATGTAATCGCGTAAAGAAATACTTTGAGAAGAATCATTTTCCGCGTCTGAAGCCAGAAAAAATCCCAAAATAATAAATCCCTATTCAGTGGCAGTCAGCCGCAGAGTAGAGCGATGCTATCTCTGCGGATGTATAATTTTACGTATTCGCTGCCCGCAATTATGTATGTCCGAACTATGACTATCTGTTCGGTATTCATCTCACAAGAAGCTGTGGGCGAGTAGCTAGGTTATAGGACTTCATCTGGAGGTCACAACGAGTAGTTTAAAGGTCATCTGGACCTCATTAGTACCCTCAGGGCTACATACTCTTTATTATGTGTTCACAGTGTTCAAAGATGACATCTATGGTGTCGATACGAGGTCTTCTATGGCACCCACGACTCAAAATCGAAATCCTGGCGGGGCTACGAGTGTGTAGCATGAATGCATCTTATTATTATCGTCACTGTGCGCCATCACGTTTAATTGTCTGCAATTATTTAATAATAATAATAATAATCTTTATTTATCCAAAAAATTTTAGACATACATTATATACTTGCCGCTGTATGACCTGTGTTCGTATTTGATTGCTAGTAGCAGACTTGTGAGAGAATTCATGTTAAGACAGCACGCCCAGCAATCCCCTTTGGAGCAATTGTATTTACTCGTCTTTTTCAGTATCACTAGCATCAATTTTCAAGTGTATTGTAGCTAAATCATTTATTTTTGTAGCTTATTAGCTCTCAGTGAGACAGTTTGTAGTTTATTTGATTTACCATCAGCGATAGTTCGGGACAATTATGTTGAAACAAAATTAAATTAATTGATGTCGCAACATAATGACCGGTGTTTTAATGCACTTAGGTAATTATGGTTATATTTATGATTTTACGTAACACATCCTCACACGTACTAACAAACTGACCAACATTGTTATTACGACCCTCTGCTAACTGGATTAACAATCCCGATCTGAGTCTTGTTCTGTGTCGGTCACAGTTGTCATAGGCGGCAGCAGTAGAGTGGTACGGCATGCTTGTTTCCTATCTTAAGTCCATAAAAAAACACGTGAATAAAGTGAGGATTTTAACCATCCGTAAGTCCAAACCAACATGCCTTGCTGTTGTTAGAGTCCTTGAACTGATTTCCTTAGGTCGTAATGCGGCATGTTTCGACATACACGGGGTATGTCTCCAGGTCCTTCTTATTAACTTACCTGGTTAACTAACACCTTCCTTCTACAATCGATGATGATGACGATGATGATGATGATGAATGGTATTTAGGCGTTTCGGTTGTGGTGTCGAAGAGCCCGAAAAAATGCGGATTTTTGGTCGGCTACGTCTCGATGCCTTTGGTGTTATTAATGTTGATGTTCGACGCTTACCATTTACTATAAAGTGGTTCATCAGCTCCTAAAACTATAAAATATAGTAACAGAAACGAAGCGTGCAGTCACTGCAACTCCAATTTAACGTTGAAAAATATCAAACCTCTTAAAAGCCTTCGTGAACAGTTCTACAATTTATTTAATCACTTTATTGCTAAAAAAATATTCAGTAACGAAATGAAACGTTGAACGGGAGATAGAATTAATTCTATCTGGTCACTTGAATTGGAACAAAAAATTGTTAATTAAATTGGGATTCAGATCGGGTCAATTAATAAGTCCTCAGGGTATTCGTATTCGAACGTTCGAACGTCAAGATCTATTAAATTAGAACGTGGACGATTCTAATTTCGTTCGCTGTTAGAAATTTTTGTTGCTCTTAGCGGCTCTTGTCTGCCACTTCAAGGAAGGTTAAATAAATTATGATAATTGCGTACGTTTTAATGGACTAAGTTGCTCTTGCTTCGATTCCGGACACCTGTTTCTCACGTTTACAAAATACCGAGCACCCGAAATAATTGTTTGCTATTCATTTATATCAGGCGCTAGTAACTGCCCGCTTCGCTTTTGGAAATTTATGCTGTATTACCCACACGCATAAAAATGTTTGCGATGGGATTTTTAAATTGCCATTATTATTAAACCCTATTATAGTAAATCAATGTTAATATTTAATGTTACTCCAACGTTACTCCGAGTATAGTTAAAGTGTAAAAGACGCAATGTAAAGCCGTATCTGAGATAAGCCGGAACAAACACGTAGACAGACCGACAAACAAACTGACAATAAACATTCTAAAAATCATTGCTATGGGATCCATTCTGTTACTAATACCGCCAATAATTTTTATATACACACATTGATCAGTAACAGTTTTATTATGAGTAAAGATTGATCTTCATTTACTCCATTTCATAAATTTTGCAGGCGTTTTCTTGTTGTATCTAGAAAGACTTTCAGGGCCGATTTTACCAACGTCGTGTAAATCTTATTCCCGAAATAAGTTGTTAATTACTCGCGAGTAAGCCCATTTTACGTTTCACCAAAATTTAACCTCGGGATAAAATCTTTATACTAGAGTAAAATCAAATGCCGCCGATTTCGACCGAGTAAGCTGCTATTCATAGATTAGTAATGTCACTTCTGCCATTAAACACGGTCAACTCAACTGTCAGGTACGTATTATTCGAATAAATAAAAGAATACGCAGCGCTATTGCGCAAGTATAAGTCAAACTGTCTATTTTACTTGGGTGCATTACGCATTCATTCAATTCATTCGTTCAAAGTCGCAGAGTAACTATGCGAGAGTAAGATATCTTCAGACTAACGTAGTGAAACGAATATATAGTTAACCATCGCATAAATCGACAGAGTAAAGCTATACTGGGATAGCTACTCTAATGTAAATTCTGTGTTGGTGAAATTGGCCCTCAGTAGCATACTTTACTAGTAGCATTGTAAATATTGAGTACTGAATTTACTGATCTCCTTAATTTGCGTTATATTTCAATCTCTTTATTATCCCGCAGGAATGAACCCATTTCCCGTCATAGAGTATACAAAGAAAGATAAAAACTTAAACGCACCATTACGGATTAGCGCTGGTGTAGCAAAGGTAAAATTGCTTGAAGTCACTTAAGGGAATAGATATATTTTTAAAAGCTTTTGTTGAACTCGCAATGTTTGTATGTACTCGTATGTTTGAGTCAAATCTAGCGAGCTAAATTAGAACTACTTCCTCTTCCTTCCAATTTCCAAACCACTTGCTTCACTGCTGAATAAAGCTCTACTTGTCCAAACTGAAAGGTCGTCCTAAGTTTGTTGTATCTCCACGCGGACAGAATTTGAGGACCCTGATAGCATATGCCTACCTACTGTATCTTAAGTGGTCAGGTCAATACTGTCCTCTTATTTGTCGGAACAACCCGAACGTGACAAGACTGATGTATTGGCCACGGTCGAATAGTATAAGCCGCGCCAATAAAGAAACGAATCTAAAATGGCGGCGGCGAATCATGCGCTCTCACTCTAAACTATTGCTGTCTTTAGTCGCACACGGCGCGTACTGCATGCAAAAAAATATCAGTTCTGACTGTTTTCACACTGTCTTGACAATTATCGCCCCTAAATTGACACCTCCCCCTCTGCCAGTAAAGTAAAGTAAAGTACATTCTCATTTGTTTTTTTATATTATTTTACAATAAACAATTTTCTCTTTCTTTTTATTTGTTGACCCTAACCCTACCATCTGTCAGTACAGGTACATAGACGCCATTTTAGATTCGTTTCTTTATTGGCGCGGCTAATACCTACACAATACCTATTCATCATCATCAGTATAGTAATATTCTGATTGGTGTCTGGACATCAAAGGAAACCAACTGAGAAAACCACATCAAATTTCATTCAGAACTAAAACGATGCGCATAAAAACATACAGGCAGACAGACAAAAATTCTAGAAATAAATCAATTATTCTATTGGCCCTAATCCTCATACATTTTATTATTAAATATCTGCTGTTTACAGACATAGGCCACTTATGGAATTATTAAGTAAAGATATTGGCTAGTCTTCCTGTCAAGCGAATCAAAGGGCGAGAAAGGCCACTCGTAATTGATGAGGATTAAAACATTGGAATATACATACAAATTTAATTCTGCAAATACTCTGAAATGTCAGAAATAATAAAAAATAAATAAACGTTAACAAGCTCATACCCCCGCACTAGGATTATCTGTGTCGCGGGCGGCAACACAAACCACCACAGAAACACCCATGACCCGAGAACAAACATTTATCTGTCACATAAATATCTGCTCCGGCCGGGAATCGAACCCGGGACCCCTCGCTTCGCAGGCAGGGTCACCAACTCACCACCAACTAGGCTACGGGGTCGTTAAAACATTAATTAAGTAATAAACTTTAACAACTGAATGTTATTCTTGTTTGTTTGACTGTAGAATCTAAATTATTATTAAATTTCTTCTCTTCAACTGTGTTCAGTATTTACCTACGGGATATAATTCTAAATGGCGACATTTGCAGGCAAAATAGGTATTCGCAGCTTAGACAAGTCTAGCGTGTCTCGCAAAATTATACAGGTGAGATGAAAATGAGCAGACCTTATTGTACATTCATATTATCACTACATGGTATAAAACAAAGTCGCTTTCTCTGTCCCTATGTATGCTTAGATCTTTGAAACTACGCAACGGATTTTGATGCGGTTTTTTTAATAGATATAATGATTCAAGAGGAAAGTTTATATGTATAATATATTAAAGTTTTGAAAGTCGGAAAAAAACAGGTTTCCCGAAGCGAAGCGAGGGCGGGTTTACTAGTTAACTTATATTATATACATATAATAAATCTGTAAGTGATCGCTGTTAGTACATGGAAGAAACATGAAAAAACTATTAGTTGGGGCATTATTATCGCAATAGAAAACAAAACAATGATTTGTATAATTTTTGTCTGTTTGTCCGTTTATCTGTGGTTTGTACGCGCTTATCTCAGAACCAGTTACATATATCGATTTTGATGCGGTTTGTTGTCTAATGTATTGTGGTAAGCTTTTGTTTCATTTCAATCGGTTAATAAATGAAAAAGTTCAGTTTAAAGAATCATGCCGTAACTGTTTTCTCAAATGCATAAACTTATTTAGGTACACGATACTCTTTGTGTTTCGGGCCTTTGGGACGTGTGAACCAATATTAATGGAACTTTCACTGTCAGATAGAGGAGTTTATAGGGCAATGTATAGGTATCCCATGGAATTGGTATTGACGCGGGAAAAGCTTCCACGCGAACGAAGTCGCGGGCAATGGCTAGTTGACTCAATATATACTCTGAGCACTGAACTTCGAATTTAACTGTAAATTTACATCGTCGAATGAATATTTCAAATGGCCCACAGCGCAGCTGGTGTTAAATCCTTTCATTTGAGGAGCATTGTGATACTCGTGTATTTGATGTCACTATCAAATCGTATATTTCACTGAATAAGCAGTGAACTAAAGTTGAAGTAATTTGCGCTCGTTATCGTAATATGATAAGCTCAGGCTCGAAGGACCATAATGTAAACTTTATTTGTTTACATTTATATAATTAAATATTATTGTATTGCGTCATATTATGTGATCCCTAAATAAAAAATACAAAGATTTCATTTCCGAATTTACTCGTAAATAGTATGTTTATGTGTAATTTAAATTACTTATTAACTAGCATAGGACCTCCAATAAAATAGAAACAATCCTGAAAGAAATATATTATTAAACTATCATAATATTTATAATTCGAGTGTGAGTGTTATGAGAGTGAACTCCTCCTAAACGGCTTGACCGATTTGGTTGAAATTTTTTGTGTGTCTTCAGGTGGATCCGAGAATGGTTTAGATTCACAATTAGACCCGGTAGGTGGCGTTGCTGTCGATATATCACCAAAACATTTTTTAACGACTGGACCGATTTGGATGAAATTTTTTGTGCGTGTTCAAGGGGATCTGGGAATGGTTTAGATTCACAATTGGACCCGATAGGTGGCGTTGCTGTCGATATATCACCAAAACATTTTTTAATTATAAAGCGGTACGAAGTACGCCGGGACAACTTGTTCTATATAATTTAAAAATACTAATTTAAAAGGTACATATCAAGCATGATGACTTTTAACACCCCCGTTGATCACGCATCATACACGTTCGAAACGAGCCGTCGCTATGTGTCCGACCGCGGCGATAATTATAATATAATGAGTGATTTCAGCAAAATATCGGAAAGAGTCACCGATTTAAATCACCAAAATATATCTTTCAAATGGGCCGCGCAATTCCAACGCGGCTTGTGTTGAAACCATTAATTTGACGAGCGATATAACACAGAGCTGCCGCTAACAAATTGAACATTTAGTCGGCCGATAGCCGTATCCATCTGGGTCCAGGGTTGGACACTGGCGTTAATAAATTGGTAATACCTGCTGTAATTATATAAATGGACCTATTTATTCCGGGATGACTGTAATAAACAGGTCGTTATAATATATCGAGTCCGTAGTGCCGTAGTGGCGTAACAAAAGATTGCTCGTTTACTCTGTTCTTTATTTAAATCTTTGAGTTTGTTATGGGAAATAAACACCACTCAAATGGGAAATAAACAAACAAATACACTCTTACCCTACACTAGGATTCATAGTATCCAAGCTGGAATATAATTATACTTGTTACTTCTAAGTTTCTTTATCCTAGCATCTCCATAACATTCAGTATGTCAAGGACTCGAGTACTTACGTCTCGGGACCTTTGTTCTGTCGTAAAGGACACCGTAAAGAAGGCAGTTTTAAACGCAACATGTAAAAAAGACGTAATGTTTTACTGAATGCTTGTACCATAAAGTTGTAATGATATGAGTTCTTGTACTTACTGTTTACAGTACTTTCTAGCCTTGCAAATGTTGTTCTTTTTATTAAACTCTAAATCTTTAGGCGAAAGGATTATGTATTGTAATGTAATTTACATTGTTTAGTTTTGTTTATTTTGCAAAACCAATTATGAGATTATTACATAGGTATTGTCTGTTCTGTATTCAGAAAACTCGCATTTCTTAGGTATAAGTACTAAGTAAGTAGAAAGGAATCCTTGCATATCCGTCATTTAAATACTTTGCTTCGCTATAGTAACACTTATTTTGTATATTCTTGAACAATTCCACAGACAAGTCACGTTACCTTGGGGACATTATTATAGATTTGTATATTTTAAAAGAAGTTGGTAACAAGTCGGCTCAATATCAACAACAAACAAAGTCTGTCATAGCGGCGAGTAATTTATCGATTCCACCAACAAATTTTATTATTGTTGATTTGGAAAAGACGTTCAAAAAACAAAAATGGCGCAATTTAGTTAGATAAGTCTTTATATCGCCTACGCAATGTGCTGATTCATAACAGGGCTCAGACGATTTTACTTTTATGATACGTTTTTCGTATTTAAAGGCCTGTTCAGATATATGTATGTAGGTACACGGTATTCGTACCTAACAGCTGACGCGATACGTATTGCTGCAGCAATACGTATCGCGCGATATACCGGATAGAGTATATCCGTGATTTTTAATAGGTGATTTTAGCTTTTGAACCTACTTTTTAATAATCATCATCTTCGCAACCCATAACAGTCCCATTTTTTGGTACGGGTCGCCTCTCACAGTGTGAGGGGTACTATAGTCCACCACGCTGGCCAAATGCGGATTGGCGGACTAAACACTTTTGAAAGCATTATGGAGAACTCTCAGGTGCACAGGTTTCCTCACGATGTTTTCCTTCACCAAAGCAAGTGATTACATTTAAAGAAGCACATCATTTTAGAAAATTAGTGGTGCGTGCAGGATGTGTACCCTGGCCCCCGTGTTCGAGAGACCAACGACTAAAGCTCTTGGCTATCGCTACTTACTTCCTTACTTTTCATTATCATCAACGTATCAACAAAAACAACATTTTTTCAACAAATTCCATTGCTGCAAATGCTTACGGGTTCGGGTTTACCAGCCTGAGCGCACTGACAATACAAGATTAAATTTAGTAAATGTTGGCATGGAACCCGGAACTTTTAGCTCGCTACGTGATCCATTTGACCCAATTGCACTTGAAACTAATTTATCTAATAGATCAAGACTTGCTTGAATTAAGGCCTATCGGATTAAAGCGGCTCGGACGAGAGAAGCTGCTTAAGAAATTCGCTTCGCTATTAACGATTTAACGGTAAGGCTGGTTTAGTGGTTTTTAAAGGTGATCTGGTCGAGGGGTCAGTTCTTTTAATGCTACTCTTTTTGCCCTACTAGTCTTTGCTGGCAGCTTCGCCCGCGTGGGACTACGACAATGTATGTATAGCTCACTATTTTGGTGGCTTCCACATAAAAGAATTGCCATCGCGGACTTTAATTTAGTACTATGTAAGACAAACACTCCTACGGTACATTATTCTAGTGTAACTCCAGCGATTAGGCAGTGCACGTCAAGGTAGCTTTCAGAGTTCTCAGAGTTTCATCTTCATCGTTATATTATGGAAAAAATACACGAAATCTTTATGAATTGTAGCCTATTATTCTGATGTATCAGCTGTATTACTGTATTACTGTAAAGTTTCATTTAAATCCGTTCAGTAGTTTTTGCACGAAAGAGTAATTAATATTTCTTCATATATCGTCACTAACCGTCGCATATATACCTAACATTTTTTATATTATATATTGTATATGTTTTGATGTGCAAGATATCGAACGTCTGAACTTCGCCTATTTGCTATACTCAGCATGCTATATACATACGTGTAGATACGGAGGCTTTGATGAAGTGCAGCCTGCGGGTGAGTCATGGCCTAATAACTGTCAAACACACGCCGCACGGCACACGTACGACCGACGTGCGATCTTGAAGAGACGCCGACGACGTATATAGGTAGTTATGTGTACAACTGTATGTTACCTTAGCACGTATGAAAATTATGTAAGATACTTACGTAAAAATCTCCCGACTAAGAAAATCTGTTACGAACTGATGATTATCAAACGCTTGAACAGTTCGTCATAAATTATAGATAGGAATCATGTCGACCACGTCAGCTTTCAAACAAAACAAATCGCATCTAATTTGGTCCATTTGTTTAGACAGACAGACACATGTTAAACTTATAACACCCCTCTTTTTGCCTCGGGGGTTAAAAAGGTTCGATTTAAAGGATTTGTTTAACTGATGATTTCGGGTTTCGTACAACAAACCAAAACGCAACCCTTATACTATCATGAGGGCAAGTAAGAACTTACAGTATAAATATAGGAAAAATCCAAAAACTGGTAACTAATTACATATCTACAAGTTAGTACGGAACCCTCGGTGCGCGAGTCTGGGTCACACTTGACTGATCATCTCGTCTATCTTGGACTAACCTTGCTATACATGCATGAGCTTTACCTATACATAGTAAACTGAGGCTTGTGTGCACGCCGTGTACGTACGCATCGTCGAACACACACAAAAGATTAGTATAGTCCGCAGGTTCCAACAAAAATATTTGTGTGTTGTGTGCGTTCCTATTTAAATATAATTTGAACTTGTTCGATGGACAATGCGCATTGTACACAATTTGGTAGCATTGACGACATTCGGACTCTATCAAATTGTATACAGCGACTTAAGTTATTTTAGATCTGATGTAGGCACTACTTAAGTTTTGTGACAACGAATATAAAAATGTATTCCTGTAACTTGGTTGATAGGGATATCGGGTTCGATTTCCGGCGGGGGTAGATGTTTGACAGATCGATAAAATAACTAAAGCTCAAAAACACAAATATTATGTGCGTTTTCTATTACGTTTTCGTAGTGTCACTAAATGCAGAGAACAGAATCGAATACAAATTATATTACTATTTTTTTTATTTAACCAATAAAGTTTTATCACTGGCAGCTATCCATCGAAATTCTAAGTTCTAAATGTTTCACTATATTACAAGCTTACAACGGAAAAAAAGATTTTAACTACGAGTGTAGTCACTAATCCGGGAACATTATTATAAATGTACTTATGTATTACCTACTCTATTCTAAGTAAGCGATTAGGAACTGAACAAGACATTGCAATATCTTGCTGTGGTCTGCACTGTAACCAACAGCGACAAATATCTAGACTAACCACATCAAAATAAAACTTATTACCGAAGTAAAAAGTTCCAATTACATTGACTCGATTTTATTATATTTGACACACTGGAATATAAGCGTTAAACAAAAGACAGAGAGTTTATTTTGACGTGAGAGAACAGAGCAGTAGTAGTCTCATGTAACGCACGTGCGTATACCCAGGGGAGGAGGGTATAGGATCTTCATTAAACGAAGTGAGGGGAGGGTCTGCCAAGTTTTGTTCAAGCTACATCACTTCACCTAGTTTACGTATCACTCAAAAGGTTGAATGAATTTGCTGATATCGAAGCGTATGTGGAACGATTTTCGACTCTATCGCAATGGGTACAGATATAAAACCGTGGAGTAAGACGATGCGGTTGCAGATAAAGAGCTCTATTGGCGGGATGTACGACGTCTACCATGTAGCCTATTGTTCATTTATAAATTCGATCGTTTTATATGATGGATTACATGGTTACCTAACCAACGAAGTCTAAAGGCTTGTCGTATCTTCATATTGTGGCAGCCGAATGTATGTCATGAAACAAGGCTTCGTGCTTGATACTCATCGTGAATAATTTTAAAACAAAACTGTATTCATAAGAGAACTCGTTGTCTTAAATAAACTGTTCAAGTCAGAATTATGTTTGCGATGTTCCTTGTTTTTTATTGATAGCCGGCAATCGAGCAGACAAGCCAACTGACAGTAAGTGATCACCGTTGCCTTGTTGGTTAAGAAGGAAGAGGAAAGGAAGAAAAGTAATTACTGGCTGTCCAGCCCCCAGCTGAAACACGACAAGTCATTTGGCGGCTAACTTAAGCAAGACGATGGTAGCTGACCAACCCGGACACAGCATTACCACCAAACCTACAGACTAGATGGGATAAAGTCAGCTCTGAAAAGCATTCCCTGCTTTTCAGAGGTTGCTGAACTCACAAATTGGACGGAGCCCATTACACTCCAATCTTGAGTTGTGTTTTATTTTTAAATGTTTTAGACTCAGTATTTTAAAAGATAGAGGCTGCTTCGTTCGGGAATTGTGATCGACCCAACTATTACAATCAAAGGTTGATAAAGTTGACTCACGAGTTTGATATTTTACATACCTAACTAACATAAATTACAAAAGGATTTTCAATATTTTTCTGTATGAAATCTCTTCTCTCCGTGAATGCTGAAATATGCCTGACCTATTTGGGCATAATGTCGGCTGGGCGCCGTAAAGACCTAGCCTACGCCTAGCCTGGCAATATTTCGGGTCATGATACCCAATATCTTTGCGAGCAAACTTAAATGTGTGTGTAAGAAATGAGCCTATAGTTTCCACGACATAATATAATAGTCAGCTATTAAATGGTTGACTATAATGACGAAATGAACTATAATAACAACTTATGTGTTTTAAAGGACACTTAAAGTAGTCTATTCAGATTATTATTATGTTTTAATAGGTAGTAGAGCCTAGAATTCGCCCGGGGAAGTACTACCGCCCGCCACGGTATTTAGTACCATTTCTACCGTGTAATAATTGTTTTAACAGCAATTGTGTTCCGGTTAGAACGGTGTACGAAATGTAAGGGTGGCGCTAGACGATCATACGGCATGACATGCCTTACGTGCTGTCATGCAGGCATGACCGTTTAATTGTATTGATTGGTGCGAATTGGCATGTCATGTTATGCCGCATGATCGTCTAGGGCCACCCTTACATTTTCGTGGATGAATGACGTTGCAACGGTAACGCAACGCATAGGTGATGCTTTTAATATTGGTGATGTCCGTGGGTGATGGCGATCACTTACTGTCAGGTGGGACGTCGCTCGTTCGTCGGCTATTTACATATTAAAAGCCACCACCAATTAGTGAGACAGTGATAGATGATGGGCGATGATGATAGATTATTTTCTTAAGAGTTCGACACCCTCTTCTGCCTAACCGATTAATGTTTATCGAAATGAAGCAAAGCTTCTAATAAAGTTTATTACAAAGCCTTCTAAACGCGATATCGTTTGCCTCTTATGTTTCGTTTAATAATTCCTCTTATAGGTTCTTGATATTGTGAAGTAAAACAGAAGATATCTCAGGTAATTTGGGCTGTAATCTGTGAAATGCTTAATATGTTCGCTACTTTGCTTTTTAAGAATACTGACTATAATACGCGCTTTCGGCAAGATATTAACATAAAATAATAGTACATAATATTCAATTGTCTAATAATAACAATGGTAGAAACCCATTTATAAGTGTCGAGAACGAACGTTCACAATATCTTTAGTCGTTCTGTTATTACAAGAAAAAATTATCCAGGGCATTAAAAGTAGTTTTCTTTTTCCATGTCTGTTTATCTGCAAAGGAAGTAAAACTCTATCTGCCTGTCCCGAGAGCCGTGGGCATTTTCGTAACATTAAAATAACACGACGCTAAAATTTTCAGCGTTAATGGAAGCTCCGCCAAAATTTTACGGTTGTTAAAAATGGATTATAGCTGTACTTGTTGTCATGGCAACCTGCTGCTGGTCTAACGTTGTTGGTGGTAAATGGTAGTTAGTGGTGGTGAATGGTCACTTTGTTGGTGAGCTACAGAGCTCCAGAATGGGAAGATTTGGAACCACAAATAAAGTATCGATTTACAAAGATATTTAATTTACGCCATGTACAATATTAATAAAACCAAGCTTGGATCTTACGGAAACGTTACTTATTCAAAGAAAATTATCAAAATAAAGAGAACCATTAATAATATTCTGGGGTGGATGAGGTTCAATCTTTCAGACCAAGCTGAACTTTGCTCGAGTTTATGTAACAAATACATTTATTAAATAAAATAAAACATTTATTAAATAAGATAAAATTGTTATCGACCGTAAAACATTGACAAAATGAATGAATTACCATGGATGAGTATTACTGTGGTGTGATGATAGCATAATATTAGTTATACACGTAGAGATAAGATTAAGTATTGAAGATTTAGTCAGTAATAAGATAAGCTAATAACCAGTAGATAAACACGTAATTGGTAGTATATAAGATAGCTTTACACCTAAGAAATATACTCAGTTTTTACCGAGAACTCTTGTGTCTGCTACTGCTCATGGGGTTACCCTAACCCCTGGGCGACCTCCTACCGCCTCTCCATGGGGTCCTCACGGGTCTAGCTTATAACCACACAACATGGCGACCCTAACGTGCGCCCCACATCACATGGCGACCCTGATATGGTCCCCACATCACATTACAAATTAGTCACTACTGAATATAATTGATATCAACTCCAGACAAAGGGTGAGAAATTCTCACTATGTTGGAGACACTAACATAAAAAGTATGCTGTGAATTCCAACCCACGCACCTAGCTTAGGAGGAAACGTGTGGATTCAGTTATATATTTCCAAAGCGTATCTCCATCTCTCGCTGTACCAGATGGGCTTAGAAAATGTCTGTGAGTGAAAAGTTTAGTAAAATCTACCTCTATTTGAAGCTCGCTTTAGAAGCTTACTAGAAAACTTTACTAAGACTCATGCATCCAGTTTATTGAGAATACACGCGTCGAATTTTTATGGTCAGGGGAATATAGACGGCGAAACACGATTCGTCCTGAAGGGTAGGTTCTGACGTTCTGCGTTGCGTTATATAGTACTGGTTCAAATTACGAAAAGCAAAATTCCTCTCCGTACAGTAAGAGGAAGTAGTTCTAATTAAACTCGCAAGATATCACCCGACCATACTCATACAAACGTTGCAAGTTAAATAAAGCTAGCAATCGTTGCCACTTAACAAGTGTCAATTCAAAAGAGTGTACTTCCAATAAGTAAGCAGTATAACCGATTTGCCCCGAACACACGCCGCTACTCAGTAACAAGCGCGCTTTACCCCCGCCGCCGATCACGGCTCAGTCTAACCACTTTTCCACATTTGTCGCCGCTACAAAGCTTTTCTGATCTAAAGTCGATCACACAGTGAGAGCAAGATTATAAGATTCATCATCACAACCCATTACTGCTGGGCACGGGTCTCCTCAGAACTCAACACCCAGGTGTGCAGGTTTCCTCAAGATTATATGATTACCTACTTAGTCGCAGATTCTTTAAGTGTGCTGAAAGGGATTTCTTGAAGCAATGGTTTGATTTTGCAAAAATGTTTGTAAAAACCAATTTAAAATAAACTTCAATCTCAAACAAACAACTTTAATCATTAATATCGCGGCGATTTAAGTTGCTTAAAGAAAATAGCATAATATTTGTTAATTAATAACGTACCCACATACATTTATAATATAGAAACTGAACCATCGTAACGCAATGAAACCAATCGTGTGTCTAGTAATGATCCATTTTGTACGATAACGTTGTCAATATTATACATATATAGGTAATTATTATAATTTATGACCATTAACATAATTTGGAGTATATTGGGGCGCCGAAAGTAGAAGTTGTAGCAATTTAAAAACATTGACGTGACAACGGTCTAATTGGTAAATCGATTGTTAATTGATTCTCAGATATCAAAACTCAAATTTACTTTTACATACATACATTACATAGATACATTTCACGATTAAGAAAAAAATCCTATATTTCATGTCGTGAGTATAAATCAATCACTCAGTGTGTCACCAACCCGCTAAAAACCTTACGCGGGGGTACAAATCCGGCCATTCACGGGAATTACCTCCCTCGCAGTAATCATTTCAATTATCTCGCACAAAACTTTTCGCGGCGTTCTTGTATAGAATATTGTTGCGCTTATTTTTCCTAATGGTCAATTATTGCTTCGGAAAAATTCTATTGTGCAAATATACACAGTGACGTGGGTACAGAAACTTATCCTTTATCTTTACATAGTATAAAACAAAGTCGGTTTTTATGTGTGTACGCTTAAATCTTTTGAACTACGCAACTGAATCTGATACGGTTTTTACTATCATTCAGACATTTTTTCCAGATGATTAAATAGGCATATAATAGTATGCATGTATTACATGCATACTATATTCAAGAAATATAGAAAAAAACAATGTTTCTCTTTAATTGCTAACGCTGAACTTCACTATGGAATAGTAGATCTATATCAACAATAACCACAGAAAAGTCTGCAATGGTAATTGGTATATGTCTCCAGCACTTACCTATCAGTGTTGCGATGTCAACTCATTAAAACCTTCGGAGTAACTCTCAAAATGTCATTAAAAAGGAAACGTGCTTTTTAATAGGGTCGCGCCAAAAATAATTAACAGAGCAGCGCCACCCGAGCTGATGACACAAATACCAAAACGCAGATTTAATGTGGAGATGTTTAACATTACAGGTTAGCTTGGATTTAACACGTGCTGTCGCGTTTAGCTCATCTGTTCATCTACTTTGAACGGGTTAGTACCAACGTACACACCTATACCTTGTTGCTCCTCACAAATAATTGTAAAATATTATTTTAAAGTTCGTATTCTTAAAATTCGATTTAATTACCTAATTACCTAGTACATAAGCAACAAGTTATTAATTAACATATAAGCATGCTGTGATTACCTGTAATTATAAGAACAGTTAGATAGTATCCACAACCAAATTTGTATTATAAAATGTAAGCGCTGTATCTTGTGTTGGTAATCCATTAAAGTAAAGTTAGTCGCTAAAGTTTAAAACTTAAAATCCAACTGCGTATGGACACGTTTTGATGTAAATAATGTAACATTATTTGAAAATTGTGACTTCACATAGCCTATAAGTAATAGACGATTCTAATGCTGCTAATGACATCACAATTGTAGAATTATTAAGAGGGGGTATAAAGCTAGGAAAAAATCAAAATTCACCCGCGCGCCCCGCCCCGCCCGCCCGTCAAATAGATGCGCCGCAGCAGTTGCGCGTCCGGTTGCATCTGACTTTATCAGCGGCTGTACACTCTCGCGAGACTGCTAAACGAGTGCACTCGTATGAGAATGTACTTGGTACGAGACATAGCGAGTACTCTCGCACGAGAGTGTACAGCCGCTATTATATAACATGTCATCAGTCAAGAATACGGCACAGTATAATGTAAAAATAAGACAAATTTCGGCTCAGTAAATGTAGAATCATCTACCTCAAAAATGGCAAGCTGTTTTTTCTATAATAGGGTTAGATTTTTATACAATATTAATAGTAATACAATAATAAATTTATTTCAGTTGAAAATTAGACCTAACTTTGTGATTTTTTTCTATCGAGAAAATTTAATTTTTTCATGTTTTTGGTTCTTACATTCACTCAATAATATAATGAAGTATACCTATGTTCTTATTCAGGTTCTAGAAACTTGATCTACTACTGTAAAAATTGAATCTACGATTGCCAATATTGCTTTATACCCCCTCTTAAATAACTTCTGCGGGAACAGAAAAATGACTTATTGCAAACTTAAAGTAGTACCTACGGATTGATAAAATGATAATGTTATGAGAGTTGCTAAATAATCTAAAGTCGTTGTTGGTCCTTAATGGCCATTCCAAGTGAAAAATAACGAGAGCAACCTAAATTTTTATTTTTAACCGTTTCATTGAACCAGATTCAGATCTTCAGAACTCTTATTATTTTGATCGACTTTAATTTTTCTGGGTTTTCTAAAATGGCCTCTGGTTGTAGCCATATTAAAACTTGTTCACTGACATATCCTCAGTAATATATAAAAGATTGAGAAAATCGATTAACGTAAGAATCATCAAAATCGACGCGTTTGGTCTCTTAAGCACACAAAGGATTATCATACATACACCGACTAGTTAACACATTACTCTCGTTGCGATACAAAGTCCAGTAAAACCAGCCAAGGCCCGAAGAGCGTTCGTCTGTAACACAAATGTCTATCCCAGCCAGTAATCGATACCGGGTTGCCTCGGCAGCAAGCTCCCGAATTACACAGTCATCATGACTACCAGTGAGAAGTATGAAAATTGTTCGTTTCCTCGTATTTCCTCGCTTACTCAGCTGCCAAACGACTTGTCGTTCCAGCTGGGAGTTTGAGGGTACTTTATGTACTACCCTTTTATCTATTAAGGTATCCACTAAGCCAGATTTCTGCTCTGGGTTATCTGGAAGAGATTGCTCACTATGTTATATATTTTAAGTTCAAATTGTACGTTTTTAAAATGATGTACAATAGTGTTTTGTATTTTATGGGAACTACTTTCCTTGTTTTCTCTTTTGTATTGGCCTGCGTGGGTGATGTCTTCGGTGTAACTTGTGTACATGGATAATGGCCTGTTACCGTCAAGTATACCATTTAAATAGAGAAATATTTATGAACAAAAAGTATGTAGATATGTGCTCTCATCATCATCATCACAACCCATAACTGTCGCACTGCTGGGCACGGGTCTCCTCTCACAATGGGGGCCATAGTCCACCACGCTGGCCAAGTGCGGATTAGTGGACTTCACACACCTCTGAGAACATTATGGAGAACTCATATGTGGTCTACTCTGTAATAAAAAACCAATTAAAAATTTGAACGACATCTGTAGTATGAAAACTCTTGAAGTAAGGATCAAATCCTTACTTGAAGAGTTCAAGGAACACGACACCCTGGCCTGTCAGCATGAGTTTACGGTCAGTATTCTAGGCCGCCATAATAGGGCCAATCCCACCAACCCGGTGGTTAGCATGTCCGACCATAATTGGGTAATTGAATTGTATTTACAAGTATAATTAGTAACATCTGCTCTTCCCAAGTTTGTATAGCCGTGCCCAACGGCAGGATCCATAGAATCTTTGCAAAGTTTAAGGGTTCTATCATCTTACAATGTAAGTTAGGAAGTTTTGACTCCAAGTCCTAGAACTAACGACAAAAGTTTCCTTACCGTATCTACTAAAAGACGGCAGAATTTAATTTGCAAACTATGTTCATTTAAGTATTACAAGAACTATTTTCGAAAGCTTTACGACTGATTTGCACAAAGAAAGTTTTTTGAGTTCATGTTGGCAATCAAGTAGACTATGTAAATAACTCACAAATGAGCAGACGAGCCATCTCATGGTGAGTAGTCAACGTCACTCATGGTCATCAGGACCATCAAAGGCATTACCGATGCGTATCCGGTCAAGTAAGAAGAGAGATTAAAGAAGAACAAAAAATACTAACTGAGAGCCCCTAGTCGTAACGCTACTAGTCGTTTGGCTGCTCTGTCAAGAAACAGAAAGAACCTAGTTATATAAATGTGTTATTAATATTATTTTTACATCACAGACACCCAGAAACCGAGAACAAATATTTGTGTCATCTAAGTGTGTGCCCCGATCCCTCTTTTCGCAGGTAGGGTCATAACCGACTGAGCTCCTGTCTAATAATAATAATAATAATAATAATAAATCGTTTATTCGGCAAAAAGTTGTACAACACTTACATTATTATGGTAACAAACAATGTAACAGATACAGAGGTGTTTGTTGAACTCTGATACCCATGATAAGATTCAACTTGTGGTATGGGTATCAGCGCTCTCACAAGGAGATTTTACTTCTTAGTACATTGTATCAGAACGGTCACGGTTATATCGCGGAGTGCATTTAATAAAAGATGAAACTTGCCGTTATTTACCTAAGTGAGTGTAATCGCATACATGTGTGTGTGTGTGTGTGTGTGTGTGTGTGTGTGTGTGGTGTGTGTGTGTATGTGTGTGTGGTGTGTGTGTGTTGTGTGTGTGTTGTGTGTGTGTGTGTGTGTGTGTGTGTGTGTGTGTGTGTAAGTGTGTGTGCTTACTCTGAAAATTTCAAGAGTTGTTCCGTCTCATGGTAATTTTTAGTTTGTATCCATGTACTAACTTGTTTCTTGCATTGTTGTCGACAAAGAGGATATATATTACAATATTTATTTACTGTATTGTAAAGGTGGTTGCTTAAAATATTATAGTGTCTTTTAGCTAGGGAGGTTTTAAATTTCAATGCTGGGCATACTGTATGGTAGCGACGTCTTTAATGTTATTTTTACTTACCTCTACAACTTGTGTCGATCGCCACGCGCAGCAGTCTTTCTGAAATCTGTGGTCATGGGTACAAACGTCTTTAACATTTTGTGTATTTGTTAGGAAGTTAGTATTGCGTGACTATTATGCAATTCCAATAAATATAACATGTATACGTGTCAAATAGATGTTCTCATTTTATTTAAGTCGGTAGAAATAATAACTCTCTTTATATCTCACAAATTTAAGTATTCTTTTGAAATTCAAATTACTTTTATTTGTTTTCTTTGTAGTTGAAATTAGTAATTAATATTATTGAAATTAGAATTAACTGAACATTTTTCTTCTTTTCTAATTTCCTTATAGAAAGGATCAAGAGTATTAAAGAGCAAACAAATAAAACGACAGAGTACTTCGTAATGTGACTGGTTTATTTTCATTTACATTATTCGCTTTTAAATCAAATTTTAGATTAGAAGCTATCCTTGGCTTTCTAAGTGAAGAGCTTTATACATTCAAGTTCGATTACAAAGAGAGAAAAAATAAGACAAAAGGGTCAGTCTTATGTTTGGGAAGTTTGTATAGGAATAAACGATATTTACAAAAGTTGGGAAGACTTATGCGTAGACATAAAAGAACATTTAGGAAATAAACAGGACGAGACTAAACACGATCGCACGTCAACATCCCAACATATGAATAACAAGTTGGCCTTACATTACTATCATACAATCTTCAATATTGATAACAACCTTACGTATTTAAGTCTCACAGGATGTCACACATCACTCACACAATGCACTTTCTATTTACAATTCAAACTGTAATCACGTTGAAATTATCATAAGTAATAATTGGGAAATAGTCTAATTGACTGCAAAGTTTTATGGTACTAAATCACCTCAGGTTCGAAGCGTCCAGCACCAAGGGCCTCGGCTAAAGAGATACAAACTCCGGTGGCGGGGGCGGTAGAGTAAGCACGGGAGTCTCTGAAGCTTCGGCATTCTCTGAGTTTGCACCGGGTAGTGACCAAGTTGAACTCCCTGTGGCTGTCACTCGTGGACCCATATTGTCATACGCAGGAGCGTTACAGCACGTTCGACTTCGCCTCGGCAAAGTTGCTCCACCACTCAGTAAATCAGGATATTTAGCAGGTTCGCCTCTACCTGATACTTGGACCGATATGAAAATATTACCATAAGGGACTGGCACTGCAAATTCAGCAGGCGGGGGAGGAAATGCTCCTGGAGTACCTTCGATTGTTATATGAACTGGGTCGAAGCCACATCCCCGCGGTTGGTCGTCAATGGACATCGATCGCTCCGTTAATTCAAAATCACAAGATGAGGCCATATCTGCTATCGATCGATCACAACTGACGACGACAGAAGCATCTATGAGTCGCTTTTCCTGATCAGTGAAACTTCGACTCGGTGGTACTGTTCTTCTTCGTAAATGCCAGCATGCCACAGCAGCTAAAAATCCTAATGTGGCTAGTACTCCCAATGCCCCGAAAACAACGCCTAATAACTGAGGTATTCCTGGAGCCGTTCGAGCAGTCGCGGTCTGAGATCTTGGTAATACTAAACTTATTACAGCTCTGGCTTCTCCTGCGGCGCTTTTGGCTATACAAGTCCACTCGCCAGCTGCACTTGAAGTGACATTTAGCAGGGTAACGTTTACCCATCTAACACTACCAGGTACTCTTTCTTCTGAGTCATCATTCTCAACCGTAGTATCGGTCTCTTCCATTTCACAATCAACAGTACTGTTGTGGATTTCTACACCTTCGTATAACCATGTTACTTGAGGCTTTGGCATTCCATGCACCCAGCATCCGAACGACGCTGGTAATCCTACTTCTGCTCTCACAACCAATGTATTCGACTTTACCTCAGGAGCACATGCCATACTTTCACTGGGCACATTACGCCATTTGTTCCCGGAATGCGTCGATGGCTCGACGCAAACTAACTCTTCCGTTCCTAACTTACTCTCCAAAAACCAATCTTTGAACTCACGCAGACGGCAGTCACATCGCCATGGATTACCAGATAACGACATCGCTTTCAATGCTGGTAAGGAAAAAGTTATCAAACGAAGGAATGTAAGCTGGTTTCTACGTAAGTCTATAGTCTCCAAAGATTTCAAATTTCTTAAAGCGTTTGTATGTATCTTCCTTAGTCTGCAGCCGTCCAATAGGAGCATCCGCAGATGTGGAAGTGTTGGGAACTGGTCAGCGACTAAAGTCGTTAGTGGATTGTTACTAAGTACTACTAATCGTAATCTTTCGTTGCCCCTGAAAATATCTCTGGGCAAGATTGCTAAATCGTTGTCTGCTAAATCCACTTCAATCAATATTCTTAATTCTAGGAACGCATCTGGATGTATCGATCTCAGTTTGGTCGCCCTAAGATTCAACCGTTGCAAGTTGAGCAGCCCGATGTTGGAGAATACTTCTTGGGGCAAGTTTCTCAATGGGTTGTCGTGAAGATCGAGGACTTGGATGTCTGATGAGAGAGCTGGCGGGCGGCGGAGGTCGCTGGAGGCACACGTGGCGGTTTTCTTCCCCGAGGACCACTTGCATCGGCAGGTTGCGATGTGTGCGCAGTCGAGCCAATCGCTGGCAGTCCTCGCCGTGCACGTCGTGAATATTACTATCCAATACCACCTGGCCCACGACACGCGCATACTCATCTCATTGCGGCTTTGTGTTTACATCGGCCGACTGCCTGAAACAACAGAAGGAGCGTTTAATACAAGGAAGTTAAATTTAATTATTATACTGCTACAACGTTGGGTTCCGTCAGATTCGGTTTGATAAATTTTATCTAATCTTAGCGAGACGTCTCAACCGAGAGATTAATTGTTGCAAGAGGTCAAGATTTATCAGGCACTTCCATCGATTATTTTGGCAATTAGACACTGGGAGCTTATTGTTGCCCATTGTGAAGGCTTTAATTAAAGCCTGATAATTTTTCATAGTCTTGGAAATATTTATGAAGCGATTAATTAAGTTACGTGTTATTAATTAAAGATTATACAATAATATACAACACAAGTAAATTTATCAAAACATAATATAATTTTATGGTGCAAAGTTCCGGTGTATTTTATGCTACATTGATACATACACACGTAAATAAACGACTTCAGCATTTATTATACATAGTAACAGTAACAATCAAGTGATAGAAAGTTTTAACAGGCACGCAGTCTTAACTCAAATACCTACCTGATGCGACATTGTTGACTAATAACGAAGCGGTAAACCAATCTGCTTATACATTAAATCCCATAACGAACTACCAAGGCATAACCTCTGTCAAACAATTGTTTTTCCTGGCCATGGACAGAGAGAGATTGGAACAAACGGCCAACCTTCAGTAGTGAAGTGGCGCAATAAGAAGAAGATTACGAACTAAATATCTCCTTTAAGTTGTATTTTATGGAGTTGAAAACGAGCTCTCGTCACGGACAGCGCTTAAAAAGGACTCGGATAGTTTCGAAACTAGTTTCAATAGATAATAGTTTCAAGTAGAATACGACATTAGTATGCCCTTGTATTTATTTTAAAATATAATTATAAAGACATTTTCAAACCGTTCAGTGTTAAAATAATCAAATTTGTTATAAATAGACGATGTATTAATTAATTCCACCTATTATCACTACACCAGCATGGAAAATGTTAGCTTTGTTAAACACGCTTCTAATTAAATTAGCTTTCCACTACACTTGATCAATCTGTGACCGGAACGAACATGGCAGCTTTTATGATCCGGCAGTATCATGAATAACCATTTAATTTAATCACTCGCTTTAATAAAAACAATTTTTTATATTATTTTGAACCTACATTGAATTCTTTTGAATACCCTTTGAGTTAATATTAACGTCCTCTAAATCGCAGAGAGCAGCCAAACAAGTGGTACCTTACCTAATATCTCTCCCACCCATATTGATCAATGAAAATGAAGAATCACTATAAAATATTGCTAATATACGTATAATGCTAAAGTTTAACTTAAACTAAGATAAGTTACCGATCTATTGGTAAGTCATTTTGGAAGGAGTAACTAGAAATATAAAACCAAAGTATCCCTTTAAGTACTTCTGGATTGATAATGACAGCCAAGGTTCACGTGAGATTGTAACAGTTAATAGGTAGGTACGATAGACTTCAGATCTTTTTTCTTGGCCTACAAAAAGTCTCTGACGCCTTTGGAGTTGCTGATACGTGCACATTTGCCGTCTATTAACATACAAGACACGGATATAGCTAACACTCGAGAACAAGCAATTACGGCAATTTCATTTTATTGTTTTTTTATAATTATGGAGTATAGGAAAATATAAATAACGTCTGTAATACAACATACCAATTTATTCAAAGCAAATAAAGATTTTATGTTATTTATATAGGCGCCTGTTTGATGAAACATCAAAGGAATCCGCTAGATGGATTTGGACGGATATTGGTGTATTGATATCTTGGGTGTCTTCAAGTTACGTAGGGTACTGCTATCCCTAAAAATTATAAGGAAATACGAGAAGAGCCTTCACGAAATATCGTTAAAAGTTTTTTACTTTACGTACTTCTTAGCGCATGAGGGAAACTGCTCATTGCGGAATTCTCATAAAGGTTAATTCTCAAAAGAGAAAATTCGTACAAAGTTAAACCAAAAAAGTTCAATCTGTACCATTTTAAAAATGTATTGAGGATGTTTCTATGCTTTGAAGTATGTCGAGAAATTCTAGTGCTATGTTAACGGATATTTTTTCCCCTGGCATATGTACTTGTCCTTTGTAATGTATTTTATGATTGGTTTGACTGTTTGAATGTATTCTTTTATGTAGAGTAAGTGCAAAAACAGTTAAATCATGATGCTAAATTATGTCTTAAAGTTGAATTTACAGTTCATTCTCTTTTAATCTACAACAGTTTTAATATCCATCTTAGTTAGGCGATTTGGCTACAAGGCACGGGTGTGTTATCTGAGGAGGTCTAGATCAAACTCCAACACGCCGCTTCCGCATTCTTTTGCCGCCCGAATGCCTCCGACATGCTATCTAACGACATGTATTCATACGATAAAGAACTAATTTCCTAAATAACACTCGCAAATACTAGACTTAAATATAATCTTAATCTGAAAGACTTGTCCTGACTGATTCATCATCGCAGAAATTAAATTATTGAAGTGACTTAGGTGCCTACCTAAGTCAAGTAGTCATCCTATTAAGGTAGTCATCCTATTAAATATACTTAACTTAATTAATTGAAATAATATTTCATTTAAGAGTATTTGTATATTTGATTTTAAGTTGCTTTATTCCCCTAACTACGGTATTATTATGCTAGACACCTTGGCATGTAAGTGGGTTATTCTATTATAACTAGAAACAATGTACAGGATATTTGAGATTTCTCCAGGTTAAGCAATTAAGAGAATTTATAATTCTGCTTTATTATCTTTATTTATGTGGAAATTTCCAAATCCACGCGAGCGTAGCCGCGGGCAGTAGCTAGCAATAAGATAAAAAAGACTAACTAATACTAAAGAAGCTAAGTAAAGAACATTAGCAACATCTTTCTTCGATTCGAGAATAAGGATTCTGGATTCGAGAATAAAGATACTTGGAAAGAGATCAAAAACGAATTATATTAGGTACAATCGAAAGCGTTGGCCATTGTTTTGATAAATGCCTCCGCAATACCTCTTAGTGGGCATGTACCTCCCCGGAGGTTTTCTGTCAAGATTAGAAGGATTAATGGTTCAGGATGGGGTATTTGTCTTGTCCGGCTGGTTCCGGCGGGCGATAGCCGCGCCGCATTGAAAACCTTACTGGGCCACGAAATCGAAGGAAGTTATACGCTATGATAAGTAAGACGAGCCGCTCCGAGGGTCCTGGGTTCGGTTCCCAGCGAGGCGGAAATTAGAATTATGAGTTTAAATTTCTGTTCTTGGTCTGGGTGTGTTTGTTCTTGTCTTGCGTGTTGTCCATGGCACCCACAACACAGGGAATCCTAGTGTGGGGTTATGAGTGTGTAGCGTTATTTATTTATTTATTTGTGTTGTCCATGCCACTCACGGGAACTTCAGGACTAAATTTTAATATTTAAGCTTCTATTTATTTATAGAGTTCATCCTGATCATACAGCATACATTCAAAATCCTCCATTACGGTCCCAGGATCGGTAGATAGCTTACAGTCTAGAGCTATGCGGTTCACACCGTAATATCTTAACGTGTCACTAGAAATGTCACCTCGCAGTCTCCGACGTAGTGCTCCAAGATTTACGCGTTTCATTAGAGCGGAACGCACGCATTAGCCCCAAATGAGGATCTCTGAGAGCGTAAACAAGAAATAATGATAATGCCGAACAATAACCCGCCTACATAAATGTGTTGGTTCGGAAATAAAAATTTGGGGCAATGTCGTCTTAATACTATTAGACGTCGTTTCGTATTTGGTTGATAAAAAATCTCAGCAATGAGATCTTAGATAGAACGAGCTGAATTGTAATGATCTTAAGGGTAATCCCTACTAATATTATAAATGCGAAAGTAACTCTGTCTGTCTGTCTGTCTGTCTGTCTGCGTCGCTTTCCCGCTTAAACCTCTCAACCGATTTTGATGAAATTTGACACAGACAATCTTTAGACCCTGAGAAAGGACATAGGCTACCTTTTATTGCGACAAAAAGGGATGAAGAGGTTGAAATAAAGGTTGAAAGTTTGTATGGGATTTCTTCGGATTTTAAGCACAGCGCCATCTAGGGGTGAACCTTCCTAACTTAAAGAATAAGAACGCCTAGCGCCATCTCTTAAAGAACCATGAAACTTTATATTTAAGCACTTGATAATAAGTTTCCCGAAGCGAAGCGAGGGCGGGTCGCTAGTACAATATAATAGTATGTGTCAAAATATTATAAATTAAATCTATATCTTAATATATATATTTCTTGTGTGCGTGTGTATGTGACTGAACTCCTCCTTAACGGCTTGACCGATTTGGTTGAAATTTTTTGTGTGTCTTCAGGTGGATCCGAGAATGGTTTAGATTCACAATTGGACCCGGTAGGTGGCGTTGCTGTCGATATATCACTAAAACATTTTTTAATTATAAAGCGGTACGAAGTACGCTGGGACCACTAGTAATTATATAAAAGGAGAAGCTGACTGACTGACTGACTGACTGACATATCAACGCAGGGCCTAAACTATAAGGGTTAGAAACTTGAAATTTTGCACAGGGGTTCCTTTTATAACGTAGGGGAGCACTAAGAAAGGATTTTTAAAAATTCATCCCCTAAGGGGGTAAAATGGGGGTGCAAAGTTAGTATGAAACTTTGCCGTTTTTGAAAGTATTCGAATGAAATTCAGAATGAAGGTATTTCACTGAAAGTTATGAAACATGTATAAAAGATTTTTTCTGGTATCTTATCTAACCAGCAGAGAAGTGCGCCGCCGAGCCACGTGATGGTAGGTGGTCAGCGTCATCCATGGACAGCAATAAAACCAAACGCACCACCACCAGTGCGTATCCAGTCAAGAAAGAAGCGAGGGACTGCCGTATTTCTGGAAGCAGTTTGTTAATTTGCCGGTCATCAACATAAATACTGATTTGTAATTTGTTTGTCTACGTGTGTAGAATTCCAATACGGTTATTACATAAACAACGGCGGGAGGCGCGGGGTAAACTAGGCCAGGGATTAAATCTCGCCATAATGGACACACTAAATCTTAAGACATTTATTACGACTAAAGATTTTATTATCGGCGTCATTATAGTTAGGACATTAACTTGCTAGGCCGGGCGGCTGGAGTCAGTATGAATTAACAATATCATTTACGCAACATATATTATGTTACTAGCTGACCCGGTAGACGTTATCCAGCAACATAATTATATTATTTATATCTCAAGTTCTTAGCGGCGTATTAAGATGAAACTTACACCAGTTTTTAAAGAAATACAACTGCGAAAACTGCATCAAATTTCATTCAGTAGTTTTTGCATGATGTGCGAGCTAACTGTATGTTTGCCAGTTTGACAGACGGAAAAAATTCTAAAAATAATATTTTTGGCTTCTTGTGGCTCTATGCAGACCCTTTACATTTCTTTCTCAAATATCTTTTAAGTACAGACATAAACCGGTTATATTTTCATTATATGTATAGATTACGTTAAACGTTAAAACGTTAAAAATTAAGTCGTTTTTAACGTTCCAAATCAAATCTAAGTAGATTTTAAATAAATGACATACTCTTCCTTTTTCGAAGTGACGATATTATTATGTTCATTAACAATTTTCACTGAAATGATGTATTTCGTTCTAAATAGACGTAAACGCCAAGTGACGTAAAGTTTTAACGGCATTTATGCCTTTGTAAGTTAATAGCCCCATACGAGCAGACTACCCACCTGACGGTAAGTGGACACCGTCGACCGGACATCTGTAATACCAAAGGCATTACCGATGCCTTGTGGGCCAAGAAAGGAAATTTCTGGCACTCTGCACTTGCAGTGCAGTCCCAGTTTGGCAGCTAACTCAATAAATGGCTTCCATCGTCTCGTATGCCCTGCTGTACTGGTGTAGGACTGAGTCTGGGTATTCTAAACCGCCCCAGAATAGAAAAAAATAACACATGGCATTATCGTTGTAGTTTTGTCATAGATTTTATCTGTGACTTAATACTTTTTGGCAATATTGATGACGTGTTCCATTTCATCTCCATTCTCAAACAATACAACTCTACAAGCATCAGGCCGCAGGCCGTGTTCTGTTAAAAATAAAATTTGAATATAATTTATCTCAAACTAGAGCACGCATTTTGCATAGCAATAACGTCACAGAATCTTGTTAGAAGACAACGTTTGTGAAACAATAACTTATTTTCCTACTTAGAAGATGGTCTTATAAATTGTTCTGTTTGTTCCTGAGGAAATATAAACAAGTCTTACTAGAAACAGTCCCGGGGCTACGTCTTAGAATGCTTTTGTATCTAACTCCTCCAGTTTTAAAGAATTTCATTCCTCATAATGTATTCAGTATTTCAAAGGCTTTAAAGCTAGACTGTCTAGCGCGTATTGAGTTCTTTAGTTTACAAGTATCGTACCTACGTTTTTGCTATTTGTTAATTCTATATTTTTCTTTTGAATGTTGATTATTGCTTTTTTCTATATAATATATATAACTGTACAGTAATTAAACATGCCAAAATAAAAATCTAACAATTATCATCATACAAAGGTTTAATAAAATTGTAAATATTTATTTACATATTAACGCAATAAATAACACAACAATTAATTTCAGTCTGTGCGTTTGCTCCCACTAATCTCAGAAACGGCATAATAGGATTTGAATGTGTTTTTCACCGATATATTGTAGTAGCTACCCACTACGCGTAGTATACTCATGTACGACGTTTATGTAACTTCTACTTAAGATAACTTGTACACCAATCACCGCTAACAATGATGATCATGTAACAAAGAAGTTCAAGATATTAAACGCACTAGCACTGAAAGCCTATTATCTCTGCTTTGATTCAATATGTGAGCCGGGCGAGCACGATGGCGCAGGCAAGTTATTCCAATCGTTCGTCACGCATAATAAATGACGAGGCAAACCGCGTCGTCCATACCGACGGGATGTTTACTAGAAAAGGACGGATACTTGCCCAACATCGGGTCAAATGGACGGACGGGCGGGATTAATTCGTTGGTGAAATGAATCCTATGTAAAACCGCGTGGCTGGCCACTCTACACCTGGGTAGATGTTGTGCAGAATAGGCTGAACCTGATTTGGGTCCCTAATGACACACTTTGAGAAGTTTCTTACCGCTTTTTCTTCCAAGACAACTCACTGTTGAGATTTGTTGAATTGATGCCGTAGTTTGACTTTCCAAAAGTGTTTGTAAAAACCAACTTCAAATACGAGTAAATTTATTTAGAAACCGACTAATATCAAGGTTCATTTGGGACCATTATTTTTGTTCGGATAATAGCCAAAGTTTTTGGTTACTCAGGTCGTACTCAGCCAAGTCAAAGATCGCTTTATAAATACGAACGCTGTCTTAAGTCAGAGTAAAGTAAGGCTAAGTATCGTATAAAACGAAATCTTATTATTATTGTATGATATATTATGGTATATAATATTACAAGATATCGCTAGCAAATAAGTAATATCTTCAAAAAAACGCAGGTACCTACACATTAGAAGCGTATTTTACCTACGGATTGGATCATAAATCTATTCAGCCAGTGTTTCTCAACCGTTGAGCTGTTAAACACAAACAAGCGCACACAGTGTGCTATTAGAACATTATCTGCAAAAGCGTTTCACACTTAACATTTTTTATTAAACCAAACTCCTTGAAAATCCTAAAACTTCACGCTTCCTTGAAACTTATGCACCATTTACTTAAAAAGCTTTTCGACTTGGAACTCTAGTGTGAATTGCATAAGGTTCAAACCGAATACGGATACACAAGATTTTAACTCAACCTTATTCTATTAAAAATAGAGTTCATAATAAGTTACTCGGTTTGAAACATTGTAAATGCAACGGTGCTCATATTCTGACGGGGCCATATTGTTGAGAAAATCGGTGAATATTTTTCCTCATTGCTTTATGTATGCATAGTTTTTTTGTTATAAATAATGTCTTCGTTTGGGAGTAGTAAAAACTGTATTTTATATTTTTAAATTAAGCTACATTATACAAATAAATAAAATTGAAGTGTCTGTTTGTAATTTTTAAATAACTTAAGCAGTCACCGTCGCTTGGACATCAACACCAAAGGCATTCAACACCAAAGGCATCACCAATGCCTTGTCGGCCAAGTAGGAAAATAAAAGGAAAAGAATGGAAAAAAAATTTGACTTTTAAGCCCCAAGTGAAGCGGCGACGCGACGGCGTTATAATGGTTGGACTCAGAATCGACGCAAAAAAGTGGAAACAATGTAACACCTATGATTTTTTATTGAATTTTCATAGTCAGAAATAATTTCTGCGTCGAATGGTCCATGTCTCGTGGCTCTACGACTGAAAGAAAATTTTTTACAGCGTTGAAATTAACCCCTCATACATTATGTTCTGAAATATCAAAAAATTATCGGCTCTGAACATCTTTTATTTTGTGGGTTTCCGTTTCCGCTTTTTTGTGTTTCAATATGTTAAAAATCATTTGAACAAATTGAACATGGGACTTCCCCTTCAGACAAGAACACCACTAACCGAACTTCATGATCATCTAACAGTTTACAGGGTTTCCCCGTCTGCACAAGTTTAATCGCTAAACAGAGGAACGACAGCCGTAAACAGCTTCTGCATAATCGCCAAGCTATGAAACTTTTTCTCATCAAAACTTCAAAACGACTTCTGTTATTGTTTTCGAGTTTATGCCGATGCTGTCTAGGGTTCCATGGGGTAAAATGGCTGAACTTTATATTATTTTATACGTTTTTTTTAAACTTAGGTATATCCTGCAAAATAAACGGTAAATAGTATGTACAGAGAATCCTCTCAACTCTGAAACAGCGCGGTATTTATCTATGTATGTCTGTTTGAGGTTACACAGTGTTTACTTTAACCGATTCCAAAAAAGGAGGTTTCCAATTCAGTTGTATTTTTATAATTTTTTACCCCAGCACTACGACATGGTATTAACCGATTTGGTTTTTTTGTGAAAATATACGAACCTTTCCGTTTAATCCCATTCAAACAAATTAGCTTAATTTTAATTTGTGGAAAAAAACTCAAAAATAATGTGAGGGTGAAAAAATAGGGTGTGAAATTTTGTATGACTTATAATTGAAATCTGTTTTTGTTTTGTTAAAATTTTGGTTAAATTTCAATTTCAATCGATTCACAATCCCACAAACAAAAAAGGTAGGACAAAAATCTTGTCTTAAACATTTTTTCAAGTATGGGTAATAAAACGTAGTTTCCCCAAACTGAAGGGTAATATTAACAAACAAATAAAAAAAACACAAGAACAACAACACGAGAAACATCACCAATAACCAGTAAATGATCGAAACGAGGTAAACAATGCGAATAAAGGTATAAACCGTACCAATAACAGAAACGGAAAAGGCCCCGGGGCGCGATATCGGGAATGCGTATTACAGAACAATCATGTTGTGTTCCGAAGGGGATTAATTGTATTGTTATATCATTTTCCTCAATGACTATTGTCTACGCTGAGGTTAACACGTTCAGTGCGTTATGAGGTCGAAATGTCTCAAGCACGACTTCCCGCTGGTGCGGCAATCAAAATCGCGTTCTTTCACTCCGTGCGGGAGGCTACAATTTTAACATTTCTTTGAGTATGACAGAGACAAATACATAAAATTGTTTCTCTTGCGAAGTAGAGCCTAATGGCTTATTTAATAAGATATGAGGTCGAAAAGCCCTCAAACGCACTGAATAGAAAAAAATATGCGCCAGTGCGAAGTGAGGTCTAATCTGCCTCAAAAGTTGTAGGCCTCATAAACGCACGGAGTGAAGCGCGGGGGGCGCGGGCGGCGCGTAGTGATGCGACAAGTTTCGATACGGAAGCGCACTTCTTGTCCGCGCGACTCGCCTTATTTTTTAAGTATTTTTGTTATTGTTCGTCATTGACTTATTATTTGTGACTTTGATTTGAGTACTTTGACAGATTGACATTGACATTAGAATAGAAAGAACCAACAGCCATCAAGTAATATCGATTTTCATAATATACTGCATTTAAAATCTTTCGGTAAATAGCCATTTAAAAGTAAAAGTATTTTTATTGGATTTATTAACATCGATTTTTTTACTTAATAATTTCACTACTGCACTTGGTTACGTTCCTTTTCACGTAAAGTATTACGGCGAAGAGTAAGGATAGTAAATTGTAAAATTCAATAAAAAAAATCACACTAGCTACAATTTTAAGTTTTGTATCATAATAAAGCGTATAAGATGACTCATATAAAATATAAAATTGATTACTGTACAGTCTGGTACCACTTTGGCGGACCTCGTTTCACCCTCTTAACCAAAATGACCCCTTACTAATAGCCAAGCTACAGCTAGCTAGTTGACAACTAAACTAATTGTACTCAAGATAATTTTTTTAGCACGATTTTTTAACACTCATCATTTATACGCATGCTGCTTACACTAACAAATCCTTAATCGTCGCAAATCCTATTTTGCTTTTATAATCTACACAATACTCAAATAATGATAAATATATTTCAAAAGAGGAAAATCAATTTAATACTCTAAATATTATTATTTTTTTCCTACCCTAGGTGTGGGTGTTTTCAAATGTATATTGCTACAACATGAATGTGGTTTGAAATATTTGATAAATAGCTACTCGTATTTTTAACTTCTGTATAGTTTATATTTCCGGTTTACAATACCGGATTCCTTTAGTTGAGGAAGTATATCTTCTCTTTTGTTCGTGTCTGCAGTGGTCATAGCTGTTATACTCAATGAGTAAGAGTACATACAAACACACAACACAAACACACACACACAACACACACAATTACCCACCCATTCACACAAATACGCACACATCCATTCATACACATATACACACACATAAACTGACTTACATACTTTAAAACTAAAATTGGTATGTGTGGTAGGTGTATGGTACTTTAGAATCCTAATTTAAGTAAATAAATGTTATATCACCTGCATTTGTATTTTATTCCCATCACTAGTAGAGACACAAATCGAACTTCTTTTCAGTGCGTTGTGAGGCAGAATCGATGGCATAATTCTTTTTTTCATTTATTCAATACCGAAATGTCACACCTACGTACGAAGCTAGATTCAACTTGAAAAACTATTTAAGTTTATAATGGTAAAGTTTCAAGCAAATATTTTCAATTTTGAGCTATATTTAAGGCGTTTTTTAGAAACAATATTTTGTGAGGTCGAAAAGCCCTCAAACGCACTGGAAAGAAGTTCAACTTTGCCTCGAAAAGACCTCATCCGCACTGGCTGAAAGTCCATCAAAAATAGTGACGCAGTGAACGTGTTAATGATAAAACCTAACTGGGTTGTGAACTCGCTCACGGGAATAGGTGAAGGGTTTTGGTGAGGAGAAAGGATCTTCATTCAACGTGATATTTTCGTGTTCAAATTTAATTGGTTAATTTGTTGTAAAGTTTGTAACCATATAATGGCGTGCAAATGTTTAGCTGTAAACATAATTAATGTAAAAAAAAGAAAACAAAATAAATCACAATAGAATACAATACAAAATAAATATAATTCTCACAAAGGGCGGTCATATCGCTAAGCAGCTATCTCTTCAGGACAACTTTTGGGTAGGAATGTAAAAAGCACCAAAAAAGGTAGGGTGCAAAAATTCAAAATTGATTCACATAGATGGAAGTAAAAAGATAATGATCATAATTAATAAAAAATATCAGATTTATCAAATAATTGTTATTATAATTAAATTAAATTGTGTCGTGGGACACCAGGTAGGAACGAAGTTCCTTCGGCTACTGTCGCGCCTGCGCACGTCTCATTTAACGCTTTTATTCCACGCACTTTTTTCCACGCTTACGGTTTTACTATCAAATATTTTTCAGTTCGGTCGCGCAGCAAAATCCCTATCCCCTCTAAGCCTGCCGTAAGGAACATCGTTCCAAAAAAAAAAAAATTGGTTGTCTGTAAAGTCGGTTTACTGACGATAGTTGAACGTAACAACGTCTTAAGAAAATAATTTCCTTTGAATGAGTAGGCAAGCAGAATAAAAGAACACTTTTTCAATACAAGTTAAGTCATTTATTAAAAATGAATGCTGGATACTTATACATCCTACATCGTGATTCAGAATTATAGCGCCCCACTACTCAACGCCATCTAGTGTACTGCGAGTGAACTACCAGCTCAGCCAGCCTTCCTCCATCGATAAATGGACCCAATCGAACTTAATGAATAATTGTTCACTGCACAATACATAGATGGCGCTGGTATAATAATTCACCAACGGTAACGACGGTAACGCATGAGTCATGTTTTTTCATGCGTGCCACCGAATTATAAGACGTTGTCACGTCAATAAGAAGGTAAAAATTGAGCTTCGTGACAGATACATAGAATAAATTACCACGCTTGGCTACGCTCACCAGATGTCTATATCCCTCTCTGTCTACGGCGCCGTGGGTACAAACCACACGAAATCCTAGCTGAGCGTAACGTTAGAACGGATATCCCACGATATCCCACGGGCGCAATGGAATGCGTATTACGGTACAATATTGCTGTTTCCTAGGGAATTAATCGCACTGTAATCCTTACCTTGTCTTTCGGCGATGCGGTCGTGTGGGGAATAGGCCTTTACAACGATCCCTTATCGAGGATCCTTTGCTATGGAAATTGTATTGTTTGCAACGATTTGTACGGTCTGCAGTAAAAGTTGCCCGGTTTATCGATAAAATAAAGTCATTGATAGTTTAGTCATTATCCTGAATAGGGAAAGGCTAGTTGTTATCGAACTGTTATTTCTTCCACAATAGTATTGGAACTAAGTACTTAGTTTTAAACTTGGTTTAAATTAAAGAACAATACCTACGCGAGTTCAAGCGCTCATAGTAGGAACTATGACAATCGATATGACATAATATGTTAATATTAAATCACTGGCATACATTAATTTATTTATAATTTTATATTTATTTATAATTTAGACCCTTACCTATATAATATACATAAATATAATAAAGTCTACTGATAGTAGTACAGAATAAATAGATTACATAAAAATTACACGACTCCAGGCAAATTCTAAAAAAAATCTAATATGCACCGAGTCCTGTGAATGTCACTACAAAAATACATATTACGAAACGTATATGAAAGTTTATATGTTAAATATTCATATAAACTATGAACTTGGGCCGCTCCCCGAAGGGTACCCATCACGTAAGTACACATTGGGCTATTTCTCCGCAGACATTCGTTTGCTTCATACTTTATCAAATTACCCTCCATCATCCCGTTTCTTGCCCCAAGTTCCACTACACATTCAATATAGTAAATTGGCACTCCCAAGCCCCATGAGAGATGCGTGACGTCATCCCGTCATCCTTGAACACAAAAGATAGACAACGGCATAAGGAAACGAAATCGTGTTTGGTTCGAAGATTGTTCATATTTAATGAGTTGCGAAGTTTGCTCTTAACTGAACGTCGTCGGTCAAATCTTGTAAGCTGAATTAAAAGTACTTCCTCTTACTCTACAGACTTGATATTTTACATAATTATTGCTTTAGTTCCAATGCCAATACGATTTTAGTTAGTCAGGATAGTCAGTCATAGTTAGTCAGGATTGGCTCTAGATAAGGCAACTTCACAACGGTTAACAGTGAAGACAACCAATCCGCACCTTGCAAGCAGTGTGAACCACCCACTTTGTGTGAGGAAAACTGAACCGAGCAGTGGGACAGTGACCTACGAGTTGCTAAGAAGATAAAGAGGCAGTATCTAACCTAAATACTTGAAAAATCAAAAGAAATGTCCGCAGGTATCAAAGAATGTAAGTCAATTTGTTATGTTAACTGTTAACTAAACGTACTAAACGTTAACTGCGCAAAAAACTGAAGTTCTCGTTAAAAATATTTCAAACAGTAATTATGAATTTTATCAAAACATCTCAAAATATACAGTTGAATGACCTTAACATTAAAGTGTCATTAAAATGATATACTTTAGTGCTGCTGGCGTATTATAAATAATGATGCCATAATTTAGGTCTCAGCCCCATTTAACCGTCGTTTGAATGTAATCACTAGGGTTTAATTTTAGACCGAGTCATTTAAAGATACTTTTAGTGTAGGAAATTAGGACTATGGCTCAATGAATAGTTGATTGAATAGATAGTCAAAGCGGTAAAAAGGTATAATTCTTACCATCACAATACGAGATTCTACTTCTCTGATTACTAAAGGTGAGGCTGGGGGTGAAGATGATGGTGACGATGAGGGTGAAGGTGACTATTAGGGAAAGGGCGAGGGTAAGGGTGAGGTTTAAAGGGTGAGCATTTTTGCCTCCTCACACTTAGCCGTCAATGGGTCGGTGACTCAACTCGACTCTCCTAGGCTTGCAGATAGGCTTGCGACGTATTTACCAGTTGAGGTCCGGGAAGATTGGCTGCGAACGATTGACGAAATCCCTTACACAAAATATGAAAAACTTGACTTGTGACAAATGCGCTTATTAACAACTAGCTGTGCAAATATTTAACAACTAGCTGTTCCGGTGATTTTGTCCGTGTGGAAGTGTTTCCCGCGGAAATCCCGATCCTGTAAAAAGTAGCATATTATGTTGCCCTATAACCTTCTCTCTCTTCCAGTCAAAGTCCCATTAAAATTGGTACAGCAGTTCTAGAGATTAGCCCAGAAACAAAAAGACATAAAGACAAACATTGAGAAAAAAAGTTAGGTTTAGAATCGTGACAGAAATAATAATAAGTACTTGTGAAAACAGATTATGAAATTACAGATGGACACTGCTATTTTATTTAGGTATAGATGTATAGATAGATAACCACATATTTCACTATAGGTTTAAATGTTACTGTACGGAATATCCGCACTTGCAATCTTTCAAATAAAGAATTCCTCTTGCTACATTCTACCCGACCTATTAAAACGTTATCTTCCCATAACTTATTAAATAGATACGAGAGACACATTAAATCAGAATCCTCTTGGCAGCTTATTTCATTTCTTTTCATATGAGGCAAGCATTGTGTTTGTCGCAATAAAATGCATTGTTTTCTATGGTAGGGGAGCCCGTGGTGCTAAATGGGGATTTACTCGAGCGTCACAGAGACCTATTGGGTTGCAAAGCTTAGATGATAAGAAGAAAAAAATGTTATATGATATATACCTTTTCATCGGTGGGGGAAGCGGCTATAGATTTTTAAATATGTAAAAAAAACTGATGCATGGACATCCTCGAGCGCGTCAGATATTGATAGCATCAATGCCCTACGTATTTTTAATAATGTACGTATGTTAATCTGACCGTTTGCATGGTGGGGGTGGTTGTATGTAAGGGTTGAAAATGAAAAAAAAAAAAATTTAATCGAGCGCGTCAGATTTTCTAAGGGAGTGTTAAGTGCACCAAAAATAAGCTCTCATTCACTAATCTGACGATTTCGATGGGACGCAAACTCGTGGCCATTCTCATAATATGCAAAAAAAATTCGCCATTTTGACATACTCAAGCGCGTCAGATTAAGATATATATGGTTCATCTTTATGTTCTAAACGTACTGTCTCATAATCTGACGATTATCTAGAGGGATTCGCCTAATCTGACAAAAAAAACGGTTCACCCTAAAGGCCATCCCTGCAATTTCCCGCTAATTCCATTCCTGGGCGCTTAAAATTGTACTTATGACATTTATTTTGAGCTCGCGGAGTTCAAAGAAATAATATTTCTATGCATTTGAGCTCTCCCAGCTCAAAAGTCTGATAGAAGTTTCATAGAACACTATTTTTGGAATTTTCAAACCGCAATAACTTTTGAATGGATCAACCAATTTTAACGCGGTTGGCGGCATTCGACGCAGTTTTATCATCCTTATAAGTAATTTAAAAGTTTTAATTGATCGAACCAAAAATTTCGGAGTAATCCCGAAAAAACACTTTTTCGGGTTTCTTTCGTTCACGATATCTCTCGAACGAATCAACCGATTTTGACCAACTTGGTGGCGATCGACGTGGTTTTTCAAGCTCAAGGGCGGATTAGTTTTTGAAGTTGATCGATAAAGCCGTTTAAAAGTTATTCCAAAAAAACCCCTTTCAAAAAAATTTTTGCTGGAATATGGTGATGGCGTCATGACAGCAGAAACTAGAGTGGGGACGGAGTGAGAGAGTAATAAATAGAGAAAGAGTGAGAGAGGAATAGAAACGCGGAGAAGGAAATATAGGCATCACGCAGCTGCACGCATTTAACTTTATCGACGATTTTTTTGTTGTTTCGGCTTGCGGAAATCGTCAGATTATATATTTTTCGTTATTCTTGAATTATTTCCTTCAAAATAAAAAAAAAATTAACTACGCTCGAGAATGTCAAGATGACGTTTTTTTTTACAACTTTGCTGCCCTCCCTTTTCTTTACGTCACTCTCAAATTGTCAGATTAGTGGAATATACACTTTTTAGGAGGTAATTAACTCACCCTACCTTAATCTGACGCGCTCGAGAATGTCTGATGATCAATTTTTTTTTACTAATCTGATCCTGTATCCTTCACGGGCGGCCATATATATGGGGCTCATATTTGGTGGTGGTACTTAACCGGGTACAAGGTATCCCCCTGTATATTAATCTGCCGCGCTTCAGTAAATCCAGAAATCCCCTCTTGGGCTCCCCTACCACTACGTGGGATACGATTGTAAAGGCGTTTGCCCACCACCAACGCGTAGCGATGTTAGATGCAGTTGTTCTAAGTACGTTATATGTCATAAATAGTCACAAAAAAATTATTACTTAAACTCGGCCTTCGTTTTAGGTGTCTGGTATTGTAAAAGCTCCCCCTTACTGATTAAATTTGATAGCTAGTTTAAGTAAGTTCGTGAAATTTGGCCACTTACGGTCATCAACATGAAGATGTCGCTTATATTTTACGAACATAAGCACTTTGGTCGTTATACTTTCAATTATTTTTGGAGATACGTGTTTGGAATTTGCAATATTTTAGCTATTTAGAACTATCTGATGGATAATTTGGTTAAGAAATACCGCCATATACATATTTTAACATGCAACTAAAATATTTATTACTTAACGCAAGCGTGATGTCAATATCAATGTCAATTTGCATATAAAGTCAAGGAATATTGCTATAATTTATGGCCATGTGAGATCAATACATAGTTTTGTTTTTAAAGCTAGAAACAGACGCTTGCAGCGCACAACGAATTTTTTTTGAACATTTTTTTTTTGAATTTGCTTTGAACATTGCATTTCGTAGCCCTTGTGTTAGCGCTTCTCGTAAACCGCCTGCAGTACAACAAGTTAGTGGAGAGGTTGACGCCCGGAATAGCGTATGGCGCGATGCCAACACTGGAACTAATTCTATGCGCGTTAGTATTGCGCAATGTCTATACGCGTAATTGTGGCATGCGGAAATTAGCCGTTCGCTTCATCTAGCTGGGTTATGGATTCAATGAACGATGAGTTACGATCGACAGTCAAAACCACATTTATTTTGACATAAAAAAATAAAAATATATTGTTATTTATTTTATGTTTTGTTAGATGAAAATCATCTAATCATGAAGATCTTTGTCACAACCCTATCAACGCGTCGACTTGCGCCTACATCACTAGAACTGTCAGTCAGTTGTCGTTGAATGTGCTTTTCTCGAATGAATGAAAAAAAGTTGTTAAAGGATTATAAAAGTGAGTTTACCTTAAATTTAGTGCTTTACAGTAAAGAAAGACATAAGAAGAAAAAAGGAAGTACCAGGTTCGAGTCGGAACATGGGCCCTTTAACGGTTGATTCAAGCAAGAAGGTGGTGGCTGGATTATAAATGATTCAATTATATTAATAATGTAATCCTTACAAGAAATCCTACCCTAAGCATACATCAATACGACTGATATCAATTCAGCACATTGAAACATATAGGTACACAAATATATACGAAAACAAAGTTTAAAAATACGTCCTTGCCCTAAATTCACGAAAAACTTGATACACATGATCTTCAAAGGAAAGTATTAGTTGAAAAAGGTATCGGTGATTTCATTATCTACGCCCATACCAATAACGTAAAAATTCTCTCAACAAATCAAATAGGAGATGAGAGTTCGTTTGAAATAGAAACGAAAGCTTTGAAACGAAAGATTTACAGATCCGCTTCCCATTTGTTCTACTTCAACAGGACAAGCGAAAGCGATATTGGTGCTATAAATATTGATTGTAAGTGCGTACGAAATTTATGTTTTGGAACATTAGTAATAAAACGATGAACGTTGGAGTCCCGAATAGGAGGGCCTGGGTTGGCTGGTGACGGTGAGATGACGCAATACTAGCAATGAGACAGTTAAGGATTATGGTGATGATGATGAAAGAAATATATTACATGTTTTGCTTATGATAATACGTAAATAAAGCAAAGATAACGTCGAGAATAATAAGCGCACAAAGTATTTTTTTACTTCTCATAGACATATTTTCAGAATTACCTTCAAAAGTTTTTAATTATTATATTGTATCAGCTTATTTCAGTGAAGTCCAAGATTTTGTTTCAGTAGTAAAGAAGCTAGAACTTCTTTAAACTATAAACTTAAGCTTGATCAGCATCCCATCTTTTGTAAAGTTTACCAGGGGACCATAAACTATGACCGTCCAAAAATGCTACTTGCTAATGCAAAATGGTAATCTGTAGCATTTTTGGACGGTCACATGAGAACGCTGTGATCTTGTAATACATAATATGCTTTTTATTACGTAACTAACTGCCCTTGACTCGCTTTAGGGAACCTACGTCTTAGTGGCTGCAATCGAAAAAGTGTTATGACAGGATTGACACACTATCAATCAATGTTTAATAAAAATATATCAAATGTGGCACTTGGAGACTGCCGCGGTAAAGCTATTGCATAGCATTTTTTATCAACTTATGCAATTATAATTATTAGAAGTTATATAGTTATATCAGAACAGCGCCATCTAGTTTGTAGAAAACATACGTACCATACCTTAGTATTAAGGTACTAGATGGCGCTGATTGGGGGTGTTAGGTTTTTTTCTGTATTCGGTCCCCACGCTCAAGGCCCGCGATAACAGCTATGCAATAGCTTAAAAATATGAAAAAAATATAAATTAAGCTCCAAATTGTAACAGCTTAATCAACGAACACTTGTAAAACACCAAGTCACCTATATTTCAGGTCCTTACAAACCGTGATCCTATTGTTTCCAGCCCTCGAGGGAACAAATATTTCTGGCTACGTATACTCAGCGACGTAAGGCAGTTATCTACACATTTTATTGCCCTGTTAGTTTCTCTATCTGAGTAATGCTGGAATATTTATGGCACCTTCGGCTTATTGTCGTTTCTGTTTTCGACGGTATGTTGAATATCTTGTTGAGCCCTTTTCTGATTTGTTGTTTTGCCGATCAGGTGAGTAAGTCTCGTGAGTATCCTGTAGGAGACCCGGATTAAAATTCTTCAGTATTCAAATTTGTTTGCATTGTAAGGGGTTGTTTTTATTTTGAATCGAAACCAGCTTCTCTTCCTCTCACTTTTGGTGCACTTTACTGAACAATGGACAAAGAACAACATCTTACCAAATTGTTCCTGTTGGCGGTCGTTGGACATTTTTTTATACGATACTAATTAATCCTTGCAACAATCCCATCTGATGTTAAGTGGCGATGACGTCCAATGGTAAGCGTATTACAACGGTATAGTGACAGGGTCTTCCCCACCTGGCTAGCTACTAAGATCGTTGACATTTATCGTGAAAAGTTTTGTATCATATCGATCGCTGTGTTGGTAAACCAAAAATGATTTGCTTTGATGATTTGATTGTTTTGCCCGGCAACACATTGGTGACGGTAAACTTTATCGGTTGGCTTCAACCCCATTAATGGCCCACTAATGACAACGGGTCTTTCCCCATAGCTGAGGACGCCGAGCATACCCACCACGCTAGCTCTGCCGGTTATTTACTACTTATTTGTCCACTTGTTTGCCACTTACTTTCTATTTTGCCCCAAACGTTATGGAAAATAAGCCCGGATATATAATTCATCTAGCCCTAACACCATAAGGTAAGCACGCTTGTTTACTGCTGTCCCAATATGGCATTAACTTAACACGTGTGTCCATCAGTGTAATTCCCTCGCGACAGCGCCGACAATATGTTAGAAGTGGATAATAAATAATTCGGTAATGTACTCATACTTCATGTATTTACATGGTATACTTAGTGGTTAAAAATAAACCTTAGTACACTGCATGGATACATCATGGATAGTAACAGTAGTACATGGATAGTAACAGGGATTTATCAAGCATCTGTTTCGAAAATAATCAATTGATTTGAAAGTGGTCTATTGTCTAGTAATGTATTGCTCGGTTTGTTACATTCGAATCCGGCACGTATTTCAAATCGAGAATTTTGTACATATAAGTTTTCTTGGTGAAGGAAAATATCGCGTCTAAATCCGCGTACATGGGAGGGCACTTGGTGACCTAAACGGTATCTGGGCCCAACAGTGGTATGGGTATAACAACACAAATAAGAACAAAGAACAAACATTTGTATGACACATTAATGTCTTTCCTGACTGAGAATCGAACCCGGGACCCCTTGGTCAAAGGCAGGGTGGCTACCAACTGGGCTTGTCGTTAATTTTGGTGGTAGATTATAAACAAGATAATAATTATCTTGTAAAAATAAATGTATCTTAATAGATACATTTATGTTCAGACATAATCCACTTACAGATCATTTTTGTTAAGGTTTTAGCGTAAAGAATTCATGAGATTTTTTAGACGTAGCATTGAATTAAGGCACAAAAGGTTGATACTAAGTCACATTAATGTACGAAGGTAAACACGGTATGTTCTCTACGAAAAACACAAAAGGCTTGTAGAAAAAAGGTAAAATTTGTAGCAAGGGTCGTTCACCCTACAACATCTTAACTAGCTCAAAATATTTATGGCGACCTTATGGTGACCTTATGGCGACATTTCACATACGTCATATAATGACGTCACGTAAAACTTGAATCACGCTATCGAAGTTTTCTACACCGCTCGCACATATTTCCGAACATGAACAGTCAGAGCACGACAGCTCCCCAGGTATCATCAAGCATCGTCAGTAAAGCAAAAACGTGGGGCAAAGTTGTTAAAAGTTGATTATATTTAAAATTGTTTGTAAATAAATAAAAAATTACTTCTTTACTTTTTTACTTCTATACAATCATCTACAATAACAAATTCCAAAATAAAAAAGTAAAAAATTACAAGGTACAAATTAAAATTACTATTTCAATCAGTCAGGTCATTCTAAATTATCAATGTCACACTGAGAGCACCCTATAACATAATCTATTATATAATTATATAATATACATATAATGGAAAAAGGCGATGTTTAAATTGACTAAACTTAAAATGATAATACTGTATTAAAATTCTTACTCAAACTCGCAAGCATCAAATAAGTTGCTTGTGATTTTTCATTGCAAATCTCCACAAACATCTTTTCTCGCCGATGCCTATAAATAAAATACTCAAACCTTTTACTTTAAAATCTTTCTACAACGTAGAAGCTGAAGCCCACTAGAAAGCTTCCAAGTCGAGGGAGCTTTGTCAAATGCCGATGACCTCCAAACTGTGACCTCCGGGCTACGGGTCATGTTTGTTCAGGCTCGACCCTCGGGGAACAGCATTTTTAATATACCCTCATATTTCAAAGTTTTGAGAGAATTTGTGTTTTATTTTTGTTACACCTGCTCGTTAGAATTTGACTGGCTGAATTTCCCCCGTTGTTACAAATATTAAGGTCGGTGTGACGGAAAACAGAATAGATAGATCAAACTATTTTAAATGATTAAGGATTTTATAACTCCATACATAAACATGAGAAATAAAAATGAAATAAGAAAAAATATGCGCACATTATGTATAGAAACGGTCACATACCGGACCTCAAATATACCGAACCAGAACCAATAATTTAATTCCTAACGAATATCCATCATTTTCATTGCGGGGAGTATACAAGGAATCAAATTCATGGAAAGACTGAAATACATATAAAAGAGAAAAGTAAAAAACTTCAGAAATGTACGATTTCATTGGAAAAGTTGAAATGTTTGCGGCCCCGACTTTACCCACGACGCCGCCCGGCTTCAAATAAACAGCAGTGGCGCACAATATTCTCTATTTTATGTTTATTAAGTATTTTGTTTGGAACTAAACTATTTTAGTTTTTTTAACTTTGACGGGAGACCTGGGAATATTATCGACGGGAAAATACCATACCCACTCGCTACCACCCTTAACTATTCACTTTCTATTCCATATACGGGTACATTTGGGTGCGACACAACTCACAATGTAAATAGTGAAGTTTAGGCAACCGCGTTGGACAAGTGCGTTCTGGTAGATTTACGTAATATACTAATTAAAATGCTTAATACAAATAAACGCTAACACACTCATAACCCCGCACTAGGATTCCGAGTCGCGGGTGGCATGGACAACACACACGTGAAACACATCGCGAACACCCATAACCCGAGAATAGACAGTGCGGCAATTAAATCTATTATGTTTGCATAATATATTGACGTGACAACGTCTTATAATTCGATAGAGCCGGTGGCACGCATGAAAAAACATGACTCATGCGTCGTTACCGTAACGGCGTAGCAATCGGCCTTTGCGTTCGGCAGCGTTCGGCAGCGTCCGACATCCGTCTCTCTCCTACTTGAGTGAGCGATGCGTCTGCGTGGACAGCTGCTATACTATAGTACATTTATATGTTTTGATCGAGTATCAAGTGCAGTGAAAAGTGAATGTGGTGTCAATTGTTTATAGCAACGATAATTACAGCGATAAAGGTAAAACAATTATTCTACCATACATGATTTGTCAAAAATAAACAAAACCACATAAAAATTGTGAGCATAGAATTCAATCTAAAGTAAAAATGCCAATACAAATTCCAAATAAACCATCAAAGGGTAATAAGAAAAGTAAAAACTTCTTCGGAGTTCCATTAACTCGACCGCTCCGACCGTTAAAAGTAGGATAAGATTGTTCCGTCTATTTGTCAACGTTCATTTCAATAGGAGAGAAAGGGACAGCAGGTATTGGTCTTGCAAGATCAAAGGAAGGAACCGCGGTCTGCCGGGCGGCCCTTGATGTTATGGAGAGGAAATTATTTTCGGGTATGGATATTTACTGTAGCGAAATTATCAGGTTTAGTAACATTATCCGTTATTGATATAACCATGGTATTTGTGCTTGTTACTGATATGGTAGTTTAGTTGGTGGTCCTGTAATTCGCCCGACCGAAGCCGTAAACATGTATTGAAATGTTTTTGTTGGTAATGCTAAGGTTTAATATGACTGGTTCCTTCTTCGTACTTCGCTTCATGGAACCCGCTTTTACTTACACAAATTTCAAATACTTCTCGATGCGTAATTGTCTTAAAAATGGGTAGTTAGTTTATTGTGCACGTTATAACTACAGTTTGTGAGACACGTACTAACACAACAGACACGTAATTGTATAAATGGTGCACAAAATTAACTTATTGCTAAATAGCAATTCCATTTAGAGATTCCTACTTCTATAGATTCCTATTTCTATGCAAGGACTATGGGATAATCGAAAAAGCCTCTAAATAATAAAAATGACATGGAAATTGCGTAAAATTTTATGAAAGGCCATTTTATAAGGCAGCAGTGAGTAAACCTCAAGTCTCTTTTGTAAACGGCAAGACGAGGACATCCGGCCCAAGATGGACATTGCTTTTGTTAGATTAACGCGGAAAGTTCAGGAAGAGGATTATTGTGTCTTTTTTTATATACTATATATTTCAAGCGAGCGTTGAGATCATCATTGTAATTAAAAAAAGGTCGAAACCACTTTTAGCCATAACACAAGGAGATGCTTTGAATCCTGACCCTCATCCCACGAAGCCGGCCATCCTGCTTGGTGATCGGACTTTGCGTAAAGATTTTAATATCAATAGTAGCGTGCAATTGTAACAGTAATAAAAATAGAACGCTAAACAATTGGAAGGACAGACGAGGTGGTGGATAGTATTATAGACAAACACCCAGACGGAAGACAGATAGATGAATCGACAGCCGGACGGACGTTACTCCTAAACTAATACGATAAGATTACCCTATTTTTATTTTAATGCATGGAATCTAAAAAGGATAGCGATTTTCGAACACACTTTTATTTTTACTTTTTAATTTAAACAGAAGGAATAGCACAGGTGCAGTGCAACGCAGGAATAATAAATCCTTCTCAGAACTCCAGAGGGGAGATATCCAGCAAAGCATGAACTTCTGTTGGTTACATAAACCAAGTTCACCAATAATGCAGTTTTCGCTTTGAAACTATGCGAGTTGACTTTGTAAGCCGCTTAAGTACAACTTAAGTCTTCGTTTAGTGTCGATATTCTATATTATAACACTAACGAAAGTTCCATAACGGGTCTCTCCTTCAAAGCATCGTCGGTTCCAAAGAAGAGCCATTTTAAATATTTTTTTGAAGACCACAGTGCTGGGGATATCAAATTGCACGTTCACAGCAGAAATTGAAGCCGCTTAAGTACAACCTAAGTCTTCGTTTAGTGTCGATATTCTATATTATAACACTAACGAAAGTTCCATAACGGGTCTCTCCTTCAAAGCATCGTCGGTTCCAAAGAAGAGCCATTTTAAATATTTTTTTGAAGACCACAGTGCTGGGGATATCAAATTGCACGTTCGGAGGATCGCTAGAAATTCAACCAAGGCAATGAATTTCAATCTATGTTTCTATGTTTTTTTTCTCCATGCCTATGTGAACGTTTAGTAATTTATAATCAACGCATATACATAAATATTTACATGTTAAATTATTTGATGACCCGTATGGCTCAAAGGATCATGCCGGATGGTTGTTCCAAAGGTCGTCCTGAGTTCGTTTCCCAGCGAGGCAGAAATATTAATGATAAGTTTAAATTTCTGTTCTCGAACCAACCATACCGTGTGTGTTCTTGTCTTGTGTGTTGTCCGTGGCACATAGCACGTCGTGTGTAGCGTTATTTATTTATATATTACAGACTAATATAAGCCACAAATTCTAGTTAAATACAAGTGACCATAATTAGGCCACGAAGTCTGGTCAAGATAATTGGCTAATTGAGTCACGTACAGACCCAGAGGCTTTGAAATTCTTCTCAAAGAAAATTAGTGTCTTTGATAAGAACTTCGACCTCCCTTTTTATCTTAATAGGCGTTGAATTATGATTTCCAACACCTGAATAACCTTACTAACTGCGGCTTCATGCATTATATGATTGAAGAAAATTGAATAGTTCGAGCCTTTTATGTCCCGTTTTGTAGACTAGCCTAGGTAACTTTGTGTCTATCATTTTGTCGGTTGGAAAATTAAAGATCACTGAAAATTATTGATATTTTTGCTTCTTAGAGACCATTTAGTGTAAAGATATTGTATGTATGTGATATAATTTAATATTTGTATTATTATTCAAATTGTTAATATATCGGACTTAAGACAACGTATCTATAGTATTAACCAGTGCCAGTGGACTCAGAAGCATAAAATTTCGTTCACGAGTTCCTTAAATATAGTGTGCAGGAGCAACAAGAAATTATTTATTAAATTCACTCCCTAAGGGAGCAAAATCTGGGGTAAAATCTTGTATTAGTATATAACTAAGTCGCAGGCATGGGCAGCAGCTATATATGTATATAAACACACGATTATAACCTAGTACTACGATTAGGATAGAAGACGATTCAGATAATTATTATAAAATGTTGCTCCGTTCGGATATTATTGTCCCAATTAATTAATTTTCAGGAATACTACTGTGAGTAGTCCACCGGGGAATTATTTTTGACTAACTTAGTAATCTTTCCCAGAATCAAAAACATGTTTCAACCCGAAGTGTTTCGATATCGCAATATATATCTATTCACCTGAGTAGAGTTCAATGACAGAGTTGGCGTTCATCCAAAATATCCGCATGGCAAAGGCCTATAGATAAGCCAGAATAAACCTGGTCGTGAACATGTGGGGTTTGTTTAATCTCTCCCCTTTGAGCTATTGTTCGAGGAAATTGTTGGACAAAAGACTTTTCCCGCGTCTTAGATCTCGTAAGCTTGTTAGGTGTTCAGCAAAGCGGAATTCTGTTTCAGAGACTGAATTAAATACCGTCATATCAACATCTTTCCGTTCGTCTTTAACAGACTTTACTGAACTACTGTCTCCCACATTTAATACACAATTGTGGAAAAGTTACGTCTGCAAACTTCTTACAGTGTCAGCTCCTTTCAGAAACTTAAATTTTATTGTACCTATTTTGTCATCGTAAGTATACTATTAGGTATAATACATATTAACGAAACTGTTCTATTAATATTAATTAGTATATTGAGTACTGAGCTGTTTGCTTTAAAATATATAAAAGTGGTTCTATTATTCACTTTCTGTCCCCCATAATGATAGGTGCTCCTGTTATATCAAAATTAACTGTTGTATCGACGACCCGAATGGCGCAATGGTTAACACGCCGGATCGCCGTTCCGAGGGTCCTGGGTTCGATTCCCAGCGAGGCGGAAATTTGAATGATGAATTTAAATTTCCGTTCTTGGTCTGGGTGTGTGTTCTTGTCTTGTGTGTTGTCCATGGCACCCACGACACAGGGAATCCTATTGTGGGGCTATGAGTGTGTAGCGTTATTCATTTATTTATTTTATTTATTAAGTAATTAATTTTCTGACATCCACATAAAATTACCATTTTCTGTTACATAAAACTAGCAGTCACAAAAACACAGCTGAGCACTTGTTTAATCTGCGAATAGAAGTTAATTACCATAGTCTTACAAAGTAGCGAGCTGTTTCATATTCAAACAATATTTCATATTCATAAAAATGTAGATATGAGATACTTAATTGTAGTTTGCATGCAGTAACACGCAACATATTTTTTTGACATTAATATTTTATTTTTTTACTTTTAATATCAAAGTGCCAGTCTGTGCAATGCTCTGAATAAAACATTAACATCTGAAAATCTAATAAATTCACCTGCACTCTCCGTAATCGAGTCATCCCCAATAGTTACAGATCTCACAAATGCATAACTCTACTCTGGAACAATAAATTAGTATAATCAGGCTTCCTCTTCCACCCTCTTTGATATTAAAGATGTCCGTAGACAGAGAGGAGTATAGACATATGGATGCCATCTATCGCACTCACACAAGACAAGGAACAACTTACGCCAATGACACACGAAAAAACACGAGACAGAATGATACGATGTTTTGTCTCACTTTAAGTGCTGGTTTTGGATTTCTTTTTTGTGTTAGAATGCAAAGTTGTTTACAAGCTCATTTGACAGCTGACCGTCGAATTTTACTTGTGCCACGTACAAATTGTACTTTCGAACGACACCGCGCGTGTTCACAGTTTATTACGCAACACTGTACCGATTTTTTATTCTGCAGTACATTATTATACAGTCCGCTCAGTAGTTTTATTGAAGGACCCAACAGTAAATGATCCGGCTCGAAGGACCATTAGATGGATTTGTAATGGATATCCTCATATGGATTTCTAAACTTAAAGAACAAGTTTTCCGAAGCAAAGCGAGTGCAGGTCCCCTAGTCTTCCATTTCCAGAAATAGCTAAATAGATTTAGCCAAATTGTTGGTAATGAATGTGTATTCCTATAAATACACGATGTAATGTTTCGAGTAATTTCTAAGAGTACTTAATAACCTATATTTATAACCCCTTTCAATCTACTAAATGATTGTTTGAGGTTACCGCTGTGGTATGCGAAAGGGAAATTAATGTGCGGTTGGAAATTGGGGGGTGTTTTCGGTTTATTAATTTCGGTATTATATTGTATGCTAAATTGCCTTTCGAGGATATAATTTGTGTATTGTTCTATACAATAAGTTAATCCAGTGAAATAAAATCAGCCTGTGTCTAAGGTATGATTTAAATTAATTTTCGTGGAAATTTCTCTTTTGAATATAAGTACGTACAAAACACAATGAGAATTTTTAGATATTACTAAGCTACCGAATTTGATGTGTGCCCACCTGTCTTGACGTAGTCAGGGCATTTTGATGGATTATATTTAAGACTTCGCTAATTTTATGATAAGAGAAATCTTGTTTTACATAAAATAATATTATGAGAATTGAGAATATAATTATACATACTGAAAATTAAAAATTGTATTATAGATTTTTTATTCAACTACGAATGTACAAATATTGGAAATTCATTTAATACTGTTAATATTTATCTTAATAAATTTTCATATATTTTTTGTACCATACGAATTGAGAGTACATCACGTCATTATGAGGAAATCTCATCTAAAAAATATTTACATGTTACTTTAAACTGTACTGATACTTGGAGAAACATACATTATACGAAAATAATTATTTACACAGTTATATTATAATGCAAAATTTATTCAGAGAACAATAATTTACGTAATTCAATATGAGTGACAAGCGAGATGTAACAAGATAATTATAATCAGCGCCACTTTCAATTAAATTTGATAAATTAATTGCGGAAATTTTCATTCTAAATACTCATTCAATTTATTAAATAATTTGCTTACATCCGCTAACACAACGCTCACAATTTATTAACGTAAACATAAATGATCACAGAGTTTCTAACGCTGCTTATTCTCACTTGGAATATGAATCCCACTTATCTCCATAACCAAATCACTTGGGATATGAATCCCAAGTGTTTTGGTTATGGAGGTGACCCCCAATTTATTTCTTTAAATTTGCAATTGCCGTACTCCGAACGGAGAACTTTAAACGGTTAGCATGAGCTCGGATTTTGCGTCGAAAGGTGGAGGACACATCGTTGAATAAAAGAACCCTGTTTGGTGGAAGGTCTAAAGCTCGGCTGAACTCTTTTGAATCAGTCGCCAAACGATTTGTCGTGTTCCAGCTGGGGCAAAAGTGTCAGTGACACTGTATAAACGAAGTCCGCGCGGCCGTTTTGAAGCAGCTTATGTCAACGCACGCCAAACGTGTCTCGCGAAAAAAAAGAATTATGACGATTTGTCCAGTTAAATTGTGTCACAACATATCTGAAAAGCAATTTATGTATTATTGCTAAAAACATAATTATGATTATCCGCAGCCGTATCATACCCCGCTTTCGGGAAAGTTTCGGTTTAGTGCTTCACTTTAGACAGAGCGTTTGTATGAAGACTGTCTTTCTATAGTGGTATTATTCTAAGCTGCTAACACTACAAAAAATGTTTCAAAGTTTTCTTGAATAGTTATCTGGTCTTTCCACGCTCTTCAAAGAGATCCTTACACAATGTCTAGTGAGAAGAAGAGATCTGTTCATACTCGGACGGCTGCCCCAAAACCGTGGCCCACTTGTATTTTATCGACGATATTTTTAGACTCCAGTACTCTTATAAAGGTCGGTCGAGGACGTTAATGACTTGCCGTATTGGTACCGTTGAGCGAATAGAATGCTAAGCTATTTTTAGATAGTCATCCTTACCCAGGATTATGAAAAAAAATATTTTGTGGGTTTATGGATGACATGTATATTGTATGTATTTTTACTGATGTAGGTATTTTTACTAAGTATAAGTTAGTGCTTGAAGCAATCCTAGGCTAGGATAGCTTCATAGCATAGTGGCTCTGCTTGCGAAGCGGAGTCCCGGGTTCATTCAGCCAAGGCAGACATTTTTGTTGTTATAGCTACAGCTACACATTCTGTAAAAAAATCCAGTTGCTACCTATTTCTGTTCAAGAGATAAAGTCCTGAGACAGACAGCGGAGGCATATTAATAGGGTTTCGTTTGGCACCTTTGGGTACGGAACCCTACAACACGTCTCTAAACCAAGTGTTACTACATGGCGTTTCATTATTGCCAGTGGTCAACCCGTCCGCCTACATTCGATCAACACGCGTCAGAGCGGGCAGGCTAGCAGTTAAAAATAGAGTTTTACAACAAATCACCGAGTTCACCGCTCGGCCCGCAATGATTTATCGGGAAATATAAAAACGAATTTATTCCAGCTCCGTTGGGCATTGTGTTCGACACCAGTAAACATGACCGAAATTACATGCATTATTACGGAGGGAAAATTTATTGTTTCTTGATGGTCTGCGAACTGAAAAAGACCATCATTAATAGTATTTGCTTCAATCCATCAATGGCCCCTCACAGCACAGGTCCTCGTAACTGAGCAGGACATACTTCTACAACGCTGCTCCAGCGCGAATTGGTGGAGATGTTAATACTCCAAGTTTCGGAAGTTCTTACGTCGTCCGAAGGATTCCGACAGTACTTAGTGACTTATATCTTTCGATTATAACTGGTTTTTCAAGCACGCCCTATTTATCTTCAGAAGCCACTATTTATTTTCTTCTTTTGTTGTTTTTTTAATTACCTACCATATGCCTTTGCCACATCCACTCAGGACTGACTGGTATTAGGGAATGCTATTAGGCATTAATTTTTTGCCCTTGTATACCCTAATTTAAGGTCTTACAAAAAATTCTAATAATATATTTTTGTTCATATTTAAAACCTTTGTACACAATATACTTTTTCTGCCATTTCATGTTATTTTAAGGAATCCTGATAGAATATTTAGCTTCTAATCTCGTTCGAAATCCAATTACCTCACAAACCATTAGTAAGATGATAGGCTGAGATTAGATGAAAGAAAATTAAAATCACTTGCCTTACCGTATTTTCTAGGGACAATTATAGGTTTAAACGACTTGATCTAGAATCACTCATTATTATTTTATATTTACTTTATTAGATAATATGACCCATATTATGTATGAATGTAGATAGACGAAAGGGATAAGGAAGGGCAAGAAGATGGATGGATTGTATGAGAATTGATATAAAAGATAAAGGAGTCTGTGTAGAAGTGACGGCCAATAGGGATCATGGGTATAGAAGAACATAATAATATTGTGTCAACATCAAATAAAATTGGGAAATGGGCAGGAAGACGATGATGACATTTAAAAATTTATATGGATTTTTTTATGTATGTGTTACAAATTCGTTTATAGAACACCAAACATTTATTGTCGACGTGAAGTATTTTAATAAAAGACCCTTTGCTTAAATTTAATTTAATTTTGACAGACTTTTTGTCAGTTGACAGACAGTTGACATGATTTTAACTGGTATTATTCATCATATTTTATCGCTTCACCTAGTTATAATATTTTAACTTAGTAATAAATATGTATGTATATTCCTTAGGGATGAGTGTAACCCCATTTGTATATGTTTAACATCTTCACAACTCACTCGAAATATTCACGTTAACAAAAACAGCAAATCCCATAACATTCATCCAATGTTGTTTGATAAAACAATAAATTCTATCTCAACACGAGATTTTCGATTTACCAAAGGTTTTCACACAAAGGAAACTTATTAAAAACAACCATAAAACTCTGAAGCAAACGGCTTGTGTGACAGAACGTGGAACAAAAAATATAATTTCTGAACAAGCAAGATTTATCCTATTGCGTTTTACGGTGCAATATACGATGGTTTGCATAAAGTCGTATGAAGGTTTCATGAACGTGGTAAGTTATTGTAACACTTATTAAAAGTTTGCAGTTTAGTGTTTCTAGGCGCCTTTATTAACATTTTTGTGTGGTAATGATAATAACAAAACTTTGTGTAAGAAATGTCTATCTTATTATTTGGTTTTTATAATTACCATCACATCTATAAATATCCCACAATTAATGGCGAAAGATTTGAGTATATTTTCTTTATTTTATATTAGTTGGAACTGTATAGTTTATAACAGCATGTTGCTGAGATCCGCAGATGATATTAATGATTTCACTGTAGCAAAACATTAGTTCAACAAAGTATATAGTAAGCTTTGGACTGGTGTGTGCAGGACCTTTGCATTTTCTTAGTGAAGTTTTTCATGCCTACGTTGGAATTTAATAAAACTTACGCTCCGGATTTCATCAGCAGGAGGTGCTTCCATGATGTTTTAATAAAAATGCGCCAGTTTCATAGTGGTTTTTGACTCTTGGCTATGAGGAAGTCATATCTTATTCTGCGTTTTCGTAAAAGACTTTTCTTTTTGGCATAAAAAGATATTATCTAGATATGTACGTGTCAAATAGAATGGTAAAATAAAAATACATCACAAATTACCTTATCTTACCGCTAACCTACTTACTTACTACTACCTTCCCCCAAAGTTTTAGGGCGAGTATGCTTAGATACCAAAACTGATTGTTATGTATAGTTTTAGGTTAATTGGTGGTTGTTCTACAGTTATGACCAGTTTATTATGTAAAGGATTCCTGTATTCCTTAGATATAAGTCAACATCCCATCTTGTGGTATTCATCTAATTTGAAACGTATTTCAAAGTTTCTTTGTGTACATATAACTTAGGTAGATGAACAAATTGAAGAGTGAATGGTAATGATATATATCACATTCAAATAACATGATATTTATCACATTCTAATAACGTTTTAAAAGAGCTTCAGTACTTTAATCTATTGGATAAAATCACTATGTCATTATTAATTTATTAATCTTACAAAGGCGCAGGAACTGTAAACATGATAATTTCAATAGTAAAACAGTCCGCCCATCTTTATTACAAATCAGAACTTTGCCAAATAAAACAAAGTGTGTTTATTTTCTATTTGCCAATACGGAAAACAAAGCGTAGTGGACAACGTACGGACAAAAATATCTGGCCTATATTCAAACGGTACTATTTATAATCTGTCTATCTATACAACGCGTAAATAACTTACACGTTGCAACTTAAAATGGTAATGATAAATATCAATTAGCTTTCGTTGAGTTCATGTTTTAAATAAATCATGGATTGCAAATTTAAATTTTATTATTACATAAAAATTTTAATTAAAATTGATAAAAACTATTTTTTATAGGTGTTCTTACAATTACCTACCTCAACCACTCGTTATAAAGGCCTGTTCAGATACACGCAGTATCCGCTACCGCTGTCGGTGGCGAAAAATATCGCGCGATATACCGACCGGGCGACCTGGATACAATACAATAACTCTTTATTGTACACCAGAAAAACAAACATAACAAGATATGATCACATAGTCGTACATAGAGAAACGATATACAATAGGTGATCTAAAAGCGGATGTTTTTTTTCGCTCAGCGCGGGATCAAGTGTCCATAGTTTCGCGTCGTACATAACTGCCGTAACGGTTGTCTAGTATTGGCTATAGTGTACGACAATCAACTAGATTCGCTACCCATACCGATGTGACAATAGGAATACCGCTTACCTACCGGGATACCGCTTCCCACAGTGCCATCAATACCGGACACATTTGAACAGGCCTTAAACGTAGAATACAGTCATTATTGAATTCAATTACATAAACATTCGAATAAATAAATATGGTAAGAAAAAATATTGTGCGTTGATGTTGTAAAAACTCATATTTATTTTAACATATTGTACAAATAAATCAGTACCTACAAATACTTCAAAAAACAGTAACGAACAAATCTACAAAAAAGGGGAGATTTTAAGCGTTTATTAAATTTGTACGTTCAGCTTTTGTATATCAATTACTAGATTTTTGCAGCGAGCGTCATCCATTTTTCAGTGAATTGGAATCGGAATTTTAAATTCGATCGAATGCCCGATTCGGTTAGGCTCGCCTCAACACGTCTATGAGTTACCCGGCCTCTTATAAATATTTGGTCGGGCCTACATTTTGCTCGAAGGTCCAATTTAGCTTTCAGCATAATATTATTAGGTTAAACGTTATGTTTTACACGTAGTTATGCTTAAACATAATATTAGAATATGTTAATTATAACTTGATATAACTTGGAAAACTTTGATGTTCTATAGTTTATTTTCATCTACAGTTACATAGATACAAAATACAAATCGATGTAAGAATGGAACCGATAGAAAGGTGTCTGTTTACACGACATTCTTATGACGAAATGCTAGGACTCGCCCTGGGATTCCCCGTGCCGCGGGTGGCATGGACAACACAAGTAACACATCAGTAACACTCATGTCCCGAGGAAAAACATTAATCTGTCATATAAATATCTAACCCGGCTGGGTTTTTAACCTGGGACCCTACACAGGCACGGTCACTACCACTTAAGCTACGGGATCATCAAATAAAACATAATATTTTACAAAATTCATTAATATCTCCGTTGGAAATAGGAACAAACAAGTATGATGAGTTGGTCTTGGTTGGAACCAGACAGAGAAAGTATAGAATTACTTGGAGTTTCTGGTATTTTCTCTGAAACAGAATACTTGATTATGAGACTTACATAAATTTATGTTTTCACTAACCGCCTCCGCTTCGCTTTGGGGAATTCGTGACTTACTCGTAGTATCTTGCCTCATTCGAAAAATGTTCAGACGGATTTTTTTGTATTGGCATCCATTTTTATTTAACATTTATTTGTAAACTTATTCTAATATGAAACAACAAATACTAAATTTTACCTCAAAAAAGGAATTTGATTTTGTAAAAAACCCTTAAAAACCAATTTGTAATTTTATTCCTTTCCTACCTTATTTAATGAGGAATGTGCACGATAGAACATGGGTTTTATCGTGCACCATGTAATTAGTTTTTGCTCTCGGCTTCGCCCACGCGCTGAATGGAAGTAGGGAAACTACAAAATACCGTTAAAATTATTCCCACTGAACGTGTTATCAGTTTAAAAATTATAATTGAGTCTCAAAGTATCTTCATACCAAATATCATCTAAATCCGTTTAGCCGATTAAGCGTAAAACTGTAGAAGACACACAGACTGAATTACTTTGATATATTACTATTAGTATAGATAACTACGACTAAATATAATTTAAATAAAATTATTCTTAACTAAAGTTCAATATTTGAAGTGACTTTCATTTGACTTTTTGTTTTAATTTAAATATTTGGCTAATCTGTTACGCTGAAGGATTTAATTTAAACTTTGTTACTGAATTCTTGTGTACTTATACAAATGTCTGTCTTTATAACTAATATTAATTCAAAAATGATTAGGTATCATCGCGGATACGACATTTAAATGTAAAATTACGAATGAGTTACACCAACCGTGCTACAATAATCATAAATACGTTTAAATAGTGTATTAATTGTGGAGTATCGTAACGCAAGGCTGGTCACAGCCAGGTAAAATTCACTACAAAACCTTCGGATTCACCAAAATTGTGTTAAATCTATTAATCCGCTTGGTCAGTGTGGTGGATTATGGCCTACACCTCAAATTGTGAGAGATCTGAGTCCAGTAGTAGGTTGCAATAATATTTATTTACCCAAAGCCTCAGCGAGAACCCTTGGCTTGGTTTCAAACTATTAATTGCTGACCAATTAACGCGAGTATCTCCTTATCGTTGGGAAGCCTAGAGCATATCCCACCACGCTGCTCTAGTGTGGATTGGTGGAGTGGTTAGTGGCCAACCCAAGTATCAGAAGTTTTATGCCACCCAAAGGCCTCCGACATGGTTTAACGACTGCTATCATACGTTAACAATCGGCATCGACGGCTTTACATGCCCTACTAAGTCACCCATCCACCTACCGCGACGGTTACTTGTCACTTAAGATCGACACAAGCCACCAGCCTATGAGCGCTTCTACCTTCTAGACAGAGGTTTTCAAACTTATTTCGTGTACCGCCCACTTTGAAAGTCAATTATTTTTTCAGCAAACCCCCCGCCCCCTCGCGATTTTTTTTTACTTTAAAAATATATAAAAACCACAGTGACACATTGCTTTATTTGAATTAAAGTCTGGAGTTTAAATTAAGTATATTCTAAGCCAGACTATTTTACCAGTAAGAGCAATTAAAACGACTAACTTTAACACCCCCGACTTTTTTTGGGCTCCTTACAGACCCTCTCTGGACCTTCAGCGCCCACAATAGGGTGTTATCACCCACTTTGGAAGAGACTGTTCTAGAAGAACCCTACCAGCTATTCATGAATACTTAATGTGAATAATATCTCATCCTAATCGTATCAGATTCCCCGCTAACTACGACCCTCAGCGTGTCCGTTACAAAAAAGCAAAAAAAATGGTTGATCCCTCCAAATATCTAGCAAACAGCCTCTTATATTTTATGCCTCAATATTTTACCAGTCGCTCGCTTGAAAAATACTTGTCATTTATAACGTCCCTACACAAAGTTACATCATTATTTTGTCGTCTTGTCCGCTATCTGGTCCGGGGAAAATATCTTAAGGACAGGTCGTAGCTCATCTGTGTCTAAACTCAATACCCAATCTTTACATTATAATAGAACAATAAGATTAATGATTGTGTAAAGCCAGAACGTAAAACTATTCGCAACATCTACTTAATTACAGCTACATTTTTATTTCAACAGCCCACAAATTAGCGGAAGAATGGACAGTGGATCAGTAACACCCAACACGATACGATATGAACTATACGATTTTTTGCCGACCAAGACAGAAGGGAAAAGAAAGAAATAACGAATAGGTATCACGCAATAGGGGACACGCTCATTTATCAAGTTCGCCACAGCTTCCCACTTCGCGTCCACTCAACAAAATAATTCATAACATTAACAACAATATCTGTATAGTATTTTTTTTACAATATGACAGTTTTACCCAAATAAATATCAACATTACAACCGGGATCCAAGTCTGTTAACTTATAAATGCTTCGAAGAAGAAGCATCGCTTCCTTTTTCGCCGGCAACGCATTCGTGACGCCCCTGGTGTTGTCAACGTCCTTGGGTAACGGTCACTTACCTTTAGGTGATCCGTCCGCTCGTTTGCCAGCTTAGGCCATAAAAAATGAATTTTAATTTGAACACGAAGCGCATCACCGATGCGTTGTCGGCTAATAAGGAAGACCGAAATTCAGCAACGTCTCTGTAACCCTCAGCCGGAATAAGACGAATCGTTTGGTCGCTGACTGCTTCCGACAAATCTGTGGCGCTGTTTATTTCAAGAGCCCCTGTCATTGATATTTATCTATTACAATGACCCTTATGACCCTTTCCTTAATAGCTCTGTTTTCTCATGTCGGTTAAGTCAAGCATCAAGTTTGGCATTTAGTCAACACAAAGCTATTCTGGAAGAGTCCAACGTAAAATCTATACAATCTATACAATAATCTATACAATCTATACAATAAAAAATAAAATTGGAGTGCCGCCTGTTTGTAATATTAAAATAACTGCTTTTTATTAAATGCAATGGATGTATACAAGGTGCATATACCAAAATAACATTTTTTACATTTTTTGTCTATCCGTCTGTCTTTCTGTCTGTCTGTTTGTTTGAGCTTATCTCTGAAGCGGCTGGACCGATTTTGATGGGACTTTCACTGGTAGATTACTGATGTTACAAGGAGTAATTTAGGAGTACTTTTATTTAAGTTTTTTTTTGTTAAGTTCCACGCTGACGAAGTCGCGGACACAGTTTGTGAAGAAATAAATGTTTTTTTTTTCTTTTATTACCATACTACTTACGATAATATTAACATTTAAATAACGTTAAATTGCCACAGATTGTTTGTTTGTGATAGCTGGAGTTATTCTGACGAGAACAAATTAAGTAACAAGTAAATAAGCCAGAAAAGTTAGCAAACGCTCTCTTTAAGCAAGTTACAGTTAAAAGGATGTTGGAGTACTGGCGTTGTAGCAATACAAAATTAAGTGTTCTGCGAGTTGGTACATTCAGTTGCAGGAGTTTACTGTTTTAGTAGTTAAAAATATATTGCCAGGATTTTACCGTCGTTCATGCACATCGGTAATACTAGGCATTTCCAATGTTGCTGTCCGAAGTGGAAATCCGCATTATTTCGGGCCTTCCGACGCTTTGGCCGAAAAACGTACAAATGTACGTAATTTTAGACCGGGTTGTGGGCACTTGTGGGATACGCATTTATGTTATAAAAAAAATATTAGGTACTTTCCCGACAGCTCCAAGTTCCGATGTTATTTTTATTTGATAATCCGGTTACCGGGATTAAATTTAATTTCCAATTATACCCGGATTGATGGAGGCGTTGCGTTATAAATATTAAAACAATGTTTATTATTCTGAGTGTTTTGTTGGCAATAAATTTTTGACACCCCCGGAACGAGGGATTCTCTTGTTAATGCCGTTGGGTTGTAATATTAAATGTTAGGTTTTAATGTGCTATAAATAAGTCATAGGTTACTTTATACGCGCTATGGTTACCGATTCGGACCGCCTTTGAAAAGGTCAGGGTCCTGAGTTCGATTTCCAGCGAAGCGGAAATTTAAATGATAAGTTTAAATTTCTGTTCTCGGTCTGAGTGTGTGTCTTTGTGTGTGTTTTTGTGTGTTGTCCATGGCATGCACCACGAAGGAAATCCCAGTGTGGGGCAAGGAGTGTGTAGCGTTTTTATTCAGATATGACGCTAGCTAAATATTACACGAGTATTTTCGGTTTCCATAGATTCGATTAAAACACTGTACCATTACAAGATTAGGTGCTCACAAATGTTTATCCGCATGATATATTATAAGAATAAATCATCATCATCTACCTGCCCATTTACCAAATTTATTTGGGTTCGGCGCAAATAAAGGTACCTAATAAATAAATAAATCTGTTTGAATAAATTAAGATAATAAATAATTTTCGTTTTTATTGCCGTTAGTATATAAGTTATATTCTACTGCTGTTATTATGAGTTTGCACTTCGCCGTCGGTAATATAAGTTACACCAAAACCCTTTAAACTGAAACTTATTGCTGATATATGCATACATACATACAAACTTTGCTGCCAAACTTTCCCCCGGCGATTAATGCTAAACAAACTTTAACTTGAAGACTTTCAGAGGTATCATACACAGCGAAGCTTTATAATCTGCTTCATATGAAACAAAATATTATCTCAGAAGGAGGTTTAAATACTGTTAACCCAACGCGCAACACTCGTGAAAGCTATCCAATAAATTTACAAAACTATTACGTAACCCTATCTTCGTTCCTATCCTATGCTTCGTTCTTTTTTGTTGGTCAACCGATAAGAATAAACATCGTATTAATATATGTTTTCTAAAACTTAGTAAAGTAATTAATATATTTAAATAAATAAAATAAAATAATTTATTTTATTTATAATTACTTCTGTCGGGAATATGAGCGATGTTTTTACTTTAGTACTAATAGTAATAATAGTCAATGAGTACTAAACACACTTTCCGCTCCGATGATCTTACTGTATCAATGGAAGCGAAAGATAATAACGGACGTAACAGAGAAAGAGAGAGAGAGAGAGAGAGAGAGAGCGGTTATGAGACGGTACGCCATACGGATTCAATCAGAGAAAATTGCAACACACAAAGTCATATCGAAAATGCGAAAAACTATGAAATAACGGACTCTTTCTTAACTTTAGTACCGCCATACGTCTCGGTTATACCCTCTAACAAAACCGTAAGACATGTATGAGAATATTAAATCATATTCAACGCCGTGGCTTGGCCCACGCGTAGAAAGGGGTTTTCCTCGAGGTACCATTATTTCAAACGGATGGTTGTAAATTATATCCATATTATTATTTATTTAAACTGAGAACAGATTATGTTGTACTGGAATCGAAATAAACAAAGTGTTTCTTTGCCATGTATGGAAATACATTGGTAGAAAAGGTTAATAATAAATTGTAATACATACATATAATTATGTGGAAGTGATTTTTAAAAAGTTATCACATCTCATAAAGAACCAAGCCCCTAATTCTTCAAAACATGTTTCTTCAAGTCTTACACCTCTACAAATTAATACTTTTCAACTTGGGCAAAAATAAGGCTTGGCCGTTTCATAGCACTATTGCATGACACCTAAGACTAGTTCTTGTCAGTTCATAATAAAGGTATATTAGTGCGACGGCTGTGACTAGCTGACCAGGTAGACGATGTTCTGCAACATATTTTATCATAACAAATGCAATGACTCTTCGATGCGTTCAATAGTTTAACTGATTACTTAGTAAATCTCGACAACATCCACGTACCGGTTCCAATTGTGAATGTAAATCACTCAAACACAAACAAAAAAAAACATTAAATTCAGTCTTCCCGTAGCCATAGCCGTAGCTATAAACGTAGCCCTGCCCATAGCCGTAGCCATAGCCGTAGCCACTGCCATAGCAATTGCCGTAGCAATAGCCGTAGCCTTTAAAAATACTTTTTGGATGAAACTGCTGTGAGATAAAAATAAAAAGTGAGACGTTGACGGAATTTGCTTTTTAGTTCTATTCTAGGATCGTGTAATTGCAAAAGAATTATAAGACCTGGAAGTAGAGAACATTATTTTCATTTTTTTATAATTTTTAAGGGTATATATGAATGTTTAATTGTGGCCGTATTCCAAACCGACGTCATTATAAGCGGCGCGTTACGAACTAATCACAAGCGTAAAGGAAGGGCTCTTCACAAGTCTTCTGACAGCCGACTTTGTGACATCCAGGGGCGTAGTCGGTTACTGGGTCAAAAATATTAAACTACACACATTTAAACATAATGTTTAATTTTCTGAATTAAGTATGTATGTTCTAGCATCGAACGACCCGACGCAAGGCGGGTATAGCTATCGTTTGTCATGAACATACATCGAGGGGGGATACACGATTTGTTTTGCCATTTATTATACCTACCCTTCTGCTTCAATATTACGAGTTTTAATACTCTTATATACTTTATATTTATGTAACTTATGAATGTTAAGACAACCTGTTATATAAATAAATAAATGTTTTTGCTTACGTCTGTTCTATAAGGAGAAGAAAGGGGTCCTATAAAAAATATTATAAGGAACGACTTTAACGACTCGTTACTGGTAACTCGAAAACGATCGGATTAACCATTGGTTTAATATAGGACCCGGCAATAGTGTACTAAACTACATGGTACTACAATCTGAGCCCTATGTACACACGGTTCCGTAGCTGACGAGGGTCCGACAGCGCTGGCGACATATCACTGTCAAATCCCATATCCGATACCGGTCCGGGTAATGTGTACGGCAAATATTTCATACATCACTTATTCCGATGTCGGACGGTGTCGATAATGATATGGTATCGATTTCGGGGGAAAGGATGTCGATATGGGTAATTCACAGTTATTTAAGACATTCTTAGTACCAATTTTTAAATTTTTTATAAGTTCGTGCTTGGCAACATTCCCACCTGATGGTTAGTGATTGTGGGTCACTTAACATCATTTTACTCTTTATTACTAAAATTTTTTCTGAATAGTTCTCACAATTTAAAGTTATTTGGCGCTGACAAGACATCAGCTATAAATACACATAACCACGCGACGCCAGAAAATAAAAAATATAAACCTGTGACACTTATTGACAGAAAAACGACACAAACACCTACAATCAGCGGAAAAGCAAAACACGTCAGTGTTACGTAACTGTCATCGGAATATGACAGATACTTATAAATTTCTTGGCACCGTGTTGTCGTAAATAAGGCGTGTTTAACCTACTAACCCGTGCGACGCCGGAGGATGCTCTCAACGTGACGCTAACGGCTTGTTACAGTCACCGCCTGTGACATCAGGAAAAATAGAGATACTAAAACCGGCCAAGTGCGAGCTAGACTCGTATACTTAAGGTTCCGTACAACCTAGAGCCATTAATTTTTATAGTCATCAGCTAGTTGAGCTAGTAGTAGCTAGACTACTTGTAGTGAATGATTTAGGTAGTGTTAGGTAGGTAGGTTAGGTAGTGTATAAAAAATAAAAATAAACTAGTTACTTGTATGGACACCTTTGGGATCTAACTTTTTACTTTTATTATTTAATATTGTTGTGATAGCGGCCACAGTAACACGCATTCTGTGAAAAGTTCTAGAGTTGTAGCCCTGTGACAGTCTCACAACGGAAGCATTAGGGTTCCGTATTCGGAACTAAAGAAACATGCATTTCAAGTCCGGAGAGTAAGAAGTAATTCTAATTCAGCTGGCAAGATTTGACCCGAATATACATACAAATATATATCCAAAACAGAACCCAGCACGACGGACGCAAGTTCGAGCACGCAGCATTGGTCAAGGTAATGAATAAGAAGCCATACGAGTTCTCCATGAACTCACTGAGATGTGTCAAGTGTTTTACGCCATGGCTCGCCCACACTTTGGCCCGTGACCTTTATACACTTCACTATAACAAGTGAACCGAGCTTAGCCGTGGGGCATTTAAGGGTTAAGATGATGAATATGATAATGAGCATAACCTTTATTGAGTAGGTACTAGTGATTGCCCGCGGCTTTACTATTGTTAATTATAGTTAAAATTAATTGCAAGTTAACGTTTAACCGGGTATAAAGTATCCTATGTTCCAATCCAGGTTACGGTCTTTCTGTGTGAAAAATATTATCTATCACACCCTGATAAGTGTAATTATGACTAGGTATAGATAATATCTAGGTATAGATAATTTCTCTTACTGACACATTTCTTTTCACTATCTTAGGGGGTGATTTCTAAAAAAAAGCTTCTATGTTATGTTCTTTTCTTGGAAAAAACTTTTCTATACAAAATTTCATCTAAATCGATACAGCGGATTCAGCGTGTAAAGATGGCAGATAAGCAGATAGAGTAACGTGTATAATATTAGTATAGATTATGCTGATTACGTAATTATTGTCTAACGGCATTATTTCAGCTATCCCTAATCCACAGTAATTTACTTATCAACTGTCAAAAGTCACATACATTACATGTATTAGTAATTAATGTAACACTATAGTGTCGCATCATCATAATTGCAACCCGTAACTGTCCCACTGCTGGGAAAGGGTCTCATCTGCCTTGTAAGGGGTACAGGCCGTAGTCCACCACGCTGTCCACCTTTGAGAACTTTATCGAGAACTCAGGTGTACAGGTTTCCTCACGATATACACATAATTATGTACAGGCTCACGATATGTACAGGCTTCGTACCCAGGCCCCCAATGCTGGAGAGTCCAAAGTTCAAATCTGGCTATCAGTACTATCCTATCCTAGTAACTTATAGTTATTGCCGCCTGTGATACAAACCAATATTTTTATCAACAAATTAATCATCTGTCCCGCCCACGTTATACTATCAACGTCTGCTCTGAATATCTATTCGTGTGACAGGCAGACTGACATGGCATTCATTATCCAGTACATCATTTAGTTACGGTTTATTTTTGTAATTAATTTTGGACGAAATAAGCAAATCAGTTTACTTGAATTACTTAATTCTTTTTTGATCTAAGTGTAGACAGAATAATAAATTGATGGTTTCAAAAACTAAAAACATGTTTATATAATGTCAATTGAAATAAATGCAAAGCAATCAATTTAGTCACTGTGCTGTTACCCGTTGAAGAGATCCTTTGCCTGGAACTAATCCTGGGAGATAAAAATTCATTGTCACCGTAACTAAATAAAAAATAATATGCAAGATATAGTTCTAACTGAGCTTGCATTTGACCCGAATACCTAAGATACAATGCATACGTCATACATCCATACAAAGTTAAATAAAAGCTAATAAATAATTTCCAGAAAGCTATTAACACGTTACCCTAATCTGCTTGACAACAGAAAATTATTGTAATTACCCTCCCATGTCGTTTTAGTCATTAACAAACTCCGGTGATTAATCAAACATGTAATATGGTTACGTTAATGATAACATTTTCAAATGTGTTTCTATATTTTTGGCTGTTGAAATACATTCTAAGTCTAATAAAATAAATACTAATCAATCCATAAATGGTTTTTTTATGCACCTTTATCAATTATATTAATTTACTTCGTAGTGACCCTGCCTTAAAGCGAGGGATCCTAGGTTCAATTAATTAAGCCAGTAGCAGTTAATGTGTTAAGTAAAAAAGAAGTAGATATGTCACTAGCGCCGGAAAAGTGAGGCAGACAAATTCGGCTAATTGTCGTAATTGTCTTTAACCACGATCCATGCAAATGGGTCAAAATATCGGCGTACAAATGCTATTAAACATATTGAAATATGGTACTCTGGGTCCCTGGTCTGCTAGCAAGGAATTTTAGGTTCGGGTCACTCAAAGACGGCAAAGAAAGATTTTTCCGATTATTCAAACTACTTAAGACTTAGAAAGTTAGAGATTTTTGGCGTTCAAACGGATAGACACTTTGTTTTATATGTAGTGATCGATATTGACCGGTAGCGAAAAACCCGAATGCCACTTGTAGACGTGTTGAAACCAATTAAACCCTTGAACCATAACATACTAAAGTGAGCGTGCAATAGAATTTGAAAACCGACCGCAATTCATTTAAAAATGGAATAACCGCGTATTGAAACCCGTTCATATTGGTGAATTAAAATATTGCACAAATTAATCAAAGGTTTTAAAATATTCCGGCGTTTATCAAGCAATATTCGATGATCTATTTACCTTTTAAAGTGGTGGGTACTAATTGATGAGTGAATGGGTTATATTCGAATATCTTAAATTTATTTTATTTACGTAAACAGGCGCGTACTTCAGTAAAATGAATGTAGGCCGACTCGCAACTAGAATGACCTGGATTCAGAGGGCCCAGTATGGATCGGGGCCAATTGAAGGAAGGCCTATGACCAACAGTGGACTAACAGGCTTGACAGATGTAACTGGTATATTGGCTTATTTTAACAAACTAAAACATTTCTACTCGTAATGAAGTTTGCATATTTTTTGAGAATTGAGACTAGACATTTTTAAATAATTTAATGCAGCTTTTATGGACTCTTCCGCTGCCGCCCATGACAACTGTGACTGACCCAGTTTATTTTAGTACTAGAAGTATTAAATAGTAAGATGTTGTATATCCACACGCACTATCTACTATCTTTAGATTTTCCAACCACAAAGGCTTCATCAAACGGATACCACCATTCTCCATTCCAACAAAGGTTTCTTATACACCCATAAGAACATCTCGTTGTTCATAAGAGTGGCGCCAGAATTTCAATAGGCTTTTCTGTACTATTCGAATTGTACAAGAATTATCTTAAGCAAAGAATAATATCTTTAGAGGATAAAGAAAACTCATCTACTCCGTATGGTATAATTTCCCATTCAAGTAGAACTAGAACGCGGTTATTTCTATTCGGTGTAATGAATTCCGTTCAACGAATAATATTTTAGGAAGGCTACTTATCTGTGAGGCGTTTATTATGAGTGTGTAGTACGCGTTTGAATGCCGAGCGGGGGAACGTAAATGAATATTAATTTGGAACGCTATCAGCTCGCCAGCTCGTAATCAGGCAGAAGGCTACTTTTATAAAAATCTTGTGAACTTTTACTTGAGCCGAATCTTTTACGATTTACCACATGAATGTGACTTCAACCCATTATTGGTCCACTACAGAGCATGGATCTCTCCTCATACCTGAGGAGGCCCAGAGGATACTCCACCACGTTGCTCCAGTGGGGATTGTTGGCGGGGTTAGTGGCCAAGACCAAATGAATATTCAGCCGCAATTACAGCCTAGTGGTTTGGTCGTAACATTCCTATATAGCGGCCTGGGCAGAAAACCTGCACGCGCCTCTGTTTTTCAAAATGTTGTGCGAATTTGAAACAATCACTTTGGTCCGCAGAAGGGAGACACAGGAAGAAATCCTGCGTATTTGAGGGTTTTAAAGATGTTTGAAGTCTGTCAATTAGCACTTTACCAAGCTGATGAACTACGTCACTGTATCCCTTATAATTGTGAGTGGAGACCCGAGCCACCAGCATTAAGTAATTTTACTTGAGTTAATTTGTTTGTCATAAATACCTAACTCTGTGTCTGTTGTGTGGTACATAGAAGTATTTACTTTGAAATGTCGTACTTCTTGGACCTCGTCGGTTGGGTGTATCATTAGCAGCGAAGTTGGTGCAGATTCAGGCGGTAGGAGCCTTATAACCCCAAACCCCCAAACCTAAACATTATGAACAAAGAGACGAAAAATATAAATTATGTCTTATAATATTCCTAAGAAATTTTAAGGCTTTTGTGGAAAATAATTTTTCGTATTCCGCGCGACTAATTAAAATAAAAGTATCTTAGATTTAAAATTAGATTGGTTATGTATTTTTATAGAGCTCATTAATATTGGATCGCTCGTTTTTATTCTCTTTGTAGTTACCTATTATGTACAGAATAACAGCGCTGACAGCCAAGTGGTTTGAACGATGGGCCCTTGAACAAGGGGGCCGGAGTTCATAGTCTACACACACCTCTAGTTTTCACAAATTCTGCACGTATTATAATTGAATAATAACTTCTTCGGTGAAAGATAACATCGTGAGGGCCGAGGGCCGTGAGACCTGCACACCTGAAAGTTCTCTATAATGTACTAATTACATATTCTCAAAGGTGTATGAAGTCCGCCAATCTCCACTTGGCAAGCGTGGTGCGCTATAGCCTGTGCCTCAAATGTGGTGAGAACGTTGGAAAACCCCTCCCAGCAGTGGGACCCTTATGAGTTGCGATGTTGATGATGACGATGAGGATGTAACAAGGGACACCTGTTTTTTTTAACACATACCTACATAGTATGTTAATTGTTAATCTGTTTTTTTTTCAATAATAATGTAAAGAATTTTAGTTTAAAGTATGTGTATTTAATCCAATTGAACTTTACAAGCTTGTCGCAAACTTCGCCAATCAAACGTGGTATTAGAACAATTACCAGGTCAGAATTATATGGACCTAGTTATAGGTTTATCAATTTTTAATGGGATCAACTAACTCGTTAAAATTGTTTGAACCCGTCAATTTGTAATTGAATTTTATGTAAAAATATTTATAACTAGAATTCCGGCGCGGCTTCGCCCGCCAATTTCCAAAAATCCTTTCTTAGTGCTCATTTACGTCACTTGAGGAACGTTTATACAAAATTTCAAATTAAATGAATCCATTCAAGAAATAAAAATTTTTAGTTTATATATCCCCTTTTTTATCCCGTTAGGGGGGGAAATTTCCATAGTGCCCCCCTACACTCCCCAAGGAACATACATGCCAAATTTCAACTTCGTGCGTTCAGTAGTTTCGGCTGTGCGTTGTCTGTCGGTCACTCAGTAACTGCAGAGTTTGATATAATTACATAATTATGTTTAATGTATATTAGGAAATTTATAATCATAAAGCCATAAAATGTCATTTTTTATTTTTATGAATCTTTATTTCTAGTTCTGTATAATGTATTTTCATATCATTATTCCACAGCCACTAAGTATTTATACATAAATATATTATCGAATAAAAAAAATACGAGTCACATTTTTTTTCATTTTCCAACGAAACTTTTTTTAAGTCACGTTTAATGTAAAGTTTTGTTTCTACACCGCATTGAATTATACATTAAAATATTTTCGTATAAAAAATACGATGATAATTAAAAAAATCAAGTTAACTTACCATTTAAGGAGCCGTAGATCCCCAATCACATCACTACACAGTCCACCAGATCACGTCACATCACTACAACTCCGAGGGTAACGCGCGGTCGCTTCGCGCGGCCGCCCAAAAGCTTGTGCCCGCTCGGCTCACGCAGGGCGGGGAGCGCCCCCGCCCATGGGATACTTATAAAAATATTCTAGCACTATCCGATTGTTCTGCGTACAGCATCCTAGGACTAGTGTTACTACATTCATTTTAGTAATCTTATAGTTTAAATCATACATAATATCCATAATAATACGCTTTTTTGTACACCACCAACAGGGACATACAGAATAAGACATTAGTACAAAATGACAACAGGCGGTCGTATCGCTAAAAAGCGATTTCATCCTCACAACCTTGGGATAAGGAGTTAAAAGATTTGTAATACTAGGTCTAGTCTAGGGGGCGGGGTGTCTACATAATATTTAACCTCTTGCGCGCACGGCCGCGAAAAAAAAAAAGAGCCTCTAAGTGTCGTTAGTGTTTACCTAAAAACAACAAAATTTCAACGAATTTTTGTGTTTTAGGTAAACCGTTATTGTTGCTTAAAAATAATTAAATCTGCAATAAATTATATATCAATAGATTCGTTATTAGATGTACTATGATATGAGTCGTGTATTTTTTAGTTTTATTTTGTAGTTTTTATAAAATATACGCAGAAACATGAAAGTTTAGGTAATTTTTTGCTACTTACGAACTTTACGGCGTAATATCTTCAAAACACAAGACACATACACTTACACTATACTTTTATAGGATAACACAATTCACTCTAGCTTCATTCATATCATTTTTACACTTTACCGACTTTTATTTACTTCAAAATAAAATTATTTTCGCAATGAGGGGCCGCCGCGTCTGCCGAACTGACCGGACCGTACTGACCGCTATACTGACTGCCGCAAGTGACCGTTACTCAAAACGCGCTAGGGCTGTCATTCATCCAACGGAAACATTCATCCGTAATAGTAATGTTAGAAGTATGTACTTTTTTTGGTGAAAGTTTTTGGAATCTTATTCCAAAGTGTAATTTTGTACTTTTGTTTATAAAATAAATATTTACAATTATACATAAATATTCGTAAATATGTATCTGAATAATCAGATCAGATCAGATTTGATTCCAAATAGAATTTTCAAGGAAAATATAAATTTTGCTTCAATTGCAATAGCTGAATCAAATCTGATCTGATTTGATCCATTCTAGTTGGATCAGATCAGATTTGATTCCAACTAGAATTTTCAAGCAAAATTTATATTTTGCTTGAAAATTCTAAGTAGAAGTATAAGTCTAAGTATAAGTAGTAAAAATTAAAGTAGTGTTACGGGGGAGTATTTTTGAAATAAACAACACACATAAGTATAATATTAAATTTAGGGATAATAAAAAAATAATAAAGATAAATAGATAGATAGAGAATACTCTTTATTGCACACACAATTTAATATTTACATCAGCTTATATTAGACACAGTACAAAAGGCGGTCTTATCGCTAGACAGCGATTTCTTGCAGACAACTAAATTAATTTATAAAACTAAATTATAAAAATGTTTATGGTTACAGACACATACATAGTAACTTTAGAATAATGAGGAAATATATTTTTTTATTTATTTTTTATTTATCAATACAAACACAGAACACAGAAAATAGAGAACATCAAATAACATTTTTACATACAAAAACCCAGAACACAGAAAATTGGAAGGTTCTACTTCAGATATGACGCTAATACCCGCTGGTGTTTCCAAGGGGGCAATCTCCCAATCCGACGTCGAGCTGGGGAGCTGCTGCGCTGGGTTCAGCCAGCGATGGACATGCCGACGGTTACGGTCCAAAACCTCCTCCGCTTCCTCTTCGAACATGTCCATCAGCTCAGCCAACTCCTCAAGATTTTAGCTGAAAGAAAAACAATCTATTTGAGTAACCATCTACATAAACCATGGACGAAAATAACCTGTCATATAAAATTCAAGGACTTACAAAATTGGGCGCCCCTGCACGATTCGCACCGAGCTGGGTTTGGCAAAGCGGCACCGGTTCCCCCTTCGGCTTTATGGACCCCCTGGAGTCACCAGCACCGGTAGTCCATAGCTTCTGCAAAAATTATATAGATCGAATGTACTAAAATTCGTGCAAAATTAAGTGTAAAGCCTTGCGTACAGTTAGTAAGACAATATTTACCGCGGTGGGCTCCTCTCCACTCTTGAGTCCATAGCCGGCAGCTCGGATGCGAGCCTCATGACGAGGTTTCGCCTCGCCGTCACACCCGGGTTAGAATCGATAGTACAATCGAATAGTGCTGATCGACCGGAGCCTGGCCTGTCGCCTAAAATAAAAATAAATACAAATAAAAAATAACGAACAGACTGACCCATCCTTTTTTCCTCCTCACTTTCACCCTTCACTTCCACTCAAACAAAGCAAGTAAATTTATGTACAAAATAATATAAGAAAAATATTCTCAACTACACGAAAAAAAAATCCGCTATTCCCTATACCACCACATTCCAACAATGCAGGATATTACGTACGCAATCAAAAAAATAGAAGTAAACAATTTCAATAATATCACCGAAAATTTTTTGTCACTAAAACTGCTCACCTACCAACCCTAGCACAATTATACGAAAAAAACAAAAGAACATGGCTGCTCGTCAGTATTGAGTAAAAATGTGTATAATGAGGTAAACGGTATAAATAATTATGTAAATGTGAACCTATTCACTAAATCTGTTTTGTGTATGGTAATAAACTAACTATATTATCAGAAACCAATTGTTTCTTATTAGAAATCAATGTATTTACGTAATAATCGACGTAAAACATGACGCCATCTTAGTTGCGACAACGATGGTTCGTCACAAATGAGATGTTTTTGGTTACATATTTTGTTTATTTCTAATGAACAACACTTTACACACAATCTACAGTAAATTATCTACACTTATATGTATAAATCTTATAAGAATACTTACATTTTTCTAACACTCTTGGCGAAATAGCACACGACAACAAACACGTCACTTCGCGCGATCCGTCACTGAGAATATGTGTCAAATTTTATTTTTTTGTGGTTGCATCACCCACAGAAAATCATGTCCGAAAATCGTAAACGATAGCCAATTTTATATACTCTGTGACTGTATTTATTTCTGATTGGTCGGTTTATATGATTGGCCAAAAACAACTACCAACCACAAAGCGTTTGGTCAACGCGTAGTTGGGTCAACGTATGACCCAAAAACATTTGAGCGCTTACTTTTTCATGGGTCATACGTTGACCCAAAAACGCGCAAGGGGTTAATTAGAACAAAACTAAAAAACTTGCAAACTTAAATAACGAAAATAAGTAAAAATATGATAGCTTAGGGTTTAACTACTTAACTACTTACTGGCAAAGCTGCAGGCAATGTTCTTTGAGTAGTGTTTAAAAGGAGTTTAAGCAGCCAGCAACACGAGGAGTTTGGGGTAGAGTTTCAGTTTATTTCATCAAAAGAATAATTTTCTTTCAAAAATAAAATACTATAATAGTTTTTTTGCTAATTGAATTGCTAATTGTTTTATCAGTTGGTTTGTAAATATTATCTTTTCTCCATACCTAATCTTCGTTTTATAACTTATCTATAGGTAAACCGCACGAAAATCATTACAGTAGTTTGCGAGATGATCCTGATTGGACAGACCGACTATTTGCGGTTAATGTCAACCATAAAGACTAGCAATCCTTCCTCGCATCGCTTCAGTAAACCAATGTTTATAATGTTAAATAAATAACGCCACACGCTCATAGCCCTACACTAGGATTCCAAGACTCAATGTAAATTCATAAAAATTTCCACCTCGGATATAATCGAACCCAGGACACTTGAAACGGCAGCCCAGCATGCTATTGCGCCGTACGCCATAAATAATTATGTACACGATTTTTAGGTATAAAGAGCTCCATCCAACCCTGAGTCCACACCGACCTCAAGGTCGCGGTGCACTACGCTGAGCCGAGGAGTTAACAGCACTTCGTAGTTAATCTGACATGTTAAACTGATTCATAGAAGCCACTGTACCAACGAGTGTTAGTTGAACCAACATGTGAGTACGAACAGTTCCATCGATTCAGTGAACTTGCTGCGCTCGTTACTAACTCGTGTGATGAACAAACTACATTGTACGGATTCTATAGTTTGTTTCATCACTTGTATCAAAATAAAAAGCACTGCAAAATACGTATTCAATTGTAGTTACATATTTCACAAGCATCAGCTAATCTTTCAGCAGCAGCAGCTAATCTTTCTTATTTTATTATCTTATATTTCTATTGGATGTTTGTGGATCAATCACGCAAAAATGCCCGGATAACGGATTTAAGAGAAAGTTGGGGATTATTCCACTTTGCCCCACCAAGCGCCCCACTGGTGGGGCAGAGTGGAACGCTTTAAAATTCGCAGTGGAATCTGCCCCACTAAATCGATTTAGTGGGGCAGATTCCACTGCTTTAAAATGTGTATTCTGCCCCACTAGGGTCGGCACTTTAGAGTGTAAGTGGGTAAAGTTGGCACAGTTAATTTGAAAACTTAAGTTATTTTTTGTCTTTTTATCCCATGTATGATTCGTTCCCGCGGGATTAAAAATATAATAGTAAACTATTTTCTTTTCTTGGCCACCTTCCTTATTCAAACGGGATTGACTTATGCTTAGTTCATTCAGTAGGTAAGATTATATCTGGAGAACTGCCAATTCCGTTTTGATCGGAGTGAAGAAAATAAAAGTTAATTCCTTTACCTCCGACGTTTCAACGTTTCCATTGTTGAACTTTATTTGCCTACCGTACAAGCACAGTTGAGCTGTCTGAATTGGGTTAAGATTATTTATTTATGGTAACATCATAAAGGTAGCTTTTACAAAGAGCAGACTTCGTTTAAATTTTGATACTCTCTTTACCGATACAATTGCGTTAATGAATACCGCAAATAGCAGAATTTCTTAATTGTAAATTCGGTTGGTGGTGTAGTTTTTAGTAGTAGTTTTCTCAAATTTGAATCAGTTTACACATTTTAGAGGCGACCATCCTAGTTCTGAAGACTCTTACTAACAATGACTAAATGCACTATTACTAACCACAACTAACACGACTATTTGATGGCCCTGAAGCCTAGTTGACAGTGACCCTGCCTGCGATGCGAGGGGTCCTGGGTTCGATTCCCGGGGCAGATATTTATGTGACAGATGAATTTTTGTGTTCAGGTCATGGGTGTTAGTGACGTGCTATTAGTGTTGTCCATGCCGCCCGCAACACAGGGAATTCTACTGCGGGGTACGACTGTGTTACCGTTTACCTGTCACATAAACATCTGCCCGGCCGGGAATCGAACCCCTGACCCCTCGCTTTCCCGTCGGCATCACTACCAACTAGGCGGGTCATAATAAATTTAAAATTCCATCCGAAGACTGAGACAACAAGAAAACGAGTTAATACAAAGCTAATAAAAACAAACGGACTGTTTATAAATATCGTATGAGGTTTAATGTCCGTACAGCCAACACATAAAGCGTAGTGCCAATGTTTCTGTTGCAGTTCCAAAGTTTGTTTTGAGCGCACCACAGCGCGGCTTGTTTTTCTGTCGCTACTTCTATTTGAGCATTTTGTTTTGAAGTTAAAATACACGTTACGTTCTAAACTAAAACAAAACTTAGCATTGCTAATCGAATAAACGACAACTTCGAAATATTGAGTGCCAAAACTGCAGAATATTATGGACAGGCTAGAATACAATCTTCATTCCAAGTTTTATTTATAGCAAATCGGTTTTTCGGGATGAAATGTAATTAAGGTTATTTAAATCTGTTTAGTAGGATCCGAGTCAGACATAAAGACGGATGACGGACAGACAGACAGACAGTTACACTTTTTTAATGCGACCATTTTTTAGTTTCAATAATGTCATCGGAGCGGATTTCGCTATTCGCGTTTTATGAACGTAAAGCATGGTAGTTCTTTGCTTAAATACGCAAAAAAAAGATAGACAAATATTATGTAGTGTAGAAGCAAACTACATCCATAAACATATCTATATAAAAAACGAAGTACAGATTTGTGCCATTATAGCTTTATAATAAGTAAATATAATGTGACCACTGAGATTTCTTATCGATAATATCCTAAGATAATATTATGAAATAAACCACAAACCTTTATGTAATTACTAGTGATCATATTTTTACCAAATTTAATATTATTTTCACCTGACGGCGAAGGTAAAAAGTGGGCTACGATATAAGTACAAGTATGTTCATCTGTAACTGATATACTTCAGGCGCTACTGAAACCCACTTACCATCAGGTGGTTCGGAAACGGAAGAGCAACTGTGCCAACTGATGGTCAACGGTAACATCGCGTATGGTCACGAGCATCACTAGCGGAGACGCCAATGCAACGCCGGCCTAAGGAGAATTCATTTTACATCTTTTTCGACGAATCCAATGTCACAGCGCTCCGGGAATCCCTCAGAAGGAAGCACATTCCGTTTGCACGTACGTGGTAGAAAAGATCGGGAGAATCGGACTGTTAATGTTCCTCATGAGGGTTCTCCACGTTTGCACGTTTATCGGCTATTTACTTAAGAAAATTACCCTTATGTACCCCTCTAACACTTTGTAGATTAGGGCGGTAGTTGGTAAAAGGCTATTTAGTTCTATGAAGAACCTATAATTCAATTTTAACCTGAAGGTAAATGAAACATAAGACATTTAAATGTAGGTAAAATAATAATAGGTATTATCCCATGTTCAAATTCTTTACCATACATATGTACGGGCTAGTAGTATTTCATCTACAAGAGATGTTTATTGCCGGGAAGGTAGAAAATAAAAATGCCATAAAAAAGAATGGGTGTAATACACATTCTCCGTTAAATGCCTTGGAGCAACCGGACGAGCGAGAAGCGATTAAATAACTTACTGATAAAACAAAACTATATTAATGTTGGGTAGAGATGAAGAATATTTTAAAATTTACGGTCTCGGACAAGTCGACTACTGGAATGTTTCATTCATCAATGAAATCATAAACGCATGAAACGCTTAAACGCAAATAAAAAAAAAAAACAAAAAAAACAAAAACAAACACACTCATACCCTCCGCACTAGAATTCCCTGTGTCGCCGATGGCATGGACAACACAAATAACAGATCACTAAGACCCATGACCCTAAAATAAGACTATCTGTCATAAATGTCTACCTCGGCCGAGAATCGAACCAGGGACCCCTCGCCTCGCAGGTAGATTCTCTACCGACTAAGCTACGAGTTCATGTAAAGGACATACGACACAACCACACGCGTTCTTCCATTAGGTAATTCTCAATGTGTTACAATGATGAATAATTGAAATATACTCGATGCGATGATCGTATTTTTTTACAGCATCTCTTATCGCTAGCGGTACAGCAAGCCCCATTCCCACACTTAAATCTTACCTAGCTTATGCAGATTTGAAGATAAATCAACGCATATAGCAGGAACAATCTCGAACAGAGATTTGAATTCACTAAAAGCGACTAATAAACATAAATATTTATCAAATTTCTGGCGCGAGCATACCAACGAGTAAAGTTTTGGATCCCTGCGGAACGACATTAGCTGGAGTTAGGTTAGGGCTGCGAACTTTGAACATGTTAGAAAAACACGAAGTACCATTATTTTAAACTAAAAACGTTGCTGTGCTTCAGGATAATTATTTTTTATTTCCAATTGCCTTCTTTATGAACGTGGTGGTACAAAAAAATATTTCTTTAAATCCAACTGGCATTGGTAGTTCCAGAGATTAGCGCGTTCAAACAAACAAAATCTTCAGGTGCTTTATTGTATTAGTAGATGCGAATGGATTATGTTTAATTATGTCGATATTTCAAGCCAATCACATAGATCATGGTCACGGTGAGAATATCGATATTAAATAACACAAAAGCGTGAGTACCCGTTTGCTTGTTTGTTTGGTGTCCGCGATTATGTAAGTTTAGAATCATACTTAACTTAAAGTTACACGTCCTAATAACGTTCTAACGATTTCTAACTTCATATAAGATTCCCCATAGATAAATGTGCGGAATTATCATCTTTGCAACCCTCTAACATCTTTGCAACTCCCAACCACCACACGAGCTAAAAGTATATGGCCAGACTACACACACTTTTGGGAACTTACCATCAAGTGAGATTGTTATCACGTATTAACTTATCTTAAATAAAAAAAACGTTATGGATAACTCTCAGGTATGCAAGTTTCCTCACGATGTTTTGCTTCACCAAAGTGATCATTCCGTTTTAATACGCACATTTTTGACAATTAGAGATGCGTGCTGAATTCGATCCCAGGCCGCCCTGGTCGGGAGTCTAATTTTCATACAACTTGGCTATACTCAGGTATCCTTTCAAAACGCATAAATGTACGGAAAAGTTGAATTAAAATTAAATGTTTTCAGAAACAGTTCTAGCATAGATTAATTATTTGGTACAGCCCTGACCAAATCCCTGATTTGTAACTTCTTCCAAGTCGGGATTTTGGATTAATTGCCTTTATCTAGGCAAGCCTGTAGGTCGTTTGACTACAGACCTAATGTGAATGTAGATATGTCTTTGATTACACTTGTTTACACAATGTTCAACTTCAATAAAACAAACAAATTTATTGTAATGTTATGTGTATACTTTTTAGTGTGTCTAGTGTTCGACCCATTAATAGCCTACTACTGAGCACGGGTCTCTCCTCATGATCGTGGAGGCCTAGAGCATGCTCCACTCCGCTGCTCCAGTGCGGATTGGTGGAGGGGTTAATGCCCAACTCAAGTGTCCTAAGTTTTTATACTGCCCGAAGGCCTCCGATATGGCTTCACGAGAACTGTTTAACGATAGCAACCGCATCCGACGGCTTTACGTGCTTCGGATCGCGGAAGCGCTCAAGAAATTTTGCCACTAGCGGTCACCCATCCAACTACTGACCGCGCCCGCTGTTGTTTATCTCGGTCTATCGCTATGTATCCATGCAAGACGTCGAGTTGTGTCCGAGCGCTATTGTGTTAAATGAGCGATAATTATTACGAAGATTTGTCGGGTAAGTGCAATATCTTTTTTTAAATAGCTGCCACCGCTACCCGTCTTCGTACTTCATTATTGACGTGACATCTCTAACGCACATGCAATCTATGGTTGTAAAACTATTGGAACCACCCAAATTGATTCTTGTTTAAACCACTTCATCCTTTTTAGTTGCAAACTTGACGCTTCGGGCGCTTCGGGGAATCTGTTAATTGTATTCACTACCAACATCTGAATCAGTTCAGTGCTATGAAAATATTAATTGGGAGTTGGAATAGTAGTCGAATCTACCAGTCGCTTAGATAATAACTTTGACAGCCGTGCAGTCTAGTTCGCTGTTTGAGAAGATCAGTATTCTAGACTCTAGAGCAAAGCAGTGATAGCCGAGCTGTGAGATATTTGCATGTTGGACTCCTGAACTAATTTCCAAAAATTAAGTTCATATTAGAATTTAATTAGCACTCGCTTCGGTGAAGTAAAACATCGTGAGTAAACCTGCACACGTGAGAGTTCTCCATAATGTTCTCAAAGGTGTGTGAAGTCCGCCAATCCGCACTTGACCAGCGTGATGGGATCCTGAATGGATGACCTGTACCCCTCACTTTGTGAGACCCGTGGCCAACAGTGGGACATTTATGGATTGCGATGTTGATGATGATCATTTAAACACCCCAATACTAAGTTTTTCTATCTATAAATAAATTAGCGGACTGTAAGCTCGTTACACTGTGGCACCAAACCTACTACCACGTTCATTACTTTCATGGAGTTACGAGGCAGGTAATTAATGGGTGTAGACTGCCGGTGTTCAAACCCTTACTTGATTACTTGGGTTCAGTACTTCTCATGTATACTTGAAGTTTGGAACACTCCAATTAGAACCATTACAGTATGTAATATTCCGGTTGAGACGCCTTCACACGTCCTGCGGAACTCTAAGCAAACAATCCCGATATCGAAATTCAATTTGCTTATATACGTGGGTCAGCTACGTTCAATGTTTATGGAATCTATAATAATATTGATAGTTAAGATTTGTTGTACATGTCTAACGTATTGAGTATAGGTGTAGGTGTAATCCTAAACGTTAATACACTTATACCTCCGTACTAGGAGTCCTGGTATAGACAACACAAATAAAACGTCACTAACATTCACGACTCGAGAACAAACATTAATCTGTCACATAAATTTCTGCCCCAGCCCGGAATGGAACCCAGGACTTTTTGCTTCGCAGGCAGGGCCACCAACTAGGCGACTGGTTGTCATGATAGATGTTAGAAGTGCCTATTTCCATGCAAGAGATAGAGCCATGCGACAGACGGAGAAACAGACATCAAAGTCATAGTAATAGGGTTCAGTTAACCACCGTTATGGTACATTAAAAAATTAAGTATTTTTAATACGTTTTTACAAAGATAAATAAAAGCGTTCAAAACAAGGATAAAATTGATAACGTAGCAAATTTTGAAACGCCTTTAGAAATTTACTGAACAACAATAATTTATTCACTGTGTTTTATAATGAACCATAATTATTAGGGTAAATTGAATTATTCATCATCATTCATCGTTGCTGGTTTCCTGAGACATTTTTGCAATAAGCTGCAAAAACACTATTCGCTTTTTATGGGCAACGAGCATTCAGCACAACCCTTCCGCTGCCGCCCATGACATAACCGGCCTAGAACAAGACTCAAATGGGGACTAGGATGGTTAGTCCGGTTAGGAGACGGTGTTAGAACATTCGTTGGTTAGTTTGTTAGTAAGTGTTAGGACTGGGACAGGGACTATTAGTGATAGTTCATCCTGTTAGTTGCTGTTAGTAATTGTTAGTAAGAGTCTTGTTCTAATTCGGTAACAATTGTGTAACATGAAATACCTTAAATAATAGTTAAATTAAGTTAATACATTAAATAAAAATAAGAATATTTTCTAAAAAAACTGTTTATCTTAATTTTCCAGTCCCAATACATGAATAAACTTTATTAATCATACAAAAATTGGCAACCCTAATTACAGCCCAAGACTCAAATGTACAAGTACAAGTACGTAGGTAGATATTATAGGTTATAGAGCAACATTAGTAAATCCCAGTCTAAAACCAGATACCGTAACACGTCAGCGAGAACTCAGCAACTTTGATTCCACCTGCCGCGTCTCAGACCCTCATATCTTAAGCTAATAACGAAACTTACGCTGTACGGATTGGGTATTTGTCATACTGCACGCAGATAATTAAGAGGCGAGATAGATTAACCTTTTTCCTAATTCTGTTTTATGAAAATATATTAAAATAAATGCTTATACACTCATACCCCCGCAGTAGGATTCCCTGTGTCGCGGGGGGCATGGACAACACAAATAACAGCACTAACGGCGACCCGAACCCAATCATTAGTCTTATAAATGACTAACCATGCCGGTAATCGAACCTAGGACTCCGCGAATCGCGGATAGGACCACTACCAACTTGGCTACGGGGTCGTCGCGCGTCGTCGTGTTGGTTTAATATGTAAAAATAGCATCAAAATTCGTGCAGCAGCTTTGACGTGATAATAACTAATCAGAGTTGAAAAGTCGTGGGTTTAAGTTTTTGGTCAACACACTTGTAATAAAATACCTTTAGAATTGAAGGAAGGAAATTAAAAACCTGTTTTGAAGTCCATTCGTATGATAAAAGGTTATTATTTTAAAGATGCTTGGACATAAGTTTGATACATAGACGTCATGACAAACCTGAATCACGCTATGGAAATTTTCTACACCGCTCCCAAATATAAAAATTGCGAACTTAAATAGTCGCAGCTAAGCCACTCCCAAGGTATGACGCCTCGCCTGGCGAAAGATCTCCCTTTGTCTCCCTTTGGAAGTTAGCTACAGGTACCCAACCTGTATCCAACTCGCTTCGGTATGGGAGACGTATACCTTAGTACCCGCATCTGATTTCTGATAACGGTATTACTAACCAATTATATCCAGGCATTTCTTTCATCTTTGCCCTTCGTATCGTTTTAGGGAGCAGTTTATTGTTCGCGAAGTATTTCAGATAATAACTCTAATCTTGTTCAGTGATCTGTGTGATATATTATTCTAACTAAAAAATAGACAGACATGAAAAAATAATGTATTAACATTAAAATATCGAAAAATATCGAATAATTTAGCCTAGCTTTTGCTACGGCTACGCCCTCGTGGGTAACAACAAAATACCGTTAAAATTATCCCAAGGTACCTAACGACTAAAATCCAGCGATTAAGGGTAAACAAACAGACAGACAAAGTTATTTATATATAGGTATTATATTTTAATGGATGTATATTTTCTTCATTTAAATCTTAAATATTAATTTGTTGACACGAAAATCTTTTCAACTTTTCATAGCTAATTAATTTGTTGACACGAAAATCTTTCCATAGCTAACTCTAGCAGAATTTTGAACGAAAACAAGATTTTACGTTCATTACCTACATAATATTTTCTTTTGTAAATTATCAATTATTTAGTTTGCGTAGCGTAGACTAATTACGCTAATTAGTTTAAAATAATTTCAATAAAATGATGTAGTGTCGTGGGACACCAGGTAGGAACGAAGTTCCTTCGGCTAATGTAGAATCGACACAAATTGCAAAAAAAATCGTGCTTAATTTTATGTAGGTTTTCTTGATTTTTCTCTTAAATTTTGCTGATTAGTTTTTATTTAAGTACAAGAAAGTATTTAGGAAATTCAGTATTTTAGGAAATAATATAAAATAATATAAAATATAATATATAAAACAATAATATAAAACCCATGTGTATCCATTGTTATATAAAAGTATAGAATAGAAAATAAAAATGCATAAATTTCATTTGTGTTTTATTTAATTAGAGAATCTTGTATATTAATCAAATCACAAGCTATAGTAAAAATATGGTTAAATGGTATATTTGTCTGTTCTTGAATCAAGTTAACTAAATAATAACAAGTTAAAGGATTGCCAATATAAGAACGGGGGCTTTTTTTAATTTTATTCAAGGTGCACTCTAAGGCATTTAAATTTTCTCGTCTTTTGTCATCCTGTATCATCACTACAATCTGAAGAAGACTCCATTTGAAAAGATATTGATGATTCTGTGAAGTTACAGAGGGAGTATAAGATGTATCACTATCTGATTGTTCTATTTTTTAACAATTTTACTCAAATAATGTTTAATTAAGTTTTTCCAAAACAACTAATTTATTCTCAAAATAAGTTAGCTTTTCTCAAACAAGTTGGCTTTTCTCAAAATGAGTAAACTTTTCCAAAACGAATAGGCTCATCGAAAGTCACTCAATTAAATGTCTCTTAAAACAAGACTAAGAATAATTACATCTAATCTGTATACATAGCTCTCATATGTATCGTCCATCCCGATACAACTGTCCATTGGCACTCTCCAATAACAGAACTGAACACCTCTCTCTAGTGTCTTATAAGGGCTATGCATTGTACAAAAATAATTTCAAAATGAGTTATGTTCGACAAGATGGCTGAATTTTATTAAATTTTCAAAAAGAAAAGAAATCTCATTACAGTGAATATGTGACCGTCTCTAAGTATCGCTACCTATATCACCAGTAAACCCTGTGTGATAAAACCAAAGATGGGTAGGTACTTCAAATGTTATACTCCTAATACCATATTACCACAAAATTACCAAAAAGTTATTAACTTTATCAATGTCATAATTAGAACTCAATATTTAACTTCAAAAACTCATTTTCTTGATAATTTAGTTCCATTGTGTCTAGATTATCATTTTATTATTTTGATGTTATTCTATTTCATAACTAATGAATAACAACTCAAACTCAAAAAGTACTTGGTCATACCTGACAAATCCTTCAGCGTGGACTTGTGGATAGCGACTCCTGGATACAGGTGATGCAGACTGCAGCTCTCTTTGACCTCATGTAACATCCTCACTCAATACTTGTATACCATGATATCCAGATGACATCTTGTACTTCATAGTCATCTCAAAGCATCGCAGCCTTGCTTGCCAGTTCATATTGACATCCAAGCTTTCTCAGTAGCTAGTTTCTTACGGATTCTTTATCCCAGCTTCTGATATCGGCGTCAGGTAGGCCGGGTGTGGGTGTTTGTATGGTTTTTCAGTCGATTCTACTCTGTTTAGCATGTATTTTCATGAAAGTAGGTATTCTTCACATAACCTCTGTTGTGGGCTTATTCAGCGATTCTCAATATTGATTTAAACGTTTTAACCACTCGCTCTATTCGCGATATCACATTTTATTATAACTTCATCAACAACTTTAAGAGACTCCGCGACATAAGACAACTTTCATAACTTTTTCCGCGGGAACTCAACATAATCATATTCTCCGTTTTCTGACAGATCTCGCAAACTCCACTTACATAACTGTTGAACATAACGTTCTATATTTGAATTTCGCGCCTATTTGTGCATCTATTTGCTCTAATATATTGCTGTCTGTCTCTACTCTGTAACATCAAGCGACCGGTATATTACATTGTTAATTTTCCGTAATTACTAAATAAATAGTGATTAAAACCGTAGCTGCATCTTTTAATTCAATAGGTTATGGGCCCAGTAAAGCTCAGAAATAAAGACAGTGCAAAATCCAATCGTAATATCAAGGATCAAAGACATTGAAGTGAACTTAACCTCAAATCGAAACTTTTCGTGTGAACGTGTTTTCTTGCTTGACTTTCTTGTGAAGTGTTTATGTATTCGAACTGAGTTTGGTTGAAAATGGCATCAAATAATACTACCGCGTTTATCGAAAAGCTGTCTGGCCGTGAGAATTATGCAACCTGGCGTTTTGCAATGCAAACCTACTTGCAACACGAAGAACTCTGGGATTGCATAGAAAACAACTCAGATAGTATAGATAGTAAACGGGACATTAAAGCTAAAACTAAAATAATACTCTCTGTCGATCCAATAAATTACGTGCACATTCAAGCGGCTGGCACTGCTAAAGAAGTTTGGGAAAAATTGTCTTCAGCGTTCGACGACTCTGGGCTAACACGCCGAGTTGGTCTGCTGCGTGATATGTGTAATACATCGCTAAGTGAATGTAAAAATGTAGAGGAGTATGTAAGCAAAATAATGGGTACTGCTCATAAGCTCAGGAACATAGGCTTCAAGGTAGATGACGAGTGGCTGGGAACAATGTTACTCTCCGGTCTTCCTCATACATACTCGTATCAGCCTATGATAATAGCCATGGAGAGCTCCGGAATGAGAATTACCTCAGATTCTGTTAAGGCAAAGTTGTTACAAGATATAAGATTGTCTGACAAAGAATCCAACGCATTTTTTGTAAACAAAAAGTCTCAGAAAAACAACAAGAAGCCATCAAAAGGTCCAAGATGCTATACTTGCAATAAATATGGTCATAAAAGTTCAGAATGCAAATCTAAAGCTAAAGACCCACAGAAACCAAGTAGCTCGTCTTATGCTGCTGTATTTGTAGCATCATATTCACAAAATGATGCCTGGTATGTGGACTCCGGTGCAACCTCGCACATGACCAAACACAAGGATTTGCTTCAGAATGAGTCAACTTCTTCCATTAAGAAAATAAGAGTTGCAGATAATAAGGAGTTATCTGTGCAATCCTCCGGGCAAGTAAGTTTGGACACTTATAATGATAAAGGACATGAGAAGAAGGTTCTGTTTAATAATGTGCTATATGTTCCCGAACTAGCGACTAACCTGCTATCTGTGAGTCAGATTATTCAAAGTGGTGGCCAAGTAAGATTTGACAAAACTGGATGTGTTATTAGGAATGGTAAAAATCAGATAGTAGCCACAGCTAGTATAATCAACAACATGTACCGGCTGAACACTCCAGGAGGAGGCTATGTATGCATGTCTGATGTTGAAGAGCAAGATATTTTCCTATGGCATCAAAGAATGGGACACCTTAATTTCAACAGTTTAAAGAAATTGCCTGAAAATGCTGACCATGTAACTTTCTCCGCAAATACAGAAAGTCTGACATGTGTCACCTGTAAAGAAGGTAAACAAACTCGGTTACCTTTTAAAAGTGAAGGAAACAGATCAATGGTTCCTCTTCAGCTGGTGCACTCTGATATATGTGGCCCCATGGAAACACAAACAATAGGAGGTGCCAAATATTTCCTAACCTTCACCGATGATTATAGTAAGAAAGTTTATGTGTATTTTCTTAGCAAAAAGAGTGACACACTAGAAAAATTCAAAGAGTTTAAAAATGAAGTTGAGAATCAATTGAATAGCCACATAAAGATTCTTAGAACAGATAATGGCCTGGAGTATGTCAGTAAGGAATTCTCTGACTACTTAAAAAATGCTGGCATCATACACCAGACTACCACACCGTATACTCCCGAACAAAACGGGACTGCAGAACGAATGAACAGGACACTCATTGAAAGAGCTAAATGTATGCTGCTTAATGCAAAACTACCAAAGCAACATTGGGCTGATGCAGTACACACAGCTGCCTACATAATTAATCGCTCTCCGACTAAGTCCCTGTCATTCAAGACTCCAGAAGAGCTGTGGTCTGGACGGAAACCAAATGTAAAACACATGCGTGTATTTGGTTGTGAAGCCATGGTACACTTGCCACAAGAGAAGCGTAAAAAGTGGGACCCTAAGGCACAGAAAATGATATTCATTGGCTATTGCGATCACAGTAAAGGCTACAGATTCATAATACCAAACTCTAGAAAAGTGATAAAAAGCAGGGATGCTACATTTCTTGAATCTACTGTCAAAAGAGATTATGTACCGGTACAACTGTCAGAAAAGAATCCTGTAACAAAAATTGATGTTAGTGAAGAAAATAATACCACTGAAACAGATATAGATTCTTTAACAAGTTCATATGATACTGTATGTGAAAATAAAACAACTTCAGACAGTGATTACTCACCTGACACCAGTTTAGATTCTCCTATAGTTAGTAACATAACATTGAGACCTCGAAGCAAGAGATATGAAGTAAAACAAGATGATTCTAAAGAGAGTACTTACCTGTGTCAAAGTGAAGACATTCATTTATATGCTCCAGTAACATATAAGGAAGCTGTGAACTCAGTTGATAAAAATAAATGGATTAAGTCCATTGCTGAAGAACTGGAAGCTCACCAGAAAAATAACACCTGGACATTGGTTGAAAAACCTCTGAATGCAAAAATTATACCATGTAAATGGGTATTCCGAATTAAGGATGAACCAACAGGTCCAAGGTATAAATCAAGACTGTGTGCAAAAGGGTATTCACAGACCAAGGGTATTGACTACCATGAAACTTATGTTCCGACGGTCAGGTATGATTCTATACGTTTACTTCTTTCAGTTGCAGCACAAAATAAATTAAAAATTATACAATTAGATGTCAAAACAGCATTTCTTTATGGAGAACTTGAAGAGACCATATTCATGACACCACCAGAGGGCCTACACCATGAAGACGGTCTGGTATGTAAATTAAATAAATCTTTATATGGCCTTAAACAGGCTCCACGGTGCTGGAACAGTAAATTTGACTCTGTTCTTAAGAAGTTTGGCTTTGTCAACAGCAAAGCAGACCAATGTGTGTATGTAGGTGAAGTCAACAATAAGAAATGCTTTCTATGCCTATATGTAGACGATGGATTGTTATTTTCGTCAGATGAATGGGTTTTACAGGAGATAACCAAGGAACTGAAAACCATATTTGAAATTAAAATAACTAAACCTAGTAACTTTGTGGGAATGCAGATTGAACAATTTAGTAAAGGCATATTTATCCATCAGACTAAATATGTAGAACGAATGTTGGCCAAATTTAACATGTCTAATGCTAATTCTAATAGTATTCCAACGGATCCTCATATGAAGTTGCAAAGAGGAAATGCAGAAGCTGAGAAGGATTTACCCTACAGAGAAGCCGTGGGCTCTCTGATGCATCTAGCCATTGTGAGTCGACCAGATATCATGTTTGCTGTCAGTCTGGTGAGTCGTTTCCTTAATTGTTACAATCAGACCCATTGGAATGCAGTAAAACGGATTTTCAAGTACTTGAAAGATACAAAAGAGTATGGGTTGTGCTATACACAATCTCCACAAACATCAGACGTCACAGGCTACAGTGACGCAGACTATGCAAATGATATGGATACACGCCGTTCAGTCACTGGCTATGTATTCATCAAGAACGGGGCAGCTGTGACTTGGTCCAGCCAAAGACAACAAACAGTTGCTCTGTCCACTACAGAGGCTGAATTTATGGCAGCCTGTGCTGCTACCAAAGAGACAATGTGGATCAAACAGTTTTTAAGTGACATAAGTGAATTTAAACAGGACTCTATGTGTCTTAATTTAGATAACCAAAGTGCCATTAGTGTCATTAAAAATATTAATTTCCATAAGAGATGTAAGCATATTGAAATAAAATATCACTTTATTAAAGAAAAGTATCATCAAAAGATAATTGTATTAAAGTTTGTTAGTAGTGATTGTCAGATTGCAGATATACTAACAAAAGCATTGTCTAAAGATAAATTTCAACATTTAAGGTCAAAGCTTGGAATGATGATACATAAAACACTTCAGGACTTGATTTAAAGTTATAGTTTAAAATGTTATTGTATAAATTTACTTTTGTGTTAATGAATAATGTGTAGGTAATTCAGTTTTTTTTGTGTCAACTTATGAGTTACTACACTGTTTACTTTAAATAGTTATGTAATATTGTCATCAAGGCTTAAATTCAGGTAGGGTGTTGAACATAACGTTCTATATTTGAATTTCGCGCCTATTTGTGCATGTATTTGCTCTAATATATTGCTGTCTGTCTCTACTCTGTAACATCAAGCGACCGGTATATTACATTGTTAATTTTCCGTAATTACTAAATAAATAGTGATTAAAACCGTAGCTGCATCTTTTAATTCAATAATAACCAATGTAAACTATATTATATTTATAATATAAATATATATTTATTAATAAAGAATAAACTAATACTTACGTATTTAATTCTTTTGCACTGAATAAATATAGTAATAATTTCCCACTATTAGCACTGTCACTTTCACTTGCCATTTTCTTTTACTATATTTATTTACTATATTATTATTTTATATTACTATATTATATTATTAGTTTATGAAATTATATGATATGAAAACTAATTAGGGCAACGGCGAACGAAATGAAACAGGGAGAAAGAGAAAGGTAATATACACTACTCGCTTGTGTATGCGACTGTCGCGCATGCGCACGTCTCATTATTCCACGCATTCTTCCTTACGGTTTTACTATCATATATTTTTCAGTTCGGTCGCCGTAGCAAAACCTATCCCCTCCAAGCCTGCCGTAAGGAACTTCGTTCCAATAATTCCCAATTAAAATCAAATATCTGTTCAGTGAACCCTCTGGAATATTCCAGTAATATTAAGGCAAAGCGTTCATAATCTTTTCCAGATCGTTCAAAAAAAGATTACAGGAATCGGTATGGGGCCGTCAAGAACCCCAATTCACAGATTCAATTCTAAAACCCCTCCCCGCTAACCAAGCTCATTTATTTCCGATATCTCGATCTGAACGATTGCGACTCCTCACTTCGTCCCGATGATGCGGTAATGGCTTTCACTCTGATAGACACGGCGTAAGAGATCTTTATTGGCTCATAAAATACTCTTCACAAGACATCGTTTTAAATGTGTCTATCTATGTATAGATTTTTCGTAAACGGCCTTTTTATGATAGGATTATTTGATGATCAGGTTCTTGATAGGTAGTAAATACCTCTGTGAGGTTTAACTGAAGACTGAGACTACCTTCACTTGATAATAAATTGTAACGCTATCTACCTACATCCAGGAACTGGTGAGTTTGAGTTGTAAATGACAATCTTTTAGTACAATTCGACCTTCCTGTATAATACATGGCGTATCCAGTCCAGAAATCGTGAAAGCTACAGCGCCTGGTCACCCTTCCTGAAGGTAAATGGTGTCTGTACCATTCGGTTTAACTGTTTACGTGACAATAAAGCATGTTAGTATAGTCCCCCTCTGGCATCTCTTCTTATTCTCCACACATACGTCAGTAACGCCTTTGGTGTAACTGATTTGTGTAGACGAAAATGAACATTTACTTCACACTTATATCTTCACATTTACATCAGGTTTTGCTTATCAGCTCGGTTGTCAGATATACACATTGATTAATAAATAAATAAATCCCCGACTAAGTAAAACTTCTAAAAAACTAATCTGTTCATTGGGACCATTCCAATGAACTCAAACACGGTTCGTCTGCTGTACGATGGTGAGGAGTTGAGTATCATGTTGATTCCAGATGTTGCTGTAACATCAGGTCAGGGTTACCATATAATTGTATTATCATTGAAGTCACAGGATACAGAATTATGCATCTTAGTCGGAACACGACATGTCGTTTTCCAGCTGACTCAAGCAGGAGGTTGGTAGCTAGCCAGCCAGGTTCAAAATCCTACCAGCCTACATTACATTCAGGATTAAAGTGGATGTCAAAGAGTCGACCTCTGAAGAAAGTGACCAGGTACCGTAACCTCCATTGTTTAGCAAGGTGCGCAACGAGCAGGGAAGGTTCAGACTGAAAGATAGAAGGAGCCACTGACAAACAATAATAAGGCATAACATCTCATGTTTCTATAAATAGCTGTGAAAGGACGCACAACAGTCTATAAATTCCTGGAAGACGGTTGTTTGACGTTAATACAAGCTGTCGTACCTTATAAGGAAGGCAAAGTAAAGAGCTTCGAGAATCCTCCACGGACAGGCTCATTAGTCATTAGAAGGAATCGTGAGCTCACAAGAATTCCTGATACCAAGTACGACATATGAATACCGAGGTGATTTAATTTACTGTTAGATACTCGTACCTTACCCGTAGTAGTAATTCGAAATCATGAAGTATGCGTGGTTTGTGTGTTCGTTTTTCCACTAGTTGTCGATCCGTGTGGCGCATTGCTTACCATGCCGGATGGCTGTTCGAAGGGGTCAGGGTTCCATTCCCAGCGAGGCGGAAATTTGAATGACGAATTCAAATTTCCGATCTTGGCCTGTGTGTGAGTTCTTGTCGTAGGGCTGTGAGTGTGTAGCTTTAAAATAAGTAGAAAAAAATAAATTGTATACCCTAGCAAAGTAACAAAGACAACTAGCAAAAATATATGTATATTTATACGGCGTGAAAACAAACTTGTTGTACCGTTTATTCGCAACATTTAATAACTGAATTCCCTCACTCTGATAGACCGCCTACGTCACGTACCTACTTGTAGGTCATGTCACGGGGCTTAAATGTCACGCTCCAGAAATGTCACGGGAAAATTATTACGTTGTTAAATGGCTTCTAGGGTCTTTGTTTCATGTCCCTTTGAAGAATACAAGAAAATAATGAGAATAAAACTGTCACAAACGAGTATGTGAAATGTGTCGATTGAAATAGATACTACTATGGCTTGGTATAATCAGAAACGGTTTCCTTTGATACATTTACTTCAAAGTACAAAGGAATGTACACAATTAGCATAGCCATTACTACTGGAAAAAGATGTGAACTACAAATGGAACCTATAAAATATTGTTGACATTTTCGACGTGTTTCATTCAACACTTTTAACACGACTTCAAAAATGGAGGTTCTCAATTCGACTGTGTTTTTTTGTATGTGTGTTACCTCATAAATTTTTACTGGGTGTACCGATTTTGATGATTTTTATAAATTCTAAAGCTGGTGCTTGTCATGTGGTTTCATTTAAATTTGAGCGAGATCAGTCGAGAACTTTTTAAGTTGTCCGTTATAATGCATATTTAATTGGCTTCGGCTACGTTGATAATGTCTTCGATTTATTACTTGTCGAAGTAAAATGAACAATTTTTGAAGTCGGTTTTTTTGTTCTAAAATTTTATACATTAATCAGGGAAACGTATGCATTGTAGATAGCAATGAAATTTGCAGAATGCCAACGCAATGGAGTTTGAAGTCGTAGTAGACACTCATTGTGAGAGGAGGCAAGAGTCTATTGGCTGTGTGGTCGGTGTTCAAAATGGACGGCAGTGACTGGTGACGATAACCATCAGTCGTTTACCGACTGTTAACAAAATATACCGAAAAGATCTAACCAACATTACTCAGTTTTGTCGTTCACTTCGATGTTCATTCAGCATAGAAATACGCACTTCAATACCCTGTATTGTATCGAATACTAGTGAAAAATTCCGATACACATACTGAAAAATATTAGGAGAAAAATTTGCCGACGACTAACATTTTTGAAGCACAACCCATTTCTTTGAGTTGGCAGAGAGGGCAAATATTCTTATAACTTGTGCGATTTCCGTAAACATGTTGATTTTGCAATTCAAGAAGGTTGCTTTGCTAGGTATTGTAAGCTGAACACGTACGTAATACGATGGTATTGAGTTGATATTTGTTTGATTGATTAACACGTTGAATGCCGTACAGGTCGGATTTGCCCCATCTTGTCCTCGTTGCGCATGTAACGCAATATTCTATGTATCTGATACACCTTGATTTATTTTAATACTATTCGTACACGACTTAAACCAATGTTTTCATTTTAATAGTTTGTGTCTGGGTAGAAAAAACATAAATTAATGTGCATGAAAAGACAAATCACATTAAAATAGCTCTTGTTTATAATTTCACTTAATAAAAACCGTTAAACCCAAAAATAAACTTTTTATTTGTTACGAAAACATACTAAGAACTGGTAACAATTATGATTCTTTACAGTATATAAGTGTGTTGGCTTTAAAAATATGTTCTAAGAAACTCGTAATTTAAGTCCTGTATCACTATAGCGCTGAAAACACAGCCCATAGACGCCTAATAACGGGCGAATGTTCCTGTCAAAACATCTGGCTTATTGTTCCGAAACAAATGTCAAACTAATATAATAATATGGCTCGTCTGATTTTACGTCAGCCCTTTAGGCTATAAAAAACTATCGTGACGTTTCATTCTTTCCCGTTGCGTAAATTAATTTATTTCTTTCCAACGTTTCGTGTGGCCAATTACGACGTTGCAAATATTTGCCAGAATGTATTCAATACGGAAAATCAATCATTAGGCGTCTATGGGCTGTGTGGTCGGTGCTATAGCGACATGCACCTATTTAATATACATAAGTAAGGTCATTACAAACGAGTTACGGACCCAAACACACCTAACTGACCTACAAGTCGACCCGAACCCCTATAATGTCGGTTGAAAGTCACACCCGCGACCCATTCTACTCCATTTAATGATTAGACAATTCTGACATGGAAACTGTAGTACAGGAGGTTGCTTTAAATGTGGACTATTTCTACTGTTTTGGAGTAGTTAGGGCTGAATGTTATTGTATTAAAAAACAATATTTCTCAATTGCATAAACATATTTACTTATTAAGAAAAAACAATTTAACACACAATATGTATTCACCCAAAGAGAGCACGCGAAAAAATTTACATTGTATTATCATAAGCCTCCTTTTATAATAAACCGTAAAATGTGATATAGTTCTTTCTGTTTTACCATTGGAAAATCGGATAAAAAGCAGCCTTTCTGGCCCGTTATATGTGTCGAAGATAATTTAATAGTCACAATAATTGTTGTTTTGAATAAAATCACAAAATAGAAGAAGGTTCATTCAACATCTTTTTCATTGAAACATCAAATTTTGCAGTTAATATGAATAGGTAATAAAAAAATATCAATTGCTGTCCATGTACAGCTTTGAAATGAAATAGAGAGAAATATTATATTATATGTATACAGGTATGGTTCGTATATTATATTGCCTATCAATTTATTTTTGAATTAAAGAAGAAACACAACCCGACTCTCGTACTAGTGCGCATATCAGTGAATTTCATTCGGAGGCGGAAACGTTTGAGGGAAATAATATATTACTGTCGATTAATTGTTACCGAAACCAGCCAGATTGAATGTTTCTATTCCACAATTACAAATGGTTGAAGTATGCAAGCTAACACTGTAATAAATGTATCTAAATTAAAAAAAGTAATTCAATTATTGACACACATTTATCAATTCGACACTGTATTCGGCATAACTTTGCGCTCGTATTATTCATATTTTACTATAGGTACTATAATATATGTACGTGGTATGTACCTATATATGTGCTTACACCCCTACTAATATTATAAATGCGAAAGTAACTGTCTGTCTGTTACGCTTTCACGCAAAAACTACCGAATGGATTTTGATGAAACTTTACAATAATATAGCTTAGACATCGGAATAAAACATAGGATATAATTTATAAAGATATAGTGATAATTATCCAAAATATATAACTAAATCTTTGCAAACCGAAGGAAAGTTTCCCGAAGCGAAGTGAGGGCGGGTCGTTAGTAATATATATACTAAATATTTATCACTAACAGTCCCTGCTCCAGACCTCATACTGACCGAACTGACCAATTATAACGGCCTCTGCTTCATGGAGTTTTAAATCTTAGAGGAGAAAAAGAAACGGCGAAAGAAACTCCTCGGCACATCTTTTAAAAATAGTGCTTAATAACGAATTACAATATATTTGCTAGGTACTACCATTTTATGCGTAAATACTAACTTGAGCGGAACCGGTTGCGGATGTATATACACAACAAACACTGGACAGACACAAACTGCAATAAATGACTTGTCTTACAAAATCCACCACGACTTCAATTTCCAGTTTGCATGGATATAAAATGAAGGCAGGATAATAACTTTTAAAGTCGTAATTTTGGTTCGCTATCCAAGTATGATTTACGGTATTTGGATATTACAAAATCCTTTAAATTTATTTGGAACGCGTCAAGGCATAGGCGAAGTGTTTGCGGGACTTTTAATATACCACATTAATGGCAATAAATTAAATTTATTAAATGACTTTAGAATAACGCAATAGATTGAGAGCTACTGGCAATTTTTGGGTAGGTATTTGAGGCAAGCTGAAAACTTGTCTCATAGCTCTCCTACTAAACCCCAACTCGGAGCTGCAGACCTGGCTGCTGAGTAGCGGGGCGATATGGACCCCTACAATTTTAAAAATGTAATTTTTTTATTCCAAAAAATATGTTTGAGGCAATATGCAAATTTTATAATGTTGTAGTTTAATGTTTAAAGAATAGAAAAAAAATAAGCCAGACGATTTAGTCGGGGCTTTGACATTGCCAGGCGCGTGCAAAAATTAAAAAAAAAAAGTTTAAAAAAAGTGTTTGAGGCAACTTGAAATTTTAATAGGGTGTAATTTATAGCTAAAAAATAAGATTCTCAAAAAGACAGATCATTTCGGTGGGGCTTTCTACCCGCCAGGTGATCTAACAAATTAGGGTAAAAAACGGTTTATCTCGATTTCAGGCAAAACTACAAGTCCGATGGAAAAAAGTTTAATGACAAAGTTGTAGGTAATAAAAAGATCTATAATCTTTGTCTTGACACTTTTTTCACATAACCTCAAAATGTATGTGAAAAATTAAAAAAACCAAATTTTTGATTTTTTATTTTTATCTCTTCCAAAAATAATTTTTTTTCACTAAATTTGGTGAAACCTACTTTTTTTTGTCTCAAACACACTGTAATTTTTTTGATTTAAAATATTTATTTTTGCACCTTATATTGACTTAATATCGAAAAAGCACCCTAATTTTTAATCTAAGTCTTCAATTCAATCAAAATTTCTTTTTTTTAAGTCGGTGAACTTTTTATCGTTGACATTTCGACTTTCTGATGGTGTAAAAAATATACATTACTATGGTAAATTTTCTCAGAAATGTGCAAAATGTGCCTGATTTAGTCGCAGTAAAGGCGCATTTTCTGAGAAAATTTACCATAGTAATACTCGAATATATGTCGGAGATGGTAAATCGATGGTACGAATTAATCTGTGATACGCGTTAATCGATGGTATTGTTTATCAATGGATCGGGACTCCCGATCCATTGATCAACAAATGTGCAAAATGCAAGAAATGTGCAAAATGTGCCTGATTTAGTCGCAGTAAAGGCGCATTTTCTGAGAAAATTTACCATAGTAATACTCGAATATATGTCGGAGATGGTACATCGATGGTACGAATTAATCTGTGATACGCGTTAATCGATGGTATTGTTTATCAATGGATTGGGACTCCCGATCCATTGATCAACGCGTGATCTGTCAAAATGCAGTTCATTAAGATGTCGTTCCACATAAAAGGAATTCTCGGGAGAAGTTATAAAGGTAATCTTAAAGGTAGCATTCGGTTCTTAGCGACCACGACCCGCGACCGCGCGGCTCCACGCGTCTCATCCACTGAATAGGCAGTGCCGTGTTACTGATGTGCCATTTCTTCTTGGTCTGATGTCTTTATGTATTAATCTGTTTACAAAATCAAACTGTTTATGACTTACCTACAATATTTTCTGAACTTTTCTTTATTTATAATTAAAATGTCGTTTTATGAGTATTTGAAAGCAACCCTCAACTTCTGGTGATGTGAAAATTGAGTCAATCTTCTTCCTTTTTTTCGGAGGCATAGATAATAACATAATAAGAATATCATCATCTTCATCCACCAATAGCTGATGGATAACTTTTACTTTGCTGCGGATAAATTGTCCGACATATCGTACTGCAACAGAACGACAACGAACACGACGACAACGAAATCTAGGGGTCGCCCCGCGACAGACGACCATGGTCGCGTAGTTGAATGGAGATGGACGCAGTCGCGCGTCGCGGTCGCTAAGAACCGAAGAACCGGCGAGTAATCGCTGAAAGTGAATAAAGTTCTAATAAAACATGCTATCACATAACTCGCGGATAGAGCGAGTGGTTCGATCGATAAATCAATATTGCGTATCGCTGAGTAAATTAAACAGGTCGGAATCGGAGATCCGCGTAAATCCAACCAAATAAACAAAGTAAAAGAGCGTTAAAACGGAGCCAGACAGTGATCAGTGAATAAATGAGATGTTTATGTGTTGGTCCGGACTCTTGTATTTTATTTGAAATCCTAATCTGAAGTCCTGGTATGAAACAATCCCACAATGGATGTTTGATGAAGAATACCTACTTGCATGAAAATACATGCTACACAGAGTAAAATCGAGTGAAAACCCATACAAACACCCTGCCTACCTGATGCCGACATAATATATTTTTTTAACACCATCGGAAAGTTGATTTCAACGAACAAAAAGCCCACCGACTTAGAAAAAAAGAAATTTTGATTGAATTGAAGACAGATTGAAAATTAGGGTGCTTTTTCGATATTAAGTCAATATAAGGTGCAAAAATAAATATTTGAAATCAAAAAAATTACAGTGTATTTGAGACAAAAAAAGGTAGGTTTTCACCAAATTTAGTGAAAAAAAAATTATTTTTGGAAGAGATAAAAATAAAAAATCAAAAATTTGGTTTTTTAAATTTTTCACATACATTTTGAGGTTATGTGAAAAAAGTGTCAAGACAAAGATTATAGATCTTTTTATTACCTACAACTTTGTCATTAAACTTTTTTCCATCGGACTTGTAGTTTTGCCTGAAATCGAGATAAACCGTTTTTTACCTTAATTTGTTAGATCACCTGGCGGGTAGAAAGCCCCACCGAAATGATCTGTCTTTTTGAGAATCTTATTTTTTAGCTATAAATTACACCCTATTAAAATTTCAAGTTGCCTCAAACACTTTCTTTAAACTTTTTTTTTTTAATTTTTGCACGCGCCTGGCAATGTCAAAGCCCCGACTAAATCGTCTGGCTTATTTTTTTTTCTATTCTTTAAACATTAAACTACAACATTATAAAAATTGCATATAGCCTCAAAAATTTTTTTTGGAATAAAAAAATAATATTTTTAAAATTATAGGGGTCCATATTGCCCCGCTACTCAGCAGCCAGGTCTGCAGCTCCGAGTTGGGGTTTAGTAGGAGAGCTATCAGACAAGTTTTCAGCTTGCCTCAAATACCTACCCAAAAATTGCCAGTAGCTCTTGGACCACAATCATTGCAGTATAAATCCAAATCCCATTTCAATATGAATATATCGAGGAAAGAAAACGAAAACGTCGTAACCGCGTCGTTTGCGTTTTGTGGTCATTAAAAATGAAACGGAAAGTAGTTTCTTAAAATCAATAACGATTGTGTCGTAGAGAGCTATACTCGACACTATTACACTATAGCTCGACACACTTCCACACACTCACCCTCACCCATCCATACCATTCGACGCAAAAAATAATGATTCTGATGTAGCATTATATTTTAAAAGGCATTTTGGCCAAATGAGTCAGTTACGACGTTTCCGTTTTCTTTCATCGATATTACATTATCTACGAGTAGTTAACAAAATAGTGCTCGCAGCTCCGGCCGCGGAAACATTGGACTTTCTGCTCATAAAGACTTGTACCTTCCATTTCACCCTTTTGGTGGATGAATTTACTATTTATGAAATTTATAAACAACATTTAATAAAAAATAAATAATAATAATAATAAATAAATAATTTAATAAACAGTCAGCGCTCGTGACTTGCACCGAGTTCAGGATATGCCAAGAATCATTTGGTGTGTAAAATTGGAATCAAACCCAACACTGATTAAGGCATCGGGTATTACGAGATATCACACCTTTTTGTTGAACTGACCAAAGCACGGTAACTGAGATATTTGTGACACGCTTACTACAAGAATGAAAAACAATATAATTATTTGAACAATATTATTAGCTATATAATTATTATACTTTATTTTTTGGTCTGTTATGTTATATTTTTTTTACCTAAGTTACCGCTTGACTACGAAGTTATCAGAAAAAAATATTTTTCTATATGATTTTAAACTTAACTCATCGTATTTTATACGCCAATATTTCAACCCAGTTAAATGGATAATGGTCCCGGCGGGATTAAATGATGAATGATCCATATAATGGGGTGAGTCCGACGACCCCGCAGCTTAGTGGGTAGTGGCAATGCCTGCACAACGAGGGGTTAGATACATACATAATATATGTAGGTATTTATATAGACAGATAAATGTTCTAAGGTCATGGGTGTTACTCATGTGTTATTTGTGTTGTACATGCCACATGCGATACAGGCAATCCCAGCGCCGGGGTATCAATGTATTAGCGTTTATTTATTTACTAGAGCCTTTTCTCGCGGCTTCGCCGGTGTGTAATTTGGTCTGTCATAATAAAAAGTATCCTATGTTACTTCTAATACCGCCAAAAATATGTGTACAAAGTTTCATGATGATCGGTTAAGAAGTTTTCGCGTGAAAGTGTCACAGACAACCGTACATTCACATTTATATTTTTTGTATGGATTATTTCGTGAATTCGTCATACGCCGCATCCGTGTGTATCGCGGCAAGTGAAAATGAAATCATGTTTTCATACCTACGTACAGTCCTGAACTAATATTTGGGTTCCTCGTGACGAAGGTTTTTCGTGTAGTGCCCTATTTACATGTTAACAAGAGTCGGGCAAGGGTAGTGGTATTTTACAGCTAAACTTTAGGGTTTTGAAACTGGTACGGATGGATGGATGGAAATATATAGAATTGTATTTTTGGTTTTAAAAATGTGTGCTGAGCAGTTTCCTTCGCCGTTTCTTCTCTTCCAATAGAAAACACTTTTGCGAAACGACGATAGAATCAAAAAAAGATGACGTGCATAAATGTATCAGTGATACCTATATACATGAATAAATGATTATGATTTTGAATTTGTCTTTCTATAATTGAGTCAAATTACAACGCTACACTCATAGCCCACAATAAGATTTTATGTATCGTGGATGCAATTAAGAAGAGAGAGAGAGAGAGAGAAGAAGTCAGATGTTGTTAAGCCACCGCAAAGCCTCCGACATGGCTTAACGGTAACAACTGAGACTGCCGTTTTCTCGTGCCCTTCGAAGCACGGAAACTCTCAAATTTTTAGCCACTAACAGTCACCCATCCAACTCCAACCGCGCCCGCTGTTGCTTGACTCTATCGATTAATTCGGAAGCCCCGAAACCTAGTTGGTAGAGCCCTGCCTGCCTGAAGCGACGGGTCTCAGATTCGAATCCCGGTCAGGGCCGACATTTGGCAGATAAATGTTTGTTCTCGGGTCATGGGTGTCATTGACATGTTCTTTGTGTTGTCCATGGCACAGGGATGCAACACAGGGAATCCTATTGCGGGGGTGAGTGGGTTAGCGTAAAAAAAATGCCGCCGGGCAATGATTGCTACTATGTCTGTAGGTATAACCTGCAATATTAGCAGACCCGAGAAAGTATCAACGTGAATCTTTTAACAAGATTAAGCTTATTATTGTTGACTTGTGTAGACAAAGCTTTATTGTGTTAGTTGTAACGCGTGGGAACAATGTAAGCCCCAATATTTACGCGCGGGTTATCTAGTTCACTGTAATTAGCACAGTGTATAGGTTAAAGGAAAACGTTTATAGCACAGAGTAGGAAATTATAGAGGACCATCGTATATTATCATAAACATAATACTGGCAAACCATTATAATTATAACATATATTATAATTTAGTCCGAACTGCGCGACAAAAAGGGTCGCCCTGAAAACCAGCGGCCGTGCTTCTCTGCGACGTGTACAAGATATGTGAAGTATTGGGAACTACATCTAAATTAAACTTTGGTTAAATTGTTTCGTTTGATGCGGTTATTTGTAAACGTAAGGTTTAAGTCACGGCAAACGAAGCGTGGGCGTGGGCGGGTTTACTAGTATAAAATAAGTAAGAAAAATACTTATGTATACGTCTATGCTATGTTATGAGAAAAAGTAAAACCAAAAGAATTCTATACAAATTGAATACACTTTATTTAATTTTACACCATCCATTGCTGCATTGATTGCTAGTAATACTTGATAATCACGTAAACTAGGAGCATTGTACAGCAAATGCTACGAGAATACAACCTATGTTATAAACAGGTAACATTTCGCTTTCGTATTGCCGTGGTTATCACCAGGACCAATGCAGGCAGTCTGGTCGTTCACCCCGTGTACTGTTAGTAATCTTTGAGAGTACTGGGGTCAGCGGCATCAAGATTGACAAGAAAAACCCTGTTGGACTTGATTGCACGACAAAAGTATAGATCATGTCCCTCGATACTGTCACAACTGTATTTTACATGTCACAAACAAGCACGAGTTTGTTTAGTGATATGGCTTGGTGTCAGGATTGGTTTCAATCCATGTCGTACTACAGGGTACCTACGGTTCTCTCCTTACAACTGAGGTCTGAGGAGACTTAGAATCGTTTAGACTTAATGATTACTTAAAAAATATTTTTATTTACCTTATCTATGGCTAAACAAACCGGTAAATATTCCAGTAAGATAATACCAGAAAAAGGATAGAAATAAATTAAAAACATAAAAAAGTTCAAATTAATCTGCCACGCAGCTAACGGTAGCTTTAAGATAACAGCTGTCGGAGCGCTAACGACGGGCGAGTAACATTACTCGCTCCTTGGTTCAGTGTTGGTGGATTCTGACTCACCATCATCATCACAACCCATAACTGTCCCACTGCTGGGTACGGGTCTCCTCTCACAGTGAGGGGTATAGGCCACAGTCCACCACGCTGGCCAAGTGCGGATTGGTGGACTTCACACACCTTTGAGAACCAACGTTCTCAAAGGTGTGTGAAGTGAAGTGTGTTAAACGTTTTTGAGTCCAACGTTCAACCACACGGCTATCAGTGCTCAACTCACCATATGACAGCTTAATAAATATGCTTTCAGAATAACTAATAGTTATGCTGAAGTAATAATAGTTATGAGAACAGTATAATAACTTATAATTATAAGTATAATAACTTATAATTTTTATTCTTATGATAGTCATAGACTTTTTTATTATTATTATGTCAGTAAGATCAAAAAATATTATTTATATTTCAAGAGTATGTAATGCTTATCTAAATATAATTTTAAAAAAAAAACACGATTCATCAAAAATAATGCCGAGCAAAGCTCGGTCATTTATTATCAATTTATTGTAGTCAAGATTATTAACTTATAACAGATAAAATCAATCCATTTATTTGAATCTTGCAAGTAATACTAAAGACATTATGGTATTCAAAATTCAATATCGGGAACGTGTCTAAAACTGTTAGCAACTTCAAAACTTAAAATATTCCTTGTTTTTAAAGGTATACGCTAATAAACCGTAATTTTGTAATTAAACTTCTATCGCTTATAGATTTTATCGCTTTATCGCCGTTAGTCTTAAAATAGCAACGCGGAGGCGAAGAAATTTTGTCTAGATTTCAATTTTAAAGGCAGCGAATTTTCTTCCGGAAATTTTTCTCGTACTAAATGGTGCTATTTGAATAAAACTATTTTCATGGGTATTCGAGTTTTTATTCAATTTATTTAACTTGACTTTATGTGTGTAATAGCTTTTTGTAGAAACATTATTTTTGCGGGTAGTTTTAGATTTTATGCGTGGAGTAATGTCTTATTAAATTTTAAATTCAAACAGTTTTACTAATTGATAAATTTTATCAAATAAATGACAAAGGTTGCGAACTAGCCATTAGCCGCTTATTAATAATAAAACTAATTCTGCTGTAGTGTTATTAAATGCTGTCAAATAAACATACAATTATTATTTTAAACGTCGAGCATCTATTTAGCGGCTTTTTCGGATTAGACCTTTATTACATCACCACTACCTTCTCAAATACATGCATAAGTATGCGTAAAAAATTTGGCTTAAGTGCGAGTAATCTATGTAATGTTATACAATGTTTTAATTAAAAGTTGTTTATGTAAGTAATAAATAAATAAATTACTTTAAGCGTTGTAGCTTGATGATGGCTTAGTCTTAGGTTGTCTGCTCGTTAATTAAGTACTATTGAAAATTTGAATAATACAACAACAAGCGGACACGTAACATAGTTACTAAAATTTAATGTCAATCTACTTTAAAAAGCAAATATTTGCCAATAAAACTGGGGCCATTAGTGAAGTGTAAAAACTAATTTGGGTCCATGCAACCATGAAATTGCATTCGCTAGTAATAGGTGTGCTGTCCGAGTATACATCCGGAATATATTATGACTTGTAACCGATTTGGGCTGTCGAGCGGAGCATGCACTGACGTTCCGGGTGAAAGGATGCATACCTACATAGCGAAATATAGCAACATACTTATAATAATTATGATGGCTTTCAAGCCTGTAGCCTGTTAAGCATGAGTTCCCAGGATTAATACCTGGACCAGGCTTTTATGTGCAAGATTCCTCATACCCACTAAAAAACTACCCAACTAACGTTCTAACACCGTCCAACGGTACTTACCATCCTAGTCCCGATTTGGGTCTTGCTCTGGACGTCGGTCACACTTCTCACAGGTGGCAGCGCAAGGGTGGTATTGCATGCTCGTTTGCTACCATAATTCGATAAAAACACGACCAAAAAATCGGTTACGTAGATATACTTCTTTAATAAATCTTTCTTAATAATGCTAATATTTTTTTAAAATAATGCATAAAAAATACATTTAATCGATAAATATATTTACACACTAATGTTAGTTACTCAATGCACACTAACATGCCTTTGACACGACGTTTCAAATGTGTTTATAGAGTCCATGTAAAGTAATCGTTTGACATAATGAATTATGGTCGAATTTCGAACGCAGAGCGGGTAACTAGTGTACATTATCATCGCCGGTATAATTATAATCAGCTAAGTCAACAGGATATAGTCAAGGATCAAGTGATATTTGGATAATCAATCATCATCATCGCATCATCATCATCTGTCCCACTGCTCGACTCGGATCTCCTCTCACTTTGTGAGGTCTACACGCCATAATCCACCACGCGGGCCAAGTGCGAATTGGCAGACTTCACAACACTGGATAAAAATGAAAATAAATAATAAAGCGAAAAAAATACCACAGCTAACAAAAACGTTACATGTGAAGGTATTTGACACTCACACACATAATTACTTGCCGATTGTGTACGATCAAACAGAAAAATGAGAATCAGCCGAGGCATTTTTCATTATTAAGCGTCAACAAAATAAATAAGGGCTCCTTCTATTTATTACGGTAAATTAGGGGGAAAAATAAAGGTCTCTGGGCGTCTCGTTAGAGGTTGTTTTGGCTCTCGCCTTGTACAAGGTATAAATTTCCATTTTATTTCGCCAACAGCGCGTCTTGGACTGGAGCCGCTTATTAATAGAAAATTTATACGGCAAATTAACTTCTTGGTAGAAATAAATACAGATCTCTTGCGATGTGCTCTGAGAGAGCGAGACGGGCGGTGGAAAGGACCTTTCAGTTCATTAGTACTAATGTGGAAAAGAGGTATCGAGCTACCAGGTCTGGGCTCTTTTGGGTCTTCAGAGAATGAGCATTGCACAGGAGAGTCACCGGTGCAATGATATTAGACGTCGAACATAACCAGGTCCAATGAAGAGGCCGTTTGTGCCGAATAGCTGCCAAGGTTAATGGATTAGAATTTCACATTGATTTTATCTGAATAAAGCTAAGGCTTTTGATGGTTTTGGCAAGGACCAATTTAGAATGGAACTTATTAAATATCGTTAAAACCTCTGCACACCTGAGAGTTCCCCACATTGTTCTCAGAGGTATCAAAAGTACACCTGCGTGGTGGACGATGGCCTCTAGCTCTCGCATTGTTAGAGGCGACTGATCCCAGGAGTGGGACAGTTATGGATTGCGCTGATGATGATGATGCTGTAAACCCTACAAAAACAACTTTACAAATTAACGTCCAAATGCAAGGGCTTGTCAGTGTAATGAAGGGATATGACCGTACATTTGTAACTAACAAGCACCTTGGGGAGGACTCGACAAAATTTACTATAAAATTTGTTCCGCGCAGGATTTCAGTAAATGTTATAAATTACTCACCTGCTCGTTGAAATAACTTTTACTTATGCTAAAAGCTTGTATAATTCCATTTACATCGCATAAATTAGGTGCAAAAAGCAGTAGTTTGACAAACAAAGTTTTAAATTTTCACTCAGGTGACGTGGATTTCAACTTCGGCATGTCCCGAAACTTTTTGTTGAAGTTAAATCAACTTGAATCTGTTGCTGTTTCTGTAGCGAAGTTAACTGAACGTAAAGCTTACAATATAACGAATGTTATTGTGTATTTTTCGGTTTGTTTACGTGGCAGAATTTTGAACAGTTCGCAGTAGCTCTGTAGCCAATAGGATTGAATTGGACATCAGCGATTATGATAGCAATGTGGTTTCGCCGTACAATGACCTTAATAATGTAATAATTGGTTTTGTGGTTGATCATTAATGATGATCATTATTCTCTGAGCCCATAACTGCCAGGTCGTGTGGTTACACGACTCGATTTCGAAGAATTCTACTTTTTACGCTTGTATTTAGTAATAAAATTGAGACGGAGTTGTTTTTCAACTTGGCATATACCTGGTAGATATACCGTTCATAGAGGGATGACCTTTCTTCCGAAATTAATTGCTAAATTAACCGATTTTGAAGACTTAATCAAAACCAATAAACGAGACAGTAATTATTTCTTACCCTAAACTCGGATAAGAAAGCGGTCCACTGGAAAACACGATACTATCATAAACTCCCACAAAAAGTATTGAATCTATGAGTCTTCTACTTTCCTATTCTGTTCTCGGAATGGTGCGACCTGTTGTCGCTGTAGAATTGTACAGTTGTAGCAGAACCTGCTTCTATTTATTCACATCAAATATGACTATTTCAGGCCAACTATTGTGTTATTTTATCCACATCCAGTGATACTAAGTCAGTTGTCACCATTCTCTGCATACATTGTAATACTCAATAGTTTCTAATTAAACGCAACAGGCACTAATGGCATTTGTCGTATCGGCTCTTACGAGTAGTCTCTTTCATTGTTTCCGTTTCAGGGCTGACCATGTTCAAAACCAGAATGGTTTTTTGGTACTTCCGTATTAATAAAAACATTTCCACGTTCCTAATCAAGGTGCGCAATTCTTCTAACTTTTATATTACAAAGGCAAATTGTTTTTCCCACAAAACCCGAGAAAGGGTGACGCGGGGAGTGTCGGATACGTTAAATCTTAATTTTAATTTGGCAACTTTCTGAACGTCCAATGCCGGTCCTTTCTGATGCAAATAGTCTTAACTTTCGGCGTTTTCATTATGGAACACGAATTAATGCTGAAATGTTCTGGCATCCGAGGATTCGTGGTTTACGCTTGATTAGAATCGGGGAAGATTATTTTAAATGATTTTCTGCTTCAGAAATTAAGACATCCTGAATTTTATCTTTAGGTGTAACAGAGAAACGCAATTTATTGATGTAACAATGTACAAAGTTAACCATGAAATAAAATTTTTAATACGCACGTACTTTTCATGATTTCTCAATTTCAAACCATAAAATAGAACAAAAAAATACATGCGTGTATGTGTACCAGTGCTACCTATGTGAATAAATGATTTTAAATTTGAATTTGAAAGAAAAGCGTCATGTTAATGCCAGCCAAGCCATTTATAATATATCTTCGTCAGAAATGCACAGGGGACTGACCTTCCGACAAAGAGGCTTTTGCGAATGCTTCTCCCGTTTTTCTCATCATCATCATAACCAGAGGAGGAAGTGTAAAGCTCAAAAATATATGAAAAAAGGCCAAGGACAGAATTTGACGTACAAATAGACCAATGAGTTAAATTTTACCTGGTGTTCTATAAAAAATTATAATATTTTATTATAAGTATTTAAAAACTATACCACCACCACAAATAATTAAGTTTTCTGCATACCTGCCACACGAAGCATTTTTCCTAGTTTAATGAAGGAGGGTTTAGTCGTGATTTTGTTAATTCGATTTAATCCAAATCGTTTATTGATTTAGCTATCACTAATGATTATTTAACTATATCAACTTCGCATGGCTAATCACCTAATCTGCCTACACTCGGGAAATATAAATGTCATCAGGATTTTGGCCTTTTCCACACGAAGCTACATCGGATGTATCTGCGATAAAATTGCTGGCATTTAGCGAAATCTCGCCCCGACGCGACGTAAGTTATTTTATTTTACGACACGATGTTTTATCTATCGTCTTTTATGTTCCGCATTAATGACGTGTTATTTTAGCTTGACCTCCACAAGCTAAAATAACGCGTTCTGGGCTCTAAACCATAGAGGTCCCGAGTTTGAAACCATATAACTTACTAGCAGTGCCGGCGATTTCGACCGCGTGGAACTTAACTTTTCTAAAATAAAATTAGCCTAAGTTACTCCATAATACATCAGCTATCTGCTAGTGAAAGTCCCGTCAAAATCGGTCCAGCTGTTCCAGAGATTATCACAAACAAACAGACAGACAGAAATTGTAAAAAATATTATTTTGGTATATGTACCGTGTATAAATCCATGTATATAACGTGTTTAAAACGTGGTTATTTTAATATTACAAACAGACACTCCAATTTTATTTATTTGTAAAGATATCTTATTAATCTCTATTAACTCTATTTTGATTGAATGTATAAGACGAGCCCTAGACGAAAACATATCCAATGCTTTCTATTTTTATTATTTTCTTTACATTCAGCCACAATTAGCAAACAATTACAAGTATAACAATAACTTCATAAAATAAAATATTACAAAATAGCCCATGTTTTATGTATAATAAAAAGGTATAAATCCATAATAGGTTTTAAACTTAAATCTTCGCGGACACTAAACACTTAATGTAAACGGGTACTCACGATTTTGATTTGTTTTATCGTTATTTCGACACAGTCGCATGGATCATGGTCACGGCGAGACTGCCGCGATGTCGAACTTGCAACTGGGGCGAAATATCGGTAAAAAATCAAAATCGTGAGTACCCCATTACATGTAGAAAGTAAAAATCCAATTTTTTATTTTATTAGATAAAAAACACGAGTTTTAGCACGTAATGTGTCTAGTTCCTTACAAACAAAAATAAACCTTTATTTCGGCTTAGGCCGTTAAAACATTTATAGGACTGATATTGAACAGATATGTTTTTTACTATAGAATTTTTGGGTCGAACTCATTATTTGAAACAAACGGCCTCTAACGTATTTATTGTTAAAATCTTTCTTCTTGACTCTTCATATTAGAAACCATTCGTTTGTAAACCTATCTATCGAATATCAACGTTAAGAGATCATTCTATAGCAGCAGCTGCTGCAACGGCATTGTTGCGTTTCAATAAACAAAGAAACATTTGTATCCACGAAACGAAACTATAGCTGCGAGAGTTAATCATATGCTAGTCGCTTCAATAAACCTATGCCTAAAAGTAAGTACTTACACGCACCCGCACCATACATATTGATTTCAGGCGCTATAGAAATTTCGAGTTTACGTAATATTTATCAATTACGTATATATATCAGTTACGTAATAGTTCTATAAACTGAAAAGAGATTAATTTATTGCACACACACGAGGGCCAAGCCGCCAGCAAAGTCTAGTATCATCTAAATCTGTTCAGCAGCTTCTACATGATGCTTAAACAGACAGACAGACATTGAAATTTCCAAATCATTATAGGTACATTGCACGATTGACATTGGATGGACATACATTGATACATCCCGGTCGGATATGACCCGGTTACAGTAACAGAATTTTATAAAAAATCTACATTTAAAGTAATTTTGCATTAAGCAACCGTTAAACTCGGTATGCACCATATTTCACAAAGGCGGATAAGTGGCACTTTGTAAAACATTTAACCGTACGTATTCCATTCGGCACAGATACGCGGATCGCATAAATAAATCGTGCACAGGAATGCGACACGTTAATAGTGAAATGGGAATAATGAATAGGGGATAAATATTATATGCCTTTGACATTGGAATTTAAATCAAATATTATTTAATGGAACAAAACATGCTTCTTGTATGGAGATCCCTTTTATTTTTAATTTTATTTATCTTTTGATATTTGTTTATTGTCAGATACCTATTATGGTTAGTATGGTGCCCAGCAATGAGACAGTTATGGATTGTTATGATGATGACCTATTATGGTTCCAAAGATACATTAATTGTGATTATGGATGGATGAACAGCGAGTTTAATAGGGTTTTTGGAGAAATGAAGGTTACCAAACTGGATGAGATGGCAGATCTTTATAACATGCAATACCTACATATATTTATTTAGTAAGATTCGTTTTACCCTGAGTGGAACTGGTTGCAGAGATGGTAATTTCCATGCATCTTTGTCATTTACATTCTCATCTACGCTTTGATAAAACTAGCCACGATGTAAACATACCTTTTACGATTCTTTTAGACCTACCTCCGCTTCTGAAACATAATGCCTTAGGTACCCAGAATTTTAAAAAAAGTTTACTCGCGATTCTTTGAATTCACATTATTTATTTTCTATTTATAAACTAAAAGAAAACTTTACATGTTACCTCAAACTTACAACAATTATACTATCAATAAAAATTGCTTTTATGCCGGAGATAAGCTTGAACAAAAGCACAGACAAAGAAAAAGTTTTTCTCAAATGTCTTTCATTTTCTAGTAAAAGTATTTAGCAACAAAATATGGCAAAGGGAATCGGCTTACAAATCTTTCAGAAGTACTCAGAGCGTGAAGATAGTACACAAAATGAACATCAAGCGATATGTCCATGCGCCAAACAGCGCCGTACGAACTAACGATAACACTCTCTAGTCGGTCCTACTACGGGATTATTGAAACAGAAAACACATTTTTCTTGCCTTTATAAATATTTCGAGGAGATACAGGAATACAATATTTTGACGCTGTAAATTTATAATCCTTCGCAAGCATCTACTACTGTATTCTACAGGCAATTATCATCATCACTGCAACCCCTAACAGTTCCACTGCTGGGCACGGGGCTCCTGTCACTGTGTAATGAGTAGCCATAGCCCGTCACGCTGGCCATATGCGGATTGGTAGAGACTTCACATACCTTTGAGAACATTACGTAGAACTCTCAGGTGTGCAGGTTTCCTCTAGATGTTTTCCTTCAAATTCAATTAAAAGATCACATAGGTATTTTATTAATGCGCTTTTGCAAGTTTTTCTATTATTTTACCCCCTTGTCCAAACGGTGCTTTAAATTTTTAAAACCAAGTGATACATTAGTTTGTAATACGCATAAATACCTATAACTAAAAAGTCAGAGTTGCGTACCTATTTGTAAGCTGAAATGTCTTAACAGAATCTTCAAAACGTGAACTTCCAAAAAACTGCTTTTTTGTATTATGCCTTTATTACTAAGGGTGCGAAATGTACTCTCCGCGCCACCGCTGTTCAGCCGCGACCACGATCCATGCAACTGGTTCGAAATATCTGCGTACAAAATACACATCGTGAGTACCTGTATCATAATAAAATGGGTAGAAAACTTGTAATATTAAGAAAGAACGATGGTAAGGGTCGCCTCAAGTTTCATACTTGCGTACGTTTCCCGATAAGCAGACACTACTTGTTTCTTTTATATACCGACTGGACTCGCTAGTGCCGGGAAAGTTTGACGGTACTATCGCTCTTTTATCTCCTCATCAAAAACTGTTATTTATTATGAGTTTAGTGAGATTTTAAATAAGTATATTTCTGTTGTAATTTGCGAATTAATCATTTTACGGCGATACTTATTATAGATCTATAACAAAAATAAATATCTTATAAATGTCGTAATATCTTATAAATCGTATGGACTTAAAAATTTGGCATTCCAGGAAATAAACATCTTCCCGCGGGATAAAAGTTATAATTTAGTATCTTCATTATCGTCGACTTATGTTGCAAAAGTCAGCAGAGATTAATAACTAATTGATGTAATTGTGTTAATACATATAGGTATAAATAATGAATCAAAATCCTTGTAATATGAAAAACACACGAAGTCAGAAAATCAGGTCAGACTCATATTTCAACCGTCACAAATTAAAACTGAGCTCGAAATGAAATGCAAATCCTTGCCATGTGCTAGTGGATTAAATTGTATTGTAATGGATTTATTGATATATTTTTGATTGATATGTAAATAACGGCACGGGATTTTGAACGACGGAACTTTAGACAGTATAGTAAACATGGTGGAAAAAAGATTTTGTAGTTCGAATGTCATGACCTGTCAGACCAGTTGATCTGGTGGATCTAACAGGCGGTTTGGGGCATGTCATTATATTAAATTATCATCTGAACTGAAGTAATATGCAAAACTTAACGCCCGACATTTTTTCAAGATAATGTATTTGAAACTGTGTAGGTGTGTATGTTAAGTATGCAGCTTCAAGATTTGACCCGAATATATAGGTATATACATATGTATGTACCTACATACTTCCATACAAACATTGCAAGTCAAATAAAGGCTTGTAAATATAAAGCCACATTGAAGGCCATCTTGATACTTGGGTACCTCTGACTTTGGGTGCTACTGTTTTTGCGCTCTGAAGCAGCATCGTGGACTAATTTCTAGTACTCCTCAATACGTCAAATACCGTCGGAGTAACATCTAGTTAGGTCTGTTCAACTTTGATGAGTGATTCGTGTCCTGCAGTTAGATGCTCATTATTTAAAGGCTAAAGGAATCTAACTTGCGTAAACATAATGTACTTACTAATTTCTAATTTTGTTACAACATTTTTTCACTGATTATACGAGCACAAAATGACTGTGGCAGCGAATAATATAAGAGTTCGCATCCCCTTTCGGAACCTGGCTCGAACAGTTGACGCTCATATTTCAACAGACCGACAAATGAATATTGGACTCGCCAAATGAAATGCAGCGGTGCAAGGTGCCCGGGACACGGAATTAATCAATAAATTAATTAGTGATCGGACCTCGCTATCGTAAATTATTTTCTTTTCCACGAATCTTTTTACAGAATTACGTACGATTATGGCAAATATTGCATGAGAATTCATTTTAATTAGCACAAACCCAAGTGGATTTAATCGACTGACTAAATGTTAACATATTACTTAAATTCACTTTTATTTACGTTTAGTTCTCATATCAAGAATTTCTACGATTTAAAGAAAAAACAAGTAATAAAAACAAGTAAGTGTAAACTCGACAGAATATGAAAGTTATTGCTACGACTTCGACTAATAGAGAAGTGAGTAGGGTAATACAATACTGCAATAATGCGATTTGATGTTTTTAAGCCTTATGCCAAAGTGAATACTAATCTACAATGTTTAATTCTGATCAGAGTTTTATTTTACTTGTGTACAATTTCTAGAGGGTTTACGGGAATTTTCCCCATTATTTCTATTGAGATATAAGTACAAGTCACGGGAATAAGCGCGTCCGAAAGCGCTCAACGCTGATAGCTGCAAGTCCGTTTACACTTAGAATAGAGCTATCCGGGTATGCTTATAACTTTTCTGCTACACTAATTAAATGATGTCAAAGTGTATAATTATTTGCAGGTAATATATAATAGACACACATCCTCGCACTAGGATTCCCCGTGTCGCGGTTGGTGTTGCAAGTGGTGCGTGAGAAAGTCGACGAAATTCATCATCCATAACGGCGCAATGGTTCTCATGCCAGACCGCTTTTCAAAGGGCAGGTTCAGGAGTTTACATTTATGTTTTCGGTCTGGGTTTGTGTGATCTTGTCTTAATGTTAAATGCAAAAACCTTAATGTGCTTTTACCCAACCAAATGTAAAACAGATTCCAACTCAGATTGTTATGAATAAGGATATATTGGAACGAGTAAATACAACAACATTCTTCAGCCTGAATATAGACTCTCGAGTACAAAGGAGTCCTTATACTGAAGCCTTGTCAGGGAGTCTAGTTCCGCTGCTTACGCTGTTAAGAAAGTAAGAAAAATTCAATACTCTGACTTTAAAACTCGTATCAAAGGCATTCTTTTACGAAAGGTACATGCTGAATGACTATATTAAAGACATGCTTGAATATGAGCTTAAAAAGCAAAAAGGAATAAGTTGTATTTGTAACTGTGACCAGAAAAAACGACTCCTCAGGAGTCTCTTGCTGTTTCTTATCGCAAACAACTCACGGTATTTTGGACACTATAGTAATGTTAGTTATCGATGACAATCTAACGATGAGTTAGGGTCTGCGTTATCTGGCAAAAATATTATTGTTCTTAATTACATAATGTCTTAGTATCCACATCGAATGTTAATAAATCGTAAATTGATCAGTTAGAATTTAATTACGATAGTATGGAGTAGATCATGTCCCTGTTTTCCGTGGAATAGATAGTAAAGATGTTAGGATATAAAAAATATAATTAACACGACAAAAACTGCTGTTTATTTCATCAGAAACGTTCCTCGAATCCAATTTTTCTTGATTGAGAATATTCTGTACAGCGGAATAATTTATGCATCGATAAACAGCTTGGGCATTAATCGGTGCATTTAAATGATCTTATTACTTTCACTACGTTGCCTGATACTCTATTGGGTAAATAAACATTTTTCAGACTTATTTCAAAAAATCAGACTATAAACAAATACTTTTTCAGCGGTGTAAATCCTAAAAAAAGTTACGTAATAAAAAAGTTTTCCGTAGCTAAACGTACACACAATCTAAAACAGTTTATTTGTACCTAAGTAAATGTACTTGTTTTCACAAGCTTTAATTTAGTTTTTCCTAACTAGTTCTAGTTGAAACGCATAGTAGTGTGCATAGAGTATTTTATATTAGTGTGTATAAAGTTTTGCTTATTCATTTAACAAACTTTTAACGCATTATGCTATGTTATAAAAAATCGCTTTTTGCACTTCTTCATATAAACTTTAACCGTACCAACTGCCGTACTCCTCATTCAGAGTTAATTTCGTAAAAAGAGCGTACAAACTAGTTCCATTAATGTAATAGTATAATTTATTATCGATGAAAGAGAAGAGTCGAATAAAAATCCTGTACCAACGCATAGAACTAACACCTCACTTTCATCCATTCAAAATTCATTTACCCCAAACACTGCACCTGCCTAACGTTCAACCAATCCAATCGAACTTTTGTACATTCGCCAACAAAAGCCTTTAAAATAAACGACTCAATTATCAACTAAATACGTTTCTGGTAACATATTCAGTCTATCACATAAACATTAATCGTGCCATTGCATCGCGTACAGTCGAACGCACCTGGGTCTATTTACTGCCAATTAGTTATTGCGAACGGTATGCAAATTAACGATTTACGCGGAAATTATGTCTGAATGAGAATGAGTATTGGAGATTATATGATTATTTAAGTAGGTATATCTAGATTTTTTAGGTTGGTTGGATTGCCAACCGAAAAGGAACCGATGGTTTCGTATTAGCTCTCCAAGATTATGGTCGAAATACGTATAAAATATTTCCTGATTTATTTTAGAAAAAGGGTGGTATCTAGTTAGGCATGTATGTACCCTACCACCATGCAAGCACGGTCGTACAAAACCCAGCGACCTCCAATACAAAGAACCTGGGAGCAAGGAAGGTTTTTACTCCACGATAGATCCTTACATCCCAAAATTTGAACGTTGTTCAGTTGAATATACTAAAGGCATTGACAATTTTATTGTTACCACAAATAATCAGCATTATAGGTAAACATTATTATCATAATTGGCATTATGTTAGTATTATTGGTAAATACGCTGCAGTCCAGCAATTTCCACTGAAATTCGTCAGCTCATTTTCGAGTTTTTAATTACGTTATTAAAGCTTTGATTTTAATCCATTCATGGCCCCTTTAGGGCACAGAACTCTCCTTATAATTTTGGAGGCCTAGAGCACACTCCACCACGCCGCTCCAATGCGGATTTGTGGAGGGGTTAGTGGCCAACCCGTGTATCGGAATTTTTTTATGTCGCCCGAAGGTATCAGACGACGATCTATAGTAATTGCCCAAAATTGTAGTAATTTCCAGGCTAGGCAGGCTGGTACTTCCGAGAATTTAAAAATTTAAAATTTATCCAGACCTAAATTTTTTACTCCCTTGATTACTTAATTACAATAAGTAAACAAAGCAGAGAGTAACGAGGAGTATGAAAAACTATAGTCGCTTTAAAAGAAGCTTTAAAACACGGAAAACTTTAGGTCTGTTCTAAGAAGCATTTTGGAAGCATATTTTAATTTTATCAGCGTTTGCGATTCCTTTAATTGTTTATCATCACTTAGCATAAGATAAACAGGCTTACCCCTTTTACAGTTTCAAGAAGTGAAATTTTTAAAGAAGATAAGACTCAATTCATTAATTTAGTCAAGGACTGAAATAATTTGGTAGCCTTTTCGTTAAAAAACCAAGTGGCCGTACCCATAATTCACGCTGTAAATCTGCTGATTTACCAGGCGAAGGTAGCGAAGTGAAATTCATAATTACGGCCTAAAAAAGCGTTTCAAGTGCCGTCTTGAAATTTAATTTCTACTCTCACGTTGAGAGTTTTTGTTTGTTTGTAATGACAGAATATTTTCTGTCAATTCTATTAAACACCCTGCTGTTTGTGTTAAATGTCACTCAAATTCCGGCACGTTGTATTTAGAAAATAAGCAACTAGCAGCTTCATTTGTGTTAAGTGCACCACAAGGATTTCTGTCATCGATCTCAAGACTACAAGTAAAACACATAATTATAATCATAGTAATATAATATCTGGGGAAAAACTTCGTGAAGCACACCAGGTATATGAGATTTAAAGCACACCAGGAATTCTTAATTTAAAATATTTTGAAACGTAACTAGGGTTTGTATTGTTTTCTGTGAAAAATAATTAAAATGTTTTACACGCTCGTCTTTATGACTTCAAAGAAGTTTACGTTTGTGGAAGCGCTAATTGTAATACTACAAAATGACGTCAGCGGGTTAAATTAGAGGGCACGTGTGGCAGCATTGCAGAGAAGAATTATTACTACAAGTATGTAGAAAAACATTCTCAGTTTCCGCACTAGAAATAAAATTAATTATAACACTTTTGGTGTTAATGTTACTTTTTAGGATTTTTTTTATACCGTAGGTATAACTTTATCACTTCCTATATTGACTCATGTTGTCCAATGTTGTTCCACGATGGGACAATTGATACTATTTATCTTCCCAGTAGTCCCATGGGACAACTGAAAACATGGTGTAGAAACCCATAAAATATAAGTTCTAGATAATGTTTAGGCTTTACTTAGTGATTGCGCTTTCCCATCCAAGACTACATCACCACTTACCATCAGGTGGGATTGCAGTCAAGCATGGAAGGAGGTATGTAGAAAGAAATTACTGATTCTGAATATTCCATCGAAACAAGACCAGTAATTTGGCAGCTGTTTAGGCACTTCTATGGAGAATGGCGACCTTCATGATACTCTCCCTTCCATATGCTTGTTTCTCTGTTCAGATAAAAAAGATACGTTGCTCACTTGTATTCTCACTGCGCAATTTGAGCTACGTTCCGATACAATCACGTCTTCCTCTGACCTGGATTCCATACTTTTAGTTCACAGCTGTTTAATTCTCACGCGATTTGTGAAACGAACTTAAATTCAAAACAGGATTTCGTTGCACTGTAAAACACCATTTTGGTCAAAGAAATTCTTCGCATTGTAGGATTCAATGCTGTAATTACTTATTGTGATAACTTTAAAAAAGTATAATAAATATCAGAGAAGCTCTTACGTACGAGAAGAACCGAATGCTGTTTTTGTGCGTATTAGAAATTAGATGAGGTGATAAACGTTATAAAAAATGTAAAATTGTTATCACACTACCCTCTCATATTGGGCATAATCGAACTGCGCATTTCTTACAATGCCCTATATATATATGTTGTGGACCTGGGGATTACCAGGTCCACAACATATACAGATACTAGAAAGCCTCATTATCTGTATTTATTCTCACACGTTACGTTACCCTAGTTTCCAACTAATCCCACCTCTACCGTTGTGAACAAAGTAAAGAACTATCATTATCATGCGGCCGCAAGACCCTTGTCATGGCTTACTTAATATTTAGGGCCCGAACGGCGACTACATTTAAATCTTACTTGTACAGGGTGCGACAAAAATTACGTAAAGTTTGAGACGTCGGTTTTTAGGTTATCTGTATCAACCCATTGAACTTGGTTGCTTCGAGTGAATTTATTTACTGTGGGGTTTTATGTTATTCGCCGACAACCTACGGATAAGCCACCTGATGGTAAGCGGTCCTTCGCCCATTCAGTAAGTCCAGTGGCTCTTCCGATCTCCCGAAGAGGGACACGGCGTGTGGTGTAAATAACTGTCTCGGGTTCAGGAGATGAAGACTTCAAGAGTAAGTTGTCATCTGTGACCGAATTATAACGAGACTCTTACTAACAATTACTAACCGGACTATTACTAACAACAACTAACAGGACTAACATTCACTAACAGTCCCTGTCCCAGTCCTCATACATACCTACAAACTAACCAGCTAATGTTCTAACAATAAAAAAAATTCAAGTGCGAGGACAGGCCCTGGATGTTGCTCTCTGTGTACATTGTCCATGGAAGCCATCCTAGTGGAAGTATGAGTGTGTAGCGTTTACAAAAAAAAAAAGAAATTCTGACCATCCGAAAATTCTTACGTACTATTTACTAGCCAACATTTTGTTTTCCTGACCCAAACTACCTGTTGCGATAAGAACAGCGAAACTAAAGAACTAACATTACTTACCGTCCCCAAACCCTCGTCAGGGGCTAGTTAATATTTAAAGCCAGAACGCGACTCGTCGATGTAAATCTTACTTTCACCCGCACCCTTGTCCTGCTCGTGATTACACCACCTACGTCCACTTGGGGCAACAACCACGTTAACTGATTTTGTTTCCTCATCAATTATGCATGTGTACTAATGAAAGTAATGACGTGTTTCGTATTTATAGGGTCGCGGGCGGTTTGACCCGGTTCTTACTTAGTTCCAGGTGACCCCGTTGTCCAATTGGTGACCCTGCGTGCGGAATGAAAGGACCCACGTTCGTTTCCCGGCCATATCAAAAAAAGTTGGTTCTTTGGTCTTGAAGACTGGTACACATGATCTGTAATGTAAATTCTGGATAGACTACCAATCCATTTAATTCACACCATTTTTGCACTAATGCTAGACTTAGTACAGAAGCATAGAAATGTAAACGACAGTGTTTACTTATTTTAGACGCCGTTTTACTAATTAGTTATAACACTTAATATTTGGTGTTATAAAAGGACCATTTTTCCAAAACTCTTCCATGAAAATTAGTTGAACTTTTTTATAGTTACCTTAAATTAGTTGTTTTCACGTGTACTATATAGAAACATTAACATTTTATATAGAATCATCTTTAAAAATTGTTTATAAGAACGTTCAGATTATTATTTTGAGTTAGTATAGAAGTACTAGCTGGCTACCACCCTTTTTCTTGCATCAGTCGCCAAACGACTCATCGTATCCCGGCTGGCGGCTTGAGAAAGCATTTTCTTTCATTCGTATATCGAAATCCATGAACGATGGTGGTCTGCCATGGGGGCTCGTCAACTCTTTGGTCGGATTTACATACGAAACTCCGCCTTAAACCATTGCCCAAAAGTGAACTGCCCTCAATGATCCAGATATTAGAGGCTGTCATTAATCAGACACAAATCATACGATTACGTCGGTCGCTATACGACCTAATTTATCTAGGCTTGTGAAATCTCGTGAGAGTCACATTCGCACGACACGCCCCGCCCGCGGACATCAATCACGGTCAACGACAGGGCGAGAGGATACCGTGATTCTGGACACATTGCTACTTTGAACTGTCATCCAAGTTGAAAAGGCTTGGTCGACATTGGGCATAAAAACTAAAAAAAAACATTAATTTACAGAAATATATATACATTACACTCTGAAATAGACTAAATAATCTTACCTTATATCTGTCCGCGGGAGGGTACTGCTGGTGATCTGTAACTCAGGTTGTTTTTCAAAACTTACCTCAGGCACCAGGCTCTCACAAAGCAAGGTTCTTAGAAATAAAGAATATATCAATGTCTCCCTAATAGTCATAGAGACCCTATTGTGAGAGCGATTATATGAATATATTATTATATTGGTAGGTAATATTGGTAGGGCTTCGCGTAAGGGGTGAAGATAGAAGGGTTTCCTTTTATCGAAATTTCATGAAATATTATTGGAATCCTCTCTTTTTAATATGACCCTATTATTATATACTTTTTACCATCTTATCTGCCTTAGCCTACTCTGTCTAGTGAAACATATAGGATAATGGAATTTTTCCAGTCGCCCATGTAATTTCCAGAAGTAGGTAATTGCTTAAGCTGAATATAATCCATACCTACTTTACTGCAGTAAGTGTTTAAATTCGGAATTCCAAGAATTCAAAATCGTTCAATCATTTTGGTTATTTAGTAGTTATTTTGTTAATACACATATTTTTTTGCTTCTACCGTCGTTGGACGTGTGCTTCGGTCAATAACACTCAACTCAACAAGGTTCTTCATTCATCCCGGCCGTGTGTACTTCGAGCTCTCCGTATTGCGGTTTCACACGCGATGAATCTAGGCAAATGTCCGTCATTGTCCGTGGCTGGATTTGTAACTGCGGCTTCGGTTGTGTCACTCAAACTCAACAAAGTTAACCACGAATGATAATTCTGGTTTGAAACACGTTGCTTCGGTCAGGTTCCTAAGAAGTATGTTAAGGCCAGGGACGTTTGAATGGGTAGTACAGTCCTTAGAGCTCGCCTTTTATGTAAATAGCCGACGAATGAGCAGACGAGCGTCCTGATGGTAAGAAGTCATAGATGGACGTCAAAAAGACTAAATGCTTCACCGATAGATCTTCAGCCAAGGCAGAAGACGAATGATGGCGACGAATGACAGAAGATGAAAGAAAGAAAGGACATATAATTCCTGTACGATGACGCCACAGGATAATGTGTACAAGCCCTAAGGTATATAATTATCACGCTACGCCGAAAATTTTTGGACGGAGATTTGCTTAATGCGAAAATATTTGGAGATTATGCCACGGAGGACTTTAGGCGAAACGTTTTTCGCTTACAAAAGATCTTTCCTCTTATTAAATACAGTGAATTAGGCGTTGCGGACAGCGAAACTGATTTAAATTGAATTTTGCCGTGTTATCATTGGACTGGCGTGAAAAAAGTTTCTATTGAAAAATGTATTCTGAAAGAAATTCGGGCTTTTATTTCAGTTTAATAGAATTGTATGCTCTACCGTATTTAAGTAAGGCGCCTGAGTTAAATATCCTGTTAATTTAACTTGAATGTCATGTTTACGCTGAATTTGTAGACAGCCTTGTTTTCGTGTTTTATAGGTTCATCTTAGGATTGTATGCATTCATATGAAAGTACCAACCAAACAAGGCTGCCATGCACGTGTGAGTGTGACATAGAATAACACAAAATCCTATTTATTTTTATGTAGATAACGCTAAGAATGAATAAATGATGGTAGCACGGTCAAAATATTTGACGTTCATAAGTGTACTGATAAATACCTACATAAAATATAAGATTTAAGTTTGAGTAAGTGATCACCACTGCTCTTAGACATCAATAACAGCATAAACATTACCGACGCGTTGCCAACCAAGAAGGAGACCAGGATACGGAGGAGGAGGAGAATGATCTTTGACAATGCATCCGAAATATGTAAAAAACATGGTTCATTCTAAAAGGAAGGTTGGCTTGGAAAAGATTAAAGCTTGAAGAGAAAGAGAAGCACAAGATTGTAAAGAAGATTCATAATTTCATAATTATCCTATTTTCAAATTTTTTAAACGCTTCCGTATTTCTTGCCAAATGCCATTATTTGTAACCATTATTAAAAATATCCCGCGGAAACAACAGAAATTACGTATTCTAGGACGCACCTGTAGCATTTAATAAAAACGGGCCCTCCCAAAATGAAAGAGCTAAATTCACAAAACAGGTTTTATTCGGGAATTTTATTAAGTTTCACCCTTTCTCATTTCAATTCGGGAATAAAGTAAGCTAAGTAAGTAGCCCTAGTCTTTTTCCTGAATGGAATTTGTGGGAATACCTGTACGGAAATATCCGGGAAGAAATGCAGCATGAGTCATAGTTGTGGAAGCGATAGCGCACTGAGCAGTATTTACAAAATCTTGAAGTCAGCAACTAAATCCTGAAATTCCTATTTCCCAGCTAGCGATACAATAAATGGGACGTTACAGAGACGCTTAGTGACCCACTTTTTTATCTACTATCTGCCAAACTTATCCGTTGGAATGGCGATAACTTAAAAAAATCTAAGCTGCTTCTCCGTATACTCCAGGCTGTATAAACTTTAACCATAAACTTAGGTATTTTCCCAGACGCACTGTGCATAATATTCTCTAACTTTATGATGTAACAAGGACTGATATTTGTCGTTCTCGGAATTTGTTAACGTATGACCTATCAGAGGTGAGCAAAATGTATAATGATTACAGATTACAATTTCAGATCAGCGTATCCATATAAAGGACATTATCGTTGCGACGACGAAGAAAAATTAGCTAGTGGATAAACTTTAATCGTAAGCCAAACTAACCCTATGACGTTTAAACCAAGTCTGTACAGATCAGAGTTATATAAAGCGTTTGAATCGTCCATAACTCAAGGTATATTCCGCGAACTATTCCGTGGGCTGGAAAATTGATAGTCTTGTGTAGAACGCGGAGTGTTTGCCGAGTGTCTGTCCGCTTCGTATTCAGAGCGCATTCGACATCCGTGAAACTGAATTCTGTCCAGAAATGTCTTTGCATTCTTTCTGGGACTCAATTCCTTTGTCTGTTCTGCTTGAGACCGATCTTGAGACCGGCTGGTAAAACATTGTTTATTGAATATCTATTGGGGATTCAAGAGTTATGATTTTGCGGCATTAGGGAGACAATGCGAATGATTTATGAATGTCGTACACAGCATTAAAAAATAAACAAATTAGAGAGGAGATACTAATCTATAGCTATATTAATATAATTTGAACTGAATCAAACCTTTGGATGATATTTGAGAAATCCATTATCCTAATAAAGAGTATTTATAATTTTGATAGATTACATAGAATTCTTAGAATCATAGTCTGTCTGTCGGTTGGTTTGGTTGCCATATTTGATTAGAGCTTGTTCCTACTAATCTCTGAAATGCGTTTACCGATTTGGCTTCAGTTTGCACTGAACTATCGTAGTAAGCATTTGCCCAGAAACTTCGTTCCAGAAAATAAAACACTACAGAAACCATAATATTCGAGAGCACTCCATGATTTCCGATCGTTCCTCTGACTGATCCAAGAAGCAGTGCAGGACTGTAACCGATAGTACGAGTAATAATTATAAATAGAATATACTAGAATTTATCATTACAAGAAATACTAAACGTAATTGCACCAACATTTTGTGCTCCAACAAACATTTCCCCTCGACCAATATTGTTCTTTATTGAATTTCTGTTCAGGGAAAATCTTGCTCGACATTTATTAATTAAACTATCTTTCGAGTAGGTACTAATAATTTTCTTGAAAGATTTCTGGACGGTCTGTACCTACCACAAGCGTAACAGCAGTGTATCTCGCGACCTCGCTAGTTACTAGTTTTGCATGTAGCCCTAGATTTTGATGCCTACTAATTAATTATAGCCGAAGTAAATTATTATTGGGAGTTTTTACTAACGCAATGGGGTTTATAACAATGATTTATAGAATTTTTATCTATTTCTCCGTTTATTATATTAAAGACATCGTATTGCCTTTGAGAGCACTCGTTTATAACCTTTCTGCGTTAAGGAGTTTGCTCACTAGAACGATCTTACATATAATAACAATTAGTGCTAAACCTGTGTGCAACTAGTGCAATGAAATATCGAAACATTTTTCGCCACTGTTTTTCAGTCTCACTCTAATCGAGGAACCTCACTACTGGTTTTAGGTTGTTATTAAGTTCATAAACAGAAATCATTCATTATCATCATCAGTATTAGCAACCCATAACTTTTCCACTGCTGGGATAGGGATTCATTTCACAATGGGTACAGTGTTGATGCGAACATATACTACGCGCTAGGCGCGGTTTTAAAACGCACCTTCGTTTTATAGTAGGTATAGCACTTCCTTATGACCAGTTCACCATGCTGGCCAAGGAAGAGTAATCATCATAGGAAATCATTCGTATCTATTTTTATTATGATACGAGTACTAACGATATGTATATTGAAACGCCGATATTTCGACCCAGTTGCATGGATCGCGCTATCAAAATTTCTCCGCGCCACCGTGACCACGATCATATCATTATAAAAATGTGTAGGTACAATCCGCGATGAGTTAAGTTTAAAATCATACATTCGTATTTAAACAAATTTCATTTTCAAGTTACGTTATACATACTGTAACACTGCTGGCAGGTGTTATATATAAAAAAAAATAGTAAGGTTAAAAGTACGTTTATTACAGTAGGGGTCGTGGGTAGGTACAATCGTGCCGCATTAAATTTAAGATTCCCGTCACCACCACTATCCTGCGAGCATCTCCTCCGACGTATACAGCTCCAGAAGCTCAGCGAGTCAGGCGCGGCGGTCGGTAGTGTCGTGGCCCAGTCGATAGGATTAACCGGTAGCGAGACCAGCGTCTGGTAGTGATCCGTCAGCGTCTGGTAGTGAGCCGTAGCCGAGGGGTGGACCCTGGAATTATTTTTTCCGAGCCGTTATTACGGGGCGCTTGGATTCTTATTTCAACTGCACCATGCGGCATGAAGAAAAGCGAGGAAGTGATAATGAATCTACGCAATGAATAGTGATCAATGATGAGGCAGTCATACAGAATTTACTAGAGTCTAAAACTATATTACACAGAAAAACACTCAACGCTTAAGTGGGATCCGGATATCCGGACTTCAGTTCGGAATTAGGAAAATTATCCGGACATCAAAATATACAACAAAATATACAACGTGAACGTTCCACACATTACAATCGTATTTAAATTTAATTTTGTTAAGTATTACCACGGCCGGGGTTCGAACCCGGAATACCTATTTTTAATTATAAAAATGATATAATGATATCAACAACATTACAATAATCAGAATGAGCAGAAAAATAACAACAATGAATTTTGAACGTTAAAATTGATGTCAGTTTGACTTATTAATTAGTAACGATTAAAGTACATATAGGTAGAATTTCCATTTGGAATAACAAAATACTTACTAACTATTTTCAACGATTAAGTTAACAACAAGCAATTTAATTCTAAAGCATCAGCGTAAGTAATTAACAAAACGATACCATTTTAACGTTCGAGATGATTAAGCAACTAATGTCGCAGGTAGAAACATAAATGAGTTTGCAACGTATTCAATGCAAATAGTAATGAGAATAAAATTATTATTGCGTATTCCCTCAAAAGCATAAAAACACTACAAATATAATACTACATAATAAAGAATCTAACTACTTAAACCACAGCAGTTTTAAACTAATTTACAAAGAAATAAATTTTGCAACACTCACCCAATCGGGGTTATAACACAGCACTAATAAATAATGATCACTCTTAATCCTTATCGTAGGAAACGATTTAATATTTAAATTAGGGACAATTCAGTTTAATCGTCAGCAACAATTAGGTAAAACTTTTGAATAAGACGTTAGCTATTAGATTATTGCGATGTCCTCTCGCTCCGGCGACTCACCGTCAAAAGTCGATCGCGTCGGTACTTCGACTCGTTCCAGTCTCCCTAGCAAAAAAACTTATCGCGAGCGCAAGCGATCGGCAGATTTAGAAACAAGACATTTGCCGCGGCGACGCCTGTGAATTATTTATTGTGTTTGATTTCGTTAGTTTATTTTTCTTTTTAATTAAGGTTTATATTACTTATGTATTTAATTATTTAGTGATTAATATTTTAAGTTATTTAGGTTAAGAGTTTATTAAATTTAAAATAATTTTTTTCAACTACTATTTAAATTGCATTCAGGTTAGATTAAGAACCGTTACAATACATATAATGTATAAAATAACCAGTGAGTAACACTTCCCACTCGGGTACCTGCCCCATTCCTGTGACAGAGTTCCAAAGTCACTGCTCTTAATTACATAACAGCTTCCTTTTGACTCTCGAAGTTGCTCTTTTAATTTACTTCGCGTAGTACTATTTCGCGTTTCGAAGTGCTCATCGCTAATTAACTAAATTGCGATGGCATTTTACGTGTTGCTACCCTTGAGGACTAAGATGGTCGTAAAAAGTGTAAACGGCTTCACTTTTCAAACCGGAACACAATTAAAACAATTATTACACCGTAGAAAATAACTCATAGCCATTGACTTATAAGTCAATGCTCATAACGATAAGAGACCGATCGAGTTAGGCAACAGCGGGCACGGTCAGCAGTTTGATAGGTGACCGCTAATGTTCAAAATTTATTGAGCGTTTCTGTGCTTCGGAGGGCACGTAAAGCCGTCGGTTCCGATCGTTAGATAGTAGTCGTCAAGCCTGTCGGAGGCCTTCGGGTGGCATATAAACTTGCGTCACTTGAGCTGGCCTCTAACCCCTCCACCAATTCGCACTGCGGGAGTAATGTAGAGTATGCTCTAGGCCTCCTCAATAATGAGGAGAGATCGTGCTCAATAGTGAGCCATTAATGAGTTGAAGCCAGAAATGGTACTATCATATATTATAATAGTACTATCATATAATGGAAAGTGGATTTAGAATCTTCAGGGTTGTCAACTACAATTGTCGTCCCTGTGTCTCTTGTGTTTATTACTTTGCAATTATAATTATGCTTAAGAATTTTTGGACGTTACGAAATTTAATATTCCTTTTTCCTTAAAGTAAGGGTGGATATTTTTTTGTTAATATCAATCAAGGAGATGACTTGCTGGATAAACCCGGATTTCGAGGGCTCAAAGGTTCGGTATTAACAAATAAGAATCTTGCTTGTTTCTTCTACGTAATAACATTTACGTAAAAACATATATTTTCATCAACCTTTTTATAATTTAATGGGTCAGCTAGATTATTCTATAAATTAGAAACATACCGATTATTATTCACTACATACTTAATTGTATCTATAATGGTTGCACGAAAGCAGTCGCAATAATAAATCCTAACCGCGTTATCCCACTAATTTATATAATTACTAGTGGTCCCAGCGTACTTCGTACCGCTTTATAATTAAAAAATGTTTTAGTGATATATCGACAGCAACGCCACCTACCGGGTCCAATTGTGAATCTAAACCATTCTCGGATCCACCTGAAGACACACAAAAAATTTCAACCAAATCGGTCAAGCCGTTTAGGAGGAGTTCAGTCACATACACACGCACACAAGAAATATATATATTAAGATGTATGTTTTTCATTCGAGAACAGTTACAAAGATAAAATCCCCAAACCTGTAAGTTTTTCTCATAAATCTTCCATGTAAAGACAGAGATCAGTTACAGATGTATAACATGTATGTATGTATATGTAAATATAAGCTCAACACCAAAGTGAAACTAAGGTCACTCAATACGTTTTGTATTCTAAATTCAAAGTGCAAATATAATATTCAAACAATTTTCCAGCTCGGAATATTCCATTTCTCTAGGAATGTTCGATATACCGCGCTGTCTAGTCTACAATATTCTCAGAAATTCCATAATATAATGAAACGTTGGACTCACGAAGAAGGGATACCACTGTATTAGTGATAATAAAATGGTGACTTTGTATCAAAGACATCAAAAGCTTTGCAGATAAGGACGAGTAATTAATGGAGTCCAAATATATCTTGATGTATTTGGACATCATAGAAATATTTATTGATAAATTACCCTGCTGTAGTGTAGGGCTTGGAGTCCCAGGCCCAAAGAAATATTTTTGAGACAGAATTTTTTTATTTGTGATTTCTGTACAAGAGTAAAAACTGCATCCAAATCGGTTAAGCTGTTTTTGGGATGGGCTAAGAGGAAACTTTGTGAGTATAATTTTTATAGCATCTATTAACTGCGTTGATAAAATACCTTGCAAATAATAATATATCTAGGTGGTAATAAATTCTTGCAAGCGCAAATATCTAGGTACATGAATACAAATAAAGATTATGTAAATTATAATAGGTACCTATTCGTGCCAACATTCGGCATTCCCATCAAACTGATATTTACTATCGCCGGCCCAAGTACTGAAAACTTGTTTATGGCATTTAATTTAATTAATGAACCCAGTTGGACGGGACCCTTGTATGGGATAAGTGTTCTTTGTCGAACTTCGACCCACTTTGGGGCTTAAACATCACTTCCAGCAAACATCGCCACTATACGAAGCCTACGAAAGCACAGGATTATGCAAACTTGGGGCATTAACTAAGGTTGCCTTTGGAGTAATTTACTGTCATAAAACTGGAATGGATTTTAGGAAAAATTACATGAAACACTGAATTTTGAAAGGAAATACTTCTATGTTGATCATATCCTGATGCCCATTTGGAATGTAAGGAGCTCTGTCTATCCTTGAATCCAAAACGAGCTCTCTCTGATGAACCAAGGAAGAGGCTGTAGCGCCAGGTGCCTCTTGTTGGACGGTGCTGGGTTAGGTACCACCCAGATGAATTCCGAGCGCGATGGTACGCATGGGATACACTTTATCCACCTAGCCAGCATCTCCTTGTCTTGTCTGTCATGCTCAAAATTCTTGGACTGAATATCCTGAACAAATCTATGCTTTCATTTGTAAAAATTCTGTTAATTTTAGTTATTAAGTTGTAATTTTGTCTGTCTGTCTATTTTTCTCTTCTTTAAAAGACTTTCTCATTTCTTTATTCATGATTCCTTATGCATTATTTCTAAAGACCATATATGATTGATCTCAAATTTTGTACGAATTTTCTCTTCTGATTGGCAATTAGCCCTGCTTGCAATTAGGTTGCCCATTGGATCCTGTTTGGAACCACAATTCTCGTATCCTGGACTATCCAATCTAGATGCAAAGCCTACTGTCCGAATAAACGTAACCAGCTCCCTCTAAACCCGGCATTTAACGTTCAAGACAACTTTATTCCCCAACACACCTCGTCTAAGAGAAGTTCAGTCTGTCTAAACGGCGAACTAAAGGTGGAATTAATTCCTGTAAGCACATTGACTTAGTGCTCGGTACTGTTCCGGTATACTGTGTTGTTTGTATGTCCATCAAGATTATATAGCCATAGTCCTACAGATGAATAGATATGACACTTGAATTAAATATCAATGATTTAAAAGTTAATGACTCAACATTCTGTCGTTATAACGAACTTTGCTCCAATTTTCTTTTTCTTGTGTCATCTCTAGTGTCGATGTTGATTGCCGACGCGAATTGTACTGGTGAAATATCTAATACTTATTTTTTTAAATTCATGATTAGTAAGTACATAAATAATTTTGGTTGTTTCGATTGTCGTGGTATGGGCATGTGATGAGGCGAGAGTGATTGATATGAATGTGGATGGACTAAGGGGACGAGGACGGCCAAAGAAAAGATGGAAGAAGGATGGATGGTGTGAGAGAGGATATGAAACATAAGGGAGTCAATGTAGAAGTGACGGCAAATAGGGAAGAATGCAAGAGAAGAACATATTGCGCCGACCCCAAATAAATTTGGGAAATGGGCAGGAAGTTGATGACTTTGTTCAGTGTTATAAATTAAACATAAATTTCATTATTCATTCATACGATAGTCCATTTTCGATGTAACTATTAGTTTTGTGTTCTTGAAAATACTTTTATTAATTTTTCATTGTGTTTTTTTTTTGTTTTTGAGCTGTTAAGAATATAATAATATTAGAGAATAAATTAATGTAATAATAGTAGCGGCGGGCTTAAAACGCTGAATTGTCATGTCACGGTTGATAAAGGCCAAGAGCGTGTCATTTTAATGTCCTTGGGATTTCCAGACGCGATACAAATTACTTATTACTTACATTTTATAGGTTAATTATAACAAAAGTCTAAAAATATTATTTGTCATGTAACTTTTACGGTTATAAAAGTCCTAATATCCAGGTAAGATACTGCCATATTCAACAGAATGCCATGTAATGGAAAAAGGCAGGTATTACAATTCAATTTTTAATCAAAGCTATATTATAAAATTACTATGAAAGTTTAGTTTTAGATATAATATGGCATACTGTGGATTAATGCTTCACCTAAAATACAGGTCACAATTAAATGTATCGCTATTCAATTTACAAAGAGTTATGTTGCTTAAATTTATATAAGTAGGTAATGCATTTCTGTTCGGCATACGATTCTTAACTCTATTTTCTACCTGAGAGGAACTATTCTAGGAACTGTCTTGTGCTTAAAATACTGACGTACTAGCTCAGTTGGTGTCTGCCAGCTTGCTGAGAGCTCCGGGTTTGATTCCCACCAGTACTGTAAGTACCATAATATAAAACTCATAATTCAATGCTTTCCTATGAGTGAACTTATCGGAGTGAAATGGAGTCGATGCAATGTGCGCAGGCCTTTATAGGTTGTTTGAAAGTAATGAGTTGCATGACTTTTGCAAGTATCAGACAACTGGCATATACTTTTATCATACATAAATAGTCTGAAACATAATCATGAAAAAAAACCAATACAGTTAAATGTATATTTGTATAGATATATTTTTTACATGTTTGAAAGTTTAAAAGAAAAGAAAAAAATATCTGGAAAATTTTAGAAATGAAATGAAATGAAATGAAATTTTATTCGAAGTTGGTTTTTTACAAACACTTTTCGAAAGTCAATCTACGCCATCGCTTCGACAAATCCCTACCGTGAGTAGTCTTGGAAGAAGAAGCGGCAAGAAACTTCCAAGAAGCTTTTTTTGCTACTCACATTACAGATAGCACTTTATTACTACTTACTAGCTAGAATATCAAACTCATGTCCAAGCATTTTTATCTTTAAAATAATCATCAAGTTTGTAATAACCTTTCGTCATAAGAATGCCTTTGACATGATTTTTAAATTTACAGTATGGCATTTCCGTCAATTCGAACGGAATTTTATTATAGATTTTATTATAGATGAACAATGTTTTACGTTTTACAGGAAAACTGAGAAACTTCTAAGTCAACACAGGAAATATTAAAAATTAACGCATACATTAGTAGTAGATACAGAACCCTATCCCACTTCACCTGAATCGGCCATCACCGGTCTATTTACGTGTATTTTTTAAAGGTTAACCCGGGTTTAAACTATGCATATAACTTGAGCTAAGCACGTGTAGTAAAAAGTGCCTCAAATTTATTGTTATCAAAATTACGCCTGTTTAAATTAAAGCTCGAATTTCTACCATAATTTAATAAATAGGTGAGCTACTCTCATTCTGAGAAATAATTAGCATTCATTCCACGTGCATGTAATTCGGCAGCTGTACGATTTCAATTAGAGAAAAAACTAAGCGTATGTTTCTGACCATAGGAACTATAACAAATAGACATGTTTTCAACATTGCTACATATATTTTATTATGGAATTAAGAGAGAAAACGAGCATGCAGCACGTAAGAACGTTAGTTGGTAAGTTATTTAATAGGTATGAGGACAAAAGACAAGGGACAAGGGGCAAGGACGGTTAGTGAACCTTATTCGTGCCAAATTTCATTTTTCTCCGTCCGCGTTATTTTAGTAAAAAGGGATACAAAATTTTTGCTTCACGTATTACATCCATAAATAAATGATTATTTGCCATAAAAATAATAATTGTCAATTGTAGGACCTCCTGTCACTAATGAACACACTGGCTCTCTCACACACGCACACACAACAATGACACGACCACTCTCGCCCACGGCTCTCGTGTTACCGCCATGACAGTTTGTGTGACGTGCGCCCGAGACAGAGTATATCTATGTATATAGATACCCAAACACTACACCAATGGTTATATAACACGGGATCGGAAGAGCGATAAACAGGACTTTCAGAAACTGTAGTTTAACGAGATTCCATGATGTTTAGAATTTACACGCTTATTTATTCACAAACGAATAGATGGACCAAAATATATACTCGGTGATTTCATTTAGTGATAAGTGAAGTGATAAGAACCCATTTCTACTAGTTAACAATTCTATTTTTTCACCAGCAGTCACTTCACACACGTTCGAATGGCCCAATTAAATACGGTATTCACCAGCGGGTTAATTAAGGAGAAAATTATCTTCTCAAACACAGGCAGAGGGCATGACGGAATGGTGCGAGACACAAGCGGCGAACGATACCCCCACAGTGGAAGTTGGAAAGAGTGTGTGTGCAAACAGTATAAGTCGTTTCATTCCGCTGGATGACAATATAAATAATAAAGTAAATAACAGTTCCATAAATTAAATGTTCGAGTACCTAGACCGAGTACTTAAAGGTACCATTCCGCAAGACGCGACAAACCATAAATAAAAGTATGCGACCAACGGCAGACGCCACTACGTAAGCAACCAACGACAATAGCCTTTGATAAGACGACGGTGTCAGCAATTGTCGCGCGGTCTACTGCAGATGCAATCGTACAGTCCCACACAAATGAATAGGTATGCAAAGTAATCTATCTGCCATTTATCTGTCATTTTATTCGTGTTTTTGTAGTCCCAATTTAAACTGAAAAATATGACTCTTCCTGACATCTATTGGCGAATAATAATACTACTATACTAATACTAATTGCTTTAACGACACAACAGCAGAATAGATGGCGTTGTTAAATGAAAATCAATTGTTTATTTATATTATTTGTGTCTTCTTAATATTATTATTCGTACTTAAATATAATTTCCAAAAAACACAATTTATATTAAAAAAAAAAATTCCATCCATCCATCATCCAATATTGTGTTATTATTCGACAAATGAGCAGACGAGCCACCTATCATGGGTGGTCACCGGTGCCACCATTGGCATCACCGTAGCGAAGGAAAATAAGTATTGACTATCAGGTTCCCTGCACGACACGAAAAAAGGTTTGGCGCCTCAAGCAAGAGGATGGTAGGTATACAGCCGGGCTTCAGCCCTATCACCAGGTAGAGGCTGGCTTTGTTCGCCTTTTACGACTGGACTGACGGCCTGAGACTTGAAGCCTTCTTCTAGGCCGGCCCAATACGTTTGTCGTGCACCGTCATCTTCGAAACCTCACCTTTAGTCAAACAATTTTGATTACTAATAGGTGAAGCGCCGTCTTATTAATTTGCATCCGAATTTTCGTCGGCAGCAAAACGGCAAGCAAGACAAGCGGAGAAAGTTTAAATTAATTATAGACGAACGACTTGACATCTAAAGTTTTGTTATTCGCTTCATCAAAATTGTGTTGCATTGCACCCACTCGTTTGTCTGTTGCATTTATTATGCATCCATTTCAAAACCAGAAGTAAAAAAATCATGAATGAATAGGATAACGAATTTGTAAATCAATATGAATATTAATACGAATAGAATGAATATGGATCATCAAAAAGAGCAAAAACATCGTTATACAATGACCCGAATATTTTAGATCATTAACTTTACGAAATTAAATTTTATTCAACCAATTTTGTGATGCTGTTCATGGACGTATATATTATGACCCCTCACAACAACATTGCCAGCCTCCTCATATATCAGTTTTGTAATTTAAAAAATCAAACACTTTACAAAACCAAAGTCCCTTCGTGTCCTTCGAATCGTCGGTCGTCTAAATTAATTACGGATCTTTAGAAATAACAATTAAGGACCGATTCTTATCTCTGAAAATGTCGCTTATCGCTCTCACCTTAAATCTGTACGTAATCCGAACGACCGTTTTCCAGCTGAATTATGGCTCAAATTCCAACAGGGAAATGCCTACTCGTAGGTACTAAATTACAGCTAATGAGACGAATATTAAACGAACGAAGAGGCTTCGTCTCACTTTGTGATCTGTTTTCTTCTGGAGAATAGAAAATTATCATATTCTATGTAGTTTCAAAGAACTTTTTTAAAGTCCTAAAACTGCCAGGCATAATAATTATAACATTTGTTTTATATTTATTTAATGAAACTCAAACGGTGGCCGACTGTCAGATAACGTGCCGCCTGACCTAGGGGCAGAGGTTTTATTAAGTAAACTGGGAGCAAACTTTAAAACAAAGTCATGGGCACCAGCTAGTTATGAATATAAATTTACACTAAATAAAAAACTCCATGGCTAATGATAGTTCTGTCCAGAGACATCCAGATATTCCAGAGAATATGCTGTAGGTACTGTTTTACTTAACTTATAGGAGCCTTCGAGACAAGAATGAATAGGCTTATACTAAGTTAGTGTACTCACCGTTTGACTTCATGCCCACTAACTATCAGATGGGGATAACCCTAGAGGATAATGCTTCGTTTGTTAGCCTGTGTAATGACGTCATAACAGATATTTTCCTTGTTAAGTACCGTGAGATTTTTAAGAGGAAATTCTAGTTCATATTTATAGTGAGCACTCCGTGTAATGGCTGCATAGTGCATAGTGCAAAGCTCGCTACGGCATTTCCTTTAATTTATATTGTCTGCACGTCGCCGTTCCAACTTTTACAATCAAGAATAGAATGTAAATGAAGAGATGTTTCGTAAATTACGTTCACAGTTCGAATAATTTCGTGTGTCGATACAGTGATAAAATTGCTTAACATATAAAAATTTATCATCACAAACTAACAAAAAGAAAAAACAATTATTGAAACAATTAAATCACTATTCGTAAAGGATCAAAACGTATGAAATCATAATTAAAAATCATTAATTTCATTACTCCTACTGTTTGATGGGCTTTAATCCGATCTAAACACGATGTTAAAGCAGTTGGAGATAAGGGAAACTAAAGTGCAAGAGTACCACCTCAAGACGATCTCTTCTCCATAGACATTAGCAACACCAAAGACTGCCACGTTGCTGAAGAAAGCGGAACCCCGGCTAAGTAACTTCTCAGTGACACTGTCCAGTACCACTTACCTACAGATTATCTTGTTTCGACATAAAAGGTACCACTTAGCTACGTACGTAGTCTCTCGAAGTAACACAAGAGGCGCTTCGGCGCCGCGTCGCCGATACTACAGCGTCAGCAAACTCAACGAAGAGTCATCCTGTGGCCGTTACGTCAGCGGTTTTCTGTTTATGCAAATTACTCCAGTTTTTCGATCATATCGCCAGAAAAGAAAGCAAAAATCTAGAACGACAATAGTGTTATCTGTTCAATTAATCTGTTCTTAACTATTATCTGTTTTAGGTTAGGTAAAACCTGTTCTGTCTTGGTAAAACACCAATAGGCCGTTCTCTCTCTCCCAGTTCAGTTCGTTTCTCTTCTATTCAAAGTCGTTACGGTTGCTTATATCATGATTATGGTCTTTATTCTTTTTATTTACTAGTAAAGGTAGTAATTTACTATGTAATTTACTAGTAAACATGCCAAATATTTGGGCCTATAAAAAGTGAAGTCTCATTCAATATTCATGAAGCAGTATAAGCGTGAAGCTCAAGTAAACAGGTATCGATTTACCATTCACACCACCCTTAAGACATAAATTATCATTAATCTGGAAGATAGCTATCCTGATTAGCATCATTTTATATACGCCGACCCTATGGCCCGGCTCGAGAGCGCGCCTCGGTCAGCGTTCCGCAAGATGTCTCGATTAATGAGCTGTTGACTACCTTGAAACCGTCCCGAGGGAGCAGCAACATTGCTGGGGAAATTGTCGAGCATTTTAAATTTGTTTAAAATGCTTTTACTAAGTTCTTATTGTTCTGTGACGTTTACAAAGTTCTTCACAAGATTAGAAAATGTACTTATGTTTTGTAGGATGTTAAGTAATTACCTTAGTTACGTTAGTAGTCCGCCAATCTGCACTTGGGCAGCGTGGTGGCCTATACCCCTCACATTGTGAGATGAGACCCGTGCCCAGCAGTGGGACAGTTATGTGTCGCGAGGGGTATGTAGTTACATTACTCTTTTTGTAAAATCCGACAAAAAGCCGGTGGTAAGATGTCACCGTCAAAGGCACACCCATGCGTTATTGGCGAAGAAGCAGAAATAATGATAGACTATCTGCTTTGTTTCTACGTATTCAGTTTACTTTGAAAGTCGTCAATTGTATCCAAAAATAGAAAAAATCAATCACAGACCAATGCCCGCAATAAAACTCTAGATATTCCCAGGATTACAATTGAACGATCATTGTCTCTCGCGAACGTTGAACTTCAGACAAACATAAAGATTCATTGACCACTACTTATCTTGTCTCTGCCCTGAGCTGGATATATCAAGACTAAATTCAGTTCACTACGCCCTTCGTCAAATTTGATGACTCTCAACTACATTTAACATGTTTTCTCTTAGAATTTATAGTCATTGTTCAATAGACTGTATCGCACAGTTATTAAATAAAAAATAATCATGATAAACTTACATATTTATAGCCTGATAATACAAATAATTATTGTTTCAGGAGCAATTACCAGGTACTTACGAAGATCATGTCATTACACCTTATGATCACTAATGACTTGTTTCTTTTACGCGCCCATGTCCACAGACATGAGATTGAGAGGATGATGAGACAGGAGATTCCTACCAACATTCGCGTTAATAAAATAATTGATAGCTTTTGGTATCTTTACATATCGACGACCCGTATCGCGCAATTTACTGGTAACCATGCCGGATTGCAGTTCAAAGGATCCTGGGTTCGACTCCCAGCAGGGCGGAAATTGCCTGGATCTGTGTTCTTGTCATTATCTGTTGTCCATGGCATCCAAGAAACGGAGAATCCTATTGGGCTATGAGTGTGTAGTTTTGTAAAGCATCACAGTAGACTGACGGCAACTGAAAAAACATCTTGCAGAAGTGGAAAATTGAGTTTACCTTACACTATCAGTCTATATTTCTATCTATCGTCAGTAGAGTCTATTATTTAGCAGATTCATTAAAATCTATTCGATCCTTCTAACGCTTGCCACTTCCTACGACCCTGTGTCTCGACCACCTGAGCAATGCAGGCGAAAATTTCCCGATAAAATTATCATAATGGCACCCAACAACGAGTGCCCTGGGAATGACGCGGGATAATCCGCCCGCCGCTGATACGTGAGAAGTAATAGCTTCTCCGTTTTTGCATGCACTGTAGGTACTTAAGAAGCCTTATTGAAATTTCGAGTGAGGTATACAAGGTAAAAAATCTGATCCGTTTTTCCTTTAAATCTACTTAAGGGCCCTTGACAAAACAGAGGATTTTTAAGGCACTTCCGGCTTTAAGGGACAAAATTTCCACGGCTAAATTTAGGGGAGTTTATTATTAAAGCAGTAGCCTGCTTTCGCGTTTAGAAACGTGACCCCTAGCCTTAAATAGTTACGTATAACCAAATATATCATTCATTCGTGTAATTTGTAAACGTGATATTTCACAGGAATACTAAAGTATTTTTTAACGTAAAACATTTTTTCTGAGCTCTCTGTGAGGGCAATGCGTCAGCATCATTAGTTCATTACGTTCATGGTTACGCCCAATGACAGTAGTAAGGTTGTGGACAGGCTAACGAGAAAATAGCGAGTTTCATTAAAATACATTGTCAGCCTCCTTTGCCTTTGGTACACTCGTCTAACCAAAGGACAAGCTCCAGGTAAGAACCTGGAAGTCGATGGCTCATTGGGTTTCGGATTTCAACGTCAGATTGAATAAACAGTCCTTGGTAGTTCATGGTTCTAATTGCAGGGCTAGATTTTAAATATCCAGATTATTTGCTGCCGTCTAGGAATGTAATTATCGTTAGGAAACGCGCATTATTTCTTGAAGGTGAAATGAACCAAACCACAATAAAATTTTCCTACATACATATTTACCATCGCATTGTGAGCGAGGACCAGAGTTCAGTAATTTGATTATCTATCTATTCGGTCAAGTCTGCCTTTTGCCAACTTGCACAATCTGTCAAATCAGTCAAATATAATTCGTCTTTAATTATGTCAGTTAGCACAAAGTGTCATGTCAGTCGAATCTATATCCACCTTTTGCTAATTTGTACAATTTGTCGCGTCGATCAAAACTTTAATTCGCCATTTTGCCAACATTTCAAAATAAGGCTCATATTCAACTTTCAGATATACAAGCTTACACAATTTTCTGCAAATTTGAGCCTGCTGTTCCCATCACTGCGCACGCTCTCCAACGAGTTAATGGAGGCTGTCCGCTCGAGATACGCCGCGGTCCAGCGCCGCAAAACACCCACTCATTCTGATTCTGCTACTATCTTCGACGCAATCCGCTATAACTTGGCTTCTTGCCGCCATATCTTGACATAGAAATATCTACTAATATTTTGGTATTTCAGCTTGGAAGATATCTTCGGTTCAATATATAAATTCAAACTTACAACGAGTTTATCGATGATTTCACCTTGCATTATTCAATAATGCACGCGTAGGTGGGTACTATGTATCAGGAATGTATGTATATGGGCGTAGGTACAATATTGTAAGTACCCGTTTCATATAAAAAAGAGGACAAAAGTATGTAACTAATTTGAAAATTTAAATTGAAACAAAAATCACGATTGAAATTTTCTTGTGACAAACAATTTCTACTGCGAACTATTAATGCTGCATAAAATATGGTAGTTGGAAGCGACTAAATGAAGTGCAGAAGAAATAAGACCCATGCAGATAACGTGATCATCAACGAAATAAAATGTTTAAAAATCGAGCAAATTCCCCAGTCACTTCGTTACACATAACTTAAAATTTTGCTTTATTTTGTACCTTTTCCGACGATAGCCGCTGAACGTGCTTTGGCCCACTGCCACCGTCGCGTCGCCGGGCGCACGTACTGCACGGAACCCACAAAAAATACTCACACAGACACTGCAAATAAATTTAAGAAGCTGCAAACATGCAGATGGAAGTCAGAAGAAAAAGTATTTTCGTTTAACGTGATAAACTCTGAGGTTAATGCTTTTGATACTTTGTAAGAGTTAGAGGTTTTTTGTGGTAATAGACGGCAAAAGACCAGCCGGCAGAAGAACATCTGATTTCAGCCCCATCACGAAGCAGGGGTCGATTTCTGTCGCCTCTGGTCTGCCGACAAGGGATCGGTTGGTTCAGAATTCGCACCTCCATAATGTTTCTGCTACTTCATTATGTAGAGGTGTTTGTACTTTCACTTTGTTTATCTGGTAATGTGACTCCAAAATTTGAATATTTTCTTTATTATCTCGTCTTTCTTGCAACGCATCCGTGATTAGGTACTTCTGTGTCACTTATGTCCAAGTACGACGGTGACCTCCTGCCGTCAGATAGTCGTCGGTCATTTACGTTAATAAATCTGGGTAGACAGAGAGTGCCAACTGGTCTTAATCATTTGTTTCAGTCATAATATAATTTTATGTTTACACGTTTTTTACGATTTGGGGGTAAATTTTCATTGATCCTAAATTACTATACTACTACTATATATCGTCATTTTTATTGTAATAAGTATTTACACAACATTATTTAAGTGTTATCATTTTCACCGAAACATATTTAAACTTTTGTCTGTTATCCTGCGTGAATTAATCCGTTCCCCGTGATAGAAATAACCCTAGTGACAGACCCATAATATTAGTTTTAAGTTTGCAAAATGTAATTTAAATCTATTTATAATGTTCTCAAAGGTGTGTGACGTTGGCCAGTATCGAGGTGGATTATGGCCTGTACCCCTCACATTGTGAGAGGAGACCCGTTTCCAGCAATGGGACAATCATAGATTGCGACATCTACGACTGTCCCACTGCTGGAAACAGGTTATGATGATGATGATGATGATGCATGCTTTCTGCGTGATGTTTGATCAGACAATAAAAAGTGTGCGCGTTTTGTGTATGTTGGTAAAAATGAAATTTCTTTAGGTTTTTTGTATATTTTAAAAGCCTTATTTTTTTTTTAACTTTGACTCTATGTTTTATCTCTATTATCAATATTCCTTTCTAAATAAAAATACCCAAAAATATCTAATTAACAATTGACACAGTTACAGATTTATAGCACAGCTGCCGCAAACGTCTATTAGGCTTATTGGCAGGTAAACATCTACGTTACGATTTTAAATTGATTTTCAACTTTCGAAAGTGCCACTAAAATAGAGTAGCCAATGGCAAGTTCGGCGCACGTGCCGGATATTCGGCAGAGCCCTCGCCACGATTTACCTGTCACATATTTCCGGCCGGGCCCAATAACCGACGCCTAAGTTTGCCAACCTCTTCTAATTAATTTCAACTCCGTGCCGAGGAACGAGGGCTGGTTGTTTGGTCCAAGTGGAAGGGGCAATGTCTAACGGCTTGAATAGCTGGAGTTCAGCTTGTGTTGTTTATAAAAAAACAATTTTACCTTACCTATTGTTTATTTCACACGGCTACAGGGTTGCCTAAAATAAAACTGTTATCAGTATTTGGTGCTGCCGTTTTGGTGTAGGGAAATATATAACAATAATTGCCCTTTAGTTTGATATACATATCCTGTCAATTATAATACTTATATACATAAATCAATGTCTTTATTAATATTAAAGTGCAGTTAAAAGCTACATTTCACAGAGTAAATTACATAATAATGTAGTCCAGTTTTATAGCACGAATCTTATTTTATTTTAATTTAACAAATCACGACATTTCCAAAATATCTCGCTCAACTTCATTATTCACTCATCATTGAATAATAATAACAATAATAATTGAAATTGATATTTATTAATCATTCACAATTATTCGCGGACTAAATTTAATGACGCCAGTATTCTATCACTCACACCATCCCATCAGGTGTAAGCAAGGCATGGCGACGAGGCGAGGGGCTAGTAACCCTCAACGACTAAGATTACAAGCGTTCACTGAGAGTTGACTGTTGGCATAACATTCTTCTCTTTTTACCCTTATCTATCATTCATTTCTTCTCTTTTAACCCTTATCATTCTATCATTCAGATTTAACTACTTCTCATTATGAACTTACTTCTCATTTTAGAAAAATATTATGTTAAGCCTCCTTGTTTAGGGATTTTAAAGCAATCACACAAGCAAGTTTCAAGTTATTACTCAGGAAGAGAATAAAGTCGCCAAACGTAGCCCAAGACTTTAAATGGAGGACTCACTTAACGCTGGGAAAACTTTGGATGTAAAAACTCAAGCCATTATAAGAGGTTCGGGGACTTCTTGAAGACATAACAGCATTTTAAGGCCAGTTAACAGATGTAAATACAATCAGAATAAATTATTACTTACATCATGTAAATGTTGATTCTTTAGTAGGTACACAAATTTAAACTGTAACGCTAACGATAATTTCAAAATAATCGCGCTGGACCCTTCTCAACGTTGCTCCTTTACATTTTAGTTCGGACAATTAGTCGGATGTTAATTAAAATTTACGTGCAAATATTGCGACAATTTATACGACGGAGATGTTTTATGACCGACCTTTGTCTGCTGTTTATTTGCGAGAGACTAATGCTGATAAAACATTGTGTTAGCCCGATGTTTGTTGTCAGATTCTAATAATTTTCATGTTTATAAATGTAAAGTCGTTCTGATAGCGAGCAAATTGGCGAGATTAGATTTTATTTTTATTTTATTTTCAGAATTTTCAATTTAATTATATCGGCTACCATCAAGTGGAACTGTTGTCAAGCACAAGATTATATAAAGTAAAAAAAGACTCGCCTGCCCTATTGTCGGCTATTTGCATTTGAAAAATCTGTAAATCTTCAACAGCAGATCTTTAGAAGTAACTATAACGTCTTCCAAACCCTTACTTATCTACATATATGCAGTTGTATTGCAGCAGATACCTGGAATCTTACACAGCGGCATCTGCGAATCGTAAGTAGCTTATAGGATTTCAGCACTTGCACGCACTGTGGGAATTTATCGGATCTCAGCGGATTACCTACAAATACGTCTAAGAAATGAATATTTCAAAGAAATTCATGGACAGAGAATCTTTTCAACTAATGCAATAGTTGGAGCAGACCACGGTGCATGATCTATTCACCGATGTTACTGCTTATGGCAGGTTTTTTTCTCTATAAACCTTTTTGGAATGGTATTAACAGTAAAAATAAAATGAACATGTATTTCTTGTCGTAGCCCAATAAGTGAACGGCCGAATAAAGCAAGAGGATACTCACTTATTTATCACGAAATCTGGAAAAGTGTTGTATGAAAATAACATTTGGAAAGGAGGTAGTTTAAAAGGATAATCCCGTTAAGGTTTTAACATATTAAACACCCTACTTAACATAGGGTATGATTTTATTTTTGAAAATAAATTTAAAGTTCATCCACAGGCAGGCAACAGCAACTATTATTATTTTCATACACAATAAAATGGTCCTTCGAGTCAATTCGTTCGCCATTTCATATCAAATAGAAACACAAAAAACATTAAAAACGACACAACTGGCACATCCTCAAGCATGAATAAACAATTTAGATTTAATTTAGATTGTTATAACACGACTCGAAGTAATAAAGAATACTTGATCCCGTACATACCTCGCTACAGCCTCATTATTTTAAAAATAAGTAGGAGCACGATGAAGACTCGTTAGTGAGTAGACAGCTGAGATAAAAATTAGGTTAACGAACTCAAATGTGAACTGGCTCGAGTTTAATTAAATGTGGAACAAACGAACATTATTACTTTTATATTTATGATGAATACTGACAAGAGAACGAAAAGTTAGCTGAGTAAAGGTCTGCACATATGCGCATATTAAATTAACTTCGTTTCAACTTGTAGGAAAGCATTGAAATTTGATAAAAAAAGAATTTTCAAAATCGGTTCACCCAATCGAAAGTTCTCAGGTAACAAGCATAAAAAAATATAGTCGAATTGAGAACCTCCTCCTTTTTTGAAGTCTTAATAATAGTTATTTTATTACACAAATAATGATTCATACAGGTGGAAAAATTTACATAATTGAGACATATTTGGCTGTTCACAGCATGCAATGTTATAATTTCATATCCCCTCATACTAGTTAACATACCCATACTCATATCCCGCACCAGGATTCTCTGAGTCACGGGTGGCATGGACAACACTAATTACACATCATTAATACCCATGACCCGGAAAAAAATTATCTGTCACATAAACATCTGCCCCGGCTGAAAATCGAACCCGGGACCCCTCGCTTCGCAGGCAGGGAACCGACTAGGCTACGCGATCGTCTGGGACAGGGACTGTTAGTGACAGTAGTTAGTTCTTGATAGTAATAGTCCAGTAGTAATTGTTAGTAAGTATATTCCTTAGTCCAAAAAGGAAAAGGTTAAAGCCCTCGTAAGGACTTTGGGCAAGTTGCGTTGAACGATAATAACATTAGTTCGGTTGGGGAAGCGGGCCACGGCTCGCCGTAATAATGTTTGCTTCCATAACCCGATACTAAAATAATACCATTTATACTATGTACACACCTGCGGCGATACTTAACCAGTGACCGAGAATATGCGAAAATTGCAATGATTTAACTGTTACATTAGAAAGTTTCGCTGATATGTATACGTACCTTATAATTATAAGTATAGTTTCATAGTATAAACAGCTGGCCAGGCATAATTATGATCCAGTATACTCCAGATATAAACTTTTTCATTCCTATTGCATAAAAACGCATTGCTATCAGGAAATTAACGCGTCATTTATAAGAATAACTGGCACTCCAATATTACAACCAAAAGAAAAAAAAGTTCGCGATTGATTTAGGAAGAGCGTGATCTCTAAGTATAAATGCTTATCTTACCATTTACACTACCAGAACACACAGAGCTGCTTATATAAAAATATGTGTATGACTGTATGTGTATATAACTGAGTATGTCTTCATCACACACACGCACACACACATAAGTCCTGCACACATGAACAAATCACTTACTATCCATACCCACGTATACGCATTTGCAGTTTAACGGGAAAAAACACCTTCACTTAAAATCGCCTGTAAACCGTTACCCGCATGTAATTATTAACTTCATAGTAAGCAACACAGGTGCATAAATTCCATTAGCTGTATTAGATGACAGCTCAATGGGCAAGTGTATGCCATTAAAAACACATTAGGGCTCGCAAATCGCAGTTCATAGGTCATTAAGTTAACCCGTGTATTGTGCTTTACGGCCACTGAACTCTTAGCGATCGAGACAATCATTGGGTTGACAGAAACTATAGCAGAGTATAAGGTTTTTATTAATACACTTTCTGGAGGCGACCATCTCGGTCCTCAAGGGTGGCAACACATCTGTGACCGAATTATAACGAGACTCTTACTAACATCTACTAACTGGACTATTACTAACAATAAGTAACAGGACTAACATTCGCTAACGGTCCCTGTCCCAGTCCTCATACTTACAAACTAACCAACTATTGTTCTAAGACCGTGATATAACCGGACTAACTATCCCAGTCCCCATATGAGTCTTGTTCTAAGTCGGTCACAGTTGTCATGGGCGGCAGCGGGGGGTGGTGCTGCATGCTCGTTTGCTGCCTTAAATCAATAAAAAAAAATTGATCGGAATACATGACTAGATTATAGGTATGATAATTATTTAAATTGTTAGTTTTTGTAAATTTTGACTTTCGTCAAGTGAGCTGTCGTATCCTAAGACTTTATAAATGAATTGACTTCGACTGAAAGCTGAGGTTTGTTGTTCCCAAAAGCGAATCAAGGTCGAGTTAATAAGTAGTATGAACATTGTACTGTATGTAAATCTCTATCTGTATTTTTCTTCTTCTTGCGTCGTATTCTTCATTAATGAAGGTCGTGTCCAGAATGAAAGTCCTTCAAAGTTCTTATAATTCGCCTCCATTCTCCTCGTTCTTCGGCTTTCTGTAAGGCAGATGTTACCGAGAGACCAGTGAGTGCGGTCACTTGGTCACTCCAACGGCTAGATGAACGGCCGGGTCGTTTCCCTTCGACTTTGCCTACCACCATCAACTTGTCGAGATCGTCTGGTTGACGGCGCGCAATGTGATTTGTATATTTAACTAGATTTAAATAAATGTAAGTACAATTAACTTCGCCGTATTTTCGCGAACCTGAGACAACAAAAGACCACCATTTTCCTCATTTTCCGACAGAACAAACGCGGAGATTTATATCAACCTGGTTTAAGCTCCCTTTACACTGTCCATGTACTTCAAGTAATGAAGCTTTATTTACGAGTATTTTTTAATTGTATATTTACGAGGAAGGCAGGAGGCAGCTGATTTTGTTGAGGAAAACTATAGTTTATCGTTAAGTTAATATAAAAATCCGTCCAGTGCGAGTCAGATTCGCACACGTAGGGTTCCGTACCATCGTACGTATTTACTCTAATTATTTGGTCGAAAACGAAACAGTTGACAATTAATGTTTAAGAAGAGTTTACAATACTATCTTTGAGTACACGTACAAATAAAAATTTGATTATTTATTGTAAAGTAGATTTAAAATAATTCTACGTCAGTAGCTGTTGCCTTCGGTTTAGGATATGACCGGTGTGCGAGGGTCTTAATTCAAAGCGAGATTTAACTTGACGTCTTGTTAAGGCAAGTTTTCCGGCGCATAATTTATGTTAGTGGCCGAATTAACATATCGCGTCCGCCGGAAGCCGACTGACCCTTAGCGCTATACCCGCCATTTATATGTGAACTGAATTCATACATAAATTTACTTAATAGCTCATTCGCAAGAATTTTATCCAAGCCGATCAGTTATGTATGGTATATTTAAACAAGTAGATTATCTCCAAACTACATACTAAATATGGCAAGTCTGCGCCTGTGCTCGAAGCTTTGGAAATTGTCTCAACCAATTTAAGGTCACCAATACGTAAACCTTAAACATATCAAGTAGCTTTATGTTACGATTGTTACTTCAAATTAAATTCGACTGATTAAAGTTTCTTTCACACAAACATTATTTGTTGACACAACATTTATCTCAAAAACATATACACATACGAAATAAATCCGTACACTCGGATCTATCCACAAACGTGACATCCGCAACAACCCGTCACTGTCCCGTAGTCCCGGCAGTGCTTACCGCGTCACGGCAACAGCGACGCGTCACGTGTACATGACGTCAATAAAAACGCGACGCGACGTAAATCCCGGCAATATACAGAGATCAATCCGTCACTAGCAATAATCTGGCGCGTGTATTATGTGTCATGTGACACACGGACATGTGTACGGAATTATGGGATGGTATTAATAAATATGCTTTTTGGTCGTTTTTGGATGAAATGGTATGGAGCGGTGTGTGGTGCATGTTTACAAAGGTTAACAAGTGGTTTGAGGGGCCAATTTTTAGTCGGTTTATAACCTCCGATGTGACTATTTATTTTCGTGTCGAATTGAAAACCTTCTGTAATGAAATCGATTTAAATGTTAATTATGTGCCTCCAAAATACGGAATGCAGCCGTCAAAAAACTACCATGCTCGTTGTTCAACGCAAAACGCCGGGCTGTGAGCGCTTCTAATAAATAAAATAGCCAAAGTTGATCAAAGCCAAAAAATATACTAAACGACCAAGACATAAAGATTAAATTAAGACGTCTCTCTACTATGCATAACTACAAGTTGTCTTCGAATTCACCAGCCAAAAGCACCATCCATCAAAGAAGTTACGTAATGTAAAGGGGTCTTTACATCTCACATAAGTAATCACCCAATTAGCGATTACGTTCACCTGTGAACTGTAACCCGTTAATAACTAATTTAAACTTTAATTATAGCCATTAGTGGACCCCCGTGGGTACTCACATGAACAAAATATCGATTAACCACCCAGCGGGTAGGTACTTGATGTTGGCTGTTTACGATATTAACTTGCACCGGTGAAGAGTAAATTAGTGTGTCGTCACACGGAAATTGAGTTTGTCAATATCATTCCAGTAACAATTCATCCGCATCTTATTTCGGAATTAAATCACATTTTAAATTATTTATTTGATATGCTATTCATTATTATTATTGTCTTCGTTTTTTACGTATCATCAGGCGTTTTGTAAGTTATTCATGTTTGTTGGTATGAATGTATATTCTTCCTTCCGCGACTGCAATGTATTATTGTATACCTTTAGACTAACGTGGAACCTCCATCTCTCCATCTCTCCAACAAATGAAAGATTAAATAAACATAGGTAGATATAACCTACATATATAACATCAATGTTTCGTCCCGAAACAGATCATCATCAGTATGCAGACTCTACCGAGTGTTAATCGTCAGTTACACAACATTTTACAGTGATAAAATCAAGCTGTTAGTTGAACGACCTTAGTCTAAAGCAAAAGTCAGTATGTCACGAAAAATATACGATGGCGCAGCAGATATTATTTCTTTTATTACCCTTTTATTCCGGCATTGATAGCAATCACGGAGACAAATGAGGGCGTCACGGAGCCCCTTATATTGCTCAAAGGGGACGCGATAACAATTGTTTCACATCGATGAAATGATCAAAGTGCCGGGCATCGTGTACGATGTCTTGACAATTGACAAATTACATATTTATATGGCACCAATTCGAAGTATACACAAACCTCTGTAATTGTCTCAATGCAATTCTTTAAGAAACTTCTGTGTTGATTTTCACCAAAGCATAAATAACTCTTTTTATATAATTTATGTACTTTTTATGTAATTTATGTATTTTGGTTACAGAGCCAGTATTTTCATTCTTTCTTCTTACTTCTTTCTGGGCCGATTACGTGTCGGTCAAGGCGTCAATGTTGCATACTAGGCCACAGGTGACCGATTGCCATCGGGTGGCTTGTCTGCTCGTTTTCCGGCTATCAACATAAAAAATAATGAAATAGGCAGATACAATACAATAACTCTTTATTTTACACCAGAAAATCAAACATAACAAGATAATAATATGATCACATACATAGAGAAACGATTTACAAAAGGTGGTCTTATCGCTGATATGAGGTAAATACTCTGTGTTTATAAAATACCTGATAGAAACAAGTAGTGAGTTGTGGGTATTCGCAGGTTTAGGACCGACGACAGAGATAAAATTTACGAACATGAAAATACCAGTTACACCACCACCCGTCTTTGAAAATCGATCGTCAAATGTTTTTACGTGTTGGTCGCAGGGTCAGAACCTGAAATAATGAGATGATCGGTAATTGATAACGCCTTTGGAGTTACATAAGCATATTTTATCCACGGCCAACTGTGACAACTCACCATCACTGACTCCTCCTCCTTGGTGACTTCTCCTTTGTCAGCTATTTATATCACAAAGAACATGTGAATTACATCCACGGAAAAGAGATTTTCTTTTTTATACTAGTTTTTCACGTTTCTCTATATCTGCATGCTTCGCAGACGGAAAGTCCAGGATAATTGCTAGCAAACTGGCTTTTCCTGCACTATAATCATACAAAGGCAGTAAATTGAAAATTCCTTTTGTTAAAAAATAATATCATCCTGTTCCAGCGAGGACATTATAAAGAAAAAGGCTTCAGATTGCTCTAAGAAAGTAATTTGCAAGTCTCCGCGGACAATCGTAAACAAAACTAGTTAAGCCATAATTTGTGCCGAGTGTTGCTCTCTTGTCTTCTTGTGATAATTTGCAAGCTGAGTTTTGCAACTTAAAAGCTTCAAGGAAGAACGTTGCATTTCATATTACGTAGTATTATGCAACCGTAATTGAGAACGTTTTCCCGTAAGTTTTCGTTCGTCACGTCTCTAAAAGCAAGATTTAGGGTTTTAGATCTACGTTTTCATTGTTGCAAAGAATTGCAACATTGCAAATCTGCAACTAGAAAGATGACACACCTTCAGAACGCTTTCGAAATGGGAAATGTGTGTGATTATAAAATACGTGAATTTTCTTTCGCCAAATGTGTGTCAAATAGTAAGGGTATTGCCCGGTTTTGCCCGCGTTGGAGTCAGAAAACGACCTGATACCGTTAAAACTTAACTTATAAGGGAAAGGTACTCGTAGCAGCAAAGAGAGTTACTTCCGCATTAATTTGAAAGTATAGTCCGTAAGTAGATACATTCAAAAGTCTTAAATGCTTGTTATATAAGTTAATACTAGTTACTTTATTACTTACCACATCTATTAGAAAAGAAACATAATGAAAGATGAGAATAAAGAAAGAGCTTTACAAAAAAAAGAAAAGAAAAGTTCACTTCGCTCTACAAAAAATATGCTCACGTCTACTTCACTATATTTAACTTTAACACAAATGTCCCAAAATAAATTGGACATTCACAAAAACCGCCCAAACCAAACTCCGCAAAGATGCAGTAGCGGTATATTTGGATTTAAGTTGAATTTTTCAGTGGAAGGTTTTCGTTCTAAAAGAAAATAGTGTCGTTAAAATTCTGTCCGTGTGAATAATTTCAAATTTACACAACTCTATTTCTGTTCAAGCCCCTTGTAAGCTAGGGTTGGCACACCTCAGTAAAATGAGATATTATATTTGTTAGGTTGCTTTTTTTACAAAAAATATTTAACTTCCTATCCTTTATCTTTATGGTTTTGCAGAAAGAGACCACATCAATAAGTTCTATGTTAGTGCTCAGTGTTAGTTATTTTTCGGCTGGACACAATTATCGTCTGTCTATTTATCGTCTTGATCTTTATCGTCGTATAGAAGTAAAGAATCGTAGTAAGAAGTTTGTTTTCTTTCTTCTTGTTTGCTCCAGAATCCGAATTCCGTTTGCACCTAAAGTTCTTCGAGTATTACAAATATATTCTTATGAAGAGTAGAATTACAATAGATAAAAATAGGCAATTTGCGAGAACACTGTTCTCAAATGTGTGTGAAGTCTACTAATCCGCATTATGCCAGTTTGGCAGACGAATGCTCAGCACTCGCATCGTGAGACCGGGTCCAGCAACGAACACCGTTGTGTTGCGAAGTTACGATGAAAGAGTTATTGAGTAAACACATTTTAAGAAACACCGCTAGTCGCAACCCTACTGCAGATGTAAGTTGTGCTTCTAATATCTCATAAAGAAAAACCAACTCCCATCGGAATTACAGAATTATTGCAGTTTAAACTCGGTCTAGTCTAGACATACTAAATTAACTGTCAAATTTTCTGGATGAGCTTACGTAGTCATAAATTTTTGATGGAATTACCAACATGATCTTTGTATTCATCTCTGATATCAATTGTAAACTATGGCTACAAGAATTATAATTGACATTCACATAGTACCAATGCCAGTAGTAGTAATAATTATAAATACTAATTCCTTATATCTAACTACGACTTCAAAGAAAACCAAGAATCAAACCAAAAGGTATTCACTAAGAACAATTGCTACTTTTGACGTTATTAAACTCTTAATTTCAATAATATAATTAAATTATCAGATATCTAGTAGTCCACAGTTTAATATTTAGCAGGTACCTATACAATAAATAATTTATCTGAACGACGGACCTGCCTAGCAATCGACATTGGAATCAACCGTAATCAATTATCTCAAGAGGTTACTTCTCATTGACACGCTTCACATGAATGTTGTTATTTTTTTTAATTTGTAACACCCACAACTTTTTACTTTAATATTCTTACCACTGACAGTTAAAAAAGAACCTTATTACAATGCAATGAGTAGCTTTTGGATAGTAAATTTCGAGTTAATCCGAGGTTTTGAAGGGGGTCAAAATCATGGTCAAAATTTCTGTTACATACTAACATACCAACATACTAACATACGTCTGAAGCTAATAAAAGCGTGTTAAAAAGAGGTATTAAGTTTTATCTTCGCGCATTAATGAAAAAGTCAAGAAGTAATAGTGAATCTTGCCCTTGAATGCTTTTTGGAGCATCATGAGATCTTCTGTTACTGGTTTAGACACCCCTCCTTTAGCTTGTAGGTAATAAAATGTAGTGATTACAGCCGAAGCCTATAATTCCTCAATTCCGTGAAAAGATTCATATTCTGCAATACCAATGTAATAAGCTACGAATGTAAGTACAGTCAACAACATACCTGTAGGTACAACTTTCGTCTTATTAAAAAGAACAAAAAATCAATACCACCCGCAAAAACTGTAGTAGATAGTATTGGATAGTAAATAATAACAAGAGCCACTCACTCTGAAAGCTATTAATCACCAAGATCCGACAGTCCGCTTCGATGTGTTCCCGGCGCGTTACACCGGGTAAGTCGGGACTTTTTACGTGAATTTTGCGGCTGAAACTTCGGATGCGTTCTGTAGATAGGAGAGTAGGTAACTAGGTACTAGGGGCTCTCGTAGGGTGGGTAAACTCTAACGCTTTCATGTATTGTGTCATTCATGTATTGTATTGTATTGTTAAATCGTTTGTCCCGGTTATCGACGTTGGACAGCGGACTTTGAGCCATTTTGAAATCGTATGTACAACGTAAAAGTTAACTGAATGTTAGCAAAAATCCGCGAAACAGCGTGATAAAGTATGCTCCTTGCCCTAATTACAAAAATGGAAGATGTGGAGTGTTACGGTCTTACGGGGCTACATCCATCTTGATTCCAAGCCGGGCATGCTCGTGAGTCGTGATGTATCCTGTTGAACATCGGACGAGGCCATGACCTTTGGTCTCTCCTGTTGGAGGTTGCTAGACTCTGTACCCAGCAATCAACCTATCTGACTATCATCTTCAAAAATCGACCATGATATTTAAGAATTTTATTAGCGTTATGACCCTTGTGTTATAGAGCCAGATAAATCGAATCTCCAGCTTATTTGGCCATCAAGGTATCGGATTTTCCTTATGTGCTTGGGTAATGCTAATTAATTATCACACTCGTCTACTTATTTGCCGGTTATTTAGATTAAAACTATATTCGGACAGCATAGCCAAATGTTCGTACTACCTCCTGGTTTCATGAGACATCACGGCCAGTTCTATTAGGTAAAGAGTAAAGTTGGCACGACATGCTGCAATAGAGGCTTGGGTTCTCGCGAAGAAAAATCAGGTCACGCGGCCGACACTGATTTACTGCCGGAACAAGATTCCAATGAAACATTTTAAGTATATTTGAAATTTCAATTCAGTGATTCGCCGTCGCAGTATCTTTGGAAATTTATTTTTCGTTGTAATTTTTAAACACATTACAAAGACGAGAAGCAAGTCTAACATTTTTAAACACGATTACGTAGTAAAGTGGAAAAGGTTGCTAACCAACTTTAAATCGGTATACATTCTAAATGTTGGCAAAATGAAAAATGATAATAAGAAACCTAAAGGTGATTTTTAAATACTTTTAATGAACTAAGTAATAATAAATTGTTTGTTCCGCAATTAAACTTTATGTCCCATTTAGGTTTTGAGATGACATTTCAAAATATGATATAATACGTTAGAGGCTTATTTAATTATATTTACATAAAAAACTTGGAGTTCGTCGACATTAATTTTCTTCTTCTTCACAATAAGGCACCTAGTCATATTAAATTTTGATTTCTGTCATGAGTTTAGTGATACCCACAAGATTAGGACGAATCGATTCATAAAAATCCCACCGCACCCACCCACGCATTTTTTAAGCGCCACAAAAACAAACATGGGTACATACATTACATAAACTGTTTAAACACATTACCCTTTTTCGCATCGCCCAGTTAGATAAAAACAACCAAATGGACAAACGTGGCGGTTGATATACACAAGATTTCCATGTCACAGTGACGTTGGACAGACGGCACAAGGAAATAACATGGATTTGGGACATTCCGCGTTATGACGAGGGTAGCTATTTGGGGCTTTGGAAATTTAAATGGACATTCGCAAAACATTTGTAAAGACTTTTGAAACGCGGAAGATATATGCATCATCTTTTCCGCGATGAACCAGTGTGGTCCTTGGGAAACTGCCACAATCAGAACATATAAATATACATCTACTTCCGGTAATGAGACGACATTACTGGATGTAGAAGAATGGGAGAAGAATAATTTCATGAGTCATTAAATTCTCACTTCAGTGTGCATGATTGTGATTGCCTTTGGTGTTTCTGGTGGTGGTGTGGTGTCCACTGAACATCGGGTGGTCGCTTGCGCATTTGGCATTTGATTGCATAAAAATATATATAATTACACTATAGAAAGACAGTCTTCATACAAGCGCTCTGTCTAAATTGAAGCACTAAACCGAAACTTTCCCGAACTTCGGCTGCGGATATTCATGTTTTTAGCGATTATACATAAATAGCTTTTCAGATATTTTGTGACACAATTTAACTGGACAAATCGTCATAATTCTTTTTTTTCGCGAGATACGTTTCGCTTGCGTTGACATGAGCCGCCCGGGGTTTGGAGCCATTTCTGGCTCCAATTAAGGTGCTTCAAAACGGCCGCGCGGACTTCGTTTCTAAAGTGTAATTATTCTAAGTTTGAACTGTTTATTCTACAGAAGATGTTCATAATTATAGCGACGATTGTAAGTAACTACGTATAATTAGCTGGTACCCATACGCCAGACGTACTAAGGAGGCATAAATCAAGAAGGGAGCACTAGAAAACCACAACATCGTTGAACTGTGAATGATTCATTCAGCGGGTCCGCGCACTAAATCAGTCCAGCCACGTGCGTGGTACGAACAGACCAACTAACGAATGTGTATAGTTAGCGTTGATAGCGTAGTACATTTGTTTTTCATAACGGATCGCGGATTGGATTAGGAGACTCCCTGTTTGACCAATATTGAACAAAATATGATGTTTATATGTTTTACTTTTTCATAAGTAACTAATAGTATCATATCGTAAGTAATCCACCACTTAGGTACCATCAGTGGCTCATCTACTTTTTTAAAAAAGCCTCACATTTTTTTATAATTACAAAAAAAGGAAGAAAACATATTTATTTCGCCACAATAATTTGGTTAATTTCTACTATCCTTAACTTTTAAATTATTCCATGTGCATAGGTAATAATTATAGCAGTCTGTATAATTATGTCCATGCCATACCATATCGGATTAATCGTGGGTGCCATGGACAAATTTCCGCCTAGCCAGGTATCGAATCTAGGACCCTTCAAACGACGTAGTCCGGCATGGTAACCGTTGCGCCATACGGGTCATCAAATAGTATTAGTCCAGTAGGTAATTAAAGCTAAAATACGACAATAATTGCTCATTCCAAATAATTATGTAATTAAAAGGGTGCTTAAAATTTGACGTTACATAGGCACATACTGACATACAGATGAAGTTAATAAAAGTGTATTAAAAAGCGATCTAGTATACGTCTAAACAAACATTCAGTCTTTATGGATTCCAGTGTCCCCCCGCATAACCCTAAAAACCAAATATACTCGTAGCTTTGAATGGAACTATATAACAGACAGCCCCGAAAAAGCAAAAATGTTTCAATGCCATCGAAGTCCGCTAACCAACGTTAAATGAAAAACCGCGTCGGATACGTCCAGGATATCGTATCCGTTGCACGGAATATCCGAACCGCGGTGTTAACAAATAGTTCGAGCAGACTTCGATTGGCTCGTTTCAATTTTCTATCCAATCTCGTTACACTGTTTGCACAGGTGATGACCAGAAAAACTAGGTGTAACAATAACGAACGAGATACCAACTAAAGAGTTAAGTTTTGAATTTAACAGTTCTTTAGCATCGTTGTGATTTGAAAGTCGATGAAACGGAAATGACGCGAAAAAGCAACACTAAAAAGAGACACACATTTTAACGTGGGAGAAAATGAGACAGGAAGCATTATGAGCTTGCGTGCTCCAAGGTCGGGGTCCTCGAGCAATACCTTTTACGGCAAAATGGCGGCTTACGTAAGCAAAGCAAAATATTTGGACTGTCAGTATTCGTTATTTTGAGGATTTCTTGTACCATGTGTGAATTGATCACATTTTTTTACAACATTTTTCTTAAAAACTCAAATACGAAATTGTTCACACAATAACTATCATGCTGATCGTTTGGAATAACTATTATATCAAATTCATATTTTATAATTGCCGTCTTCTTTATTTATAGTCGCTACCAACGTTACCAACGTTATTCGCCCACTGAATGACTGTCGCCATATTAAGCATCTTCGGTCTGGAAATTTGATACCTTCATACCTTCCTACGGGAGACTAAAATTTATAGTTTTACCATACAAAATTCCTACGTTGCCACTTGCCATAAGGTAGGATCTTAGTCAAGCGCTCGCTAAATTAAAAAAACTATTAGGTGATCACTGCTTCAAAAAAAAACCACTGCTGTATAAATTTGAATGTTAAATTTGTGTTGACCCTGTATCGTTAGAAGAATTGCTGTTAGCGAAATTTCTGGCGCTCGTTCAACGCGCTCCAGCTATAAGTTCAGTATATACCGTAGACCGTAGTTCGTTGTCCGCATTGTGTGGGTGTTCGTCGGTACAGGAGCGCTGACCAGATCACTTGCTAAGAGATTTCAGCTAGGATATATAGGTAGTTATGTACATTGATTTAATCGTTACTAATAACCACCCTCCCTTTCAGAAACCTATGCGTGTACCCACACTCGAAAAGGTTTATACGGGACTAGCTTTCCCCCACGGCTTCGCCAATTTCCAAAAATCCCTTCTTAGGGCTCACTTGTAATAGGCGTCACTTGTAATATACAAAGCTCCAAGTGAATCCATTGAAGAAATAAAAAGTTTCAGTTTATCCCGTTTTTCATCCCATGAAGTTAAGATTTACATTTTAATTTATTGCAACTGTGAATATCAGTATTGTGCTAAGATGATGTGTGCATGGCTATTTAAGTGCGTAGGTAGGTAAGTAGGTAGATAGATTGATACCTAAGATAGAAGAAGATAGATAGGTAAGTACCTACATATTTATCTATCTACTTAACTTCTCTGCACGGTAACCCTTTTCTTCTGATATCAAAAAGCTATGGTAAGTTCTGTAGTACCTACTGTGATATTACACCTTTATGTATTTCGAACATCGACTTATGTAACAGTTTTGAAGCTACAAATTACAATAATCGAGGTTGGGTAAGGTTCAGAGAAAATGTAATTTTATACATTGGTAGGAAAGTTGAAAATAGCTTTTCTAAATTGAAGCGGTTCATTTATTCTAGAACTTTGTAAGATTTATGATCTCTATAGTTTAAATTGCCGCGGGTACTTTAACGGTATGTAATCATCTATTGATACCTATTAAATTAAGCAATACCTTACGTTATTGGTTAAAACGGTCACTTACCGTTACATTAATATTGTCACAGGAGTGGTTAATGGTTAGGTTTAAGCCTAACTAACACAAACTAACCTAGTTATAAGGAATTGCTTACAAACAAATTAATGGACTGTGTATTGTCCGAAATAAATTATTATTATTATTAGGAAAGGAATAAGGCCGGTTTCAATAGATAGTGATTTACACCACAGGATAAAACTCGCGTCACTGTAACTGAGGCTCGACATTGTTCACTTCACTTCTATTTCTTATTTCTTCTTCATTCTTCTTCTTCTTCCTCTTGTCTTCCTCTCGGATTCGCTTTCGAACGCTTCATAACTTAGTAAAACGTTTGCGCGGGACTGCAAAATAGAAGAATTTTCATATCTTTCTCATATCAGGACAAAAGATACAAAGCTTGAAAAATCCTTATTAAAAGCTATATGTAAACAGATAAGCATTCGGGACGTGAATACGACACGAGGCATTATGGCAAACCGTAGTCGAGAGAGTACTTTATTAAGCTTACAGTCTTATTAAAAGTTTTACGAGTGGCAACGGACTGCATGAAAGGATACTTGCACGATCTGAATACGAAAGGTATTGTAACTTGGGAGTCGTACAATTTGATGTATAATGCGATATACCTAATTAATACTCTCAGGTTAGCGCTGTATCTACACAAGGGAACGTTAACAAATTAAATGAAATCATTCATTTGTATGAATAAGGTTGTGACGAATCGCCTAGTCGTGGCCATCCACTACCTAATTCCCGAAACGATCAAGAAATAAAAGGATATACTGTGCGTCACTCTCATTGTCTAGTTAACTATAATATTCTACTTAAATACAAATGCGACTTCTTTTCGATTCCATAGAATCAGTACTAGGCACGTTTTAGTATACTAGATTGAATTTTTTACCATTCTGTTGGTAACTGGCTAGTCGAATATTGGAAACGGGAAAATATTTCTGAAAAGATTTTTCGTTTTAACCACAACATTCAATGATTCGGATGTTTTTATTTTGGCTTTCAGTTTTCAGATTATTTTTTAAACAGTAAGAGAGTGCGCGCACGGGGGACTTTTGTCACCGTGACTGTTTCGTCGATCGTCGCTCTTATCAAGTCCTTGGATATGTATGGAGGTGCGCGCACGTTACGACGCGACAACTGGGTGACTTTTATGTCCGCCGACCGGCGTCGGTGACAAAATTGTCACTCTCCATTCACATTGACGAGTCGGATGGCGCAATGGTTAACATGCCAGATCGTCGTTCCATTGACGCTTCTATATCAAAAAAGTTTTGTCACTGTCAGTCGCCCTCGTGAGCGCACCCCACTTGAGAAACGCGACGCGACGAAGACAAAAACTTTTATATCACGCAGACACAAGTCCCCCGTGCGCGCACTCTCTAACTATTAAGCTCAAAGACTTCAAGGCAAAAATTTCATGTATCCGCGTGTCAATTTATTTTTCAAAATCGTTTGCGTTTTACACGATATAAGATTAATTTATTTCCAGTAGTTGAATTATAAAGATTAAGAACATGTGTAATATGTGTTATAATCCTTAAATTTAATTGTGCTCAATGAGAAACGTTTAAATAATGAATAGTTCTACCTACTTGCAGTACTTTTATTGATTTTTGTTCCAAATTTCAGAATTGCCTTTGACGGGCCATAAAGGATGATCCTGCGCTAGAAATGTAATTAGAATCGGATTCATTTCCACGGATTGCAGTAGAATTCTATAAACGACAATCTCATCACACGTTGCCTTAATGTCACCCAGATAAAACCAACCAGAAAAAACAGATTTCTCTTCCTAATTTTAAAACGGATTAGGGTTGTTACATCACATTTTTATAAAGATTTTATTGACGTTGATTTTCAATTCTTTAATCATTTATAATATTACCATGAATTATTGCATATCTACTCAATAAATTGACTTATATTTCATAATTCGATCAGTTACAAGATATAATAAAGAATATATATAAAAAAGAATATATATAGATATAATAAAGAATATATATATTTTTTTATATATATTGAAGTTCTAAAAACAGCAAACTCTTAATTAAATAAAATGTACGGACAAGATTTTTATTGCACTTAAACTTGGTTTTGGAAACTCAAATATACGTGTAAATATTATGTAAGTACTGTAAAATGATATTGAATTAAATACAAAATACAGACACGTCCTATTTGTAGCTCTTATCAAAATAACAACACAACAAATGGGACAAATCCCATTTGGTGTAAAAATCTAATTTCTAGCTTTTGTATAATTCTTTTCCTATTATATCGTACACTTTTCATTTAAAATAACACACTGAAATATTATTTTATTCATAAAGTCGTAATATAAAAGATCTCTTCTATTGTTGTGAATTTAGGTTTTTTGTACAATAAATAAAAAATGTAACTAAAAATTTGAACGTACATAATAATAAGTTGAAGGTGACAACCCTAAACCGGATTGAACAGGCCCTGGAGCACAATGGGCTGAGTGAGTGCGCGCAATGAGCCCGTGCAAACAGTCACTAAGTGGGCCGCGTACTAGCATTCTTAATTAACTGTTTTTAACCGGAGTTTAAAAACAGGAGTTTAACCAATGAATGGCTTAATTCAGGGATGCCCCAGTTTTAACCCTTTTTTTAACGACACAATTTGAGCTTTGGAAAGTGCGCTTTTAGGGAAGTGAATGGAGTTTTTATTTGTTTGCAATACTGACTTTAGAGTGTATAATGTAAAAGGAAAAATGTATTTTGTCATGTCATGCCACATCAACGAGGATGTGCTTAACTATGGATAATAAAACGCTTATCATTGCTTAACTTGTGTATGATTTGATTGAAAATATAATAAAATTTCAAGTCAAATATGCATGATACACTCATAATTATTGTTAACGTTGGCGTTGCTCACAAAGTTGTGAGTTTGAGCACACATTTGAGGCTTTTAATGCAAATGCTTGAAAACTTGCATATAAGTTGGAGAGGTGGACTGCGTTTTGGTCATCCCACCGCTGAATGACAAAACCAATTCCATCTTTGACATTACTTTGCGATTACTACCTATTTAACAAAATTATGTCCGTGCTTAGAAAATCGTTTCGATAAAAGTACATTGTCCTAATAGTTTACAAACAGAAATAGAATATTCAAGTAAAGCTTTTTGAATCTCTAATCTTCTAAAGTGTTCTCCTATTCTTTGTTAATTTTACCAAAAAATATATAATAAAATTACTTATAATTTTTTTTACGAATATATTTAGTTTTATTAATATTTTGTTGGTTGCCCGTAAAGCTATCGGTTGCGGTTATTATAGTTAGATATCAGTCGTTAAGTCTTTGGTCGGTGATGCCTTTGGTATACTGATAATGGGCGATGGTAACCATTTACCATTAGGTGGTTGAGTAGCTCATTGTAGACTATAAAAATAAATGTAAAAAAAATCTTGTTATTTATTATTCACAGATTGTACACATCGAAAGGACCATTCCATTCATTCCGTTCATATTAAACCATTCAAATTCACCAACAGCAACCAATTCCAATTTAAATTTAAAGTAGCCGAACGGAAACCACTCGTGTATTCCAACCTTTCACTTCGATATTCAACATTAGAATCTAAATTCAAAACTGTTTCATTCCTGAATGCAGTGAAATGCTAAACACGGCGACCTCGGCATGTATCCGCAAAACCGAGCATTCTCCTATTGCGCATTGATAAAATTTGGACATAGTTCCGGTATGGATGCCATCATCACAATTATAATAATATGGCATGTGCAGATTGTTTCATGACGCTGCGTACTATTTAGTGTGGAAGTTCACATCGCATCGAACGAAAACTAGTTGTTCTGTCACATAAATATTTGCCTCGGACCCGGGACCCCTTGCCTTGCAGGCTAGACTAGATTACGGGGGCGTCGAAACCTGTCATAGTTTTTCTGTAGTTATGGGGAGAGATAAATAGTTACGCGTAACGTAGTATTGCGCTATTCTTATTTCCTATTCTAATTTGAAAAGCAGCCGTGTCGTGATCCGCCCCGGCCCAGCCGCCCCGCCGCCCCGCCGCGTCCCGTTGCGCCGGCCCGTAGTGAAATCGTTTCAAGAACGATTTCCAATGACAACTCCGTTTTGGGTAATGGGCGGCGTAAGATATAACAGGGGGCGAATTTTATGTATTTTGGATTATCTATTAGCAATTCTTTTTGGCTTCAACCCATTAAAAGCAACAGGGTACGGGTCTGTCTTCGTTACTGAGAAGGCCTAGGGCGGTCTCTACCACGTGTTCAGTGCAGATTGATGGAGGAGTTAGTGGCCATCCCAAGCAACGAGCTATTTTCGCTGATTGATGAAGTGACAGAAGTTTTGATGCCACTTTAAGGCCTCCGACATGGCTAAACGGCTGCCTCGATAACAACCGGTGCCGATGGCTTTACGTGATCACTCAGGACGAAAGCAAGCCGCCGGGCTATTAGCGATTACTCTCATGGTTAACTTTGAATAGGCAACAAGTGAGCAGACGACGGTAAGTTACCTACAAAAAAGTTGGCCACCTGCTCGTTTACCAGTTATTTACATAAAAGATTAAGAGTTTCCTTCGCCATTTCCTTATTTCACCTTTTCCTCTCCTCGATTTTAAAGCACCTTTTCGAAACGGTAGTAGCCACTTCAAAAAATGACGCGGATAAGCGTATTGATAAAATACTTAAATGTTGAATATTCCCCGGCCGAGAATCCAACCAGGGACCGCTCTAGTCAGTAACTACGCGAAGCGGTGTACAAAAACGCTGTAGCTTACAATTTAAAACAACACATTATACATTCAAATGCCTAAATGGAAGAAGATGTTATTCCAACTGAATTTATGCTACCTTTGACCGAATTGTTGTTTAGTAATGCGATACAGAAAGACATTGAAATTCCTTTACAGCAAGAAGTTGAGTTGCTTTGAACCCCGGGTGAGGCCAATATTGGATATTTTATTCTGAGGGTATTCCATTCAATGTTTTAAGCTAAGATACTGTTGTAACGTTTTGTGAATTTCAAAGATCACTTGCGAATACGCAGTTTGTTTTCGACGACTGAATAACAGAACCTTGACTATAGGTTTAAAAGAATATCGCTCATGATTTAAATAAATTCTTTCGTCGATTAAAATTATTGTATCTTCAAGGAACAAACGAGTACATGCCAAATTTCAGCTTCTTTTGTCAGTAGTTTCGGCTGAGCGTTGTCTGTCAGTCACTCAATAACTCAAAGAGTTTTTAGTTATATTGATTGATGATGCGTTGTCGAGCAAGAAGTAATAAGTAAAAAAAGTCCGAGTCAAATGAACTCAAAACGCAAAAAGAGCTACAATCGACTGCAATCAAAAATAAACCGTGATGTAATTATTTTAGTGTTTAAATTACGTTGTTAACATTTCTATTCTCGCGATGGCTGTGATTGGGACATTTTTTCCGCGAGTTTAGTATGTGACCCGACGTCCATAGTAATAATAAGTCAAGGCCTAAAACGGCCTAAATATATAGAGACATTCTTTTGGAATAACAATTGACTTTCGATATTTTTTGTACTTCTTAAACTACACCCGAGTAGTATACCATGTACTTTTAATTAGAACGCCTATTCCAGGAAAAATAATATCTCAAGCTGACTTCGCAGGCACAATCGCTGGTATAATTAGAGGTTATAATTCTGGTGTTGTTTCCGCGCGGCTCAGCCTGACCTCTAGCGGGTTTAATTATGCAGCGTTTGCTTAGGCAGTGCGCTGGAATGTCAATGTTTGTTGGAGAAAAATTTGTGTTCGTACACGCGGTGTACAACTGTACAGTGTACATACTGCCACAGGAGTGGGTAAGGGATAGTAAAGGAATACGGTTGGTTTCAATAGATGGTGTATTTATTCTTACCACAGGGTAACTCGCGACACTTATCTAAAATAGTCTTTATCTAACTTTGATCTAAAATAGTCTACTCATACGACTAGTCGTATAATTATAAAAAAATATTAGTACGATTGTCGGATTAATAGACACTTCGATATATGTACATATAAAATAGCTCTAGGGCCAAGCTGAGCCGATCAAAAAATTGAGCTTGCTTGTTTGAAATGTTTTTGTTGGATCGCGGAGTTAATATCAGAGGAGCTATTTGTAATGTAATTCTACCGAAGCGAAGCGAGATTTGGTCACTAGTAATAGAACAGTAAATTCATCATCGAAAGAATATCGAAAAAGTTTGCTCCTGATACACTTTAGAAACTCGGCAGCGTAACCCCGCAGTGGAAAGGTTTCACCGTGATTCACATTCCCTTTGTGATTGCTTTCCCAGCGGGGCCTGATGGCGGGTTTCACCCTAAATTAAGGTCCGGCATTTGAGGTTATGTAATAATTGAAGGTAGGCCACAAATCTATAGACTATTCTCTGTTTTGGTTTTTTGTAAATTATTGATATGAGGAGGCATAATATTATGATAGTATTCGGTATTACCCGATGGGTTTAAATAAGAATAATGACGGCCATGTAGTACAGTTGGTAGTGACATTACCTGTGAATCGAGGGGCCCGGATTCGATTCCCGACAGGGGAATTTACGTGATGGAAAATGTTTTTTTTCTATTGGCAAGGGTGCATGTGACCCTATTTGATTTGTATTTAAATGTGTCCAAGCCACCCGCGACATCGACACGGGGAATGCTAGTGAGGAGGTTGTTTATTTATTATCAATAATTAGATAAAACTCAAATTCCTGTACCTACATGTCTTATGCCATACGAGTAGATGACATGGGCACCCAAGATCGAAGACCAAAAATATACGTAACATGTTAGCCCTAATTAGTAAAATGTGATCAATTTCCATATAAACAATGATGATAATCTATCTCATCTTTTAAATAAAAATTCAGCCAATAAACTGCTAATCCGTTCGTTACACAAGCGCCGAAGAGCAGAAAGTTGAAATGTGCTAACAAGAGTCATAAGCTAAAGCTATAACTTCCCACACAAAGGATATCGTATTTCGTGTCGCGACTTTAGCAAAATTAATTAGAACTACCGTCACAGCTAACGGATATTTAGGGTTAGAGAAAAATTTATTGGATAAACTATTGTCGAGCGCAAACAGGGGAATGTGGCGAGGGGTTTATGTGCGGATTTTTACAACACTCATGAATATTTAGAGCATTCATAAAACCGAGTATGACTTTTAATACCTTTTGCTTTGTAAATTAATAAGCGAGATTGTCTGCTTTTGTTTTTGCCGTTTGGATGTGGTACGGATTACCCACGGACTGATCAATCAACAGCATACTTACAAATAATACTATAAAGCTGTTGCCCCCAGTAAGGCCGTTGTATTTTAACTGATTTTCAAACAAACTTTCCTCCCTTATTTATCCTGTTAAGGGTTGATTACCCAAAAAAGACCTTAGCTACTTCCTTTCCAAATTTTATCTCCTTACGTCAAGTTTTTCATTTCTTTACAGACGGCTTTACGTACCCTCCGATGCACAGTCACGCTCTAGAAACGTTTTCCTCTAACGGTCACCCAACTCACTACCGAACGCGCCCGCTGTCGACCACTTTGGATCTTACAATCCGCCGGGCTGTGAGCATTTCTGAGCGCTAGAAAAAGCTTGATGCAGCACAATGTAGCATATTCATCAGATCTTTAAAGCAAGTAAAAAAATTGTATGATAATACAATAAAATTACAAGGAACCCAAATATTATATACAGTTTATATATACAGTTTATATATACAGTTTCATCGCCGCTCTGCATCTAGTCTACGGTCCCTTAAGGAGTGCGCACAGTACAACGACTCCACGACCGACAGACGCCAACGCGACTAAAACCTTGACAAAGCTAACATTCAATTATGAGCCTTATATCTTTGAAGGTAAGGTTGAATTTCGAACTTATACTTAAAATACCTATACGGCTCGCCCTACACCCATAGCCGTTCCGTTTCGAGACCAACGCGTCGACGACTCACCGTAGACGAGTAGTCCACGCGTCGACCGACACAATGACGTAATGTACCTAGAACGGAACGTCGGAGTTGAAACGGAGTGGAGACGGAGTCGAGTTGACGTCGATGAAGCGTTGATCGCGGAACGGAACGTCGGAGTTGAAACGGAGTGGAGTCGGAGTGGAGTTGACGTCGAGTTGGTGTAATGTGCGCACTTCTTTAACGGCTGCACAACTCTGAGACCACCGAAACCAGTCTTCCACATCGTCACGGCAATGCAACCAGTAGTAGCGTTCCTTGATTTTAGTGGAAAAATAATTTATTTTATGTTTGTATGTATATTATTTTAATTACACTATATAATATCATTGATTTTAGGTATGTTCTATTTATTATCTGTGCACCCCTTCATGGTTTTTTTTTATCTGTCTAAAGGTTGTCTGGAAGCAATCTCTGTCTAGCGATAACACCGCCTTTTGTGCTGTGCCTAATGTAAGCTGATGTAAATGTTTTTCTTGTCTGTGCAATAAAGTCCATTCTATCTATCTTTCAAACGCATTCTTAGCGCAAATGGCGTTTACGGCAACAAATACTCGTTCATTGAAGGGCCTCGATACTGATTATTGAAGTTTTCTGATGTGATTCTTAATTATCTAATTAGTATATAACTATACTGTCAACAGAAATTCCCGCAAAAAGTACCGATCATTAAAATACGTATCATAATTTAAGTAAGTTTCAAACTTGAACACAGGCATCTTAAGAGATATTAATAAGTACGTATCCATTTTAGTCCCTTCATCAAATAACGTCCCAATGTTCTCTTATATTTGTTCTCAATGTTACCTTGTTGAATTAATCTCATGCCTTTCAAGAGTTCAACGATATTTCTGGAGGGACTCAAATGATTTTAAACCCACCTCGTTGTAAACGATATTAGTTTAAATTAGATTTTGTTATCCCTTACCTCGCCTTTGAACGAAACTCTCTCTATATTTCTCCGGATATTAACCGTCTATTTATGGAATTACCCATAGATTTTCTGTATTACTAATAACCACCCAAGTGTCACATCGAGGAACCTTTGGAAAAGGGAGATCTCCCGCCAGGCGAGACGACATGTCAGGGGGGCGGCCAAGCCCCAAGTGATGTCGTACGGAATTTGTATACATATATGCAAGCGGCGTAGAAAATTTCGATAGCATGATTCAGGCTTGTCATGACGTCACCGTAAGACATGTGTGACAGTTTGAACGTGGTTTTCTAGACTGCCATACCTACTTTATTTGTAAACTGATTGAATTAAACGACCTAATTTTACCCCAAGTTTACCACAATACATCGGTGCAAACCGCATCTAAATCAGTTTAGTCGTTTCCGAGGTTACCAAGAACAAACGTGCAGAAAAACCGTGAAAGAAACGTATAAGCCATATCGGCCAAGAACGAAAAAAAAGGAAATAAACAAATTACGTACAAACATGGATTACCTACACTATTATATTACGAGTATGTTTAAAATCAATACGACTGCTTACTCTTTGAGTAGTTCAAACTTTGCAACGTCAGCACAAGGCGTTTACGAAACGCAAACCATAATTACCGCCGTGAATCTCACAATGGCTGTCCATTCCCGGGCCCAGTGATTGTTCCTGACAGAAGTAGGTACGATTGTGATCGATTGCGAATTAGGACTAATTGCTATTGAACTTCTGTGCTCCTGGTACTTTTGATAATGAGTTCTACTATTAATAAAATAATTAAAATAATACTTCCTGTACAAATCAATCGCTCATAGAAGCGGTTTCGTAAACCAACTATTTTTTTAACTTTTAAGAAGTAAAAATGTCACAGTTTTATTATAAGTATTTATAGATTACTATTGAAATCCGCAAGACGTAACACTTCCTTTCTAAGTTATACAGGAAGATCAGGCCAACACGAGCATCGGTGTTAATTTCCTCGAGATAAAAATGAATATTGATTATGTATGTATCTACTTTAAAAACAAAGTATGGCTTTAACTCAGTTTAGGGGACTTATTTCTGCCCATAACTGAGTTAAATAAACCAACTTTAAAAGCATGCAATATTTGCATGCAATTTAAACCACTGACAAAATTATACGCCATACATTACCAGTATTAAGTGGTATAAATCCATTTGTTCTCATAAGGTCCAATAAACATTATGTCGCTGGATCCATAAACTGGGTCCACTGCGGGCGCAGTCAGGACTGCATATAAACAAGCATTACCCTAACTTAACGACTCTACTCTAATTAACAATAGCACGCCGCTTCACTGCGCTTCTATCATAATCCTCTAATAGCTATGTAACTCATGGCAGCTTCCCACTCGGGACTCAAGTGTTTAATAAATTCAGCTTCTTCTAGCTGCTATTGCTTCTGAATTGGAAAGAATCTGAATAAATCTTCTTCGGCTTCGTTTAGTTGCACCAGTGACGTCGTGATACACATTTGGGGTGTAATGAGGTGTAAATTCCATTCATTTTTGAGTCCTAGCTAAATTCCCCTGTTTGTGGTAACTATATCCTGCTGAACCACGGAAAAAACTATAGACAGCATCAAGGAAATAGTTTATTGTCAAATAACATTTTCACTTCTGGTCTACTTCAAACATGACTTACCAGAAATTTCAATCAGAACCGATTTAAATAACACCTAAGGACCGGGTAGTATGATTGATTTCAGGATGGTCGGTATTATAATAGATTTCCTCAACAATCGCCACATAATAAACAAGTGGTTACCCTCGTCTCCGGCACCCGGTCTGGGTTAGATTACATTCGATTTCTGCTAATAGATATTATTATTCAGCATATTATTATCAAGAACCATAAATTGATTATTTAGATTTCAAACCTAATGTGTAGTAAAGTTATTGGGCGAAGCTTTTTTACCGATTAAAAAAGGAGTTTTCAATTTGACTTGAACCCTATGAAGGTAACATAAATCATATTGTTGGAACATCCAAACAAAAACAATACAAATTATATAACTGTATTTATGTATCAAAGTATGAATCCACAGATTTCTTCGTAACTAGTGATTGCATTTGGATTATTCTTCTTTTAATTAGCTTAAGTAAGGTTATCGATATTCTTCTATTGTGCCGCGACACGTAGCTAACAAAATTTATTGTTTCCTATTACATATATCCGTGGAAACCTCGCGAAACTTGTGACAATACCACATACTAAGATACAGTTTCACTTAGCTAGGTAAATGGAATTACTGGAGCGAACAATTCAATTCAAATGCGTTGTGTGCAATAGTGGCTGCAGATTTGTACAGCATTTGAATTGTTAATGCAAGTTAACATTTGTATCAATACACTTAGTCTTATCTGCTCTAGAGATTCCAGAATAATCTCCAACTACAAGCTATTAGATGGCCAATGCGTTGTGAGTCTGTATGCTGTGGGACAATTATTAATTGTACCTACCTAGTTGTAGTTATAAGATAAAAGGCGATTATTATAATTAATAATGATAAAGGGGCTTGGAAATAGATATCAGCAACTGGTTCCGAATACAGAAGCAATGATGGCGTGGTTCGAGCGTTGGACTCCCGAACTGGGAGCCTATGTTTGGATTCTGCTTTCATAAATGATGTTCGTATTAGAATTTAATTTCTACTTGCTTCGGTGAAGGAAAACATCGTGAGAAAACCTGCACCCCGATAGTTCTCCATAAAGTTGAAGTAGTTGAAGTACGTCAATTTGGCCAGCGTGGTGGAACCTTACACTGTTGCCCCGTGCCCATCGGCAGTGGGACAATTATAGTTATGATGATGATGACTAACCGATTCCGATTAAGTTAGTATGTAAAAAGTTTGTAATATAAGTGTAGGTGTTAATTTAAACACAGGCTTAAGGAGTGCGCACATTACAACGACTCCACGACCGACCGACGCCAACGCGACTAAAACCTTGACAAAGCTAACATTCAATTATGAGCCTTATATCTTTGAAGGTAAGGTTGAATTTCGAACTTATACTTAAAAGCCCTGTACTGCTCGCCCTACACCCATAACCGTTCCGTTTCGAGACCAACGCGTCGAAGTTGCGTTGACGACTCACCGTAGACGAGTAGTCCACGCGTCGACCGACACAACGACGTAATGTACCTAGAACGGAACGTCGGAGTTGAAACGGAGTGGAGACGGAGTCGAGTTGACGTCGATGAAGAGTTGACGTCGAGTTGGTGTAATGTGCGCACTCCTTAAGAACGTGTTTTCGCCGTTTCTTCTTCTCTTTAATAATTTATTTTGAAAGGTGGAAAACCTCTCAATGACAAATATTTATTTTTATCGTTCATAAGTGATAATATCATCATTTTCAATTAAATGATTTGAGTCGTCGTCGTGAGGTCGAATGTTTATATTTATAACATTAAAAAACCTCTCAACCTACCCCATACTTTCCTAGCATCAGAAAGCAATTTTAGTCAATATTGTTACATCACTTCGCATCGCCCTCGACCGACAAGTTTAAAACAACAAAAGTAGAAGTGAACTACATCTATGAAAAATATCGCAAAGTAAATTTCGTTTCACGTTCCATGTGTTTCTTAGAATAAATAACCTGTGACTTTTACAATGCACGTCAACGTTACGGCATGACGACACGACACTGTCAGAATAATTATGTAAACTTATAATCGGTTTATAAAAGACAAAACCTATTCAAATACATATTTGTCGTAACTACAGAAATAAAATACTATGTAGATATAATTATGGGTCATTTAATGATTCCCTACTTAACATAGTTCGTCGACTTTAATTTTTATCTTTTTTACATAATATGGCGTCTGGTTGAATACAGAATATCCATACAGTTACATCATCCATTCATCACATAGCTGGGTAAAAACCAGTAAAAACACATTCTGTATAATATTATGTCTATCATATGTTACAACATTTAAAATATTTTTCAAATAAATATTAACGATTAATCTAAAAAAAAATTTTTTTGTTTTTTAATGAGGCTCTAACTAAATATATTGATCGTCGTGATCGTTTATATTAAAAAGTAGTAAGGTCACGAACCCGTCCATCAAGTGACTGCCAACCCGTATCTAATTTTGGTCAAATTTACTCAGAAATAACTCTGTCAGGCTTTGTCAACAAACACAAGAGTGAACTCATTGCATACCGAGCTGAAAACTAATACTCTGTTCGGCTTTATTGTGACAGAAATAGGTTAGTTTTTAAATAACCACAATCTCATGCTCTCTCACTACGATTGACGGGATTTTTATGGCGGAGCTGCATACTCGTTTGCTATCTAAATGCCATATAAAAAATAACTAAATAATAAATGATGCTACACACTCATAGTCATACCTCCACAATAGCATCCTACGGAAAACACATAAAGACGAGAAAACACAGACAGACGAAGAGCAGAAATATAATACCATCATTTAAATTTCCACCTCGCTGGGAATCGAACCCAGGACCTTTCGAACACCAGTCCGGCATAGTAACTATTGCGTCATATGGGTCGTCAATTACTCATTTAATTTATTTATCGGTGCATTTTGCACGGAAAGGGCAACAAATGTATATAGAACAGCTAAACATGACCTAACTGACCACTCGTATTGTTTTGCCGACACTTTATGTCGGCAACTAAATTACTAGCGAGTATATACCGCGGCAAGTAAAACAGCTCATGTTTCCCAACTCCGGCCACGATTAGAATGCAAATTGTTTCAAAACTTCGAATCCGTCAAAAGCACAGCAACGCTGGTCACCATCGCCACTGTTGTCTCTACCAACATGTCCACAAAGTTAGCCTTGCGGTTGTACCACTAAAAGACGCGTCCTTTATTCTAAAATAGACTTTAGTTACTTATGTTTACAGCTCAAAGGGAATTGCTTTCCATTACGAAATTGCAAACGAATGTTGCGCTGAAAATTAAATTACAATGTTAGTATTGCACTTGCAAATCTGGCTTCATTCCAAAATGAACTTTATTCTGTTTCGTTAAGAGGGTTATTGAAATTTCAGTATAATTTGACTGCAAAATAAGGGTTGTCTCAGAAGGTTTCATGGTGCACTTGAATGAGAATTAAACGAGCATTCAGGGTTCGGAGCTTTCTCGTGCAATGTTTATGTAAATGTCGTTGACTACTCCTCGTTACTGAAATTTTGATTCAGTCGATATTTCTAATAAAACTTTGAAAATTCAGTACTCTACGAATAATATAATTGTTTAGATATTTTAACTATTTAAAGGCTATATAAAATGCAACACATTTATATTTAAAAAATAAGGCACAAGTATTTTGCATGCAGTATGGCCAAATGAATGCCTGAAAGTCAGATGAATTTACTGAGTATTAAATAAGGCAAATATGTATGCATATATGTATGAATGTACACTCATGGGTGCCGACAGCGGGGTGCAAGGAGGTGCACTTGCACCCCGCCGAAAAGAAAGTACATAGAAAAAATTACATATTTTTACCCACTGAACCAGCGGGAGGGTAATAATTATTGATTTATTAATTACTTAATTATTTAAGAAAATTTTTACTTTGTCCTGTTTATACGGAAATTGAATTTTATGAACTTCATAGGTTTTGATATCATTAAACTTTTACGGTTTACCTTTATATGATTTTTGACGTCTGAGATGATAGATATTAAAATATTTTTTGCATACACACACACATGAAGTGTTAATTAAACACATATGTAGGTACCCTCAGTTGCATCACGCATTGTATAAAAATACTTCGAAATAAACGGTAAATAAAAGCACACAGAGAATTAAATTCCAAGCAAAGTTTGTATTATAATTGTGTATTCCAGTGTGTAGCGAGACGCGGAGCAAGACGGATGGTGCGCGAGACACGCGTGATAGATGTCCTGGCAGTTGCGAACTCGTTATCCTGATCATCCAGAAATTGCCGGGAACTTGGAAGGGAACAGTAAAAACTAAAAGGAAAGTCTGAACATTGTGTATTGATGTAATCAGCGTTATAGTTTACACTTTATGATTTATGTTATTTGTTGTTGTTTTTATTGTTTGCTAGGAAGCTCCCCTCACTTCAATGAACATGCAGCCAGAGTAAAATTTTGATTTTTGATTGGTAAATGTGTTTTTTGTAAATTATATTTAGATACGAATTACATACTTATAATTGTAATATAAATATATTTTTTTAAATTTAATATATTATGCCTTCACTAGGCAGGCTGTTATATACCACCGCCAAGTATTGTAACAAAACAGCTGACAATATACTTATAATAAGATGAAACTGTAATCTGTTATCATGATTTTTGATTGATTACAGGTTAGATTATAATATTATATATTATACTTATTATCTTAGAGACCGATAGGTATAAAATGAAACGACCGATTCAAATCTAAGTCACATTAATATTTTTCTCCATCTGCTCCAACAGAGACAAAGGGCTGGATAGAATAGAATTATATTCATTTGTCATCTTTTTAAGGAAATAAGTAATCACAGTAGGCCTTATCGTTTAAATGATTTACGACAACTCCTGGGATGAAAGTGAATTTGAATTCCAGACAAAGAACTAATTATTGCCCTTTGAAGGGACTTCTGTGAGTCGCGGCTAATTTAAATTACCTCCATTATAACCCACTTTCCCTTCGGACTAGGGTAACCACGCGTCAGGATTCGTCAATAGGTATAAATCCTAGAATAATTGTACAATTTTATTCTTATATTTAACTTTAAGACTTTCGAACGTCCCAATGACAAAAGCTCTTAACACTGCTGCATCTAACTGTCCGTCTGGCACAAGCAATTTTCGCCTAATCTATGGACCGATAAAATTGTTTGTTACAAATATCAACTCATCAATCAATCGATAAATGTATCAATTGCGACCCACACACAGATGCTGAACGTATATGATTGAATTTCTACTAAGGGGTTTTTAGGGAGCAAAATTAAAAAGTTATCCAAACTGTACCATGTGACATGTTCAATAACATGACTTATTTTTTGTCACTTTTCATCATGTATCCAATAAAAAAGGGTGACATCCAAGGAAAAAAAGACATAGGATGATAGTAATCTACCACGTCGAACCTGCAATTACGTATAAACAATACAAAGTTACGAAAAGCAATAAAGTATAATAAACAACAAAGAAAAACCATTAGCTGACCCGAGCGAATAATAATTTTAGCACAATAGATGATTAGTCTTACCGACAAGTTAGTTGGGGAAGATTATTTATAGTTAGCGTCCTATAAATATAATTAATATATTTTTAATCAACATTTATGCCGCAATGTTTCGTACAAAGAAAAAAAAATTCAGATAACGTTTAAATCAAAGGGCAACGAATTTCTGAGCGTGGGTATCGTGGACAACACAGGTGTTGTCCAAATTCATTGTCAATAAGACACACACATCCAAACCTAGAACAAAAATTTGAACTCATTGTTCATAGTGAATCGAACCCTTCGAATGGCAGTGCGGCATGGAAACCGTTTCTCCATACGTATCGTCTAAATTGTGACATTGTCACAAAAATCATTCAAAAGTAATATTATGACGATGTTGATTGTTATGCGGATTGTGTATGTATGGTGACTGTCAGGCGGAGATGGTAACCCTACTCCGCCTCTCGTTCTTTGATTCCGATATCTTTAAGAAGTTTTTTAAGTTACTTATTTTTGGTCCTTTCATTTTCTTAAGATCTAGTAAAAGTTTTGACATAACTTTTTGGAATTATTAATGTAATGGGCTTCTGTTATAAATTGCTTGTTTCTCACAATTCACTTGTGACCTACTACAGAGTATGACGGGTTTCTAAACGTGATTGAAATACCTCATCACGTCGGGTTTCCTCTCACAATGTGAGGGCTACAGGCCATAGTCAGCCACGCTGGCCAATTGCAGGTTAGTAGACTTGACACACCTTTCAGAATATTATGGAGAACTCTTAGGTGTTGAGGTTTCCTCACGTTGTTTCCCTTCGCCAAAGCAAGTGGTAATAAATTTCTAATATGCATATAATGGAATATAACTATATAACATACCGACTTCAATATCGACAAATAATAAAATGAGAACATCATCAACGTAGTCGATGTCAATTAAATACGCGGGGGCGGCGAAGCCCAAATTGATCTCTGTTGGAACTTGTATATATGCGAGCGGTGTAGAAAACTTCGATAGCGTGATTCAGGCTTGTCATGACGTCACCGTAAGACGTGTATGCGATAAGCCATATAATGAATAAAAAAGGTTTCAATATTGTTAAAACAAAACGTTAACGGATTATGCAAGTACGATTAATATTAGCCAGTTTATTACCTCTACACTCTAGAGGACTCATTAAAAGGTGAGTAGTAAGAAGTTTATTGTAAATGAAAATAAACACAATGACGTACCTAATCGCCGTTTATTGGTATTTGCTCAGTACTCGCGACACCGTCATGGCTTTTATCGCCACGCTACCACTTTATATCGCTTGGACTTGTGAAAACATACGGAACTATATCAGCACACCCACGATCCGACGGAGAGGATTTCGTTAGACTACCTTATAGTTTCATCATTCAAACTTTGTTAACTTTATTCTTTAATTGTTCAAACACATTACAATTCCTTTATTTTCTAATGAAATTGTTAATTTTTCACTTTGATACAAAACTTTTACAGATTACCGTCCCATCACTGATGCTTTGCCAATCAGGAAAGAAATTAGATTGAGTTTAGAGTAACACTGATTTATTTATTTATTTATTATAGTTACACCAACAAACTTAAGATTAAAACAATTATTTTATACACAAATACCTGATAAATGTCACCTCAATAATTATACGAGTAGGTACAAACATTGACCTATAATAAGTCAATGGGTACAAACAACATTTCCAAATGGTGTTACAATTGTTTTTCTATAAAAAAAATATGAAAAGTAATTACAGTTTTCATAATATTATTTCATGTAACAATATCATTTACCACTTAAATATTATTTAAAAAAAGTAAAAGTAGTCGACTAGTACTAGTAATTAAATTTAAATATAATTGATAATATTATCATTATGCTCTACAACCAATCTAAAGTACTAAATATCGTACAATACAAACTTCCGATTAAAGAAACAATATGAAGAAATATCCACCCGTGAGTGCGGTGCCATAATGTCCACTATAAGCACTTTGGACACAAACCACACGCACTCATATTTAACGACACAATATTACGGGCGACAATCATGCGATATTATCATGCGATATACGCTTATAACGTACATAATTATGTATCTATTTTGTTTGGATTTAAGATGGCATACGAGAATTGAGCACCACCTTTCCTCTGCCGTCCGTGACAACTGTGACCAACACAGAATAAGACTGAAATCAGGACTAGGATGGTTAGTCTAGTTAGCAGACGGTGTTACTGAGAAGGTTAGCAGTTGGTAAGTTCGATAGTACGTATGAGCATTAGGGCAGGGACTGTTAGTACTAGTTAGTTCTGTTAGTTGTTCCTAGTATAGTCAAGTTAGTAATTGTTAGTAAGTCTCGTTCTAATTCAGTTACAGAAGTGTTGCTAAACTTGTGGACTGAGATGGTCGCCTCTAAAAAAGTGTAGCCGGCTCCACACCAGTCTAGTCAAGAAATGAGTAGGCGAACCATCAGATACAACTGACTTCTTGGCCAAATCATCATCATCAATCACAGTGATCATCACCGACGAAACACATTTGATAGAACGCATGTTAATTAGTGATAAAGACTGATTTATTAATTAGGATCGTCTGAAGTTTGACAATTTCATTAACTATCAGCATTTAATTTATAACACGCCCTAAATCTTCGACGCTTCTATAGTTATTATCTCGTTATAAGATAATAAGATTTTATCACGACGAAGAATCAGAAAATTGCAAGTGTCCCTCTAAGTGTGGTGTTAGAAAATAATGCATGGAGTGTGTTGGATCAAAAATCGTTTAGCCGAGAAACAAATTGTGCTTAGAGAGTTGATGTGCATGGAACAACAAAATTACAAGTGTTTCGTTGATGTAAATAATTATGACTAATCCTCTTTTGGTTTAATTTAAGCTCCTATGAATTCCTCGCACTCTCATACCAGAATTCGACTATTGTAATAGTACAAGTTTTAAAAGTAGTTGGACTACTGGGTCAAAAATGTCTTACGAGTTCAACAATAATTGTACAAGTGGGAATTAGTCTCGTTGGGGCCACACTAACGAAAACGTCAACGTCAACGTCAATGCCGAACAATATTATTCGCGATAATTATTGCAATAAAATTAACGCGATAAAGTAAGTGGCTACACTTGACAAGTGTGGCCCCAACATTCGAATTATCGCCCAACGGCAAACGGCAATGTGAATGCCGTTGTAAAATTATCGCGTTAAGTAGTGGCCACACCAACGTTACACGTCCGTCATCGCGATAATTATCGGCGTTTTCCGTTAATGTGGCCCCAGCATTAAGCGGGTGGCCCGTTCAATGCACCAAGATGACAGCCAATGCTGAGAAATGGCGAGACAAGTGACATTGGCTGATGTCACTTATCTCACTAATACTTTGATGACACTAACCACTCTGGCAAAAACGAATGGAAACGAAACTAGATCACCATTTGTTTTAGGAATTTGTATCAGGAATCAGCGGATAATTACGATTCTATACGAGATCAAGACCATCAATCCAGAAGATCAATGTATCCGTAAACCAAAATGTGATTGTTTGTAAGTCTTTGTTACTTATAATACTAGTGAATGCTTTACTTCAATTTCTCCTGAACGTTAATTGCGATGAAGTTCGGTATCCAGGCGCACTAAGTTAGTAAAGTTACTAAGTTAGTAAGCATTAACTTAGTAGAGTTTTATTAGAGAGAGAGAGAGTAATAAATGTTTTGTTTTTTGAGTAATCTACCAATATCCAGTTATAATTAATTACTAGCGACCCGCCCTCGCTTCGCTTCGGGAAACTTATTATCAAGTGCTTAAATATAAAGTTTCATGGTTCTTTAAGAGATGGCGCTAGGCGTTCTTATTCTTTAAGTTAGGAAGGTTCACCCCTAGATGGCGCTGTGCTTAAAACCCGAAGAAATCCCATACAAACTTTCAACCTCTATTTCAACCTCTTCATCCCTTTTTGTCGCAATAAAAGGTAGCCTATGTCCTTTCTCAGGGTCTAAAGATTGTCTGTGTCAAATTTCATCAAAATCGGTTGAGAGGTTTAAGCGGGAAAGCGACACAGACAGACAGACAGACAGACAGAGTTACTTTCGCATTTATAATATTAGTAGGGATTTTACAGCGCTTTCATTTACAAGCCATAGCTTTTTAAAGCGTGATATTTTTCCTCGTCAGTCCGTAAAGTATGCCATGGGAGGGTGGATACACAATATTGTACGCGACCATTTTGTTTGCAACACAATGCGCCATCAATTTTTAATTAAAATGGGCCGTCTGGCGCTATAATAAATTTGGCCGTAAAGGTCTGAGGTTAATATTTGAGACAACTCGAAAAGACCACAGAAGGCGCAAAAGTTAAATTATTAAGTAATTATGAAATATACGCTTTACGACTCATTTCATTCCTTTGTGAACTACCCATGTTTTAATGTTTTGTGTAACTTTATTCTTAAAATATCTGGATGACCGAGCTTTGCTCGGTATTTTTTTTTTTATAAATTGTGTTTTTAGACTTCGTGTTACTTAACAACGCCATCTGCTGTTGTGTCGTTAAAGCAATTAGTTGCTCACAAAAAAGTATTATTATTCGCCAATAGATGTCAGGAAGAGTCATATTTTTCAGTTTAAATTGGGACTACAAAAACACGAATAAAATGACATTTTCTAAAAATGATTCCTAGCTAGATCGATTTATCGCCCCCGAAACCCCCTATATACTAAATTTTATGAAAATCGTTGGAGCCGATTCCGAGATTCCAATTATATATATACAAGAATTGCTCGTTTAAAGGTATTAGATTTTTATTATTGAAAGGGTATTAATAAAATGATTTTGAAATGAAAGATTACCTTCACTGTTTAAGTTTTCACTTTATTTCTGTTTTTAATTGGGCGTGGTTCAAATGTTCTCCATGTACATCTAAATGATATAATTAATATTAGTACGTTATGAGGAATCTTTGTATATATTTATAGGAACTAGTTACCCCCTCTGCGGTCGAAATTCGACCGTAATTCATTCTGTCAAAGAGTTACTTAACATTGACTCTACGAACGATGACCCTATGACTATAATAATTTAAAAATAAATATTATTTACATACCTACAAGTTTTTTTTTACAGTATTGAGACTTTCGATGCTACAATATTTATTTGTGAAGTAACCCTTTTACAACTGAACACGGTCGAATTCCGACCTCAGAGTGCTCACTAGAAAAAAACAAAACTTAAAATGCATGTACCACCTAGAATATTAAGTCATAAACATCTTACTAGCAGAAATATATTTAGCGGCAGTTGAGGCGAACGCGTTATGTAAGTGTTATGTAAAGGTTAGAAAAAAACGCAACGTATAAAGTATCAAAAAACTCAAGTTTAAAACCAAGCCTCGATTAAGGCGAGTGCGGGGAGGAAGATCTGTGCAATTTTGTGCAGAACCTCCGAACACTTACCGCTAACCTCGCGACCGACATGGGATTTGATGGACATGGCAGATTTACATTTATAATAACAACGAAGTTACATTAAATTTCTGTAAAAATAAATGTTACTTTTACAGAAATAAATGTTTTTTATTATTCCCAAATGAAAGTCCCCCGTCACCACAGCATACTTATATTACATATTATTACTACATAACATACGATACGAGAAGAGATGTATAGCGTAACCCTTGAATGACGACCACGACCGCTCTGCCAAGAGCGTAACGACTGAGAAGAAGTTTATATAACTTTATAGCTATTTTTTGTGTTAATCGCCGACAAATGAGCAGACAACTCATCTGATGGTAAGTGGTGACCGTCGTCCATGGTCAACAGCAACGACAACGACAACTCCCAGTCCCACCTACCACCCGTAAACGCTTAATACTAGGTACTTAACATTTAAATAATAACGTTACAAAGCCATATCCATGACACCACATCATCATACATCCCTCCGCTATTACACGCTTCTCAGAGGGAAATTGCCTCGCGCACTTCATTTCTCTTGTAAATTTCATTTTTTACCCATCCACCGTATCCCGTACAATTTACAACTTGTTTGTATATCAAAGGAATCCTTTGTTGGATGATTTACTTTGACGTCCCAAAACATGGGGCAAACATACTTGTTATACATTTATAATGCTTTAAGACTGTACTCAAAATGTATTCAACAATAAGTCATCTAATAATCAGGTGTGGCTTAATTTTGACATTACACACATCACGGTACAATCAGCTCCCCGTATCACGATTTTCTTTTACGATCGACCATCAGATTTTCTTTTAGATAATTAGTGTTTGAATTATTATGTTGCTCAAAGAATTAGAATTGGCAATACTGCCAGCATTTTGGGTAACAATTAGAATTTTTGGAGGGCATATATTTTTTGTAAATACATATTTATTGGTTAAGTTCATTATCTTGAATTTATTGTTTAAGTTTATAGCTTTAATTTAAATGTTCCTTTAAATATTAAATTGTTTTTCATTTGTCAGTTTCAATATAGACAAATATAAGTCGTAAAAAAGAAAAATATTGTTTTTAAAATTCTTATTAGCAAAACTTTCATATTTTTCAACATCCCAATAGAGTTTAGATTTATCGTTACTAGTTACTATTCAAAACCGATCGCGCTCTGTTTGCCACAGGGCTGCAATATAGTTTTTACATTGTCCGATATTTTTCAAACCATTAAAAAGTTACGGCCACCATGACAAAGTATTACGTTATTGTGCAAAAAGCGCTCCACTCCGATACAATGAAAAAACTTTTTGAAAGCGCTATGATTGATCGTTGCCATTTTAGTGGAGTATTAAGGATCGTATAGTTATCTTTATGTAATCCGAAATGATATTATTTTTGTCTAACGCACTTGTTTCGTTATCTTTACGCTAGATGAGGTAAAACGGTGAATTCTAGTATATCTTAAGAACGCGTCTCAACATGAAAATTATTTGTGGTGATATTTATTAACGTAATAAATCTGATAATACGATTAAAGACTTAATCATCAAAGCTGATTAGACGGATGAGGTGTTAATAACGTTATTATATTATTAAAGATTATTTTCCAACCACATTTTTATATGTAAGTACAAATTATCATAATCAATAAATCTAAATATTGACGAGTATAGGTAGGTACTCGTACAAGTATATGGATCGCTAAAAATTAGATTTTTGTCGACAATGTTTGATGATGACCCGTTTACACATAGGTAATAAATATTGATGTAATTTCAAGGATTACAATATTTATTGATAATGTTACGTGTATATGTGTCATTACTGTTACTGATGTCCATAAAGCCCGTGATTCCTTGTCATTAGGTGGTTCATCTGCGCTTTTCTCCACTTCTCCCAAAAAATTTGACTTACCATTCAACTAGCATCCACCATTTCCGTATCATGAAATATGAAGATACGTTAGTCTTCGTCAAAACGCCCGAATATTACACACCGTGATTAATATCGCGCACATAACTCATACGGTGCACTAATGACGGGCGCTCAGCGCGTCGTTACAGGTATCCGATAATGAATCGACGGTAATTTCCATGGAGATCTCGTGAATACCATGCGTTATAGATGCTATACTGTCTTCTGTACTTGCGATGATGATGGTGTCTTATCGTGTCCGATGACGGCAACACTTGCCACGTCCTTACATGCACTCGCTAATGGCTGACGAAACCAAATTTATTTTTGAATATTCTGTTGCACTGGCGTCGTAAATCTGGCTACTTTTTGTACTTTGCAGATGTGAGTCAGTATTCCTGTTGGCATCAACCTATTAAGGCCCGCTAATAAGATCGTGTTTCTCCTCATAATCTCACATGTAACCTACCATTGCTACCTACCATTTATATATTATCTACCTACCAACCGCACCCGCTGTTGCTGAACTCTAACGAAACGATCCCTTAGATTACCACGAGGAGGGAAAGCTGGCTCAAAGAAGGGCTCAAGGTGCACGAAAGCCACTTGCACCCTAAATGCACTCTTAAATACAACACCAACACAACAGGAAGCGACAGTATTATTTTGTTTTAATGCACGCTAATTATGTGTTTATTGACTAACAGCTTCATTTACTCTGTGGAGTATTGAGGCATGCGAAATGATGTGAGTATGTGCCGAGGTATTTCCCAATAATGAACAACGAATGTATTTACAAACTAGTAAACCCTTCCTCGCTTCGCTTCGGGAAACATATTGCATTCGGGAAACATTACCCACATTCGAAAAATGTTAGGCATGATTCTTTAAACTGACATAACTTTTGGAACGAAGTTCCTTACGGCAGGCTTGGAGGGGATAGGTTTTGCTGCGGCGACCGAACTGAAAAATATGTGATAGTAAAACCGTAAGAAAAAAATGCGTGGAATAAAAGCGTTAAATGAGACGTGCGCAGGCGTGACAGTAGCTGAAGGAACTTCGTTCCAACCTGTTGTCCCACGACACCAAATCATTTAGTTTATGTAATAGAGGTGGCGCTGAAAGTGACTACAACTAAATAGATGTCGCTGATCGCATTTGATTTGTGTAAGATAATGTAAGATGGCGTTAGTGCTGATTTTTTTTATTAATTCGTTAAACCGTTTCTGCGATTAACGCGTACAAAACCACAGAATAACAGACAAAATTTCTAAATATCATTGTTTTGGGTTCTATTGCGATATTAATAAAGACCCCCAGTAAAAGTATTTGTCATATATCTGCCATGAACAGACAGAAAAAGTTGAAGATTAATATAATAAGTAGGGTTGCTACAACTCCTTTTTTCTACGCTCAAATCAAAATCAATTCATGGTGTCATTGACCGTCCTTTCTTCAGACATTACCTAAGCAAATCCTGTCGAATTTAATCCGCTATTCGGGGAAATATAGGCTCCTGTCACGTTTAAGGGAATGTGTTTAAAGGGCGCTCGGTGGGTGGGTTGCGGAGGCAAACAAACAAACAAACCAAACATGCGTTGTTATGATTATCAACTACGCCGGCCGCAGGACTTGTTATGACGATGTTGTGAGCGATAACATTATTAGCATAAACTGTAATTAATTTTCAATCACTTAGTAATCACGTATCGGGAGGTGGAAATTAGGTGGTAAAATTAGGGGCAATTTGATTTGGGGTCGATCTGACCCCTACTATTTGCTTTGAAATTAAGCAGGTCTAAATCTTTTTTTTCTTCTGCCTTCCTTTTAAGCCACCGGACGATGCATCGGTAGTGCACGGGCGTCATGTCACTTAACATCAGGTGGTCAATCTGCTCATTTTTCAACTATTTACTAATAAAAGAGCTCTTTGTACTTCAATAAGCATCACAATTCAAACAATCATAAACTTAACTAAGAATTCAACTCGTACAATGTCCTTAAAATTGTGAAACTTCTTCAAATTTGAGCAAAGTTAGTTGCGACTCAAAATTGTATCTTAAATTTGATCCCGACGATAAGTCAAAGGGATTTTTTCCAAATACCGCGCCGAGAGAATTCCTGCGTCAAACATTTTTCATTTCAACTTTCTGACGGAAGCGGTTTGATGGTTGAACTTCGTGGATTCCGCGGAGTTTAATGAAGCGGATGTCGTCAAAGTTCAACGATCACATTCACATCCGCGACGCAAATCTTTTTTTATGTTCTGATGTTAGATACTAATGTTAATACTTTCCTCAATATATTTTGCGCAGAAAATATTAGAAAAAGGGCTTCCTAAGATACCACACTGTCCCATCTAGTGTCAACATGGTTGTAAACAAGATCACTATACCAGATCAGGGAGTCAGGGACCCAGGTCTGCTAGTTTATAAATGCTTTTATTGCGTCGTGCCGAAATAGTTTGACACATTTCGTATGCCAAATTAATTAAAAATTAGCAGACGGACTTGGGCCCCAGATACAGTGTTTAAAACAATGGTTTGAATAAATTTAACTCAAATATTTAATGGCCCAAATTGTTTAGTGAAACAACTATTACAAACGTCGTCTGTTCTTCTTCATCATGAGAATGCCAGTGTAATGCGTCTCGTCTAACAATTGAACAATCGATCCCCAAAAATCCAATTAAACTATCTGCCATACATTCCTGGCTTACCACCAAATTTCTTCTTTATGTTCGGTCCAGAATAAACTACGACGAGGAATATTTTGTCGACGGCAACAGTTTTTGCATCGTCTGATATGAAGGTTGCCAAGCGTAACGGAAAATCTGTTTTGAAATGGGGTTCCAACTCATGGAAAATTCTGTAAAACTTAACTGAGAATACTTTGAAATACAAGTAGACAGGTCAACTGTAACGAAACTACAGTCAAAATTTAAATTATGCTGTACAATCTTTCACGTACGAGTAGGTACTGCATGACCAATATGGCGCAATGGTTACCATGCCGTACTAGTGTTTGAAGAATCCTTGGTTTGATTCCCAGCGAGGCGATTTCTGTTCTCGTTCTAGCTGTGTCTTCTTTTAAGTGTTTTAGTTTAGTCCATGGTACCTACTATGAGCCATCAACCTAGTGTGGTGCTATGAGTACGTAGCGTTAAAAAATTTTGATTAATATTCGTCTCTCTTTCCGTCCTGTACAATACAGGGCAAATCTGGACAATACAGGGCCATTCGTGGTGGTCGTTGTGCAAAGCATTAACCAACAATAAGTAAAGAGAAACAAAACATTTGTCCTTACGAAAGCAAAAACAACGATAAATCCTTAATTTCCATACAGCATCACCACTAATGAGGTACAATTCGCATTATTTATTAGCTCGTTAATCCGAACGCGCCCCGAGAACTCTCATTTCCTTTTTTAGGGTCTCCTTGTAAAGTAGCTAAAACTGTTAAATTCTTCCGCCATTCATTCGTTCTATTCGTTCATTCATTCCCTCGCGTAAAACGGGGCTTCTGTAATTTGGTGAGACAATTTGACTTTTTGCATCTTTGACTGTTATGATAAATCAGCATCCTTGATAATTTAGAAGATTGAAAATTTGCGTTGATATCTACTTATAACTAACGGTTACTGACAGACACACACTTAACAAAACGGACCAAGATGCTTGAAACTGTCTTATTTCTTTACTTCAAGACACCTGTCCTAGTTGAAACGGGTCGTTTAAATATTGATTCAGAATGAAATAAATGAAACAAGCAGGTACTTAAAAAATTATAAACATTTTTATTAATGTACAAATCCCAAATGCTTCAAACTGGGCTCGCACTTGACCCTATTTGGTGCGTAACTTTTAATGGAATAACATAGTACCCGAAACACCACTACAATGAGTCCGAGACAAAGTTTTTAATTCAACGACGTAACTGCCTAATTAACCAAGTGATAAATACTTTATTAGATTGCGTGGTGACCTAACAAATTGTACCAGTATAAGCCTAGTGGTCGAAATTCCACCATCAATATTGAAAAGAGGAAAATATTCTGTGCAGACAACACTTCCCTGAGGATGAATAGAGAACTCTCAGTTGTGCATACCTATCTTCCTTTAGTCAAGCAAGTAAGCAATCACATATTCCTTGGAAATTAGAGGTGCGTGTAAGATTCCAAATCCACCAATCCAATCCACAACTCAATGTCGCTTATTTAAAGCCCAATGTTCCACCACCACCAACCACTTAGCTAAGTTAGCTCTTGCTTATCACTGCTTATTATAGACATGTAGTGCTTACCGCAACAAAATAAATTGCTTCCGAAACACGTACATTTTTTCCTGAACAGGGTTTACAAACAAACGTTTCTTAATACATGTGTTAACTCGCTGGGGTTAGTTGCAAGTTGCAAGTCACTTCAGTCAATTGGTCCGGTGAACTTAGCCTCGTGTTCCGTTGCAGTTAAACCGAGTTGCAACGGACTCGAGCTGTGAATTTTGACAATATCCTGCCAACTTGAACTTGCTAAACAGTTGAGGAGGAAAGTTAATCATGGACTCGGCTGAGGCTCGATGTTGTGAAACATTAACTTACTTGCTAACTGCCCGCCCCGGCTTTTCGCGCAGTCCGACAGACGAAAACTTCAAACAAACGAGACTTGGAAGTCTAATAAGGCTCCTTACTATTAATAAATTTCTACTAACGAGTATGTTGGCCATGTGCAGTTTTTATATTTTATAAAACTTTTATAATGATGTAGCCCTACACCAACGCGAGTGATAATAATAATAATTCATTTCTAGCACGCCCATAACTTGTCAATAATTTAACAAAACAACACTTCAACTTGAACATCAACAAGTAGGAGAGTGCGCGCACGGGGGACTTGTGCCTGCGTGATATAAAAGTTTTTGTCGTAACGTGCGCGCACCTCAATACATATCCAAGGACTTGATAAGAGCGACGAAACAGTCACGGCGACAACAGTCCCCCGTGCGCGCACTCTCTGATATAAAAATGTCGTGGGTTTTCTTTCTACTTTCCTGGGATTTCATTCATCAGATCCTAACTTGGTGGCAGTGTTACCATCTTCGAAGTCTAATAAAAAAATAAAAATAAATATCGGATCACAAATGACGTTAAAATTGCTGGACATACAAAAATTATAAAGTTGTCGAACATAATTATAGCTTCCGCCTGTTAAGAAGTCGGATAAAAGGATGCGTGCCTGATCCGATACCAGCCCCCTTGCGCGCGAGATAAGTTATCAAATCACAAGGTTGTCACAATTTATACCGAATACTTAAATGTAAGTTGTAAAGTAACATAAATCAGGGTTACCTAGTTAATCATTTCAAATGAGATAAGGCTATCGAGTAGTAGATTAAGCGGCTAAAGTTGGTTCCATTATCGTAAACTAATCGTTTGTTTCGCCAGATGTTCCAGAAGCGACCGAGCTATTTTGTAAGCTATCGTAGTCCGGCTTGTATCCGCTGTAAGTCACCGAGTTAACCAATATCGGTTGTGGTAGCACTGTATATGTGATCACTATAGGCCAAATTATTTAGTGCTTCCGTTACTTATAGGGCACCTGAAGCTGTTAATTTATTATGCACGTCAATTGACATATTATGTAGACGTCCTACATTTCTAGTAGATACGAGTAGTATTAAATATAACTTCAGTAAGTGGAAGAGTCATAGTACCTTATTGCTACGTAAAGTCGTAAAGCATTAATAGTTTTTTCTTACAGCAAACAAACGAGAATGCGGTTCAATAATGGTAAGTAGTAAACGCCACCATGAACTTCAGTTACACTTAAGGCATCATCGCTGGGTTGTAAGCCAAGAAAGAGGAGAGAAAAAGAAATAAAGTATCGGCTGTGAACATGGAATCCAATAAGTTATTTGGTGGCTAAGGCCTGAGGTAAGCAAGAGGTACTCGTAGCTAACCAGACAGACTTGATTAAAATTTGAAGTCGATGAATCTTACTTTGTAAACGTAGCTGTCGCCCCAAAAGGCAAGGCTTGAGCTGTTTTATAATTAAAGATAATCATAAGAGTTATTTTACTTTTTTATTAAGTTTAATCGAGCAACATAAATCATAAATGCAACAAAAAGCCGACGTGATGCAACATAAATCAAAAATGTTCGCCAGTAACTATCTAACTATCTGTCTTCCACAATTACAGCCAGAAAAGTTAATTTGTGACAAAGTTGTAGATAGCGGAATCGCACCTCTAGCAGAAGTTACTCAAAGTAAAAGTTTCAGAGCTAGTTTTACCTAAACGAGATGTGTCTTCCCGGACGTTGTGAAAAAGGCATAAAGGGCTGAATATTACGAATTATGAGTTCTTGCACCCTTGCACCCTCGCGGTTGGGGAGAATACTTAAACAGCTTCCAAGTTTTAAGTATTGCGACCACTTGAGCATACGTCTACTGGAAGTGGCCTAAAATAATTTATGTTTTTATGTTTTGTTTTTATAAGATCAAAGTTGCACAGAGCTGTGCCGAGGTATTCAAAGGTATTTATATCGAGTCCGAGCTTATAAAATCTAGGAGCATAGAACAAGATTTATTGCTGTAGCTCGCAGAAAATCAGGCACAGTTGTATTGGGCAGGGTTTTGAAATAATCTCAGGAAATGTCATAAGTCTAAAGGGATACATTTGCTGCCTGACTAGTTAGTAATACTTAATATGAACAGGACAGTGAATATATCTCCATTCTCCATTCTCCCACTGCCCTAAGGTTGACTGGCAGAGAATGCTCTTAGCATTAAGTCCGCCTTTTGTTCCATTACATATGTAAGGTTCAATAAAGAATAAATAAATATATGGTTAGCTGGTAGAGAATGCAATTAGCATTAAGCTCGCCATTTGTACCGTAATATTATATTTTGGTCAATAAAGTTTAAATAAATAAATAAATAAATAAATAAATATATTCTAGTTAGTCAATAGGGCCCTTGGTAAGCCGGTTTAAATTATTATTATGAGACAGGGAGGGCTAAAGTAGGTCTAATACGGCCTTTGCAAAATGAAGTAAGTCGCATAGGTAGTCTGAATTTAAGTCAGGACGCGAATTCCACATACTGAGTACCCAGGTCTTCCAGCACCACTATGCCCCTGGTGCTGGCGACTGTTACACTGGTTCTTTATTTCCTCACCCCGCCCCCGCGCCGCAGTCCGCCCTCGACCACGCGCGGCATTTTAAACAGCGCGCTAATTCTGCAGTGTGCTGAGGACGTTAAATTACACTATTGTTGGACATTATGGAAATTGTATTAAGCTCACTGGTAACAAGAGACTTCATAGATTTTTTATATTCAACTTTGTTTTTGTATGCTCGTGCAATGAATAGTAATTTAACGTAACAAGCTTACTTCATCATCGCAAGCCAAAGCGTAATTACTAACAACAACTTACAGAGCTACCGGCCTAGCAATGGCAGTCCCTGCCCCAGTCTTCGTACCTACAAACACACTGACCAACCCTTCTTAATAGCTGTGATTGCCTTTAATTGAAAGAGCAGTTATGTATACATCTATATTATGTTTTGATCTCAAGCTTGTTGCACTGTTTCTTGCGTTGGCAATCCAAATAAATAAATAAATAAATAATAAATAAATAAATAAATAACACTGGACAATAACAATGATAACAATGGACTAACTATCCTAGTCTGGATTTGAGTCTTGTCCTGAGTCGGTTACAGTTGTTATGGGCGGCAGTGGAAGGGTGGTGTTGCATGTTCGTTTGCCCTCTTATATCAATTAATCCCTTTAGATAATCGAATCCACCGAAATTCAATCCAGTCCTTCTCGGTACGCTTGACTTGGTTCTTTCCGGAGGGATGTTTTCAACGAACGGATAGATACTGGCCGTGTGTTGGGTCGTTCGATGGGATATGAGGGACATACGGCACGTAATTCTTGCACTGTAGAATACCTAGAGGCTAACCTCTACGCCTGTGCCAGATTGTCACCAATAACCCTCTCTGCACGCCTCACCGTATACGGTCAAAAATTGCAATAACTAAGATATTCCTCAATATTGTTCTGCAATTCCATCATTAGCAAGTAACACCAATTTTATCAAAGAAATCGACGTTCATAACATGTGTGTCAGTGGATCTCGCGGGGGCTTTTAAGGTACCGTTCGCAAAATGTTCTTTACCAAGTAATTTTGGCTCCTCTGAGTGGAGCCCTGGGCTGTTATCAAATCATTTAGGCGCGAATGTCGTTTAATGGCGTAACATTCAAATGGGGAATAAGTATAAAAATTGAAATGTATTGAAGCATACCTACTTAGTAAAGCTTATGTACGTGGTTCTAAGGTAATAAATAACATATAGTAACTTTAAAAAATCTTAAACGAAGTGTTAACGCATTAATGACAGACCTATCAGAGTGAACCTATCGTCACTTCCTGGGTCACCCTGTATGTATACTGACAAAAACTGGATGTGACTCTTGCTCTGTATCCGATGTGCTTCGTTACAGATACAGAGCAAGAGTTCAAAGCATAGTAATACGTTTACGACAAAGCAATCGATAACGTAACGGACAAAGTGAATGTCGAGACCATACTGCCTTACTGCCTCGGTTCCTCAGTTACTCAGTTCCTCAGTGCCTCAGTGCCTCAATGCCGTCCATTTCATCGAACTTTGAGTGCACGATACAGGCCTTTGAGATCCGACATTTGATGACGTCACTGACCATCCTTTGAAACAACCGAGTTTAGTAAAGACGGTCCATTTTCGAATGATTTTCCTGCTTTGAAGACGCCTATGGAACAAATTGCCTGCGTCGGTGTACCGTTCTATTGTAACATGGTTGTCCTTACGCCAAGAGTGCCTTCTCCTAAATTAGCGCGCTTCACCGCCCAACACTATACCGCCACCTACCATCGAGTAATGTAGCATTAACTACAATACATAAAAAACAGGATAAAGTCGGGTAATGTCGGGACTGTAAGTTGTCTGAATGAATAAATTAGTATTATTAATATTCACGCAGACATAAATGTATGTTCTGAAATTTAATTTAAAACAATAAGATTCAGTAAACTTGCGACACGTCTGACATCTCGGAAGGCGTTAAATGTTGCCTACATCCGTGGAGTGGAGCCGAACTTGCTAAATGAACGTCAAACTGCGGAGATTAGCTCCACACTGCGGCAACTTCGTGAGTTACAGTGCATTAGCAACTCATGTGTTGACGTGATGGCATTCATAAAAGGGTATTGTACTCTGTTCTTTGTTATTGTACAGTTTTTGATAATATTATTCACTAATTGTGGTGTACTAGGTATTATTTGATACAATCTACATAGATTAGATAGACAATAGTTAGACGAAGCGTATAGCGCAATGGTCGAAATGCCGGACTGCCGTTCTAAGGGTCGATTCCCAGCGAGGTGGAATTTTGAATGATGAGTTTCAACTTCTGTTTTCGGTCTGGTGTGTGTCCTTGCCTTCGTGTGTTGTCCATAGCACCCACGACAAGGAGACAAGTAGGGTTATTTATGTATTTAATTGTTTTTCAAAAGCAACGATTTTAATAAAACCGGAAATCAAATCGCTAGGGTCTTCCCATATTTGTTGACACGGAGTCGGCCTAAGCCAGTTACAAAAACCATATATGTATGTATATAAGCTCGGCTAGGTACGGTCGAAACAACGCGCGCGTGATCGAGATCGAACCCGGGTCTCATGGTGCGAAGGAATATAATTCAACCCCTAACAATGACTGATACTCTTATAGTATGTGTGAGTACGTCATCCACACGGTTACACACGACACAAAGTTATTTTCCGTTACCTGGCATTTGGCAATTAATCTCCCGGCGTTGACAAAGATCCCGCGGGATCTTTACGACGCCTTTTCCATCAACCGTTCCCGAATCCCATCAACACTTTAACGAAGGATATACGACACAGACTTATTAAAATTAATGCGTTTTATCAGCTCATGAAGTAAAATTAAAATATTCTACATAATAAGCGGATATCGCTGCTGTCACAACCTGTCGATGACTGACGGGCTGATCGGGTAGCCCGACTGGTAGTGATGATGCCTGCCAAGCGAAGAGTTCCGGGTTCGACTCCCGGACTGGGAAAATATTTATGTGACACATAAATGTTGTTTGTTTTCGGGATCGACATTGTTGTCTTAATCGTGTTATTCATGCTACCTGCTATACTTCTGTATTTGTTGATATTTACATTTAGTCACATACCCCCAACAGGATTAGGAAATTCTGTGAAAGATGTTTAAGGTAACGTTTTAATAAAGGGAGATCTACCGCCAGACGAGATTTCATGCCTGGGGATCGTCCGCGCTACGACTTTTCATGTTCGGAACTTGTATACGCGAGCGGTGCAGAAAACTTCGAGACCGTGATTCAGACTTGACGTGACATAACCGTGAGACGTGTGTCCGATGTCGCCACAATGCCTTGGGCAGCGATGACCACAGAATATGTATTGACTTCACAGCTAAACAATTACCGATGTCATGGTAGCTAAGAAAGCAGCAGGCCCTTTTGCCGCAAACATCTTAAAGACGTCTCATCAAAAATTATAACGAGTTTTACAACAAAGTCCTAATATTCGTCTGTGAGTACAACCGAGACTGCGTATAAATTCCTCTCTGGTTTGTTTGACGTCAACAAATTTGTATGAAAATAGATTACACGCTTTTTAAAGTATTAGCATTGCGTACTCCACTGCGATGGCTTTTATCGCCCGGGATCACTGCGGCCAGGAGACGGGCGTTCTCAACCGCTGCTGACAATAAAATCGAACGGTACTGCGCAAGCTTTAACACCCGCTAAAAATGTTCTAATTGACATGTATTAGAGTAATAATTTAGAGGTTAATTTTCATATTTTACTCATTTTATTGGTTTAGGGAATTTTTGTTGTTCCATTAATCCGTTTTACTGGATGAAGAGTAACCTACTCACAAGTCTGTCTGACTTGTTGTACCTACACTCATAAGCTAAAAGTGTGCCAAGTATAATGAAAATATGTTTAGTGTGAATTATATTGCGATCATTTATAATTTATTTAATGGTGTATTATAATTATGTCGATTTTTACATTAATTATTTTTTATGTATTCCACAATATTATAATTTGATTTGATTTTCGCACTTCACGATTATTAACTTGTGAGCCACTATTTCGCACGATAGTCAAACAAACATACAATAATTCCAAAAAACTGTTTTTGTCACAACAAACGACATGCTACTAGCTAGCGTCATTTTCATTACAAAAAACGCTCATTCGATGGCCCGATCCTGAAAAATGAGCCCAAATATTTGCTTATATCTTCCCCATTTTGCCGCTAACGTAAAAGTGACACGGCGTCTGGATTTCAAGGGGATATTAAAACCCGCATTTTTCCCTTGTCCGAGCTCACAACAGACCTTTGTTGGTAAAACCACAATAAGCTGGCCAAACAACGCGAAGTCGATCGTTAATCACGCATATTTGACGGCGCGTCAACAGTTCCCCGACAGTATTAATAATGATTAATAATACAGTTTTTTAATACTTCCGATCAGATTACATGTTTTGTACGCAGGGTTGGTACCACTTTGGAAGTTAACGGTATTTTGGTTTGAAATTTTAACGATTCATTGGGAATTTTTCGTCGTTATTTAAAATAAAGAAGTTATTCTAATATTCTGATGCTGATTGAAGTGTGAGGTGGAAATATTAGTTGGCCATAATATGTTGGTCACAAGTTCTTATTACTCGATACAATTGCGCCTGAAAATAGTAAGTACCTATCTAATAATAAATGGATCTAACATGCCGAAGGTCGGTCACTAAAGCCAGATAAGTAACAATATAATAAAGGGCAAACAGAGAAATCAACGTTCTTTTTTATAAATACAGATAAAGATTGATGAGGCATTAAAGGATACTTAATTTTTAGTATAATGTAACATTAAATATTCACAAAACGAGTGGAGCGGGACTCGATGAGTTATTTATTCCCAGGCTTCAGTTTAAAACAAAATAGTTTAAAGCACAAGTGAATAATTTGCGGCGACAACACTCTAGTGACTCGAAATGCGCGGTTCACGCACAGATCGTACAATACGTAGAAATAACATGCAAACAAATAATATGGTAATATTATTTTAATTATTTATCAAAGAGAGCTTGTTAATTAGTAAATAATTAGGTACGGAGGTATAAAGTTTTTATTGTTTGCACGCCACTCTACATATACATGATAATATACAGACGGGGTCTTCTAGTGATTTCCTCTACTGCTACGAAATAAAATAAGTTAATACTTGACATCAATCTTACCTAATAGTAACTGTTGAATATTTGACTATAATCTGCCAAGCATTACTAATTAGGATGAATACGCCAGAATTGGATGGATTTAAGCAACAAATATCATGAACAAGGAAGTTTTTTTTCTAAAAAATTATAATTCTAGCTTGAATTCAAAGGCTTTGCTTGGCGGTCAAAATCAAGCTGTGAGTGTGTATGTGTGCATGTGTGTATCCTATGTATATGTGTACATAATTATGGGTTACAAGGACCTCATTCCTCGTTAATAATATTCTTTTTTATATTTTGGGGCAATTCTAATTCTTCTTCGTTCTGTGGCATAACGCCCAAGTGAATAAAAATGTGCTGTTATAACGCAAGAGGGAATTATATGATGCGGTAGTGCGAAACATTACCCTTCGTAAGGTACCTGCCCGCGCGTGAGAACTAAGCTAACGAAGTGCTACGCGATCGAAGCTATCAGGATGGATAAGCTGTCATACTTTCCCACACGTAGGGCGTGTTCACATAGAACGTCCGTTTTAATGGATCCGGATTACTGGATGCTAGTAGCGTATGTAGTTGTATGAGCGATTTCACACAGAATCCAGTATACCGGAACAGTAAAAAATCCCACACACAACGGAAATACTGACCCGTGAACTGTTTTAACGGGTCAGTATTTCATATTTTATTTATTAATAATCCAGTAAAACGGACGTTCTATGTGAACGCGCCCAAAATGCTGTGTGAATATTACCTTCCGTTTTGCTGGATCCGTTAAAACGGATCGACAGACGTTCTATGTGAACGCACCCTTAGGTGGCATTTCATGTGACGGCTAACAATCGCAGAGCCAGCTTATTGTGTTGTCCATGCCGCCCGCTACACAGGGAATCCTAATGCGAGGGTACGTGTTTGTAAACAATAAGCATTTTTCATCAGGCTTACGTACGTAGTAAATTGTCATAACAATACTGCATATCGCGTATCGGTAATCGCCGGCAGTTGAGCAAGCAGCGCACCCTGCGCCCCAGTAGACAATGTTAATGAAGTTTCAAATTAAAAATGGCGTGAATAAAATATTCCACACGACGGACGCGATGACCATAATAATCAAGCGACGTATTCACTACACTGTTTAAATTTTAGCTCAGACTTCGCCAGCGGTAATTGCTTGCGCCTGGAAATTTTCCATTTTAATTATGAAATTTAAAAGTTACAATGGTAATTACTTGTTTTACAACGCTACATACTAACCGCTCCGCACTAGGATTCCCTGTGTCGTGAATGCCATGGAAAACACACAAAGACAAGGAACCACACCTAGATAGAGAACACTATAGAAAGACAGTCTTCATACAAGCGCTCTGTCTAAAGTGAAGCACTAAACCGAAACTTTCCCGAACTTCGGCTGCGGATAATCATGTTTTAGCAATAATACATAAATAGCTTTTCAGATATTTTATGACACAATTTAACTGGACAAATCGTCATAATTCTTTTTTTTTTCGCGAGACGCGAGAGTTTGGCGTGCGTTGACATGAGCTGCCCGGTGTTTGGAGTCATTTCTGACTCCAATTAAGGTGCTTCAAAATGGCCGCGCGGACTTTGTTTCTATAGTAATTATTTTAAGGGCAGTATACCATAAACTTATAGTGTACTACCCTATAAACTAATCTAGGATTTCTACTGCGTAGTACAGTGGTACAGTGGCGGGCTTTGGGTTCTGTATAATCAAGTAAGGTAATATACCCTATTCATATTATAAATGCGAAAGTGAAATGTAAAATGTATGAATGTTTGTTACTCTTTCACGCAAAAACTACCGAATGGATTTTTCTGAAACTTTACAATAATATAGCTTACACATCAGAATAACATAAATAGGCTACAATTTATAAAGATATAGTTTGATTTATCCAAAATATAATAACCAAATCTTTGGAAACGCAAGGAATAAGTTTCCCGAAGCGAAGCGCGGGCGGGTCACTAGTATATTGTATATACTACCAGTATATTGTATATTGTAGCATATTGTAGTATAATTGAAGTCAAGAAGAATTAATGTTTAGTTAGATACAGATTTTCAAATTCCTAAGACGAAATAAACCCTAAGTAATTTCTAATTCACACAACGTACTAATCTGTTAATTAGCTAAGAGCTGTACAAACTGCAACTTCTGTATAAACCGACATGCTTCAGCCATATTCCGGTAATCCGCTTTAGGTAAGTGCAAAGATATTACGTTTACGCGAATCAGCTCTGAAAATTCACGTAATCTACTTGTGTAATTTGAATGCAGCATTGCACATTTTACAATAATAAATTTTATAAAAAGATCCTTTTATATACTTGTTACTTTTATAAACAGAAACTTTTTATTTATACAATGGATTCATTTGAAACTTTGTGACGCAAGTGAGCGCTAAGAAAGGAGTTTTGGAAATTAATGTATTTGTAAAACGAGTCAGAAGAATAAGCGCTGTCGAGTTGATTAAAAGGCGCGATATACAGGGTGTAATCGTTAAGTGTGCACAGGCGATTATTCCGTAACTATTACAGATATCAAAAAACTTTAAACTGATATCGAAAGCACTTTACCTAATGAGTAAAATGATAATAATAATTTATTAAAAATAAAACGAGAAATATCCAAAAAAATTACATTAAACTCTCCCATACATTTAGTATGAGATAGTAGAAAGGTTTTACTTTCTTTATTTAAAGTGGAATAGTACCTACTCCCGCGATAAAGAATTTGAATTTAGAACGAACACCAAAGAGTATCTTTCTTTTTGTTTTTATTTAGTATGTTGCTTTTCAGCCAGTTCAAATCAATACGATATTGAAACAAGGTTTATTATTAATTTTAAGTGGTAAGAAAATTAATCTACACGTGTGTATCTACTTGAAATTCATCAATATTATATCATACATAATTATAAAATGATAAGGGTAAAATGAGTAGGTACTATTCCACTTTAAATAAAGAAAGTAAAACCTTTCTACTATCTCATACTAAATGTATGGGAGAGTTTAATGTATTTTTTTTGGATATTTCTCGTTTTTATTTTAATAAATTATTATTGTAATTTTACTCATTAATTAAGTGCTTTCGATATCAGGTTAAAGCTTTTTGATATCTGTAATAGTTACGGAATAATCGCCTGTGCACACTTAACGATTACACCCTGTATAAGTATTTTATATAAGCTCTAAAAACTGGCGTAAAATGTGTGCCGCAAAACCAGTGCATGATGTATGGCCTCCACCCTCTTGTTTAAGTGACCAAACAACTTGTCGTGTTCTAGCGCTTAACAATCAGTACTTTCTTACTGTCTTCTGTCTTGGTTGGGAAGATATCGATAATGCCTCAATTACTGACGTTGATGAGCTCCGAAGATCACTCACTATCAGGTGGCTCGTCTGCCTTTTTTTCGATTTGTTACGTAATAAATCTGTAACACAGCCAATCCTAGTGCGGCGTTAATTTTGAACGCTGACTCCACCTCTAAAAGGTGCCAGCCACCCAACGCTCTCCTGATTAAACCAAATTAACGAAGTTAGGTCACATATTACCTAGCTGTTACATCGAAGGTCTTTACTCAGCTAACTTGGAAAATATTCTGGCCGAGAGAAGCAGGATCAGCCAGAATTCTATTATACGCCGTGCCGATGTAGCCACACTGGATAATTCGGTTATTGGAAAAGGCGAAACGGCGTCTGAGCCACGGCAGCGACGTTCATATTCCTGACGAAAAGTTCAATAATTTAGTGACGATAGCAGTATACTCGTCATAAAATATACTTCGGAAAATATACATGACGTACTTTGGTCACATCACTACTTTTAACGAGAGGAGTGTAACAACAATGTAGAAGTATGATTTTATCTTACTTAGCACTTACATTTTGTAAGTCGCTGACGTCATGAATACACACAAATAGGCAAAACTACGATCAAACACAAAAATGTATCGGTCATGTGTGGTCCCTATAAAACGAACTACTTATTTGACAAAAATATGACTTTCAAACGGACTGCAAAGGCTGTGACATGCAAATTGAGGGTTAACGATGTGTGCACCTAACAAACACGCTAGTGTTTGTTATTATAAAACATACGTTAATGTTACATGAAAACATTGGATTCCGGTAGCTGAGCAACTAGTAAGTGATTATAACCAGTTTACAGGGAAACTTCATGATGATTTTCTTTAGTAAAGTAATTAGTGATACTAATACTACGTTACCTAGAATTCCTTAATTTGTCTTTGAGAAAATTCACGTATTTCATTTGCGAGTAATATTACCTAACTCTACTACGTGTCTGAGTTAGGTAAACATTAAATTTTAATAACAATCTCAAAGTTTCGTAATGAAAAACTATGGTTATTCGTATAGTTCACTAACCGTAACTGCCGCTGTTTGTAAACTAGTTAAGTTTTTACTTTTTTACGAAGACTAATACCTAATTACCTATCTCGTAAATACTCGTATACTTACGTAGCTACTTGAATCTGAGTTTTACCGCTATTTTTACTGGGAAGGATAAGAAATACTCATAAGCTGTCGGTTCGTGTCAATCTTAAATGATCGATCGAGTTCTGCAACACATCTAGAGTATGTTTGGTGACCGCTATGGAAAAAAATCTTGAGAGCCCTTCCTTACTTCGAAGCAAAAGTTACACGTGTAGATATCGTTAGAAATAATTCGCTAAGTTGTATATAACTTAGCATATTGCAGATCTTGCTCGGAGTCAACAACGACGGGTTGGCGAGAACGACCGTTCCAACCACGACCTAGGAGACTGGTTCACATCACCTCGCTCGCATTACCTCTCTCGCCTCACCTCGCTCGCCTCACCTCACCTCACCTCGCTTTAACTCACCACTTCTTGCTTCTGTATGTTATTTTTAACAGAGGTATAAATTTCTCCGTTACTATATTATTAGTATATAGATTTCAAAAGGGCTATATCAGAAGGTTATATTATTATTATATAATAATATGTGGCGTGTGTTAACAGTACGCTCGACGGACCCCGGCCTTGCCGATCCACGTCTCGTCTCCTCGATTCACTTGTCAGCTGTTATTGATGTTGTTTGAGAACTGACCGCAGTTACTACCTTCAAAATATGGTTCTTTATAATATTGATTTACTTAGGATCCGGTTTTCAAAATATAATCCATCTTTATTTTATCTTGTCTGTTTGTGACAGAAAAACTCATAATTTATTGATGGATTGACATGAAATCGAGATAGATACACTTTTTATCTCGAAGTTCCCAAGGGAATAATAATTAAGGTTAGGGGATAATTGCCGCGGGCAAAAGCTAGTTATAAAATAAAATGAAACAGACACTGCACCTGCGCTATATACATCTATAAATCAATAGCACTTTAAACACTAAGAAGTCGTAAGCGATTAAATAAAAGCTTTTGCAGTAAACTTTTTTCATAATGTAAACTTTTAAATTTAGTTCCATCGCGAATTAAGTTTTGACGTTCGTTACAAACTACGAAGAAATATCCAAGGTAACCTGCAGCTTCGGCCAACTTCGTAAAACTTGGTCGAGTATTTTGCCTATTTATTTTTAAGACGGAACTTTGCAATTCATTACTTGCAGTATAATTTTTATATGTGACTTTCTTAAATTGTATATACTTAATTTTACTGCCAATTTTTATTACCTATTCATTTAAAAAAATACATAATTATAAGTTAACTACCTTCTGTTCAGTTGACATAGGTAATTTGTTAATAAACTGAGATAATTAACGATCGTTTTGAACACTCTATTTTTCCATAATATCTGGATATCGTAGTATATTAGTATAGTAATAATAATAATAATAAAGCCTTTATTCTCTGACCATATTAGTATAGTACTTATACGTTAATTGCTTACACGCTCAAACCCTATACTTGCCTGTGCTACCCAAGTAGCATGGACAACACAAATAACACATCACTAGCAACTACGACCCAAGTGTACATAATCTGACACATAAATATTTACAATAATTATATATTTTCCAAGATTGTGCACACTAAATTTAATCTCTTACATTGCGTCTCGATTCCCGGGTCTGCTGGAAAAGATTTCTTTAGGAAATAAGCAGCACCTATGTACAATATTACCTATATTGTTTCCTTTGTAGTTTAAGGTGTACATGGAAATTTAAATAAATAAAAATAAAAATAAAATAAATATTTCCCTCGGTCGGGATCGAACCCGGGGTCCCTTGCACCACCACACCAACTAGGCTGTGGAATCGTCGCTTATTTACGGGAGGAGTAAAATACTTGCCATTACCTACTGGCAATAATATAAATATTACGTACGCCCATGTGCGTTCACTTACCCAGTTTTCCTCACAAAAGGCAGACTAAGAAATATTACGAAATATTCTTGAGAGGAGCAAATATTACCATGACGACGCCTCAAAGACTCTATTTTTATCTTTAAAAAGGAAACATCAATCAAGTAATGGGCCGCTCCCGTACCTGCTTCAATATTCGCCAGCATCGTTACTTTTCATTATCAAATGCAAATCTTAAGTAATTAGGCTTCGTTACAAATGTTTCATTACAAATATTTCTAACCATATTGGGGCGGCTTGGAGCACTGACCCAAATCGCTTAGGAACCGGAACCGTAAGACGTGTCAGAAGATGACCCCTGCTTGGTGGTAGCACCCGGCTGGCTCGCGCCCACCCTTTTGCTTGAGTTGAGAAAAAGAAGCAGCGAAGAAACTCCAAATGAGTTTTTCTACTACTTACTTACGAGTACAGTTACAGACAACACTTATTAGATACTACTTAAGACTACAATTTATGAAATTTCATACTTTGCCTCAAAGTCATCGATATACAATCATTTTCAAAATGTATTCCCAAAGTGGAATATTGTGACGGTAACAATTTAGATCTCTAGCGCTGAACTTTTCTCGGATATTATTGTAAGCGCATCGGATCGAGAGCATAGTGTTTGTGCAGTGAAATTGAGCCGCGTGTGTTTATGTACGCCACGACGGATTTAGTGGGTGCTTTTATGCTGTCACACGTCACGACAAGCCTGAATCACGCTATCGAAGTTTTCTCCACCGCTCGCATATTATACAAGTTCCGACAACTCGGCAGTCGTCGGAGCTTCACTACTATCTATCTCCCTTTGCCAAACACTCGAAAATTACAACACCAAACATAAAGTTGCTTTATTAAAAGCCAAATCGATACGTACAGTGGCGTAAAATTAACCGTTGGAAAGATAAATGAACTCGTTAAATAAATACTGATAATAAACCATAAACAAACGCGGGTATAGACTCAGTGGGAATTTAACGAGCACGTATAAAATCAGTTATAGACGATGCGAGGGGAGGGTGACCGTCCAGCGTAGCTCAACACCGGACTTGACCTAAAATCAACGGTTTTGTGTCCCTGGAAACTATTTATAATTATTACTCTATTTTGAATGCTTTAATTGGCTTTACTATTTGGAGTTGTTTATGCATAAAGATGTAGAGTAAAAGGCTTAGCCATAGATATTTTGCAATTAAGAAAAATGGGGGTGCATATTTTGAGCACACTAGAATTCCCTATGTCGCGTATGTATGTACATGTATGTGTGTACATGTTCGCAGGCAGGGCCACTATCAACTAGGCAACGGATCGTCGATCAATCCCTGTATGGGCACGATTCTATACTTATTACGGGTATGTTTAGTGACATTTGTGTCATTAGTGGTTTAAAATCTAAATTATTACAAAATTCTAAATGTGACTGATCGACAGACAATGCACAGCCTAAACCAGGCGACCTAGAAGCATGAAGGTTTGTACTGTAGTTCCTTATATGTAATAGACTGGAGCACTAAAATAACATAGATTATAGAAATAGTTTAAGAAGAGTAAAAAGAAGTTTAAGAAGAAGAAGTTTTGAATATTCATCCGCAAGGCGGTAAAATCTTCATGTAAATTCAATAAAATGACGTTCTTAAATGTATTTGTTAATATCTACGTGAAATAAATTATTTCAATTCGAGTTTGGTAAAAGTTTGTATAAGTGTTTATATAAATTTCGTCCGATATTTGAAACATGGAATTTACCCTTCTTAATAGAATAAATCGTGCTAGTGTAATAGTTATTACCGCGAACGAAGCTGAAGCACTAGCGTATATTACATATCACACATACAGAAAGAATACCCGATAAAATCCGTATGTGCCCCGAGGCATGGTAACCCTCCTAGGGTTTATAGGGAGTCTCAGGGCGTAAGTAAAGGGTACGTAGCGCGTATGAGCTGCGCGGGCTTTGTGGAAATCAGCTGCTGTATATTCGGGGTTTTATGGAGACAATAGATATTTTAATAAACTTCTTTTCATGAAGAGATCGGTAGGTGCGGTTTATGAACTGTATACATTCGCTCATTTATTTCATAGCATCTACCGCGGGCGTCATAGATAGATTTTGATGTATCTACTTATCTGGAATATAGAGAAGAATAATATTCTCCCCGATGAATTGAGATATCTTAGATTTTATTATTATCTAAAAAACTAACTGCATATTTTAAAGCAATTTTTTTAAATTACTTTTTTCGTTTTTTTTTGTTGCCTTAAATAATATCGTATTATTTTGTTAGTTCAGTTCCCAACCTGAATTCTGGATTGTAATTTTTATTAACTTTCACCAAATGAAATTCAATTAGTCTCAACTCAGTTAGTTCTTTGAGTCACTCATCTAAGTATTTAATTAATTGATGCCGATATAACCAGGTAAAAAAAGTTTCAAAGTTGCAGTACCTACACTTACGAGTAGATCAAGCAGCCGTTACTATAATTTTACCAGCTAAGTGAAGAGGTGTTATAGTTCGACTATTTTATACATTGAAATCAAACTCCATTCCGCTAAAATCATGGTAACTCCTTCGTTCCCCGGCCCATCCACGCTGAGCCCATTAATCAACCCCCGAAAGCTCATTTTATCAAAGTAGGCAGTCTATTGAAAAATGAATAATTTAGCGACAGAACCGCCCAGGCGCGTTGTAATGCCTATCGGAACTCAATGGCCGACGGTAAAAAATGGCGTCCAATCTGCTATTGAATAAATCATTGGACAGACGTAATATTTCACAGCCGCTACTCCGGCCGGTCGGTGCTGGGCTGCCGACTCAGCTCGTACTGTCCACGTTTAATATCATACCGGATTATGAAGACGTCCATACACCCTTTTGTTTTTACCCGACTGAGAAGTAATAATGTGTTTAACAGGTCATGCGTGTATTGTTTTTATAAATCGATGAACGCCGGCTGCACGCAGTAAAAAGTATGACGTCGTTGTCACGTTCCACCTGAGCCGAGCGTGCAAGCGAAAGCGCGGAACAAGCTATACATAATATGCACGATCGGCCTAAACGTTCAGCTTGCTTATAAATTACAAATATCGTCTGATTAAAAGCTTGAATTGATATTAGAATAGATGGTAGAATCAAGAAAATACGTGCATCAATTGTATCAGTGAGACCTACATTATATGAATAAATCATTTGAAATATTAATTATTATTATGGATAAACATATATTATGGACAATACAGCTATAGGTACAGGCCATAAATAAATTCATCTTTCATTTACTACGTAGTTCTTTGCCATCTCATCTAATTCGACGCATCACAAAAAGTTCGACCGTAGGTACTAAGTTTGATGATATGACCACACTTGAATCAAGCTTTGCGATTAATACAAAAGTCACTATATAATAGATATCCTGCTATAAATCTTTTCACAAACTGAAGAAGTCATTGTCGTCTTACAAGACTGTTGGCCATCAAATATTCAGTAATTTCAGATGGTGAGAAATATCGGCCTTCGAGTTTTATCGGTCAACCCTCGTCACTCTTACAGACAGGATTTCTATGCATCCCAAATAAAAACTTTGACTAAATGATATAAATAAATCATACTGTAGGTATAGTGTATACGCAAACACATTGCAAACACGTAGCTATGTAGTATATGTAGTATATTTGACGTAGTAAAATGGAGTAGTTAATAAATCATTGTTTTTTTAAAGAAGAAACCAAAGAAATCCTACACATATTTTTTTACATAAGAAAAATCTTAGGGGATGGTCAATTTACATAATATTATAATATAATTGGGGGATGGTACGGTACTAAAGCAAGTTTAGTGGAATGGAGTGGATGGAATCACGTGGTAAAATCACGGAAGACAGAACTTGCCTCTGTTCTGTAAAATTAAGTCAGGGTGAAAGTTGAAGTTGAAGACAAAGTCGACCTCGGAGTCAAAGATAAAAAATATCATACAACAGATTTAAGTTATTACAAAAAATATACAAGTGTCAACCTATTTCCATTCAAAAGATAGATAGACAGACATCATAGACATATTAATAGGGTTCCGTTTTTTCACCTGTCGGGTACGGAACCCTAAAAACGATACTGTAAAGAAGTTGTACTTTGGACACACGTGTGTGCACTAACTAATACGTACACTCTTTTTTCATCTGTTAGATTCTAAACGTGCACAACGCGAGTGCAACAATATGCAACAGGATATTTTGAGAGAAATGTCAATAGGAGAACAGAGGTAAGAAGCAACGTAGGAAATACAATATTTGAACGTCCCAGTTCAAACAAAAGGTGCACATGACGTCTTGTAGACGCGAAGTCGCGGCGCCGAGCTCATTTGTAACTCTAAACTTGTAAACAACTTTAGACATAGATATATTTTTATCATATACAAAGATATACTAGCGGATCCAGCGAACGTTATTCTGCTATATAAATAACTTTATTCATACAAAAATACTAGAAGCGCGATTAAAAATCGGGTGGTGGGGGTAAGAAAGTGAAAATTCAGGGTTAATTATATGTAATTTTTTATGCCATCAATAAAAAAAATTCGTCTAAAAATAGAAAAGAAAAATCAGGACACCTGATCACCTGGCCATAAAAAAAATCTTCAAGCAAGGTAACTTGATATCAAATCTATTTTTAACGCCGTTGCTAGTTTACTTAATTAAGTACATAAAATTTAAGTGAAACCCTTTTGATCTTTAAGCTATAAAGGCTTAAGCTTTAAGCTATAAATAAATCTGTATCGAAACTCACATAGTTCAACGATAAATTGTGCTTGTCAAGCCATAAATGTTTTAACGATAAATCTCATAATACGTATAGGTACAATTAGTCCTGTAATTACGGTTAGGAACAACACTGTCTAGTACCAAAGCAGTAAATTCCTCCCTCAGCCACCTTGGGGAGACAAGGATGTTCAATTTAGACGCTCCTTGTTTAGTACTGAATTTGATCCTTAACTTTATTCAGAGAATTCATGGAAACTTATATCAAGCATTTAAGTATAGGTACCATGTGACAATTAACGTAAATTTAAATTTAGATTATATTTATTTCTGTGTCTGTAGTATTATTGAGTAGTCTGTGTGTATAGAATAATGGCAGTGTTCTTGTTATTTTGTGTAAATATTTGCCAAATGCACGGGGTTAGGGGTGTACGGGGGCTCCGTGCATCTTTAAGTCCTCCCCTCCCCGTCATGGTGCCACTTAAACAACGGACGGGACGCAGGATCCCGTATCCAGTTTATTCCCGAACGTAGTCCAGGCTTAGTAGCAGCGCTGAAGCCCGGCTGTTTGCTACCACATTTTTGCTTGAGTCAGCCGTCAAAATTGATTATTCCAACTGGGGGCTTCCGGTAACCTCCTTTCCTCCTCCTTCTAACTTCCAGGGCGCGTGTACGCCCTGGAAGTTAGAAGATAATGCAGTTAGATGTACGACTCCATAAAGGAGTAGCTACATCACACCAGAAAAATATAGTCAATTTATCTATCTATAAACTGACGCTTAAAATATAATTAACAAACAATAAACTTGCGAACTATTTTCAATTTTATCTCCCCTTAAAAGCTTTGCATCTCGTTCGCCAATAAACTTTAAACTGAACTAAAACCAATCAAACTCCGGCGCGTTACACGAACTAAGCAGTAACTAATCACTGTGCTACAAGTTACTCCGCCGCTTGGAAAGAAACAACCTCACGATAAGGCAGCTTTACATCTCACTGCTCGCGACGGCAACTAAACGGCCGAATAATTAAAAAAACGAATTAAAACTATTATTGTACTCACGGTTTAATTTCACAATTATTCCCTAATGTGTCTTGAAATTTTCTACACACTATCACAGACACACTGTCGACCGAAAAAGTAGCGGGAAATCGACATTATAGATTATAATAAATAGCTCGTTGAAAATCACACATAACACACAACTAAAATTGACTTTTTAACTAAAATCGTTTGCATTCTTACGAACTCCAACGTTTAAACGTGACGTTCCCTATGAAGGTGCCAAAGAAACTTCCGTTCAACCGAGTTACCAAGTTTTGTTTACGAAAACAAGATGGCTCGTTTGAGAAAAAATAAAGCAATCAGTTACCCGTCTGTTTGTTTCGGATAAAAACGTTGACTTCGCAATCTTGGGACTCGAATTAAGTTCAACGCGGTTCAGCTTGACGGGATTTGGTGATGGGGCTTCGGGAGATTATTTAGGCAGGTTTTGGAAAGTATGATAAAAGAAGAAGATATATTAATATATTTTCTAGATTTTCCGAAGACGCTATGTTATTAAAGAATGAGATCATTATATTATATTGTCAATATACTTAAGTCAAAGACCCCGGATCTTAATTTTGTCAACAGTCTATTGATCATCAACTTCCTAAATCTATGACCGTGTACTTGTTTGCAGAATTATGAATCGCGAAATAGAATTTAAAACCATTTTTATGAACCGAGTTATAAGTATCTGGAGAAGTTAAAAAATGCAACATCTTAATTTAGTAACGGAGTGCCTGAAATTACAAAATCCAAAAGATACATAATACCAAGAGGAAATAAATTTTATTCCGCTTACAGCCTGAATACTATCTCACCTCTTTATATAGGAAAAAGTTATTTTGGCCTAATTACACACGGAGTGATTTGTTATTTTGTTGTATGAAGTGTGTTGTTATTTTGTTATTAATCTGTTTGGTAATAGAACACATTAGTGTGGTCGTTCGAGAGACTGGCAAAGGCAAAGGAATTTCTATGACTGAAGTACAAATAGTTGTAGGTATAACAGAAATAATGATAACAGTAGTAATCGATACAATATGGTAAACAAAAATACAATAACTCTTTATTGCACACCAAAAAATCAAACATAACAAGATGGGGTTACATACATAGAGAGACAAAATACAAAAGGAAGTTTTATCGCTAAAACTAAGCTATCTCTCCCAGACAACCTTTAGGTAGAAGACAAGGACAGCACCAGTAAGAAGAACGGGCGTGAGTGAACATACTAATACAAAATTATTATTTATTGAACAATTAAAACCACAAATCACCTAATGTGAGCTATTCAAATATCCCAGCCGAACATCTAAACTGCAGCAGATATCCCCGAAGCGATTGCAATTTAAATTTGTGGCGACAGAATGTAAGTAAATAAAAGCTGTCTATTACTATTTTACGACGTGAACCGCTTTATTCCCCAAACTGAACTAAAACTTATTTATTACATACGACACCGTAGCCTGGCTGAAGCAGTCCTTCCTGCGAAGCGAGGAAAACGTTTTTGGGCCAGATAAAAATTTGTTCTCGGGTGATGGGTATTATTGAAGTGTTATTTGTGTTACCCATGCCGCCCACGATACGAAGAGTCGTAGTAGTAATCGTAGAGTGTGTTAGCGTTAATTTCTTTAATTCTTATTTTTCACCACACTTATCTATCTACGTTAAACAACATTTCCATCTACTTTACTTAAGAGGTGCCTTAATGAAAATAAATGGTGAAGATCAAATATAAATGAGTCAGTTAGAGGCTTTTCTATAACTACGAGTAGGTACATGCTCACAAAATACATGCAAGCAACAGTATTTAGTATTGCGCCGATGTTGTCAATAAAACATTTAAGAGTGTACATAACTGACTGTAGCCTTGATTGTTACAATGAAACATTGTTACACACCCACATATTTCCATTACGAGTTTCGTTTTTATCGCTCTGCAAAACAATAACCCGTGTTCATAAACCGCTTCATAAACCGTATCCATGGCAACGAGGAACGTACGGATTCCATGGAACATCCAAATACCATTTCACTAGAATCTATTCCTTAATGAAAGATCCTTCAGTTTACTGCTCAAAACTTGGTCGAATCAACGAAGTCGTTTGGAGATAAAGGTATGTGTGCATTATGGTTAACTTAGCGATTTTTTTTAAAGAACAGGAAACGTATAATGAAATTATTAGGTACGATGGTGACGAATTGATAGCCGAGTGGTATGAAGGTTGTACTTTTAAATATTGTTGAAATTACTTGCTTCGGTAAAGGAAAACATCGTGAGGAAATGTTCTCAAAGGTGTGTGAGTCCGCCAATCTGCCCGTAGCCAGCGTGGAATACTATGGTTTTTACCCCTCACATTGTGAGAGTAGACCCGTGCCCAGCAGTGGGACAGTTATGGGTTGCGATGATGATGATGATTATGATAATGATTTGTTATATAAAATAGTTCAATAAAAACCGACTTAAAAAAAACCTACTGAAACGGTCTACAATTTTTGATTGAGGTCGGTGCCACAAAATTCATTGTAGTATACAAAACCGCAATGACCTCAAAGAAAAATTATGGACGCCTGATTTATTACATTGTAATTAATAAAACTCGTATAAAATAAAAATCATATCTGCTCAACCGCCTGTCTTGCCACACAGCTCTCACCGCGAGTGCGTGCAGACGTTTCAATCAAAGTGCTAGTTGTTTCAACTAATTACGTCTGGAATTTCTTGAGATTTAACTTTGTCCTCGGCCGACAATTGTACAACAATTTTAAGACTTTGTTGGTTATATCCCCAAGAATCAGATACATAATGTGGTAATTTTTTCAAATTGATATTTTTTGTTTGTCCAGCGGCCTTAGAGCTTCACCGGAGTGGCTTTCCACTAAAATATATAAAATTCCAAGCTTCAGCCGAATTTAATGTGAATACAAAAACACTTACGTGTGAATAGATGTTAGCGGTTAGAAATAAATTACTATTTGTCAATAATTATAATGCAATAATTTCATAGCGTTCTCTACTATAAATTCATGCATTGTATCCAATGACTTATTTAGTAATAATAAGTCAATGATTGTATCAGTAAAATACGTATGCAAAATTGTATATAGGTATATAATAAGATATAATGAAAAAAAACATTAGGTACATTATATCTGAGTAAAGCTTTAAATAAGTCCGTAATAAATCAGGTATTACTGAGTTGTTCAGTCACCGTCAGCATTACATGAAGTACAAAACAGCAAACGAAAATAACAAAACTTAAGGCACTCCCTCACTAGGAGAGTTTGCATGTAGTGTAATCAGTGTAATCAGTGTAATCAGTGTAGTGTAATAAGTGTATCTCAGATTCAAGCAATAGAACAGTGCATGAAGAAAACCGAGCGTAACAAAGAGCAATTCGCAATTATATAATTTGTAACATAATGCCGCTCTCACCTCGGGATCAATCGCAGCAGTGTCAAGCATTTGTTACATGAATGGGAATGTTGAATCGTTAGATTACAGGGTCCTCAGGCTATTTTTGAAGTGAAAACTTCTTTAGCATCGTTTTAATTTGAAAAGAGATAGACACATTTTAACGTGTGTGAGAAAATGAGATAGGAAGCATTATCCGCTTGCTTGCTCCAAGGTCCTAGAGCCTACCTTTTACGGCAAAATGGCGGCTTACGTAAGCAAAGCATAACATCAATGTTTGGACTGAAGTGAGAGTTTCTGAAAAGAAGGACTGGGCTCCGTAATTAACCGCCGTAACCGGCTGTTGTTCATCAGGGTGCACATGGGCGACCAATGAGGTCGACTTCGACTCATAGATAGTTGGAACGTTGCAGTATTGTAACGTAATGATGGTGTACCATTACGGCCTAGTAACTTATGAGACGCATTTCGACGCATTTTTAAATAAATTGTAAAACTTAAGGGAATATAGTATACGTTTGGAAGTTCGTATTAATTTAAAGCCTGAACAACGTTACAGGCTTACTCTTGATGAGGCAGCGCCTTTATATCGGGTAATGCCATACTCTAATCTTACGTAATCTAATTAAGTCATCGTTCCTTTAAACGACGTTCTTACCCACGAAGTTGGCAAACCCAATTTCAAGTTAGAACATCCGAACGTAAACAAAAACATAAAAACCAAACTGATACAAGGTCAAAATCTCAATACTAAGCCATGTATGTAGACTACGTGGGATATCAGAATTCAATCCCCAAAAATATTCACGCCTCTGTCGGAAGGAACGATGGCGTCAAAAGAAATCTCCAAAAACAAGAATCGCGAGATATTCAAAGAGGGTACAAGGAGCACAGACAGTGTACGGAGTCGGCAACACACTCACAATATAATCTCAAAACAACGCCACGTGCCGACATGAAATACGCACACCGCAATGGAACGTTTTAACTGCTACGAACGGATTGTAATGGACGCGGTATTTTTTGTCGGTTTTGAATAAGTAGGTACTTACGTAGATCCGGTATAAGAAATACATTATATACCCTCATCTGTTATTAACTTGTGATAAGAAATAAATGATAGAGAATATTCACATTGACTTATTGCAAATAGGTAAACTTATTGTAAATATTCCTTATAACGGATCTTAGACCATTACATATTATAATAACGATAAAAATAACTTATTTGCCAATTTAAGTAAATACCCATCTACATCTAAATATAAAGTAGTCATTCTAGGTGCAAAGTTTTTAGAAGTTAACTGAGTATTTTCATTAAATAAATAGTTTGTAGTGGTAATCTCTACAACTTTCGAGAAGTCCTCATGCAGTTACTTGACTTGGAATTGTCTTTATTCCTAACTTAACAATTAATTAATTTATATCCCAAGGGTTATTTTTAACTAAGGCGGCTGTTATTTTTGTTCAATTATTTTCGTAAGAACTGAAGAAGACTGTACTCGGTCGGAACTTGTATTATACGAGCGGTGTAGAAAACTTTAATAGCGTGATTCAGAATTGTAATGACGTCACCGTAAGACCTGTGTGCGATGTTGCCACATAGACAATCGGAACCTACAGAAGCATGTTAGGTATCCAGGTCTTCTGAATAATGCCTTCTCCATATTTCCATTAATGCTGAGTTCCGCGCGTAGTGTGGAATAAATTGGAACGCCACACTTCGGTGTTCCAATCTCCCGGCGAGAGATATGTGCCACATCCGCTGCTCTATCAGCCGGCTCCCCTCGCCAAGCTAACTACTTATCATTTCCTCTTTGTTTTCAATGCCTAATAAGGGAAAGTATTCTAGACTTTGTGAAACCTCCTTTTCGGGTCCCGTATAGCTTGGGATTAACGAAAGTCTCCCCTTATTGATCATACGCTTTTCTTACGGTCGCCGGTGTCTATATCTACATAGCTCTTACTTCCGATAAATTGATTGAAATGAAGTAAAATTAAATTTTTACAAATTCTCGTCAACATCAACTAGAACTCTACAACGTCAACTAGAACTCTAGTCTAGTGTCAAGTCCTCATACTCACTAATAGGCTAACCGATTAATGTTCTAACACTGTCTCCTAACCGGGGTAACTATTCTAGACGCCATTTTAGCCTTGTTCTAGGTTGGTCACAGTTGTTATGGGCGGCAGAAGACGGGTGGTACTGCGTTTTCGTTTGCTGCCTCAATATTAAAATATATGTAGACATAAATTAGAACACCAACATAAAACTATACCTAATTATGTATAACTTATCCTTGGTAATCTTGGAATCAGTTACCAAACGGCTACTTCTAAGGTATCTTCTAAGAAAGTTGATTGGGCATCTGATATGGATCATGGAAAACAGATAGACGACGTGGAGGTGGATCGCCCCAGGCCAACAGATAATTAATTAATCTATAACACCAATGAACTTATTACAACGTACAGGTCAAGTTACGAAGCGAAAAATATTATTTTTACTTTTTGTCTCTGTTTTCCGTGCATCACGCGAAAACTACTAATTGAAAAATGCAACCGCATTTTACACACACAGTTGCATTGTTGGAGGTCTTACATAAAAACTGGTGCAGGTTTCATTTAAATACACCGCTCAGAACCTGAGATATGTATAGATAGAACATCTGTTGTCAAGCAACAAGAAGTATCTTAAGATACCTATAAGTAATGGCTGATAATCTTCCACCCTGTTTTTACTTAATACTATTTTGAATTTCCAAAGTATTGGGATCAGATGTGCTGTCATTTGGAAATGGCCGAATATTCCAAAATGTATACCTGACAAGATGGAGAACATTCATCTCATTTGACTAAAAGCCCCGAAAATTTTGTATCAACTTTCGTCTTGCAAACTTCGGAACTCTCAACAAATCCTTAACCTAGCTACGGAATTTGAAAGCAGAAAATTTGCATAGATGAATGGGTTGATCCATCTTATAGAAAACCGTTAAAATACTGAAAGTACCGATTAGGAGATTGATGTTTTTATGATAACAGAGAAAAAAGTGGTGGTAAATGGTCACTGCCGTTCAATACAATAGGTTATCAGAACATTTAATGTCATGTAGCTTTCCAAATTTGAAACCAAATGAACCATTAAAATTTAATATATAACAGACTTCAAAAAAGGAGGAGGTTCTCAATTCGATTGTATTTTTTTTTGTTTGTTACATCAGACCTCCGTCATTCAGGAACCGATTTGGAAAATTGTTTTTTTGGTTGGGTCCTATTTTGAAGATTGGATATACTTCCCGTTTGGTCCTATTTAAATTTGAGGAAAACCAACTACCACCATTAAGGGTTAAAAATAGGGGATGATTATTTGTTTTGTTGTTTTTTATTATTTTAATAAGGCTGGTAAACTGACACTACATACTCAACTACAAACAATATGCAAGTTTGGATTGATTTACTTAGTTAAAGGTCGCTGACCTCCAAAAAGAGGACTCTAGAGGTCACCCGTCCGACTACCGAGCGCGCCCGCTTTTGCTTGACTCCGGCTATCACTCAGGATTGAAATGAAATGAAATAAAATAATATGAAATTCATTTCATTTCATTCATCACTCAGAATTGCATTCCTATTCCATGTAATAAGCTTATCGTCTTTCTCACATCGCTCTAAGTTTTTGTAATGATTTGTTCCATCTACCGGACACGATTGTCCGCGTGGGCTGCGGGTGGAATTTGTTTTTTTTTTCAGGCTATGCCCCCTCGTACCTACCATAGTTCCCACAGTTTACATAACTAATTGCTGCGAAAGGAGCATGTCATACAGAACAGAGGTACGACCTAACAAGGCTGTAGCATTTTATTGTATCGAGTGGCGAAGAAATAGGTCGACACCACCCCTTTACTAAGGCGGGCGGGGATGCCCGCCCGCTAGGTATTTAGGCTACCAGTGCAAGTCTAGATTCTCACACCCTCCTGTGACCTAATTGATTGTTTAAGGGTAAATTTTATAAACTTCTTATTAATGTCAATAGAATTGTTATAATTTTAAATCGGCCAAAATAATTGTTAAGCCATTTGTTATAATTTTAATACTTGAATGTAACATAGCAAAAATTTGTAAATATCTATGAAACCTATAGATAATCGAACCTCGCTTTGCAAGCAGGGGCACTGCACCAATGAGGCTACGGGGTTATCCATTCACTTTGTCCGCATTTGGAATTCATATTGGATAGGGGAAAAACGCCTTGTTCGTAATACAAACATATTTAACCTAATTAATCTATCTAATCTTAACATTTACATAAATTAAAACAATAACGTTGATAAATAACGAGTACTTCATAATAGCAACATGAAGGTCTTGAATTATGTACCTAAGTTATAATATTCCTAGTGCATATTTCATGAATGCATAATGCAATAATGGGATTTGCGCTGCTTATAACGAGTAAGATAATTTTCATTTTAATGAAACGTTCTCGGCAATCATGTTGGTAAACCTTTACAGAATTTGCGTAAGTATTTTGAGAGTAACGTACCTAACTACATTGCACATTACAAGCAGTAATAGCCGAGTGATTTGAACGTTGGTCGTAGCTTCGCATACTGCACGCTAGAGTAGATTTTTCAAAAGTTGTGTGCGTAGAAGAAATTCATTATCACTTGCTCGGTGTAAGAAAACATCGTGAGGATAGCACACCTGAGAGTTCTCCATCATCATCATCAACATCACAACCCATAACTGTCCCACTGGTCATAGTCCACCACGCTGGCCAAGTGCGGATTGGCGGACTTCACACACCTTTGAGAACATTATGGAGAACTCTCAGGTGTGCAGGTTTCCTCACGATGTTTTCCTTCACCGTAGCAAGTGATAATTAAATTTTAATACCCACATATTTTTTGAAAATTAGTGATGGTGTGTGCGTGTTTTGAAACCGGAACCTCCGGTTCGGCAGTCCAACGTTCAACCACACGGCTATCACTGCTTGTCGTGAGAGTTCTCCATACAGTTCTCAAATATTTAGGTGTGTAAAGTCTGCCAATCTGCACTAGGTCATCGCAGTGGACTAAGCCTTAGTCCACGTAAACGTAGTATCCTCCACATTGTGGAGCCAAGCTCAACTGTGGAACAGCTAGAGGTTGCAATGATTGGACGATGTGGGACTCTCTGGTGGCCCTTTCGCGCGTTGCAAAAGGGGGCTAGACGGAATTCAAACGAAAAGTTGTAACAAAAAATTCATACGAAAACTGACTACTGAAAAGTTGTAACGACACTTTTTGCTATAGTAAGCTATTAAAAGCCGTGCGGCGTGCGCATGTTTTATATTATTAGTATAACATATATAATAGTTATATATATATGTATATATACATACACTCCTTCACTAATTCCTTTACTAATTAATCGAAAGGAACTTCGTTCCATCCGGGTGTCTCTTGACACTTCTCAAGTTTTTTCTACACAATGAACCAGTGTTAAAAAGCTGGTTCGTTGTGTATCCCAGAATTATACCGACACTTTGTCTTTCAAAGACTTCGTAACACATCCAAATTGAAAAGAGAAGTACACGAAAGAAAGTAACAAAAAATAAATACATAATAGGATTGTCTGCGCTAATTCTAAGGATCAAGAAATGAAAACCTACAAAGATCTAAAAGGATAAAAGGATTAAGCACTTAATATTGTTTACCAACTTTGCCAAAACTCACCGATACAAATCCGATAAAGACGACCAACCGGCACTTTTCAGGGCAATTTAAAAATACATACATATAGCTACATACTCTAGCTAACGCTATACTTTATATGCTACATAAAGCTATGTTTGAAAACTGTACGAACGTCTTTGATTAACAAAGACCCGTATGGCGCAATGATTACTACGCCGATTCGCCGTTCCGAAAGGTTTAAAGTCCAGCGAGGGTTTAAATCGCGTAGAGTGCGATCTTGTATTGTGTATTGTGCATGGCATCCACTACACATGGAATCCTTGTGTGGGGCTATGAGTATGTAGCGTTATTTGTTAATATAATTATTATTTAAATTTAAACAAGCATTACAGAAGCTAGACAAACTATTATTAATTAATTATATTTGATAATTCAGTTAATAGTCACGGTAATAGGGTTAATAACAAAGGATATCCAGCGTCCAATCATTTAGATGTGTTTGTCGAACGATAAAAATATATATAACGTGTGGTCAACGCTATGCACGTAATAGGTAGGGCATAACGAAAGGTATAGCGCAATAAAAAAATAAAACCCTCAAACGATTCTTACCTCATTTTCCTTAATAGTGGCCAGCAGGTGCACGGTTAGGCGCTCCATTTTGGAACAATGTGGGATAATTCGCGCAGATTGAACACGAAACCGGGCGATAAATACACGCATACAGCCATACACGATTAACCGGACCATTTCCATTGGTTAACGGCATTGTTAGCCGGTTATAACCGGTTCCGTGTATCTGCGAACACATGGGCTGATGTGTTGCGGGTTAATTGGATTTGCAAGTGCCGTATTGATCCGCGTTATCGTGTATTCGGGGTCTAATTGCACGTAATGGCATTGTCTTGAGATCCACTGCGGCGGATTGGAGTCAATCGACTGTAATTATAGGCTGAAGTCCACTGTTTACACTGTTGCTTCATGATACCATATGCTCGCTTAGAGATAATCCCTTAAACAGAGTACGCCAATTCATACAATGTTGTACTGAAAAGAGAGAATTCTCTCAATACCAAAATTCATCAAAATTAATAAGAGGTTTAGACGTAAAACTGTAACCATAGCAGTTTTAAAACACCAAGTGAACTATATTATATTACAGAAAGCCCAACAAAAATAAATTACTAATTGTTACAGAAATATGTATAATTATTATTATCATAAGGTGGCAGTCGATAAGCCGTGTCGGAGGCCCCCGGTTGGCATAAAAACTTCCAATACCTGGGACACTAACCCCCACATCCGCACTGGAGCAGCATGGTAGAGTGTGCAATAAGCCTCCTCAATGTGGAGAGACACGTGCTTAATAGTGGGCCTCATGGTTTGTAGCCAAGTCACATAACAGGTAATTTATCCTATTATTATTATAAATGCGAAAGTTTGTATGGATGTATGAATGTTTTTTACTCTTTCACGCAAAAACTACCGAATGGATTTTGCTGAAACTTTACAATAATATAGCTTACACATCAGAATAACACATAGGCTATAATTTATAAAGATATAGTGTGTATTATCCAAAATAAATAACTAAATCTTTGCAAACCGAAGGAATAAGTTTCCCGAAGCGAAGCGAGGGCGGGTCGCTAGTGATATATAAATCAAAATAATTTATAGGTAGGTACTTACTAACTTACTTACTCAAAAACACACGCTTCAATTTTAACTTTTCAAGTTAATAACATTTCAAGTTACTCTGAATCACAACCCTTTGATAAGATTGTAGATTGGCGTGATCAAATCCAATTTCAACTTGCGAAGTATTATATTCCGCGGAAAAAGTAAATATTTTAACAGCAAATTAATATTTCAGCTTTGTAGGTATTCTTGAATAATGAAGCGTGTAGATGTAGGCAATTTTGCAGTTCGAGAAGAGAAATAAAGACATGTTTAATTACAATGAAATTTACTTAGGTACGTAGCAGACAAGACAGGCTGGTGTTCTCGGCGTGTTTACTCTAGAAGGTAGACGCGCGAGACATACGACCTGCAGGTAAGTTTATCATCTCAAAATTTTAAAAGTGAACAATTTGCTGGATATAAAAAACCTGGCGCTTCGTAGAATGTTCCAAGCTTGTGTTTAGTTACAAAAGAAAAAACAACTAAATAATATTTTGACAAAACAAGAAACCGACTTCAAAAACGTAATCAAGTAATAAAAAAAATTGAGGGTAGCCTCGATTTCCCTGGGATTCCATCATCCGATCTTGACTTGGTGGCAGTGGGACCATCTCGGAAGTACGTTCTTTCAAATAAATAAATAAAAAACGAAATCGGTCCACAATTGACGGAGAAATCGATGAACATACATACATAAAACAATACAGTCGAAAATAGAACCTCCTTTTTTGAAGTCGGTTAAAAAAGAGAAACATGACAAGTCGTTTGGCAGCTGACCCAACCTTGAAGGTGGTAGCTAACCTTACCACCAACCTAAACTACCTTCGAGATTAAACCAGATCGCACAGAGTCTAGCAACCTCTAAAGATAGAATGACAGTGAGATGAGTAAATATGTTTTTATTCATAGAACAAGGAAACCGAACCCCAACAACGATAAAACATAAAAACTTTGAGGACCCTTCCAAATATTGATATTACCCCATAGGTACGGGATATATTTTTTACATTAATACCGATATCTCGGTTCGTACATAAGTTTTGATTGCGGACGCGGCAGTTGAAAGTTCCCAACTAACAACTGTGCCATATTTTTCCCAATAGATACGAAATAAAAACGAATGTCAAAAGTCCACGAGTAACTTTGGCCAATACTCGGTGACATTGTGTAAATACAAACAAGTTTATTGAACTATTGAAGTATGGATAATTCCATTTATGGATAATTCCATAAAAAAACCTACCTTAATAGGTAGCAAACCACCCTTCCACTGCCGCCCATGACAACTGTGACTGACCTAAAACAAGACTCAAATGGGGATTTAAAAAATATTTCTATCAAAAAATCATTCAAAATTTATTTTTCATTTGACTTGTCTTTTATTTTGTTTTTCATTAAGGAAAGCATCAGTATATACTTACCTACACACCTAAATAGTGTTATCCAAATATATATGAACACATATGTAGATTTCCATGAAAAGCTATCTGATAAGGTTCAGTACACAGTCTCCTTTTAGTTGCAATATAAAAACTAGTCACTCGGCACCTAAATTCGTAGAAATCTCTTGAGGGGGACCAAACTCAAGGCTCTAGCTGTGTGATGCTTTCTCGCTTAAAATTTATACTGAATGGTTCGAGTCATGAGCGCAATGAAGGAGGTCAAAACGCTCATAAACCAACTGCTTTATCGGCCAAGAGGAGTTTCCCATGCACAGGGATTTAAGTAGAATGAATCCCACCAAAAACATTTTCATCTAAAATTTTGCCAAGACGAGACCATAATTATGGCTCGCACTGTAAAAAATTCGTAGATCTCATGTAGAGCCAAGCTTCTAACTCGACACGCTTACTCTACAAGCATTAACTTCACAAACTCTAAACCTCTGATTAAAATAAAACTTACTAACTTACTTGCGTACCTGAGCTATTAATTGAGATCATTCCAATTATTACGGTACCTCTGCTGTAAATTGGTAAGGAGTTATCTTGATTCCACATATTGCTCAACATCAGATCAGGGTTACTGTGGAAATATCATTTTGGACACAAAATAATAAATGAATCTTTTGCCTAGGGAGTTATAAATAATATCATAATATTTTATAATGATACAGGTACTCACACATAGATAATACATAATTTACGGTGATTACCCGTAGGTATCATAATAAAATGTGTACAACCGCGATTAGGTAAGTTTCAAATAGAGTAATAATAATTGAGCTTCCATCCCTTGAACCACACTGTGAAGGAGGAAAGAACCAGTCTAATGGTCTAAGGTCATTAATCAATCCATAGGAACAAAACTGGAACTGCGCCGAAGGAACATTTTTTACGGTCAAACAATTTATATCCTGCGTCCGCCAGATTTTATTACTTCGTCAGAATTACGTTGGAAACTCGCAGCAAACTTTACTGTTATGGTGGTTATTAAAATATCGTCGTAAAATATGCTATTGGGAATATTCTACATTTGTAACGTTCAATTTTGGGTTTTTATAGCTTGTTACAGAACCTCCGCGCCACCGCTCACAGCTCAGACACACCAGCTATTGATTTGTTCACTCTGTGTTTGACTTTGATGTTCGTAACAATGTAACCAATGAAGGAATGTGACTACAATATGAAGCACCACCTCACGCATGTGACGAGACGAGATATACAACATAGAGCAGAAAATGTTCCAAGTCATAGCGTTATTAGGAACTATTAACCGCCCTCACAACGCTTCGGGAAAACTGTCTTAGTTACTCACAATCGGAAAAATTTTTAGATGGGATTCTTAAATTGACATATATTTTTATATGCAAACCGATGAAAAACACATACACTATAATCTTAAACGAAAGGATTAAAATCGATTAAGCAGACAAACTGAATATAATTTGGGATCCATTGCGTTACGAAAAAGGATGCCTAATCTTCTGAAATATATGTCTTGTTCATACATTGATCAATTACATTTTTATACAAAAGTATCTGAATCTATAAATTAATTTATTCCTTACTTCAATGAAGGAAAACATCCAGAGAATCCTGAATGTTCTCGGTATTGTTCACAAAGGCGAATGGAGTCTTGGACCGGCTTACACTTGTTCGTTGCGCACGAAAGATACAGTCCATACACGTATTTAAAATTACCGGAACTCATTGAAAGTTCGAAGCGTGCAAGGAAAACGTAAAGGAAGGTCTTGATAGGCTTTATTTTTACTATAGGGCTGTCACAAATAAAGTAAGTAACCCTGCCTGCGCAGCGAGTCGAATTCCCAGTTGATGCAGACATTTATGTTATGGTATAATGTTTGTTTTCGAGTCGTGAGTGTTTGAGATATTTCATTCGTTGTCCACCCGTAACAGGAAATCCTGGTCGAGGGTATGAATTGTACTTATTTTTGTAAAATGGTGTTTAATAGTTTTTGTGTTTGTATGAGTGTGTCAGTGTAAATATATTTATTTATTTCCACGCTTTTGTTTATTACTTTGTTTCATAAAGTTTTTTCATTAGAATTGTTTTTGTATGCACGTGCTATGAAATCAAGGTTGCTTAATTGAAGAACTTCACTAAATGATGGTAAAAACCACATCAAAATATGCCACATGCCCTAAGTGCAGAGACAGATAGAAAAAGTCGGCGGCTCCTCTGTATCAACATCACACCGGTAGGAAGATGTATGTACCTAACTGAATTTTCAACACTGTCAGACTATTTTAAATAATTGAGAGAAGAAAGAGAAATATTGAGCAGCCCTACGTTTTAGGCTTATACGTACGTGTTTAGCCAGAAAAGAGGATTTAGTACGTTTCGCCCCGACTTCATCGATATTACTTGCTCGGGAATATACTCGTACAAATATTCAGCACTAAACGGATTTATCGTGGATAACTGCAACCCTATTACTTGCTAAGCCGATATTAGAACGCAACCAATTGATCATAGTAATTGATAGATACATTAAAAGCGATACACGATGTATAAAAATATTTAACCATAGACGTTGTAAATGTGGATACCATCATCGCAACGCATAACTATCCCATTGCTGGTCTCATCCTCCCAATGTGAGGCGCATGGGCCATAGGTATTCCACGTTGGTCAAGTGGTGATTGACAATTCTCAGGAATGCAGATTTCCGTACGATGTTAGGTATCCTTCACCGAAACAAGTGGCAATATTTTTTTAGGTGTATTTTCTCGTCTTTGTTTATAATATTATCCATATCACCCACGAAAAAGAGAACCCTAGCTTGGTGCTACGATACATATAACTATAGGTATTATACACATAATTATATAGAAAATTCCTGCATTAGCGGTAATGCGCACATATAACCACAAACGCAGATTTAGGACGCCCTGTTGTCTAACAAGTCTTTATTTAAGTCTTTAACCGCGACTGCATGAAATTCATAGACAAAGAACATCGCAATAAAGGTACTAAAATACGGTGAAAGCTGTTTAAAGTCGCTTCGGAGGCCAATTTATATCACTTTGCCTGCGTTCAGATCCCCCTCAAGCGAATGATCCCACGGATCCAGGCTTGAATATTTATAAACTGTTCCCAGGCTTCGCGACAATCTATAGCTAAAGCCCTGGTTGAGGTTTCATTTAAATTTTCTCGAACCTTGGCGCTTCTTTACTTATTTTTATTTATGTCACATTGGGTACATTTAACATTACGGGTTAACCTAATAATTCAAATAGATTAATTATATTATTATTATTATATACTGACCGGCACGGAAACTTGGCCACCTACAAAATTTTTGATAACTTCAGTTTTTTTCAGTTTGTACACTTCTAATTTAGGCCAATTTAATCGTTGTTCATCCACTTAACGTCTTTAATCATTTTTACTCATAAATAACGTCTTTTTAAGTTTTAAATGAAGTTTAAGCGCAAAATCACATTTACACAAAATTAAACACTGCAGTTTTGAGCACTAGTAATTAAAAACTGTTTGATCTTTGACAACATTTTGTACTTTTTAATATCGCGTGTTTCCTCCTCTAGCCCTTATGACCGCCTGCATTCAGTCTGGCATGCTTTGGATGACATTCTTGATGTCCACTTGCGATAAGTCGCGCCACGTAGTGAGTGCAGCATCTCGAAGCTGGCTAAGGGTTTGTGGTAGGTTCGATGCTGTTTTAATTGTCGTTTTTAGCTTATCCCAAATGTGCTCTATTGGGTTTAAGTCGGGGCTGCGAGCTGGCCACTGCAATTTTTGAATCCCAACCTCTTGACGGTACTCATTTACGATATGAGCGACGTATGGTCGTGCATTATCATGCATTAAAATGAATCGGTAATATCCAATAAACCCTCCTAAGGGTACAACATGTTCTTGAAGGATATCCTCGACGTCTCGTGTTGCAGTTAGAGAGTTATTGACGATGACCAATTCTGTACGTGCATCAGAACTAACGCCACCCTATACGATTATAGAGCCTCCACCAAAACTCACTGTGGGAGTGGTAGTAATCGCCAGATATCGTTCAGCATTCCTTCTCCAGACACGTTGTCGACCATCAGGTGCATTTAAAGCGATCCTGCACTCGTCCGTAAACAAAACCCTTTCCCATTGTTCATGAGACCAGTTAGCATGTTCGCGGGCAAATTGAAATCGCGCTGCTCTATGCTGTGGGAGAAGCTGTGGGCCACGGGCTGGTCTTCTTGATCTTAAAAACTTCCTCCATACGTCTTCTCACCGTACGCTCACTAACATTTACATTCCTGGAGTTTTGAAGCCGCTGCCGGATCTCGACATCAGTAAGGAAGCGATTTCTTAAAATCTCTAACACAATAAAGTGGTCGTCACGAGCTGACGTGCAACGTACACCGCCACTACCTGGTCTGCGTGTGCAGAGGCCAGTCTCTTGTTACCGTTTTAGTGCATATTGCATCGAAGAACCCGGTACGTTAAGGATAGTAGCCACTTCACGATGGGTCATCCCTAGTTCGACTAATGCCACTGCTTGTGCTATCTGACTTGGTGTTAGAGGCATTTTTATGCATCCTAAGGCGCCTTTAGATGTTCATTGATCACAATGAAACCAAAGAACTTCGACAACTTAACGCTTGCAAATTCCAGAACACAATTCAAAACGTAGACTTCGTCGGATAAATGACACGGTTCAACTAAACTTCAGAAATCAAATCAAAATGCACTTCAACTTAGTTAATTAGCCTCTTAGGATTAACGTAAACATTATTTCCACCCAATTATACATTAAGAACAAAGTTACACACACTTAAAAAAATGTTATCGTACGCTATGAGTTTGGCCAAGATTCCGTGCCGCTGAGTGTATATTTATGTGACTGTGACATAAATAAATCCATTAGTCAAACAAAATAAAAAATAAAATTACATAAATAGTTATAAGTCTGCTTGTCTTAGCATGGTGAGAGATGTCACCCATCTCGCATACTCGTACCAATTTTAGGTCGTCAGCGAACAAAAGGCACGTAGAATTCAGTACCACCTCCGGTAGATCATATTGGTCCGAAAGGGACCCACCACAGATATGTAGCGAAGAAGGTAGGCGTATGTGGCGTGCAGCCCAGCCACGCCGGCCAGCTTCGCAAAAAGGACGTCGTTGTCGACTGTGTCGAACGCCTTCCGAAAATCGAAATAGGCGACATCCACCGAGGTTAATATTATAGATGGATTGATAGAAGAGCCTTTTTAATATTTCCATGTTATTCGTATTTAGTCGGGAGTACAGAACAAAGGACAATGTAAAATACATCAGGCACGTATAAAAAACAACCAAGGTACTCCTTTATAAGCTTAGCGTAGGTACGAGTACTCGTATTAATATTATAAGCTGCAGGCAAAGGACTGTTACTACAAAGTGAATTTTGATAACAGATTTCAATGTAACTCCTTCATCAAAACATTTTAATAAAAGATATATGAATGTTATGTATTATGTCAAAAATGGTAAACAATTTGGATGCGGTCGTCACTGATGTGTTTTGTAGAAAGCTTGTATATTTATCCTATTAATATTATAAATGCGAAAGTTTGTATGGATGTATGAATGTTTGTTACTCTTTCACGCAAAAACTACCGAATGGATTTTGATGAAACTTTACAATAATATAGCTTACACATCAGAATAACATATAGGCTATAATTTATAAAGATATAGTGTGAATTATTCAAAGTTTCCCGAAGCGAAGCGAGGGTGGGTCACTAGTTTTTTATATATTACTTAAATGTCCCGACGTTGTTCTTTATACCAATAATAGATAAATATTTTCAAAGTATCCGTATAGTACTGAGCAATCAGCTTATCCGTATTTGCGTACTCTTTGTAATAATACTTCTGCTTACTGAACCAAATATGAATATTCGTTACGCTTAGACATCTCAGACACTTTTATAACATTTTGAATAATCTCGCTTATGTGTCCACTGGCATGAAATAGAAATGAATTATGAATTTTATTTTCACTACAAACGTCGCTTCGGAGACTTTTTTATGGACTTAAGGTAGCAAACGAGCATGCAGCACCATCTCTATGCATAATAGATTTGTATGAGCCTCATTGCTTACGTGATAAGATGCAAAATGGGTTACCAAGACTCACAAGCTATACGTATAGACTCACTATTAAAAAGTTACCGGACCTCATGAAGAGCCAAATCCTGCATCTACAAGGCGTGATTCTACAAACCTTAACTCTACATACCCTACATGTTGGGCAAACGTATGCCTTGGTCGTTTTTGGGGTTCCGTACCCCAACGGTGTCAAGCGGAACCCGATTAATATGCCCCGCTGTCTGTCTCTCCCAGGGCTCTATTAGATTCTTGAACGGAAATAGGTAGAACTCCTGAAATTTTAACAAAATATTACGTGTAAATAAAGAAGTATAAAATATGTTACATCCTAAAAGGGGTCCACATGCAAGTAACGTTAAAATTGTTTTTTTCCACAATAGTCAATAATCAATAATAATGTGGTACGGAACCCTAAGTTACGAGTCCGACTCGCACTTGACCGTTTCGATATACAAAGTTTATATCACTTACTACTAATGGCTGCATAATAAACTCCCTATTATTATTGTGCTGTAGGTATAGGTTTCAATTCAGATCACCTGGGCTGGTCCACTGATTTAGGAATACCCTCAATATCGTAAGAGGCTACGTTTACGATGTAATTTTTATATGTCCTGCGGTAATAAAACCTTTATGGGCATTCTTGTGAGAGCGGCTTCGTGTGAACTCGCCTTCTCGCTGTTCTTCTGTAGGGCGACCACGATTGTGTACCTCGCCGGACACTGCCAGGCTGCAATCTAGAAAGTGGAAAATATAACTGGAAAATAAAAAAAAGTTTTTTTTCTGTGTTCCTGACCAAACTTATTCTACATTATGACATCTTTTAGATTTTTTTTGTTGTTATTTTACTGTATATTTCCAATTAATAAATTCATAGCAAATATAAATATTTAAAAATACTATTTTAAATAATACATTATTTAAAAATTGAGACCTTTTGGGTCTTGAGGTTTTTGGTTTTTGCATTGTGTAAAAGTCATTTAGAAGGATTTTCCTGTTAGAAGTTTTCTTTTCAGTGTATTTTTTATAAATAAGGCTTAACATTGTAAGGATTTATTTATAAAACGGAATATGTAACGTAATTGAGGGATTTAAGAATATTTTATTAGAATTTGTAAACCATACATTTTTGTACATTCTATTGTAAACTTAAGTAGATCTAAGTACGTACTGCTCTCTTTATACCTAATTGTTAAATTATTATCTTTTATATGAACATACTTCCTATGTCCAGAGGTGGGCGTAAACGGCTGCGATACAGTCTCAACTATTGCAGTTGTTTAAAATTTCATTTTTTGTGAATTGTGTCATTTGTTCAATAAAATCTTTAATCTTTATTTATTAATTTTATTATTTTACCCTATTATAATCGCAAATCATGGTCACCACACAGATGGAGCAATTTTACGAGACAAAAGGGCCTGACGCAATGCGGCTCGTTAGCGGAATATTACACCTGTCCGGGTTTGTGTCCCCCTATTGTTTATCGATGACATGGTCACCTATAAATTTTATTAGGTACTATGTTCGGGTTACATCTACTTCTAATACGAATGACACAAGGATAAACGACATTTAAGTATTATTATAGGTATACAAGCCTTTTGTAGGGCTCCGTAGCCTAGGTAATAGTGACCCTGCCTGCGAAGGGAGGGAGGGGCTCGGGTTCGATTTCCGGTTGGGGCATTTATGTGCCAATATACTTTGTTCTCGGGTTTCAGGTGTTAGTGATTGTTATTTTTGGTGTCCATGCCGACTGCGATACGATGCGATTATTTATTTATTAATATACAAATCCATGCTTACCTATATTATAAAACTGAAGAGTTTGTTTGTTTTGTTGAACGCTTCAAAAAATGTAAGTAAGAAAGAACGAACCTACGTTCGCTATACCGTTCTACCCCGACGCGCATGCAAGGCTATCCTAAATCAATATAAAGGCAAGATTACACTAATAACAACGCTCATTATTTACACCTTCACGACGCGACGGTGGCGACATCGTGCGGAATTAATATGAAAACTTTGACCGGAAGTTTTCCAATCAGCGCACCATTGTATTCGCAACTAATGGCCAGCACCACGAGTAGCGCCTTTGTCTGGGATTGCTCAAACTTGTTATATTACATTTCTAAGTTATGCATGTGTTTGATACATTACTGTTTTTAACCGATTTCGAGGCATTGAAAGTTTAACTGGCAATGGTTGCTAGCCAACTTTTAATCTTTGTAGATCCCTAATTTTTTTTTATGAAAAAATGATGCGAGAAACCTCAACATGATTTTCAAATACGTATTCATTGATATCCCACTAGGCCTATGATGACTCATTCAATAATAATTCCAAATAACATGATCCATAGTATATCTACATCAAAGCCTTCCTATTATTAATTTCCTCTTTATTATTAATTTTATTTACAGATCCGGCTGTAGCGACTGTTACAATTTTATTTGTATACATAATGGTAGATCAAAGTGGTATACTCGCTGGTAGCTGTGATAGGCATTGATGGCGTGTTTGCAAACGAACCCTATTGGACAGCCGCCATTGTATGAGTAAATCGGATTTCACTTAAGCCTTTTGAAGTATCCCGTTAAAGCGTCTTTAAGAAAAGCTTACAGCCGCTTATTTTTATTCTATCGATTTAAAATTGCCGCTTAAGAACCAAACTTGGGTAAGTACTTTGTGATTGACTACGAGTTTAAGTGGTTATTCGAAGCTTACTACAATAATATTGATACAATAAGATTGATAATAATGACAATATTGAAGCGTAGTTATTGCAGTAGCAGAATTTGATTCCGATCAGAAGTTCAGCAATTTAGCAGAACTATTGTGTCCGCGATTAATGGGCGTGACGTAGTCTGTAAGGCCCTTGTCTTCGACCCGGAGAATCTCGTTCTTCGAATGTAATAGCCTGTGTTTGTGTGTACACCCTTTCAAAATTTCGTATATTAGACCTCTGAGATGAGACGAATTTCATCAGAATACATTGTTTTCCCAATGCAGTCATCTTCTACAGTTTGCTTGGTTGTTGCTTGGAAGTTGAATCAAAAAGTGACAGAAATTTTTGAGCGTGTACCTATTTTGGAGGCCAGTGTGTTGTTCCCGGTTGTAGCCTGAGACCTTGGGTAACTTCGTTTGGTCTATCCTCCACCGATATCTACTGGAGAAGAATAGCAGAACGATCTTATGATCTTCAATTACGAAGAGAGGCTATGTTCTTCAGTGGACTCGAACGTAATTTAAAATGATTGCTAAAAATATTCCACTCTCATTTAAAGTGCGGATTGGTGTAGGATCTACATACTTACTTTTATAATTTTTTTTATATTGAATCAGATTCAGAGAAATTTCTCCAAGTCAGGAGTGAGTAGTAAGCTTCTAAGTTAGTGCATTTTATTGTTTTTTTACCAACAGGCGGGATTGTAGTCAAGCATTAACAAACAATGTAAAAAAATAAGTCCTCTGGGGCCAACAGTACTTACCGTTTACTCTTATTATCTTAATTGCCAAAAGTATCTTCTTAGTTAGAATCATTAAAATTATCATCATCACAAGCAAAGCCCACTCTATCCCATAGCTGGGATTGAGTCCCCAGTGACAATAAGAGAAGTTAAGTTGCCTGCTTCGGCAAAACACCGAAACATTTCATAACTTGGAAAATATCATAAGAAGTATAATGATTAAACCATAATATTGTAACGGTCATTGGACATTGGACCGGATGGCCTATTAAACGCGTCATTGCCGAAACCGGTCATTACGAAACAACGACAATAACATCACTGTTACTGAATTTACTATAATGTCCGAACTGGATTTAATACTATTCTCATTTTCTGAAGTGTTACTAGAGAGTATATACTTTTGCATACAACATTTGATATGAAGTCGGTTTATGCTGATGAGAATAGCTTTATTTTCGTCTCCACGGTCCTCCTTAAAGGTCTTAAAGGTCTGCGCACATTACATCAACGCAACTCCGAATTTATTATATTGAATTCCTTATGGTATAATTTTCAACATCTACTAGAAATAACAGATCCACACGCATCTGAGCCAAGGGTTACGGCCAACTCTGATGCGGCCGTATTACAGTTCAATCAAACAAAAATTCTTCAGGAATGCATGAAAACTGTTCTATACAGATATTGTACCAGGTTAATGCCTAGTTAATAAAGTACGTAGGTGGATGCCTCGTCCATCGTAGGCAGCTGTTTCCAAATGCTCGGAGCAAATTTTCTTGCCTAACTGAAGAGATCGGAGTAAAATTCTACGTCAGTGGAAAGAGAAGTAAGTATTTTCCACCCGGTGCCGGATAAAATGAGAACTGGCTGTAATCACGAATAGTACGGATTCGATGCAATCCACGTGATATTTTTATCAAAAGAACGCCTGAAAGGAAATCAAATGGTTATTTCAAATATCTTTGAGAACGGTCGTAGCACAGAGGAGTATCAAACAGAACGTTTTAAAACCTATGGTTATAAAGGAACAAAAATATGCTAACCAATACTTGTATTTATGTGACAATTAAAAATATAATACACTCATTCCCCCGCAATAGGATTCCCTGTGTCGCGGGTTTATGGACAACACAAATAACACTTCACTAACACCCATGACCAAAAAAACAAATATTTATCTGTCACATAAATGTCTACCCTGGCCAGGAATCGAACGCGTGACCCTTTTCTTCACAGGCAGAGCCATATAGGCTACGGGGTCGTCATGTTGCCCGCAGCATCACCTACGTAAATCAGAATTTCCAATACAGAATAATAATAAGCAACGTTAAGTTTTAGTAGTAAAGAGATAAGAAAAATGGAAAGTTTTGAAAGAGTCCACGACGGCTGAAAAAGTTTTAATCGAAAAAGGGTTCAATAAAATAAATAGATCCACCCACTATGGGAAACTATAATAATAAAGTTAATAAAATCATCAAAACTTTAAACCCTATGCACAACCTTACATGGTATTGGATGTCACTTTTAAAAATATATATTTCTCTGTGAGATATTACTCTATGCACATAAGCGCATTGGTTGCAGAGGCGGCCTGTAGCTGCTCACGGATTTGCATTGCATTATCTGCGTTACCCTCGACTGTCCCTGAACACTGAACATTCTATAATTTGTGACTATGTGCAGGGCATCTTCTTTGCAACCGACTTTGCAATGACTGTCTCACTACCGGGCGCGAGTCTCATCTCGCAATGTTAGGAGTTCTGGCCATAGTCCGCCACGCCCGCCAAGTTTGGATTGGTAGACTTCACACACCTCTGAGAACATCATGGAGACCATTCAGGCTCGTGTGTCCAGGTTTCCTCACGATCTTCTCACCGAATCATGTGCCAATATAATTCTAATATGAACATTGTTTATCAGAAGTGGACGTAAATTATATTGACAATTCTTCTAAAACTAGGCAATTTTCTCTAACCAAAATAAATTCAAAAAACAAGACTAATATGTTGCCAATAAATAAACGATATATTCCTTCATCCCTCATTTTATTGAGATCCTGTCCTTCGTGCAAACTAGTTCCAAAAAAACTTATCAAAATTCATCGAGAAAGTGTTGAAGGAGCGGTAAATAATATATGGCGGGAAGGTGAAGTTCGATCGAAGTAGATTGTACGAAGGGTATTCGATGCAAATACCCTATCGGCTACCGGAGACAGGGGAATAGGAAATTTTGATGTGGTATACTCTCATCCTAGATGTGTAATACTAGAGAATTCAATTGGCCCTACTCCAAAAGGAATAACAGTTGTGGAATGGAATATTTTTGCACGTTTCAAGTTTAGTAATCAATTAAATTAGAGTAATAAAGAATAACTTAAAATGTACCTTGCTTGCGAATAGATAATTTCAATTTGAATCAGTCTATCTGAAAACCTATTGTCCTAATGCTATTGTACTAATTGCTACAAATAGGTAGCAATAGTTTTACCAGTATATTTTACGTTAAAGCAAAGAGTTGCGTGTATGATTCGAACTAACCCCTCTCCAAGAGTCCTCTGGGGTCCACGTTCAAATCACTTGGCTGTCCCTGCTTCATCTATTATGTGAAGGCAATAGATGCAACGGTAGATAAAGAGTCTAGAGAATATCCTGAGTTGCAGAAATCTCCTGCTCGTGGTATGCCATTCTGAAAAATAGACATGACATCATCAAGTCCTGTTGGGCGATGCTGGGCTCTGTGTCACCAAGTTTAATCCTTATTCGTGCATGGAGCTAAGGCTCTCTACTTGTATGATAATGTGGAATCGTTGAACGTGTCTACAGTAATCAAGCGGCACAATCCCAGACAAAGCTGAGTATTCCATGCAAATGTCCTAGTCCTAGTCTAAGAAGTAAGAATTTTAGATACGATATAAAAATATTGTTTTCTTTTAAATATTTTAGAGGTATTGTTGTAAATTGTCTTAACCATTTTTGGCCTACTACTGAGATCTGGTCTCGCCTCATCATTATGGAGGCCGAGAGCATACTCCCCCACTCATCTCCAGTACAAATTGGTCTCCACCAATTTGCAATGTGACCAACCAAAGTATCGGAAGTTTTTATACCGCCTGAAGGCCTCCGAGATGGCTTAATGAGTACTATCTAAAGATAAGGATGACTTTACGTGTCCTCCGATACACGGGAACGCTCATGAAATTTTCACTAGCCGTTCAACTACCGACTGCGTCCGCTGTTGCTTAGCTCGGTTAATCACTCGGGTCGATGCAAGCTGCCGGGCTATGAGCGCTTTACTATCGTTGTTGACCGAAAACTATTTTTAAGAGAATATAGTGTTACGTAAGAATATACATACAATCCAGAACTTCTATTCGGCTCTTGGAACTCTCAATAAACTAAAATGCCTTAAGCACCAAGCTGGATATAATATTCGGACTATAGCCGATTGAAGGTTGCATTGTAAGATAGCACATCACCGGCCAGCAAAGAGCAGTGGAACTAGAATAAAGAATGAAGATTGGCTTATAAGGTTTACAGTTATACCACCTTCAGTGCTTACAGACTTCTCAGGTTGAAACCGTTTGAAGAAGAAAGGGTGTAATTTCAGTCACGCGCCAAGCAAGGGAAGCGTCACTCATAAATATTGTAATCGCGAGGAAGTGAGATACCTACTCTTTCGATGATGAAATTTATTTAAATGCCTGCCTGCTTATATTGAATTCGTTCCATAACAAAGGCCTCGTTATGAGCAAAGTGTAAAGAAAACTGAAGAAAAAAGAAAGACTTTAGACAAAGTTTAGGACATTTTTAACGCGCACATTCTGAACAATATGTATGTATTTGTGACAAACGTTCAAATTTTGCAGCGATAGTTGGTTTCAAATCTGGACTGCCGAACCGGAGGGCCCGGGATCAAATCCTGCACGCACCTCTAGTTTAGAATCCTACACACCTGAGAGTTCTCCTTAGTGTTGTCAAAGGTGAACTACTACTCCGCACTTGGCCAGTGTGGTGTACTATGGTCTTTAGTTAGACTATGGCCTCAGTTAAATTTGGCTGCAATAGCTGTACACCAAAAACACACATTTCGCATTTTCGACAATAGATCGATAGGATTATCGGATGCGGCAGTTGCGGTGTAAACCTTTGAAGGCTGAACTGGTTGCGGCGGGCGGTTTTATGATTGAGTTCGACTAACTGGTTTGTTTATCAGATTATCTTATGTAGTTCAGGACTTCTCAAACTGTGTACTATCCGCGATCTCCTAAAGGTTCGCCAATGAATTCGTAAGGGTTCGCGATATTTAGGTACGCCATAGCTGCAGATCTATTTGTGGATAAAGCTCAAATATTTTCCTACTGCTAGTACCGCTCGTGTACCTCTACTATAATTTCCTAGTACTAGTTTTCAGTTTCATTTCAGAGGTTTTTAATGTAACGAACTATTTATATTTAGTTATGTACGCTCTGCAGTCGTTTTATAAAGTAAAAAGTGGTTCGTGAAGCTAATGTTTGAGTAATAGGTAGTATAGGTAGTAATACCTACTACAATAAATAAAGCTAATTCCACGAAAATTTTACAGCTTAAATTTTTTATTTATTTATTATTAATAATCTGCCAAACTGTAAAGATTAGTTATCCTTAAGTTTTTTTATGGATTTAAGATAGCAAACGAGCATGCAGAACCCTTACGCTGCCGCCCGTGACAAGTATGTCTTACACAGAATAAGACTCAAATCGGGACTAGGATAAGGGGACTAAGGTAAGTCCAGTTAGACGTGGTTTGAGGTCCTGGAAGACTGTACTTAGTATTTACCAAGATAAATAAAAACAGGTTGCATTCCGGGAGTGCCGGCAGAAGTGGAAACTTGAACATTGTTTTTTATAAACAGAAGTAAATCAGTTGTCCTACTACCTATTTTAGATGTGTAGCAACCCTACATTTATAAAAATACGTAGTGTACATATTCAACCCTAGCTTTACGTTGCCATGCCACATAATAAATAACATTGGAATGTCACTGACTGACTGCAGTCAGTGACATTACGATACTTGGGCTGGCCACTAACCACTCATCACCACACTCATTATCCACACTGGAGAAGGGCGGTGGACCTGGTGAAAGGTATACCTGTTAACCCCTTTAGTATTTTAATTCATTCTTCCTCTCTTAGACACAATCTCTTGATCACGCTAATAAATAAATCGCTCCAACAAAATGGTGCCATTTTTCTGCCGCCCTAAGATTACCTATTACGAAATCTGGCTGTTAAAGCCCTTAAAGCCGAGCCCCATGGAGGGCGCCGTTTGCACAGACTGCAGATAAATCAACAGTTAATGATGATTTAGAAATTTAATCGACACCTTCCATTTAAAACTCAATCCGAAGGATGGTAAAATTTAAAGGATTTTAATCTTTTCCCTCTGATGAGGGCAGAGTATCGCCAACCGCGACGAAGCGATGTGAAATATAATATTTTCTTGGTTCCTATTTTTTAGCCAGGACCGACTGTTCAACACTCAGCTGATGTTGACTAATAACATTGTTTTATGTTAATCTCATGTTAAAATAGCATGTTAAAAGAGCAGACTAGACTATGACCGACGAGGACAGGGACTGATGGTGATAGTTAGTCCTGTTAGCTGTTGTTAGTAATAGTTCAGTTAGTACTTGTTAGTAAGAGTCTCGTTCTAATTCAGTCACAGGTGTTGCTACCACTGAGGACTGAGAAGGTCGCCTCTAAAAAAATATTCACTTATTTATTCTCTGCCAATGGAGCAAGCGGCCAACCCACCCCCGCAAATCGTGGAATTAGTAGCCCTCCAGCCCGTAACGTCCGCGGCAACATCCGCCTTATAAAACAGTTCCCTGAAAGCCGAGAGGTCAAATTTCATTTTCCTTGATGAATAATATTCTGGAAGTGCGGCGTATATTCTTAGGATCACTGGAGTTTCGTGCTCCGTTTGAATGAGCGAGTGGGCTTGGTGATGATTCTTTGTGTTATGTAATTTATTTATTATTCTATTATTGTCGGACACATATCAATGGTCGGACAGTTATAATATGAAGTGCCTTTAAATATCTACTTTGTGTATAATAAACAGTCAGTAATAACTTAGTCTTCTCTTTTAACTTCCTCTGTCAGTTACGGGTTGGAAAGGGTAATTTGAATAAACCTTGTGAAGAGTTACTTAATAGGTACTTAGATATTATTAAAGTAAATAAATAAAACTGATTTTGATGGTGTTATTTATAAAGTTGTTGACTGATTCTATGTTATGAACGATAACTCAAATCGTAAAATTTGAAATTACTCTCATATTGTAGCTTAATTCATAATAATTTGCAAGATTTGATGACAAATCTCGGGACAGGTGAAACTAAATAAAAGTTTGTATAAAGAAGGTCGAAATGTATAAAGGAGGTTAATAAAATGGCGGCAATTTACCAAATTTAGGTCTTTCGCCAATTTACCACAGTAACTATAAAAGATTCGTCATCTTTTCAAAAGATAACAGCTTCGAATATTGGCAATATCGCCATGTAGGGCAGGAGCGTGAATGAAATGAGCTTACAGATAGTTCAGGGCTATTTTGTGGTCATCAAATAAACCTATTTTTTAATGTTAATAGCTGGCAAACGACGAGTTACCTGATGGTAAGTGGTCACCGTCGCCACTAAACATAACATTATTAACACCAAAGGCGTCACTGAAGCGTTCGATAAAGAAAAACGTGAGGAAAACTGCAACCTGAGAGTTCTCCCTAATGTTCTCAAAGGAGTGTGAAGTCCGCATATCCGGAATGGCATGGTGAAGTGAACTATGGCCTGTACATCTCACATTGTGAGAGGAGACCCGTGGCCAGGGATAGGACTAAAAACAAAAGCAACACTCCCAAGTGGTAGGAAGGAAAAGCAAAGTTTTAGTAGGTACGAGTAACGCGAATTCTTTGAATGCAAACCTATTTCCTGTAGCTGTTAATCTTGAAGCTACCCGTAACAAATTGAGAGGATGTTTACCTTATAAACGATAGTATAGTACGGCCGGGGGTTCTAGGCCGCTCTGAACTTTGTTCGGATCGCTGCGCAGAAGTCAATTTTAGGGTCGAAATGGTGGCAAGACGCGCGGGGTGTCACTTTGAGCATTGTTTGTTTCAGTCACGCGCTCAGTGTTCGTGTCGCTATCTCTCTCTAAAGTACAATACCTGCGCACTATATCCGAAAGCCTAACTTCAGGGCGGCCTAGAACCGTCGGCCGTACTATACGGGGTTTTTCATTTCTCTGCCGTGCAACCATCTGTCTGTGTCGTACATAGCAAAGTGGATTATGGGATTAGCCCAAATCCATCTGGTTCACGAAGCCATCCATCCATGTCAAATTATTCTAATCTTTAGCGATCGCTATGATTTGGTGAACATGTAATTTTGTTTTTCTGATGCTGTACCTATAAGCACTTGGAGTATGCATTGTTGGTTAAAAAAAGGAGTTAGAGCTAAAGTGTCCAGCTTAGAATAATTACACTATAGGAACTAAGTCCGCGCGGCCGTTTTGAAGCACCTTATTTGGAGCCAGAAATGGCTCCAAACATCGGGCAGCTCATGTCAACGCACGCCAAACGTGTCTCGCGAAAAAAAAAGAATTATGACGATTTGTCCAGTTGAATTGTGTCACAAAATATCTGAAAAACTATTTATGTATTATTCCTAAAACATATGAGTATCCGCAGCCGAAGTTCGGGAAAGTTTCGGTTTAGTGCTTCACTTTAGACAGAGCGTTTGTATGAAGACTGTCTTTCTATAGTGTTATTATTCTAAGGTGTCCAGATATTCAGTCACTCAGCTGTAATTGCCTTCTCAGTGTATTAGGTACTTACCACAAATTTGTTGACTCTAAGAAAATTTTGGTATACTTAAACAGCCAACAAACCGACATAATTTGGATTAGTGTTGAAGATTTTTTTAACAAACAATTTCACCGCTTTCATCGCGGTTTTATTTCATTGGTGATGAACGTAAGCAGGATCACCTTCTTAAGACCAGTTTAAGGATCGTCTCAAATATCCATCACGTAGACTAAGTACGGTAAGAACTGTTAAGAATTTCAAATTGACCCCTCATTTCATTTGATTTTAATATAAGCTTCCGTTCCATTCGGCCAAGTCCTCAACTAACTTGAAGAGACCTTAAGTGAGACTAATATCCCTTATCTTAATAGAATCTCGCATTCAAAATGTCCGCCTCATCAACGATTTCCGAAAGCCTCCTTCCATTTTGATGATAGTGAGTTTTTTTAATAACCGCACACCCGTTAAATCTGAATTGAATTTAGGTACCCCCTGCTTGATGAGGACTATAATATTTTCAATATTATTACTAAGTGTATTAATACTGATATGATTATCTTTCAGAGAGGTGATTAGATAATTAATTAGTTATTACTCGCTTTGGCGAGGAAAATATAGTAAGGAAAGCTACTTAGGAGTTCTCCATCATGTTCTAAAAGGTGATGTACCAATCCGCACTTGGCCAGCGTCTATGGCCTGTACTCCTCACATCGTCAGGAGAGACCCGAGTCCAATAGTGCCTGCCTAACTACATACCACCTCCTTACTTGAAGCAACCGCCAAACGGCTCGTCATGTTGCGACTTAGAGCTTGAGAGCCATTACTTTCATACTTTCTATGTCAACAACGTATCTGTGATACGTTAGGGCTTTCGAATACCGGATTTTTTCAATAACGGTATTCAAAAACTCAAACTTAAACTCATATAATTTATTTCACGTAGGTATTTTGAATACACTTATGAACGTCATTTTTTGCATTTACCGCCGTTTCGTTATGGCGCCTTTAAATTTTAATCTTAAAGGAGAAAAAGAAACGGTATTGATACCGAACTTCTTTTCCAATACCAGGACCCCGATACTAGATACTAGCGATACTAGATACTAGCGATACTAGATACTAGTAATATACCGGTATTGATATTTTTTCGCATACAAAGCACTTTTTCAATGATGAGGCGAGACCGAGAGGAAACGCATGTGACGAATAGAGTGATTGATATGAATGTGGAATTGTGGATGGACGAAGGGGACCGTCAAAGAAAAAATGGATAGATCGTACTCCATTATTATCAATGCAGCACTGTCAACCCAATCATTCTCAGATTGTATAAAGTCTGTTTTGTATAGACGGTTGTAATTACGTAATTAATTACTTATGTTGCAGAACAACGTCTGCCCGGTCAGCTAGTATTTAATATAATATAAATAGTAAATATTAGTTAGTAAGTCCATTGTTATTATTATAAATTATGTACTTTATTAAGTTTTTGTTTTGTAATAATCTCAAATTGTGCAGTATAATAAAAGAGCCATCTATTAGAAATTATACTAACTAGATGGCATGGTTGATATGGTGGTATTACTCAACATCTTTGCGGTCAAACTGATTATTTATTATCTCACAATAATGTAATGCATACAGTCTTAAGAAAATCGTTACATATTTATCATGATTTTAAATTAACTCTTGGACTTCTTTACATTCCAAAATTCAATATTTACAAGGCCATCTGTTGTCATATTAAGAAAACTGTCCTGCCATCTATGCAAACACGAAAGCAAACAATCATTTAGTTCTATGTTTATCCGCGGCGCTCACAACCCAAACAATGAATTCCAACATGGTGGCAATGTGCTACACAGTTTGAAAATGCAGGCCGTGTCATGCTTTGAAAAAAATCATTTTATACTCGAATTTCGTGGAAAATGTCGGACCCTAAACGTGCTTCTTTTATAACAGTGGTTGATACAAAAAGTGCGAAGAATAAAACAGTGAGATTAACTATAAATTTGGATGAAAGCAACGAAAGTAAATATCCAGAGTTGAATTACAAGGAACTACTCAAAGCGGCAGTGGTAAGTTATAACAGAAAATCATAATAATTTACGCAACCATACTGGTTTTTCAGCTCTTTGTAGTATGGAGAATCATGTGAAAAAATTTGAGAGTCCTATCTTGAACGGTTTGGCGGCTAAAGACGGTTTCAAAAGGGGCCCTTTAGATACAGCTTAGGATATTTTTTGCTTACGTTACACAGCTTTGCATTAGGTTTGTTACATGATTTAGCGTCCACGGGTCGTACAAGAAGCCCAGATATCGGTCGCCATGTTTGCAACAATTTAAGAAGAACATTGTCAACACAGGACTCCGTTAGCGGGACCCAATGTTATGATGACAAAGATCGCTAGTTATTTATGTTTTAGACGATTTTATGAGGTTCTCGAATAAAATATATCTATTATAACACGTTGCATTCATTGCTGACGACACTTACTGATAGTTAAACATACAATCTAACAGCGAAAGTAGGAATAGACTTCAAATGACCTAGGTTAACCCGCCGTCAACATCGCTGTCTCCGGCCTAACCATACTTTAAGGTTACTTTCTAATTATTATCGAATTATTTTTTTCAATGGATGAATTAGTAAAACATCTGTTTTGCATTTGTTATATACCTGAATATATAAGTGGGACAAGATAGTGCTTGTGCATGTGTGTGTAAGTTTATTTACGTGCGGTTGGTACACTTGGTTTATATTCCGGAGTTTCCGGACGTACCGTGATGAAAGACCATGATTAGGAATTATTTAAAATGTTTCTAGTGTAGGGATAGGGAAGGGAATACAGTATAGCTTGTGTGTATGCGTGTCTAGTATTTTATATACTTAGGTATTTGGTTCGTAAGTTAGGTATTCGCAATGTTGCCAAATGCATTGCAGCGCGCTCTGCGCTCGCCGCTTGCAAAACGCACCGGTTGGCAGATTGGGTTGTGACCTTTGCCAGTATCTCAAGCTTTTGTTTAGTTTTCTTCAATCGATTGAACTCGTATGTAAATAGTGTTATATACTCTTTGTAAATAATGTTCGTATCTCTGTGCAGGTATGTGTTACGCGTTATATACTCGTTTGCGTGTAGGTGTGAGTACTGTGAGTGATTGATTAACGTTTTTGTATTGTTTCTTGATATGTGTGAGTATTATATTAATATATTACATTCGTAACGGGAGGAGTATTGTTAAAATATATACACAGTTGGGATGAGTGAAGCGTGTTATCTGATTTGTCGCAGCGATAAAAATAGGCTTTGCGGTAGAATATAGAATGGGCAGCGTTTAACGAACTCTTGTTTATCTGTAATGAATGATTCATCTTTTATATCGTAACGTAAAGTGATTATTATTCGGTCTTTACGTGATTCGATATTTAAATGTGAACTGAATAGATTTATCTTAAATATTTATTCTTGTTTTTTAACATTGTTATTTATATTATTATGATTATATTTAGCTACTTAAATTTTCAATGGGTAATATTACCTATTATTAGATTGTTAAGTTTTAATTTAAGTAAAAAAACAACTTTGAAACTTTAATTTAATTTTAAATTGCCATTGTAGGTAGGGTTGGATTTAGAATTGTGGTTGGTTGCCTAACTTATCTACCATATTTGACTACGAAAAAAGTAGCAGGAGTTCAGAGGATTTAGAGCAGGTTCCTTCGTTGATTCGTCGATACCACGCTAAACTAGGCTGTGCCTTTTATGTTGTTTTTTTATATTTTTATAACTTATTTTGAATTAGTGCTCTAAGTATTTTAGCAAGTTAACATAGTACAGTCTACATAATGTGATAGATCTCAGACTGAGAGACTCTACAGACATCACAGATACTATACTATTAACTAAACTACTAACTATATAATTATACAGACCTCTGTTATTATTGCTGCTAGATGTTATTTATCAATGAGACCCTAGTCACTATGAGCTGTCAAATCAATTCCGAAATGGCTATAACTATGCAAAACATTAACCGAAATGTGAAAAATTGTAATTGAAATTGGCATTTGACACTGCATTCTTATCACATTCGGTTTCAAAGATATACCTAATATAAATAAAAAAAATTGTTTTTGAATTGAAAACTTTTTAGCATCATTGTGATTTAAATAAATAAATACGCTACACACTCGAAAGTCGATGAAACGGAAATGACGCGAAAAAGAGAGAGACACATTTTAAAATGGGTCCATCCTCCAAGGTCGGGGTCCTAGAGCAATACCTTTTACGGCAAAGTGGCGGATTACGTAAGCAAAGTAAAACATCAATATTTGGACTGACAGTATTCGTTTTGTTTTTTTCTAAAGTTTTCACTTCTACCACGTGTGAATTGCGCACATTTTGTTTATTTTATGATATTATACCTAAGTGAAGGATACCTGGGAGCTAACGTGGTGAAAGACATTTAATTAAACTCAAATGGCACAAAATATTGGTTACATTAGGATTGTTCTTTTTTAACTCAGAAAAAGAACGCCACACAGTCAGTTACAAGCAGTATCTGTTGTATTGTTGAATATCTCAGATTTTTTTCCTATTTGTGTATGTGGTCAATGTATAATTATGGTCAGGGCAGTGTGTGCTCTAAAACTGATTAACTTTTGTGTTAAAGCTAGACCAAGACTTAATTGTTGATCAATTTAACTGTTAATCAACAGGTACTAGACAAATTTACTGCTATGTAGCATAATGCTTTAAAGTACTTTATATAATACAGTGTTAGATGACTGATGACTGATGACAAATGACTTAATTATATTGCAGCGTTTTCAAACCTATTTGATCGTGATAACCATCCAAAGTCCATTGAAATGTTACAGGACAAAAGAAAATTTAATTTGCAACAAAAAAAATAGTTTTACAGATTTTATGTAAACCCAATAGTTTGCTAGATAAACCATAAAAACCATCTGCACACTTTTTTGGGTGGTGGCCTGCCATAAATGGTATTTGCATCCTTTGACATTTGTTGTTTTTGTGTTTTTGGCCTAAGCCAAAAAAATGAAACATTTCAATATACTTGCATAGATAATGATGTAATGATTCAGTCAATTCCAATAGTAATAAGGATGTCATTGTGGTTTGTGACTATTGTTTATTAAGTATACATTTATTATTCTACTCATATAAATGATCATTATCTTATCTTTAGTGATAGTAAATTATTTTTATATTAAAATTATCTATTTAAGTACCGATCATCAAAACTCAAATTCAAACTCAAGTTATTTATTTCATGTAGGTATTTTTTCAATACACTTATGAACGTCATTTTTTGCATTTATCACCATCACCTCAGAGGTACATACTTATCCATTACCTGGAGCTTATTTTTATTGTATTCAAATAGTAAACATATAGTCAGTTGTTTGATTCCCAACTAAAGCAGTCGCATGACAATATAGGATGATGGCTTTTTGTGATGAATGTGTATGTTCAAGGTATTTGTCACAATATTGTTACAAGGTATTATATTTGACTAATGTAGCTGTTATTCAGTAGTAGATTAATGTCAAATATGACGTAACTTATCTGTGACAAAATAAGTTACCGCACAATATCTATCACACAATATCAGAGTTTTTCAAGTTTGTAGAGAAACCCTGCTTGGTTGAAGCCTGACTTACTAGCTACCACTCAGTGTAATGGTGAAACATCTCAATATTTCAGACAAAACAAAATGTGGAAAACTGCAAGATACCAGGGCAGAGCCCGTTCTCGGACAATGAAGACGAATTGGCGTTGCAGGCACATAGGTTCGAGCAGAAATATGTGAGTTGGATTTTCATGTCACATAACTTAGGGAGTCTTTAAGTCTTAGGGAGTCTTCATAATGCAACAGATGCAATAATTAGAGAGAGACAGAGAGAGAGAGAGTTTTGAGATCCATTGTGATGATTACCCTATGGGACACATGCATATTATTTCATTATTATTATTATTATAGGATGGAGTTGTCTCCATTTTTTTTTTCATGAGATAAGTTAATGCTTGACATCTCTCCATGTCTGTCGATGGGCGACAGTGACCACTTGCTACCGGGTATTTATTTTTGGCCGTATTGGGGCGGCCTACAATACTGTCTCTAATCCATCAAACCATCAAACCAGGATGTCGTAACAGGCGACAGAACCCGGCTGTTGTTGTGCTGAACCTTGTTGCTTGAGTCGGCCACTTTTTCTCCTTCTGTCTCATGCGTTCCGCAATCATCTTTCACATAAGTTATAATAATGTCATCGGAGTAGATCCAAAAGTAACTTGCGTTGTATTAAAGCACCGACCACACAGCCACTAGACTCCTAATAACAGGCGAATGGTTTCAAACAACACATCAGTATTATAGTACCGATATAAATTCGTGCCGTCTCATTCTTTCCCGTTGCTTAAATTAATCTATTTCTTTCCAACGTTTCGTGTGGCCTTGAATTAGCCAATCACAGCGTTGAATTAGCCAGTCCCCCCGCTCGTCTTACCTCAGCTAGTGGTCTGAATGTTCTCCATACGGAAAATCAAACATTAGGAGTCTAGTGGCTGTGTGGTTGGTGTATTAAAGTAACGTATAAGTAGTTTTAATATCTTTGGTTCTGTGTTCTGTTCTGTGTTTTTTTGCTTTTAATAAGTTAGTGCGTCCAACATCCTCGACTTCATCGCCGCTTACCATCAGGTGGGATTGTTGTCAAGCATTAACTTACCATATGTGTTCATGTTCAGGGCGGTAAGAGCACATACGGCAGGAGCAGAAAGGGTAAACGTGATGAGTTTGCCGACATCGGCGCGGGCTACGATGAAAGTGATTCCTTCATTGACAACACGCATGGCGTAAGTACATCAATTTTATGATACTGGTCGACGAACCAGCGGACGGTCCACCTTGTTGTGTGATACCAAATAATTCAAGTAACCATTGTCCTACAAACTTGTGGGAGCTCGTAGATGTACTGAATAAAAATTGCAATCACAGTAACCATGTATTTCTCGTGAGTGAAGTTTTTTTAATGCGACAAACCTTGCTTACAGTATGATGAGCTGGTCCCTCCGGACTGCGACACGTTCTACGGTGGATTCTACATCAACTGCGGGTCGCTGGAGTTCAAACCTCTGCCGGACGATCACGATGCTATGTCTGATGCTGAGCAGCCTGCGAACAGACCTAATAAGGTAAGCCCGGATGGTTGTAGCTTCCCATAACTGTCCCACTGCTGGACTCGCGTTTCCTCTCACCGTTTGAGGGGTCCAGGCCAAAGTCTACTTTACTGCCTAACTGTCTACTTTACTAAAGGACAATTTTAATAGTGTCTGCTTTCAAATCAACGAAATTTCAAACAAACTCTCAACCTCTATTTTAACCCCTTAGGAATGGAAAATGACGAAATCCTTTCTTAGCGGACGTCCACTTATTATAAACTACCTTCCTGTCAAATTTCTTCATACGTCAAGTGGTTTTCGATATTTCATGATGAGTGTCCTTTGGCTTTTTATACAAGGTGATTCGTAAGACACTTGCGTTATTAATAGAGGGTACTCGGTATTCCATTCTCATTCCAAATTATGTAATTAAAAAGGTGCTTAAAATTTGACGTAATTATCCATTACAAACCCATAATGTAGACATACTGAGCGCGCGGTATAAACTACTCCACTATAGGTCATTAACCCCCCGCCGAGCATTCCGAGTGTTTTTAGATAATTTTGATTGCCATTTTTGATATAATTATCGTGTAGAATTTTGACTTTATATTTTTAATCATTACCTCTGACCATGTCTTTCATGTCCTCGAGTATGTCAAGCGAATTAAAAATCACCCAGTATTTATACCTGGTATAGTACCGCCGGCGGTTCTAGGCCGGTCTGAACTTTGTTCGGATCGCTGCGCAGAAGTCAATTTTAGGGTCGAAATGGTGGCAAGACGCGCGGGGTGTCACTTTGAGCATTGTTTGTTTAAGTCGCACGCTCAGTGTTCGCGTCGCTATCTCTCTTTAAAGTACAATACCCGCGCACAATATCCGAAAGCCTAACTTCAGAGCGGCCTAGAACCGTCGGCCGTTTTGTAACGGTGTAGTGACGATGTGTCCGGTTACAGCGGGCGCTGTCGGCGAGCAGCAGCGAGGCGGTCCCCACGGACAGCTCCTCGGAGTCTGCGAGCGGCGACGGCGAGTGTGACGACGACGCCGGGGCGAAGCGCCCGCCGCTCGCTAACGGCGCCGTCGGCGACCGTGATACCGAACACAGGAAGAAGGTACGTGGGTGCGGAGTTGGACGAAACGCACAAGCATGCTTGAGGCCTGACCTTAAGCACGGAAAGGCTCGAGAAATGTTTGCCACTAGCGGTCACCCACTCGCCTGCCGAGCGCGTCAGCTGTTCCTCAGATCACTTGGATCGACGCAAGTCCACGGGCTACTCTTATTGTTTACAACCACCGACCACACAGCCACTAGACTCCTAATGTTTGATTTTCCGTATGGAGAACATTCAGACCTCTAGCTGAGGTAAGACGAGGCTAATTCAAGGTCACACGAAACGTTGGAAAGAAATAGATTAATTTAAGCAACGGGAAAGAACGAGACTGCACGTATTTATATCAGTACTATAAGCCAGATGTGTTCTTTGAAACCATTCGCCTGTTATTAGGAGTTTAGTGGCTGTGTGGTCGGTGCTTACAACACACTAACTTTATGGATAGTGGATGTAATGGATTAGAGTTTATGGCCGTACCTCATCACGAATTGTAACGTTGCTGGCTTTACGCTATGGCCTATGACTATGTACTACGAGCGAGAAATTGTTGTGCACTGAATATGGACGAATTGATAGCCGAATGGGTCGAACGTTGGACCGTACAGGGGCCCGTGATCGAACCCTGTACGCAAATGTAATTTCAAAAAATTATGTGCGTTTAGCATTTAATTATCAGTTGCTTCGGTGAAGGAAACCATTGTGGGGAAACCACCACACTTCAGAGTTCTACATAATACCATAGTGTTCTCAAGGGTGTGTGTCAATCCGCACTTGGCCAGCGTGGTGGACTATAGCTCGTTCCCCGCCCGGTGGCAATAAATATGGACATTGGAAGGAGCTCGTTTCGTTCAAAATTTTTTATTTTTGGCATTTTGTATATCGAGCGTGGTCCAAAATCCACTACTGTATTATTAATTGTTGTTCAGAAGAGGTAAAATGGTACATTTTTTTTCTCAGAAAACCAAAAAGATTGATAAAAAGAAACCTAAGAAGATCAGAAGAGCAGATTCGTCTGCTGCCACTTCAGGGAAACAGACTTCGGACGGTGAGTTCTGTGTTATGGTGAATTGTGTAATATTTATTTAAATTATACTATTATAGGGCGGGGGGATCTCCTTATTACTGAAGTCTAAAGCATACTCAATGTTAAGGTATAAGCACGGTTTTACTAACTCTGCATTAGTGAAAAACATCAGCATGTTTCATTATTGATTTTAATATGAAAATAGACATGTTGTTGGACATCTGGTCGTAACAAAATTCCTTTCACTATACATTTAAAAAGAATGTAAGTGTTAGCTGTCTGTATGTAAAGTTATACTATTATTGGGCATATAGGCATAATATAGGCATATTGATGCAATAAGACAGTGATTTGTTGAAGTCGAAGCACAGTTAGTTTACTAGTACAGTCCGTTTTTCTAGCGTTGAGCTAAGGAGTAAACAAATGATTAACCAATATGGCCGACTAAGAACGTCATCGTAACGTCAGTTAGACACTGGCAGTCTATAGAGTACAGAAGTATTCAATGTAATAGCTGTTGGTAACTACCGTTGTATCGAATCGCATAGATAATCGCATCGATATCGATTTCTACTCTTCGATTTTATTCCAATCTAACAAATATGTTTATTGAAATTAAATACTGTGTTTTATTTAAATATGCTTAAGTGACTGTATAATTAGGAAGGATGATATCTATGGCATTTTATATTAAACCAGTGTAGTCATTCATATATTTTTATTACTCTTTTAATTAGTTTCAAGATATTTAATTTTTTACTTACTTAAACAGAGAAATTATTATTTTTTCCAACTTTTGCAGACTTAATACAGACTGCATTATTTTTATTATCTCCATTTCGTCTTTCTATTAACAGAAGTAAAAAATAAAATGATGCAATAATTTAAAAAATTACAGCTAAAACCAATATTACTATAAACATGAATTTTGAATTTAAGTTACGTCATGTACATACTAAATGTACAGTAATATTTGTCTTATATTGATACTTTTTGATTCCCCTTTAAAGTCCAGTCGTATGCAATATCGATGTCCGTAAGGGTAGCAAAAGGTCGTCAGTCTAGAAAATAACACGAACCAAATCACAGAGCAAACACAAGTCTAGTACACAAGCCAAGTAGTTGAAATCAAACACAAAGGAGAACCCGAAAGTCCCGAAACGTACGACATCAAACGAGGCGACGAAACGAAACGAATGATACAGTTCTATGGAAGTCATGTCTGCCCCACAGTGTTGCAAGCTCGAATAATGTAAAAAATTAACAACTGCATAAATGCAGTCATTTCACGTATTGTTACTTTTAGTGCGTATAATCGATAGTTAATAATTTATCTAAAATACCTTTAAAAATATTATTTTTATTGATGATGATTTATTTTTTATCATAATTCGTTACCGTTACTTGTTTCGGAAACTTACAAATTATTATTCTGTAAAAAAATCTGTTCCTATTTGCCAATTTTTATTCGTAACAGTTCTATGCTCTATGTTCTATGTACGTAATAGAGGAGTGACTAAAATGACTTACCGCGTGGCCATGCAATCTTAGTTATATTTAGTATTAAATAGCAAAATAATATTTCACTCTTTCAAAAAGCAAATACCGATAACTATCATTTAATGAATCGTTCAAGCCAATACAACTAATCGGTTTGTCTTTCCCATCACTACGATTCAAATGTCCGGTATGTCAAATTCTTGTTGAAATATTATATCTGTGCAATTTAAGCAAATGAGGTTAAATAAAATTTCTTAAATTGATGAAATTAAGTATATTCGAAGCAGTTTGTGGTGTAAATCAAAGTTAAATGTATTAAGTGAACCGATTTAATTGTATATAACATAATTGAATCGTGCAATTGTGTGAAAATGTGATGTTTCCAAAAACAGGTTTGTTTACTCCTTTAATCAACGCTAGAAAAACGGACTGTACATACATGTATGTATTTGTATCTGTTTAATTATCTGTCAATAGATGTAAACGAAACATTATGTTCTCTCGGACTTAATTATGACTCATAAGGTTACCCGTAATTATGTTAATTAAGAGAACCCTTATATATAGTATTATAATCAAAACACAAAAGTTTTAACAAATAATTTATTAAACTTAAGACTTTACAACATCATTTAGTAATCTCTGGCTAAATCAATAAATAAAGGGTACGATACCAATACGTAGACCTAACAGTGATGCGCCTGACCGTCCTACACGCTGTCTCGAGCAAAAGTAAGTCAACTCAACTTGTCAATGCCATCTCCACATTCTGTCGCTTCGAATAAGGTGACTTTTGGCAAGAACCAAGATGACGTGATTTGTCAAAACCAACAATTTCTCCCTATAGTATAGTATATAATAGTAAGTATAGTATGTATAGTATAGTCCGGTCGGCCCAGTATCCATTGTATTGCAACCCCGGTCGTGTTCTATCTATCTATGTATGTATGTATGTATGTATCTGTCTGTCTGTCGCAGAGAACGCGGCGGGCGGCGAGGGCGAGAGCGCGGACTCGCGCACGTCGCAGTCGGACTCCCTGACGTCGAAGCCGGCGCCCAGCTCCGAGACCGCAGTCACCTCGGACAGCTCACGGTGATTGCCGCTTCGTTAATATATCATTTATTTATTTACGTCACACAATTTACGACAACATAACGGGCGATCCTAAATCGTTAGCGTTATGTACATTAATAATTATAAATTATAGTCATAACTATTATTATTAGGCATAGGGCAAGTCGGCCGTTGCCGCCGCCGCCGCTGCGCGGTCTTGTCGGGTGCACACAGTTTCAACTCTTTCAGAAGAGCTGGGTGGTCCTTAGTAGTGGTAGCGTAAGTTCAATATCGCTTGCACTAAGATCCTACGCCGGCCCTTTCATGTCGTTAAGTACTAGTCGTATCTGGAAACTTCGGCGCCCGCGACAATAATGAATAGTTCCGAATAATTATGTAAGTTGTGTTCGAATCTTAGAATAATAACACTATAAAAAGAGAGTCTTCATAGAAACGCTCTGTCTAAAGTGAAGCACTAAACCGAAACTTTCCCGAAATTCGGCTGCGGACAGTCATATTTTTTTTAGCACTAATACATAAATAGCTTTTCAGATATTTTGTGACACAATTTAACTGGACAAATCGTCATTTTTTTTTTCGCGAGACACGTTTGGCGCGCGTTGACTGAGCTGCCCGGTGTTTGGAGTCATTTCTGACTCCAATTAAGGTGCTTCAAAACGGCCGCGCGGACTTCGTTTCTATAGTGTAATTATTCTAAGGTTCGAATATTCGTGGTCGTCCTCGTGCACGAGTATCATCCAGGCCGATTATTCGGGCGAGTGTCTAAACTAACAACCGGCGGTGTTCCAGCGAGGCGGAGCCCGAGCGCCTGCCGCCGGCCGTGCTGCAGGTGCTCGCCGAGCTGGAGGCGGCCGTGCGCCGCGCGCCGCCGCCGCCGCCGCCGCGCGCCGCCGCCGCGCACGAGCCCGCCATACTCAGGTATAGTACGGCCGACGGTTCTAGGCCGCTCTGAAGTTAGGCTTTCGGATATAGTGCGCAGGTACAGTACTTTAGAGAGTGATAGCGACGCGAACACTGAGCGCGTGACCGAAACAAACAATGCTCAAAGTGTCATACCGCGCGTCTCGCCACCATTTCGACCCTAAAATTGACTTTTGCGAAGCGATCTGACCAAAGTTCAGAGCGGCCTAGAACCGCCGGCCGTACTATACCACTAATGGTCACTAATATAAAATCGGCGTGTAACGAGCAGGATCGAGCGCGTACTGTCGCTGTGCTGCTCGGACGGGCGCACGCAGCGCGCGGCGTGGCAGCGCGCGGCGCGCACGCTGCGCACCAGCCGCGCCGAGGTGCTGGCGGTGCTGCGCGCGCGCGCCGACCCCGACACCGGTCAGTACCGCCGCCTTGAGCCTAATGATTACGCTAATACTAATATGTGTGCAATTCACACGTGGTAGAGTGAAACTTAAAAAAAACGAATACCGTCAGTCCAAATATTGATGTTTTGCTTTGCTTCCGTAAGCCGCCATTTTGCCGTAAAAGGTATTGCTCTAGGACCCCGACCTTGGAGCACGCAAGCGGATAACGGTTAGAAGGACTATTAGTGATAGTTAGTAATGATAGTTGTTTTTAGTAATAATCCAGTAAGTGATTGTTAGTAAGAGTCTCGTTCAAGTTCTACATGTTGGTAACCTTTGTTTCTTTCGTAAGAGCGTTTAAAAATGTTTCAGCTTCAACGTCCACTGTTTCGAGCTCACACCCGGCAGCGCCGTCCGTGACGTCGGCGCCCGTGACGTCAGCGCCCGTGACGTCAGCGCCCGTGACGTCAGCGTCCGTGACGCAAGCGCCGGTGACGTCAGCGCATTCAGTCGGGCCGTCCGTGAGCAAGCGGAAACGGTTGGACGGTCTCGAGGAGCTGGACGTGCAGCGGTTGACTCCTGAGGAGAAGGAGGCGAAGATCGTGGAGACGCTGCAGATGTTGAGGCTGTTGATCGAGGAGAGGAAACCGGACATGATCGCCACATACAACACCGAGTGTAAACGGGTGCAAGAGGAGAGGTCAGTGTTGTAACAGTGCTTTCACGTTAATATTTATAATTCTATGTAGGTAGGCAAAACGGGCGACTGACCAACGGGGTTGTCTGCTATAATATTGTATTAAGTATAGCGAAAAATAATACCTAGAAGTGTAACTACCGATCATAAATAGCGTAATGATAACAAGAGTCTATTAGGCAACATCTTCTTTGTTTTTTACTGAGATTGAAATTAGCCAATCACGGCTTGCCTTGTGTAATGCGTAATGCGTGTAATGCGGCATAAAATAAGAACCAATTGTGAACGTTTAGCGGTTTAAGTCACGTGAGTGATTTGGTACCATTTTCGAATGACTGTCTGTATGGAAGGGGGTCCATAGCTCGTTGATTCAAGTACCACATGCTATATCGCACCATCGGTGAGACAAGGGCCGAACTGCTAATTTTCAAATTGTTCAGGACGGACGTTTTAGGGTTTTTTTTTAGATTAAAATGGTGTTATTTTACCAATATTAATTTCAAATAGTTTTTTTTAATGTGAAGAAGTTTTTTTTGAAGTGAATGTCTTTGTTCCTACGGGTAGACATTAGCTTTTAAGGCACATTGGCATATTTATTTATTTATTACTCACATTAACAGCTTTTCGTTGCTTGTGTGAATGTGGGTGAGAGTGTGAATATGTGGGTGCGTCTCTGAATGTGGGTGTGTAGTAGATTAATATTTAACTCGTTTTCAAAATTTTTAGCACTTCGGCCCTAGTTCTACCGAAGGTGCGATATATTATTATTTCATTTTCACGATGACGATTACAGGAAGAAGCAACAGATGTCGTCGGAGGGCCCCCACATTGAGAAGCGGTTGCCGAAGCGGCGGTTCCCGTGGTGCCAGCTGAGCCGCGCGCTGCTCTCGCGGCTGGCGCGGCTCGCCGGCGGGAGGGAGGCGGCGGCCACGCTGCTCGCCGTGCGCGCGCTGCCGCTGTTCCCCAGCGGGTTTGTCAGGATGCCCACGCTGTTGCGGCAGGCCAAGTGAGTCGGGATTGTTTAGTGGGATTTTTGTAGGTTACTAGCTGACCCCGCGAACGTTGTTCCGCCATATAATGTAGATACAAGGAGCGCGATTTTAATTTGACGGGTGGGGGTAGGGAAGTGAAAATTTAAGATTATGTGTTATAAATATTTTTTAGGGCGTATAACATTAGCGTTAACCCTTAACATTTAGGGGTATGAAAAATAGATGTTGGCCGATTCTCAGACCTACTCTATTGCACACAAAATTTCATGAGAATTGGTCCAGCCGTTTCGGATGAGTATGGTAACTAACATTGTGACACGAGAATTTTAATAAGATTTTTGTTACTGGTTGATTAGATTAACAGTGATAGCGGAGTGGTTTGGATTTTATGCATTCAATTTTTAAAGTTATGCACGCTACTCTAATTTTAATTTTTCAAAATTATGTGTATTAGAATTTAATTATGACTTGCTTCGGGTGCTTCGGTGCACACGTGAGGGTTACGTAATAGGCCCGAAAACACACTTATTTCACATATGATTCATGAAACGTATTTTTCTAATTCCAGTTTGAGTAAAGAAATAAAGGCGTCCGATTTGAAGAGACCGCGTATAAACCCCGTGTCGCACCCCACAGGGATACCCATACAACCCAGCTTCAGTGAGCCAATACAGTTCCCTAGTTCACTAACTGTTACTACGACTATGAAGGCATCAGAGAAGAATGATGTAGATGATTCTAAATATAAACTGAATCCGGAAGCTGTGTTTGGATCTATAATAAACTCGTATACTTTGAATAAAGACGGTGACAAAACAGATGAAAGGAAAAAAGAATTAACAGATAAAAGCAAAGATGACGCATACATTCCACCGCATATTGGCAGCATTACAATAACACCGGTTTTAAATAGTCAAAAGACTGATAGGAAAGTTAATAACTCATCTGTGGCCGCGGAGAAACCTAAGGAATCAATGATTAGGATTAAATCACCGGCCGCGTTAAACAATACCGCCGTCCCATTAGATAAGCCAAAAGAATCGCTCATTAGAATCAAGTCACCGGCTGCCTTGAACGAAATGGCGAAAAAGGAAAAGGAAAAATTGAAAAAGTTGGAGAAAATCAATCCGGTCAAAGAGAAACGGGTAACTTCACCGTTACATATTGACACGAGTTACCAGTCCAGTAAGAAGGAACCTAGTCCCAAGTTGCGGATAGAGGAAATCAATCCAAAGCAGATTGAAGCGATGAGATTGGCTGAGAACAATATACCCCGACCAGCGCTCATAGCAGTACACAACTCGCCCACCTTCGCGAAGCCGGACAAACGGCCGCCCGAAGTTAAGAAGAAAAAGGAGATAGTAATAGTGTCCGATTTGGACCCTCTAGGGGACAATCAGTCCGACGCAGTGGCGGTGGATGACAGCAGTAGTGACGTAGAAGTGATAGAAGATAAGGACAGTAGTGAATGTGCAAGTGATAGTCGGAATGATATAGTGCCTTCCAAGGACAAAGTGAGTGATGGACTTAAAGCGGATTGTGTTAGCAGGAGTTTAAGCCTTGTCAAGGACAGGGAGTGTCAGAAAAAAGGTGAACAGCTCGATGAAGAAACCAAGGAACTGTTCGATATTGTCAAGGCCAACTTGAGTGAGCTTGAGGTGAGGATGTTGTTTGTAATTCTGTTTTGTACCTATAAGTTTGTGTTCTTATGTAAATTGCCATCAAACGGCGCGAGTTGGGAAATTTTCAAATTCAAATTCAAATTACTTTATTTGTCAACATAGGTTTACAGGTCTTAAAGTTTAAAAAGTACAGTTCTCTATGTTTTACCCTTTCGGGTATACAAATACTTTTTACGGAAAATGACAGTATGTGGGAAAGAAATTGTATCTGAGCTCTATGGAACCCCCCCTCGACGAAGTTCGATTTTCAATTTTAATGCAATTAAACCTAACCTCACGTGAACCAAACTGCTAATCTAAATCTAAGATTTTAAAACTCACGTGTAGTGTAATAAAATTCATAATTTCCCATTTACACTATCAAAATGGATAATTGTTGATATATGCCAATGAATTTTATCCGCACAAATTTCTGGTTAAAAAGTATAAAAGTATAAAATGAGCATAAGTTACTAAAAATAACACAAAACTGCGCATTTTTAATAGGTTGTTAAAACAAAACCAAATGACATGTATTTTTTTCCAAATTTCAGCACTCACAGGAGCCAACAAAGTCAAACTCCTATGGCGATTCAGTCATTAACAGTGGTGAGTTCCGTGTTAACCTTACTAGTCACACTGCCATAACCCGTAAACTATTACATGTAACTAGGTCATTTATTGCAATATTGTATTTGAAGGATGTGGTTTTTTCAATCAGCTAAGCACGAGATGTCTTCCAAGGAAACGTTCAACCAGAGAACCTCATTATTCGGCAAGACTTTTGTAAGTTCGCCTCCGTTACCATCACGCTACCTGGTTTAGGATGACCTCCCAGTATATTTCTTATCACATTATGCCTTATCATAGCCGCACGCAATCAATTGTATTGGTCCAATTTATTATTAGGTTGTTAAGGTGTTTGTATGTCATGGCCTACTAGTTGAAATAGTCGTTTAATTGCACAGCTAGTCTTTTCCCTAGTTTTGTATTTCAATCATTATGACATTTAAAAAAAAACATCAATTATATCCACGGGTGACGGTGAACGCTTGTCATCGAATGACTCGTCTGTTCGTGTGTCGGCTATTAAAATTTAACAAATTAACAGCGTAACCATAATGTATAGCGACAGCATGCGGAGCCACTCACCAGGTGAATTAAACGAATGCATACTTTAATGCTATAAGTTGACTTAGGTTAGGTTAAATAAATTTGTTACGAATAGATACCCCTGCGCAACGGGGTTTCGTCGAGCTCTGAGCATCGTTTAGCTGTACTTTTCCGCACGGCCATTTTAACCAGATGGCTGCGATTTATTTTTTATTGATAGTAATATTAATTACATTTAATTCTTTTCTCTAATTCGAGTTCATACATAATTATATTGTACCTTTTTTGCAAACTATTGACTTTTTTTTTATTTAACTGTAAATTGACCAATACAGTCGGTTGCGTCCAGTGCCCCGCATTGGTGTGTTCGATCATACTGCACATAGCTATTGCCATGGTACCTTGTACATTTTTATATTTCTGTGTTGATATACCTAACAATATTCAACTGTATGTAAACTGTCTTCGTTTACACGGGATGACAATTTTATTTGCACCCCTTCTGATAGCTTCTACGGCACAGTCGCTTTGGGTTCGGAAATATAACCATATTGAGCTTTAAACATATTTACAAGAAGCGGTTATTTAACACGAGTACATAACATAGTTATATTTGTAATAACTCTTTTCTGAAGGTCGTATTTTACTCGTTTAGCAAAATGTAATAAGACTGAATAAGAGGGAAACAAATTTGTAACTCATCTGAAACACCTCGTGTCCATGAGCCGGTGACCACTTACAGCAAGCTGGCCTTAAGCATATTTCATGACGTGTAACATGTTAACTAGAGATTCGTTGTATAGCAATCACGATTTGTGGGAATTAAGCGGCGATTATTTTTATTGATATCATTGAATTATAGGACTGCCAGTACGCGCAAAAAGGCAGCGATTTTTCGTAAATTCGCTTAACGCGGTTGAATACAAGCTATGAAATTTGTTTGTAAAATATTGGGGAATGTAGTAATTGTTAACTTAGGTACTAATTTTGTTGAATCAACTAATTCGGGTCTGTAACGCTACCTTAATTATTATTATTAACGATACTACACTGCTACCTACCGAATACTGATATGTTCTGAACCATCACTTCAGCAAAACAAACATTGTGTGAATATAACCTTGACAAGTCTAGTCGTTCAGAATTTTTCTCATACCTCATCGTTCTTAATTGAAAAGAAAAACATAGTAAAAAAAACTAAAAACACCCTTTTATTCGTATGAGTGTAATAAACGAAGATCCTTGTCACGAAGTACAATGTATAAAACTTGTCAAAACCAAGCAAACGAGCCCAAACTCCAGAAGGTTCGTAATAACGGTTGAAGTGATCCAATGTTCACATCATGTTCCCATCATCAGATCCTCGTAATCAAGTTGAAATGATTAGAATGTTGATTTTCATGAAGTAGAAAAATATCACTCAGTATTTTGAAACATACCATTATGGTCCAGGTCAAGGTTGATTTTTTGTTGTTACGAACTTAATTCAAACGGAGTTAAGTTAAATGTAAACCAAGTTAATGCCAATTTGCTCGTGAACGCATATATGAGGCACGTGCGCGTGCGGGTTTGTGTATGTAAGTATCTGCGTGCATCCGTGCGTACATGCTTCTGTACGTATATACTTATATGCGTACGATTGTGCGTGCGTGCTTCTGTACGTATCTACTTATATGCGTACTATTGTGCGTGCGTGCTTCTGTACGTATATACTTATATGCGTACGATTGTGCGTGCGTGCTTCTGTACGTATCTACTTATATGCGTACGATTGTGCGTGCGTGCTTCTGTACGTATCTACTTATATGCGTACGATTGTGCGTGCGTGCTTCTGTACGTATATACTTATATGCATAGGATTGTGCGTGCGTGCTTCTGTACGTATATACTTATATGCGTACGTTTGTGCGTGCGTGCTTCTGTACGTATCTACTTATATGCGTACGATTGTGCGTGCCTGCTTCTGTACGTATATACTTATATGCGTACAATTGTGCGTGCGTGCTTCTGTACGTATCTACTTATATGCGTACGATTGTGCGTGCGTGCTTCTGTACGTATATACTTATATGCGTACGATTGTGCGTGCGGTCTTCTGTACGTATATACTTATATGCATACGATTGTGCGTGCGTGCTTCTGTACGTATATACTTATATGCGTACGATTGTGCGTGCGTGCTTCTGTACGTATCTACTTATATGCGTACGATTGTGCGTGCGTGCTTCTAGACGTATGGACGTACGGGCTTCGGTGAGTGACTGTGTAGGTTGTTGCAGTATTGCGTGAATGTGAAGAAATAAATGTTTTACTTTCTTTCTATGTACACCGTACAACGCTATTTCGATGTTACCGCATCACCCATCGGCCACGCTTCCACCATGATCATTAGACTTTCGTTCGAGTTGAACATTTGATGTGCCATCCATCCACTCCATTCAATGTGTATCTGTCACAAGTTATCGATGCTAATGGCTGTTTCCGTTGTTTCCTTGTACATCAGGTGGTGAAACGGACGGCGTGACGTCACCAGGTACTATATCAGATTATCTACTTTAGAGTGTTGACCTTGTAGTTAATATAATTTGCACGATATTCCCCCATCACGCCCCCCTATCGAACGTCCCGACGCCCGGCACCCGCCGGGATGTTGGATGAATGGAAGGATGACGTGCTTTGCGTCATCATTTATTTTACGTACCGCGAAGGTCTGAATTATCCGCGTCGGTGAAACCGTTATATTATAATGTGGGTGTCTACTATTAGGTAATTAGCACCTAAGCCTAAGCCTATTAGCACCCAAGTGTACGTAGTCACTTGCCATCGGGTGGGATTGTGGTCTAGAATTAACTTAAAATTAATTTTAAATATTAGTAGCACCTAATATTTTAAATAATTAGTAGACCTAAGTAATTAAGTACATAATGTACTAAGTTACAAATGATTCACCTATGAGTGGATGGAGTGGATTCCTTAACCGCGCGAATGTTGGTCAATGGTGAAATATATACGCATAACTGCCATTTATCAGACAGATGATGGTTTTCGAGCCGTCAGTCAGAGTATAATAAATATTTGATAATTGTATATGTCCACATAGTATGGGGGTGGGAATTGTGTAAAATTTTATTTAAAGTATACTTTTGACTTGACTAACTACGATGAATTTATATTTCAAATTACACACTTGGGAGGGGGAACTTAGTTTATAAGTTCTATCTAACTTCTTTATTTACTAACCACTAAGAAATAACGTTATGCAATTTGTAAATAATAACTGGAACAATATAAATGTCCGGTTTGTTGTAAGTGTAAAGATTATCGGAGTGTCTATAGGGAGCACGTTTGTTTCAGCGCAGAACGAACTGCTATGAACAATGTTGACGGATTGAATGGAATCATGGATCACGGGGTATGTTTTAATTTTACATTATGTATTAGGAAGTTTTAAATATATAAAATGATACACGCCATCATTTGATTATAAACAAAATGTTGTAATGATGTTATAATTAACTACATTTTCTATCTATTGATTAATTAACTAATAGGGATGTTGTTTAAGTAAGCATTACATTTTTTAAATTAATGACGGCGTTACTTAAATCGTTTTGTTATTTTCGTAATCGTCGTCATCTAAGTTCTCTACTCTGTAAATGAAAAAGCTATCGAGAACTTTAAAGGAGTGCGCACATTACACCAACTCGATGTCAACTCCACTCCGACTCCACTCCGTTTCAACTCCGACGTTCCGTTCCGCGATCAACGCTTCATCGACGTCAACTCGACTCCGTCTCCACTCCGTTTCAACTCCGACGCTAGTTACATTACGTCATGTCGGTCGACGCGTGGACCACTCGTCTACGGTGAGTCGTCAACGCAACGTCGACGCGTTGGTCTCGAAACGGAACGGCTATGGGTGTAGGGCGAGCCGTACAGGGCTTTTAAGTATAAGTTCGAAATTCAACCTTACCTTCAAAGATATAAGGCTCATAATTGAATGTTAGCTTTGTCAAGGTTTTAGTCGCGTTGGCGTCGGTCGGTCGTGGAGTCGTTGTACTGTGCGCACTCCTTTAATGTGCGGCTTTCCACGTGAAACAAGTGATATTTGATTTCTCACATCACATAATTTTAAAAATCAATTCTACACGCAAGTGTCGAACCCCTGTATGTAGGAGACTAGCATTTATCGATTCAAAATATAGCTATATAGTTAAAAAGTTATTTTTTATTTTCGTCTAATAAAACAATTATTGTTCACAGATTGACGGCGGCCACGTTTGAAAATGATCCGTAATGTAATACTTATAGAAGTTGTTATCGTTCATGGTATATTTATTTTACCCAACAGCCGGACCGGGGTACCACCGCGAGCTATTATCTCGCTTTGATTCGCTCTCGACAACATTATTATGGTGGTATTAAAACATGGATCTGTAAATAATATATCTAGTTATTGTCTGACGAAATAAATTATGCAAGGGTTTACAGTTTGAACCATATACATTTATATATAAAGAGTGCTGTCATAGAACATCAGATTAAGATAAAGTTCGTTTCGCTATGTATTGTGTGCTTAATGACAGACACACTGACATAAATGTAAAAACTTTTAACAATATTTCAATGAAAACTAATAAATAAAGACAAATGAAGAAATGGTAATAAAGTTGTATATGTACTTTTAATGTAATCTACATTAATTATTAATAATTTTACAAAAATTACGAATTACAAGCTTATCCGGAAGATAGTAGATACATAGTGTTTACATAGAGTTAAATTCATTAAGCTGGATGCATCGCTCGGTGGTGAGAAATTAAAATTAAAATCTGTTTTTGTCAAAATAAATGATACAACTTTATCAAAGTTCGGCTTAATATTAATTAAAAGATATCTTAATGTGTCCCAAAATGTCAAACCTTTATTGAAAACCTCTAAAGCTAAGAATTACAATGGGTGGACTTAATGTCTAATGATGCCTAAAAATTCTAAAAAGAAACGCCAAAAAATATTATAAGTAAACATTATAGTTAGACTATTGCTTGCGCTGCGATACAATCGCTGCGAGAGAATCGTTCGCGATGGTGCCCCTAATATATTTGACTGTGACAAATTTTAATAATAATCGGGAATTAATATAAAAAGAATCAAATGTTTATTCTTATTTAAGCGGCAACTGTTTTTTGTGTCTTATCTTTATTTGTTGTGAATCGATGTATCCCTTAGTCTGAAATGTAAGAAATTCTTTCACTAGTCGACTTTTTAGACTATTGATTAGAGCTAATCTTCAAAATTATGTGTATTACTGGCGACGCTATTGTTTTCTGTATTAAAAGATTTTTAATGTGCACGACACGACAACGATACGATCACGGTATCGTATCGTTGAGTGTCATAAGTTACAAATACGAAGTATAGGAAAGGATTGTGGCGATAACTCGATGAGTTCCTCGTGTTTAGGTATCGATATAAAATATTATATTATACGTACTGCATGATGATTTTCCAAACTCGTCATAATCATTTAATCACTGATGTTTTCAATTCTCTTTCCTTGTTATGGAGGCTTAGAACATATCTATTACACCTTGCTGCTGAAGTGTGGATTAAGGGGAGTGTTATCTATAAGGGGTTGCTTAACACGACATGCGTTAACGACTGCTGTCTAACGATCTAACTCCACTGCATTTCGCGCCCCGTTAACTCGAGCGACTACTTACGGTCTGTATGTCGCAAGCAAATGATGACATTTTTAATCGAATCCCTGAGTTTGTCTGAAGTTGTCAATTCACTCAAGATGTTAAAACCTAAAAGCTTGTGTTTGTGTTAACTTAGGTTCTATTGAATAACAAAATAGGAATCCCGTGCAGCGGGGTTCCGTCGAGCTTAGATAGCACCAAAATACCCTATGTCCGAGCCCCGTGTTCCCAAGCTTCAAGTGAGGTATCTTAAACGTTTTGAGGCTGATTTCATCTGTTCACTAAGACAGTTTAGGGATTTGATCAAAATAAGTCACTTTTTTAAAGGAAATCATCCCGTAGGGTTTTGATCAATCGTTTTCATATATGCCGTTGAGGGTTTCAGTGTATTTGACTTGAGGTTGGAGAATCATCATGCATCTTTGACACCCCAGACCTGATGAGCTACGCAACGGACACATTACAAGCTCCAAAATGTAAAAATCTCTATCTATCTTTGTTTATTGACACACAAAACATGCAAGTAAAGTATCTATAACATTTTTGTGTCAATGAAGAGTAGATAGATTAAAAACAAGCTTTTAAAAGTCTGGGAACACTGGTCTTATGTAACTTTAATGGGGGAACTGTATGTCGTTGTCGACCGTAATAAAATATCACGTTAGGTTTATTTGTACACAATACGATATATTTTCGTTGTCTAGCTCAGTCGATAGTCTGTGATACTCAGTGCTAAGTCTGTTAACAAATTATATTATTATGATTGAGTATCGTCCAAACAGTTTTCAACATTGCTGCCTTGTTATAAAGTCTTAATACGTTTGTACGGTACTAGCGTATGTTTATGATTACGAAATTGTTCGCTGACTGTGAGTTAATTTTATAATAGGTAATACTAGGCCTGTAAAAATCACACGTATTTTGTATAAATAATTAGAATTATAGTTTTTACACGATATATTTTTGTTTTCAACACAATTGTATAGATTGACTGTTCACTATAAATGGATATAATTATAAAAATGTGAAAATATGTGATGAAGAGTGTATTTAGGGAATAGTCTTGGTTTATTTGAAGGGAAACGTTTGTAGGGGAATTTGTGACACTGCCAGTTTTGTATAATATTCGTAAACTGCAGTGACACTCGTCTTGGGAATTTGACATTATTTTGAGATATACTTGGTCCAGTCAAAGTGGTCTTTTTGCAGATTCCAAACGTCCACGACACAGCAAAGTAAGTTATTGGTTTCCAGATATGCAAGTTTGTTCGCTAAAGGGTGTCTCAATATGATAGTTTCTCCATGAAGGCATATTCTCCATAGACTATATTCTCACAAAGGCACAGTGCATTCAAAAACAAATGCTTATAATGTATATATGTATATGTAGCCCTATTCATGAATATCCCCTAATTTTTCAGTGAAAATTGTGCAGATGTTTATTGATTAAACATATACAACAATGTTATTAACTTTGTATTAATAGCTGATGTTTTGAATATTTAGAATTCGCTACAAAAACTACATAATTATTTTTAAAGATTGTTGAAAATGATTTGTTTGAAAATTATAATAATATGCTTCAAATACCTCATAGTTCCAAAAATTGTTTACTTTTTGTTGTTTGAATAATCTGCCTTTGTGAGAATCTGCCTTTCCGAGAATCGTCCTTTGGGAAGAGAGATTTGGAACGACGCTAACGCTGTTAAACCTTAATCGAAGGATTATACAATAATCAGTGGTTGCAAATGTTGCAATCTAGATGTAAATAATATTTGATTGACTCCGTTTTGATTCTTTGTAACGAATACCACGTTAATGTTCGTCTTCCGTTTGTTTCGGCTAGCTTCAGGAGTGGTTTGTATGAATTGAACATATGTGAAATGTTTTGTTACTACACTAATTGCAAATTCCATATTGAATCTTGTATTGTACATGATTACTAATCTGTACCGTAGCTGTTGCGTTGTCAACGGTCATTATGAAGCATGTGCTCCGCGTTGAATTTTTATACAATTTTAGATGAATACTATGTACTAACTGAAATTTCAATAACGTGCAAATTACTCATGATTCTTTGAAATAGCTGGCCTATACTAATTTCAAGTAAAATTTGTATATTTAATTGTATTTTTATAATTTCATGTATTCAAATTTTTATCGATTACGTTTTATTCGATATCAAGCCGGATTCCTCAAAATGTATTTAAAATAAAAATATTCATATAATATATTATAATATTTATGTTTCTTTAAAACTTTATGGTGTACAATAAAGATGATTTGTATTGTATTGTATTCAGTCCTTGTGGGGGGTAAACATAGCTTGCATTGTACAGGAGACCGGGACTTATAATATAAATAGCATATAATCCATTTAAAATAGTGTATAAAGATGTAAGTATGTGCGTCTGTGCGTCACTCACAGTCGCACACAGATTGATTCGTTTATTTTTAATACATAAAACAGATATATTATATTAATATTTATGTGAGCCCCTGTATGAGTTCGTTACGCAGTTGTAATTGTGAGGAAGTACTATATTTTAAGCCAGAATTCCAAATTATGCCCAATGTAATATTGAATAAATATTTATAATGAATAGATTGCAGTTGTTTGATTGTTTCGAAGCCGCGTGTAACTCCTTGCGACTTGTACATAGTGAATACTACGTTGGGTATGTGATGGTGAAACTAGACATTTGGAAAACTTACTAGTATTTGCTGTGCAAATTATTTTATACACATTTTTGAGAATAGTGTCGTGTTGGGAAGTACGGTAATAACTGTTATGTTCGCTACTTTACGCTACTACTAGCGACATCTAGGGATGAACAGTAAATATCTAGTAAAACGTGTGACCGACGAAATTGATACATTTGAACTGTAAAAAAAAATATTTCAAGTAATTATCCTATATTACAACGAAATGGACAAGGGGTTGGGAATTGAAGTTCGATATAAAAAAACAACAAAATGTGTTTATGAATATTTTTTTATTAATTTCACAAAATTATTTATTAAAAGCCACAATGTTAAGGCTTTTAAGCTGTCAAAGCGATGCCCGTTCCACAAGAGCCCATTGTGAGACCACGTGAGCCAGAAACTGTAGTCGGAAGCTATCTATGAACTACATTATAAATGTTTACATTTTATTAGAAAATATCGACTATACTTCATCCGAATAGGCAGTCAAGCTTGCAATCCTTCTATTGGGGGCGCGGCACACGGCCGAGGGCACGCCGACGCTTCGACCGTGTGCTACACCCAATCAATTGTAAAAACAACTCGTATCAAAGAAATATTTTGATTACCATACATTTCATTGTAGAAAGATTAAATTGCTCGAAGTCTATAGTTATATAATATCAATCTGGAATAGATAGATAGATAAAAAGTATCAGGTAAATATTAGATAAGTGGTGAATATAACGAACGATAGCCATTGTTAATGTTTATCTGTACGTCTTATCTGTTACGAATCACAATATTTCTTTAATTCAAGATAAACATGACACTTTAAAATCACTTAAAACTAACGTGTGAATAGAACTATGTTTACGTATAAGAACAGCTCTGTGTCGATACTGTATCATATAATGAGAAGCAACACTGACTTCTAATAGTTTGAAACTTGTATAATTTGAAGCTAACTCGTGAAGTCTAACCCGAACGCCTTACCCTAATTTGAGATACAAAAAAATTACCTTATGCCACCGAAACCAGGACCTACTATCTACTAATCCAAAATCACACGCGGTGACTGTACACGACGTAGGTACAAATTAAAATAAGGCAAAGGTTAATCTCCCGTCCTACAAACAAACGGCTTAACAAAGTGTTAACACGAAAAACACCGTTATTACATCTATATTATATCTTACCTACCACTCGTGTCAGGATTTGATCGATTCCGGAATAAAATCATTTACGTGGGTCCCACTTCGCTCTGTAAATCGTCTCCTAATACTTATTAAGTTATATAATTTATGAAAGTACTGTTTTGTTTCAAGCTTCCAACCCGGCAACCGTCGCGCGTCGTTAACGCCGCCATTTTGTTTTGTACACAGCACAAAATGGCGGTGTTTGATGCAAGAGGCGTAATCTTACGTTTATATAATATGAATGCGGATATACTTAAGGATTTTTAATACGAATATATTATATCATTGAAAGCTCAGTTTTCAAAGACCCTTTTCAATTAGAGGCTTGCACATAACTTGTATATAAAGATTCCATAGTAAGCCTACCGGCAAACGAACAGTTTATGAATAAATAGACCACGGAAACCGTTATATGTTAAAAAATATACAAACTTTATATACCGAGAGGTACGTCAATATGCTCCCAGGCTAATTTAGTTAAGCTTAACACCATAAATATACGAATAATCTCATATACCCAATGCGATGATATACAAAAAATATTTATTTCTCACGCAATTCAATACGTATTTTATACAAGCTTAAGCAAAAATAAACTCTTTTTAAAATGTAGGGACTTATATAATACGTATATATACTATGCTATATCCGACATTGATGACCACACGAGAACAACGATACGACGATGATAATATTGAGTCAACTTTATCAAAAAAGGATTAGATATTTTTAAGGATACCTTCGCAATATTTTAAAGATTTTTGAGGTAAATTGAGATATTTTGTATAAATACATGTGTATTTTAACAAAATATGCATTGACAAAAATAATATATTTTTATTTTAGTCGAGGAAACTGGTAATGCTCTATTAGATGTTAGGTAGGTACAGCAGGTACACCACATCACAGCGGAAATATCGTTGCATTGTAGCTACGATATCGTAGGCATAATTCACAACTTCATATTATGACGGTCTTCTAAATAGTTTATTGTTTTGTTTTTCATAGAAGCGAGCAGCTACATACCTACCTATCATGTGGTACCTACTTTATAGGGTCTTACTGTTCGCCTTTATCTTGTGATAGGCATTATCTCCTTACTAACTTTGATTGTCTCTATACGATTCCTCACACCTACGTCACTTGATACAATACCAAAAAATATTGGTTTTATTTCCTTTCTTGATTCAGTCGACTACATAATATATTTTGAACTTTCTCCGCATCTACACAAACTTGATAATTTCACACCGATCAACTGCAACTGCAAACCGTTTCAAACTGCAAAAGCTACATTTCTTGTAAGTGTTTATACACTCCCGAAATTAGGTAAATCTTGGCCGGAAAGCCTTAACCGTCATCCATTAACTAAATACTATATTAATCGAATTCCATCAAGTTTACAAGTGCTATTTACAGTCCCGTCGCTCAATCTCTTATGCTATAATTTAATTATTAACTATTAATTTTCCTAATTTACATCAAGTCAACGAAAAAAGTATAAAAACTGATACACAGTAAAATAAAATATTATTATGTAAACTTGAAACTGTAGTTCTATTCAAGTGTCACATCTCAAAGTGAACTACACATTTTTATATGGACTAGGTTTTTTCATTTTAAGACGTTTTTTCGATAGGTTAGCTAATAAGACATGGAAATACTTAATAGTAAAAAAATCAATCTTATAGTTAACGCCATTGACTTATGTTAACACATAATAAACAATACCTATTATAGACTTACATTTAACAGATATCTAGGTACGCCTTACCTAAGGTACATTTTCACAAAAGAAATCGACGTCGCTTCAATACATTTCAACGATAAATATTTTAGCCGTGATTGTACAAACAGACCTTAATAAAACTATATACTTTATATAAAATATTGCGTACAATTTACAAAAGCAATCCTCACTACGATCGACTAGTAATTTATAAGGTAACTAACAAACATTTCGCGAGACCAAACTTAAATTAACGGGTAATAGTGTCTTAATAATAACTATTTTAATTTAAGAAAGCGAACGACGAAGTGGGTGGAAATAAAAAGTATGAAGATAAATGTATGAAGATAAAAAGTATGAATTTAAAAGCTTTTAATTAAAGCACCAGAATGAAGGTAGACCTATTCATCCGGGAGTAGAGGAAATGGAGTTGGGAGAAATAAATAAGCGGAAAGTTGCGAATAACATCTTTTTACTAACTCATTATATAAATTTGGTAACGTCCAAATTGTCGAAGATTAAACTGCTTTAGTAATAATAGTTATAAGAATGCGAAGACACATTCCTTCCTCTGAATAATTATGTACTTAGAGTAGCCTTTAAGTAAAGTCTTACAAAATAATGTTAACAAATCTTTAATTAGGTATTAGGTAGAGTTTTTGAAATATTCAGATCTTAAACAAAAATGTATTGAGTTATCTCACGGAAACAAAGGATTTTCACGAGGAAAACTTATAAGACAGGAAAATTATTTACAAATTATAAAGGTATGTGTTTCTAAACAATATATATTTCGTTATGTTATAACAATGTCAATAATATACAAGGAAACTCATAGATATGAAATTTAATAATAATAATAATATATTTGATTATACACTTTTATTTTCATTATTGCTTGTTACACGTTTAAATGACAATAATTTGCATTATGATTAATAATATTAAAAATACCTAAAACTTATTTGATAATAATAAAATATCTTTATATACTTATATCTCTTTATTGAAAAGGATAATAAAGTTTATATGCAAAGATAGTAAAAGTTAATGGGTTATAATGAAAACCTACCTATTTTCTTTGTATTTTATCTTGAATAAAAAACCCTAATCGGTAATTCATTCGAGGGATCAAAATTATGAAATATACATTTTTTGCAAGTGAAAATTCTTAACTGAATGAATTTACTACAAAAGTGGCATAACCGCCCCCAAAATTATTATTGTGCATTAAACGGAGAATTCTTATACATGATTTTTCAAACTTAAAACATTATACACTCCCGTAAAAGTGTCAAAAATTTAAAAGTACGGTGTAATTATAATAAATATAAAAGTTGAGAATAAATACGGGTTACCTACTTTATTTCTCGGGTAAAACTATTTTTTAATGATGATTTTAGTGATGAAAAACTCATAAAGATTGCTAAAACAAATAATTCTACATAAGATATAATATATACAAATCTACGACTTAAACATACGTATGGCCGATATTGAAAATTTGACTCTTAACTTAATTATTTAGTGTATTTTAACAGTCCAACAATACAGGTCGCAATGGAATAAAAACGTCTGTGTAATTAAATACGATTTGTAATCTATGGTCTCTTGCAAAACATTCGCACTTTAACATTATGGACAAGATACAGAAGTAACAATAATGTCTGCCATGAAACCGAGTTCATGTCTGATGTCGAAATTTGCTACCATCTTTTAGAAAGATGATACAATCACAAGTTCCCTACATATTGCTACTTCTTAAGCTACATCGCCCAAGACGTCTAACAACGTTTAGCGTGCCGTTACGTGATAATTGTAGACCCAAACCCAAACACAAGTTTTACCAATCATTGAGAATAATACAATACAAACCGCAACGAAAATACACTTTATCGTTGTGAAATGTATTTTAATTATAGAATATAATCACGGAGGAGATATAAATGGAGCAGTATATATTAGTGTCCCATTGGTAACTCCGCAGTAAGGGATAGGTTCGGACATGGAGTTGCGTCAGAGGCTGTGCGGCGGTCGTGCGACGATCGTGCGGCAAGCGTGCGGGCGCGGCGATGCACTACGGCGGTTGCACGGGCCGGTGGGGGTCGCCTGGAAAATGACGCCAAAATGTACGTCATTAGTATGTACCTTCTAGATATTGTATGTTGTATGTAAATTGAAGAATTTAAAAGTACACATATTTACACGGAAAATATTGAAAAAAATGAATGATTTCATATCAATGTCATAAAGTCAATGAATTGAAATCACTTAGGCATTCAGAAGTGGGATTAATTTGTTCCAAGCAGTGCCTTCCGCCATTTGTAATTCGCAGTTAGCGGCGGTGCTCAAATAATTTGATTAGAAAAACAAGCCCGCGAGATGGTCGTCTCCTTGGGCACCTGACGCGCGTATCAAAACTCGCGCTAATGTAATCAAATAGTTTTCACAAGCGTGCATTTGCCCGAATTTTATCATCTCGTCATGGGCGTAACCAGGCAGGTCACCTCGGAAAAATTACCTACCGTTGTTGTACTTTATGTATGTTTATAATATGCCTCGAAAATCCGATTTTGCCCCCTGATCCCCGTTGGTCCTTAGTAACATCCTCTGTACCTCTAATGTTAGTTGTGTCGCTCAAGAGGCGCGGCGGCCGGTGAGCGAGCCCACGAAGGACTTGAGCGCGGCGCCGAGGGTCGCGCGCTGCGCGTCGCCGGCCGCGCTGCCCGAGCTGCTGGAGTAGCCGGCACTGGCCAGCGCCGCGCCGCCGTGCGCGTCCAGACACTTCTGGTAGCGCAGCTGGGAATACCACACGCAATGTATAATGTCATCATCGTCATCTCGACCCATAATTGTCCCGCTGCTGGGCTCAACTCCTTACACAATAAGAGGGCTAGGTATAGTTTACTACGCTGGAAAAGCGGATTGGCGGACTTCCCACAGTTTTGAGAACATTACAGAAACTTTCAGGTGATTCCTCACGATGTTTTCCTTCGCCTAGCACTTCGTATACGCGATAAAAGTGGCCTTCATATTCTAATTTCAATCGTGCAAGAAAACGAAGAAATCACCCGTTCGCTCGCCACAGAAAAATGGTATCGTCCATTGCTATCGCAGTCAAGTGCAAGCGAGGCCACCGGTCGACTCGTGTACCTTGCAAGCGGCCTCGATGGTCTTGCAGAGCGCGCCGGAGGAGGGCTCGGCGTGGAAGGCGTGCGCCACGAACTGGTCCTGCGGCGTGTGCACGATGAATGCGCAGCGGCGCACGTCGCGCCCGATGCCCAGGAACGACAGGTAGCGCACGCGGCACTCCACCAGCGGGGTGGTCTCCTGCGGACCAGGGAGGTGTGGATTTTTTTATGGCATTAAAGTTGCAAACGAGCGTGCAGCAGCACCTCCCATGAAAACTGCGACCGACTTAGAACAAGACTCATATTATGGGGACTGGGATAGTTAGTCCGGTTAGGTGACGGTGTGAGAATATTAGTTGGTTAGTTTGTAAGTATGAGGACTGGGACAGGGACTGTTAGTGAATCTTAATCCTGTTAGTTGTTGTTAGTAATAGTACAGTTAGCAATTATTTGTAAGAGTCTCGTTATAATTCAGCCACAGATGTGTTGCTACCCTTGAGGACTGAGATGTTCGCCTCAAAAAACTTGTAGCCGGCTCAATATAGGTTACCGTATGATTATGACCACTTAGATTATACCTACGTAATCCACTGCGTTAGGTTATAAATTAGGATAGGAGTGGCCTCACCCCTTCCTCAGTAATGGTGATCATGGACGGAGCGACGGCGACGGCGACGGGCCGCCAGGCGGAGGGCGCGCGCGCGGCGGCCAGCCGGTCTATGGCGTCGTTGAGCACGGCCATGCCGGTGGCGCGCGGCACCTCCGCGCTGCCCAGGTACCGCGCGCGGACCGTCTTCCGCGGCTCCTCCATCGGCGTCGGGAACGACGCGCCTGGGGCAGAAATAAAGGATTTAAAAGGAATAATTAAAGCTCCATAATCAGGCGTCATCCTTCAGCTTGGACAGTCGACAGGTGGTGCCGCTAATGATAAAAAATCCTGAGGCGACTTCAAAATTTTTAACACTAACTCCTCCACCAACTGTAACGGGAGCAGCATGGTGGAATTTGCTTTAGGCCACGTTTATGCCCTGTTGTGGACCATTGATGAGTTAAGCTATTCTTCAAAGGCTCACATGTAGAGACTGCTTAGCCTTGTTGGTAGTGACTCTGCTTGCGAAGCGAAGGTCCAGGGTCCGATTCCCGGCCGAGACGGACATTTATGTCACACAAAAGTTCGTTCTTAATTTTGAGGTGTCACTGATGTTTTATCGTGTGCTAACCCCTCCAACAATCCCCGTGATGGAGTATGCTTCTAGGCCTCCTTAATTATGAGGTGAGACCCGTGCTCAATAGTGGGCCATTAATGTGTTGAAGCTACTGATATCTTATTTGTGTTACGTCCACCCGCGACAAGAATCCTAATGGGGGGATGAGTAAGAATTACTAGCAAAAATCCAAAATTAACCGGAGAGCGAAATCTATTGGAAGGAGGGTAAAATGAGTGTAAAATAGGTAAAGCCCACCAGAGAGCGGCCTAGGCCTCCTGGCGGCCGGCAGGTCGGTGGGCCGCGGCGGCGGCTGCAGCGAGCGCTCGATCATGATCCGCTTGCAGATGTCGCGCAGGGCGTTGGCGATGGCGCGCGCGGGCGCCTCGCAGCGGAACACGTGGCACATGTGCTTGCGGGTCGCGCGGTCGCGGGCCACGTACGCGAAGTCCCTGCCGCCGGTTATACTGACTTTCACACTTGGTATTTGTCCGGGGGTATCGGGATTGGTTGGGTACTAGACTAGTAGACAGTGTTGCTGTATACAGTTAGGGTCAGAAATGGAGAAGCTAAACAAATGGACTAGTGGGTATTTAGGTACTGTGTACAGTTGGGGTCAGAAGTGGGATAGCTAAACTCGAGGACTAGTGGCTAGTGGGGTTTTATGTACAGTAGAGATGGTTAAGATGTAATTATGATTACAGTTAGTGTTGTTGGCGATTATTTAAAGATTATTTAAATGACAAGGAAATACCATTGAGTTGTTCAAATACCCATATAGGTTATTAAAAAATTTACTTAGCTTGCAAACTACTTCCAAACCTAGAAGAACCCAATGGCTGCCTGACATATTATCAAAAAAATCATTCAGAGTTTACATACCTTTCACTGCTCCAAGCAAGCATGCATAGGTTAAATTGTGAGAAATTAAAAATTATTTAAACATTACCACTACATTTAATTACTTTAACACTAAACCAGAAATAATTACGAGAATGTTGTGAAGGTGTGAATAAGTTTCGAGACGTGATAAGGGAAATATTTAATAATAAAACATTTTAGTTTCAACGTTAACAAACTAGTGACAATTGAAACAGGAACCACAAAATGACTAATTTTAATCATACTATGTATAAAAAACGTTTTAAATTATCAGATATACTATCCAAAATAAAAAGTAAATCGAAGTGGAAAGATGATCATACCGTCCGTTGTCTCGGCCGACGCCCCAAACGCGGATGGTGTGGATGGGCTGCGTGTGGAGGGTGTTGAGGCTCTCTGGGTCGATCAGCTTCAGAGCCCCGTCGTCCAGGTCCATAAATAAGTCCTTGCCCTGGGAAAGGTAGCAATAATAGTACAATACCCTTTAGTGAACCTAAATGTACAGAACAGTGAACATTTTACACAAATCAAACAACAGGAGGTTATCGCTACAGTTGCACCAGATAAGTTAGCCCAGTTGAATTAAATCTACTCACTCAACGCAATTCTTCCTATTTTACTACTTCCTATTAGACCACTACTATTAAAAGGTCAGAAGCACTGGTGACCAATAACGAATGGCAAATGGCCATATCGCCCAGGGATATCATCATCAGTAACGCCAAGACTGAAGGAAAAGGAAATAACAAAAGTGCTGGTTCTAAAGATCCCAGCCGTAACACGAAAAGTCGCTTGGCGGCTGACTGCAGCAAAAGGGTAGCAACCCAAGCAGGGGAGCCGGCTACTGCCGCCTCTTCGAGACATCCAGACATGGTGATCTGCCTTGGGGTCAGTATTCTAGGCCACCATAATACGGTGACCTTTTCTTATGTAAACAGATTAGACACACTTCTACCTATTTTGCTTTCCGACTGTACCATAAAGTGTTCGTACTATACTCACGTCTCCCCAACGGCCGACTTGGTCAAGCAAGTCATTGCGTCCTAAGCTGAGGTCTACGATGCACTTGTTGACCGCGCGGCTGGAGCGCTCTGGCGTGAGGTCGGCTTCCGATATCTCCACCCAGCCGAGGGAGCGGACGAAGAACCTTACCGCACGACCATTGTCTGGTTCAGGGCGGGCGGGGAAACTGCGTCGTCTGGAATTGAGAAGATACAGAACGTTAAGAAAGAAAAAGCATTGGAACACTGATATAAGCTTTATGGCTGTAGAAGCTGCTGAAGGATTGGACATTGCAGAAGAGGGGAAATAAATTAATCTCCACTTTCGAATGTCTCTATGCACTACCTCTACCTACCATGCACTATTTTCGGTTATTAACGGATGTTTATAAATAAAATTAAGAACTGCGCGAGCGTCCATATTACTATCCAACGTCCAAAAGGTAGAGACCCTGCCACCAAAGAAGAGCCCCTCCTCACCATGAAGATTTCTTCGTAGCCCTTGAATTATGTTATGTTAAACTTACTTATATGCGACTTCCTCTTTCCGTTTCCTCTCAGCTTCCTGATCGACATGATCCAGCGCTCCGTGTGTGGTGCTCCTGGTGACTGACGTGTTCATAACGTTGCCCTCGTACTTGTTGACTTCGGAGAGGTTGGAGCAGTCGCGCACCATCGAGATCCTCGATTCTCTGGCCTCGATCGGCGGCATCCTGGGAATCTCTCTCTGAATCGTGCCGCTCTTTATGTGCCAGTAATATGGACCGTCGTTATCTGGAAAATGATATTGGGGATCAGAAATATACCTTTAGACGTGAAGTGCTTAAGGGGCATTTATAGAAAACATTTGTAACAAACTCAATTATTATAGACGTTTCACGGTATAGTTACTGTAACGGCCGTTTCTTAACACAGTCTCACCCAGTTTTTATTATCTTCTGCTGAAGTGTAGTAACCATGCTTACCTTCGTGTTTCTCCCACCCCGGCGGAAGCGTCTCCTTTTTAGGTCTCAATTTAACTGGAATTGCGTATAGATCGTCGTTGGGACCCTCTGTGGAGTGTGGCACGGGGCCCGCATGACGTTTTTCCGTGTCTTCCTGGTCAGCCCTCTCTTTCTCCGGAGGAGGAGACTCCTCCCCTCCATTCTGTTGGGGCGGCGTGATAAGGCCGCATTTCTCTCTGGAGAGAAAACAACAATTTATTAGGATAATAAATACATCGGAGTGAAAGAAGGCTTGAAAAAAAGTGACGACTGACTAATTTCGGTTTAAATGGAAAAGTAAGACTTAATGCCAAGCCTACCATAGGATATCTCGCCTGGTAAATAGGTACCTTCACAAGCTACCTATTGGTCTTCGAATGTCTTACGGATAGCTTAATGTATACCTACCTATTCATTTTATTGAAATTTGTATAGGTACTTAGTTCGTACATAAAATGATACATTGAAAAATACTTACGTTACTGTATTGACGGGCGATGAGGCCTCATCCTCCACTCTGCAACAAATAAACACGAAAATTAATCATTGAAACTAATTTTATGACAAATAAGAGATCAGCTGAACTAAAGCTTATATTATATAAGCAGATCACTTAAGCGTATGAAAAATAGATACTCGTAGGTAGGTACTCGATTCTCAAACCTACTGAATATGCATATAAAATTTCATAAAAATCGTTTAAGCCGTTTCGGAGTAGTATGGTAACTGACATTGTGACACGAGAATTTTATTATATAAGATAGAGGGGTACGAAGTTCGCTAGGACATCAGATATCATACTTTGAAATTGCCGTTTCGTAATTGACCTATTAATTTCACTTATAATTCCAAATGAAAAAAGAATACCTGATAAATCTCGCTCTCTCTTCGCTCTTATAAATAAATAATCTTCTCTCTCAATTCAATACTTTAAATCTGAATAGGCTTTAACATTTATCAGTTTATTTCCCTCCAATACTACACTTACAACGACGCTTTATTGTCGGTACTTGACAACGATTTGAATAGTGAATACCATTTCTTTACCCAAGTAGACGTTAACCCGGTGAAAGGTAACCCTAACCAAAGACTAGTTATTAAAAGAGTGCTTCATTCGTCCGCTCCAATAACATCGACGACCCACAAAACTCTTTTCAATGTTATCAAAAGGCTGCACACTGCTCAACCCGGGGTTCGTTATAACGCCACGGTGCCACGACGAAGTCAGCTAAATGGTAGCGTGACAACTAATTGCGAAGTTTCCATCGCAACTGGACCGTGTAATCGTATGCGGGATGGATATGGAAATGCATGTTATTAAAGTTGTCCTACTTCAACATGTGGGTTAATTCTCGGTTGATCCGCAGGATGATCGGTAGGTACAGTCATGAGCAATAAAATATATACATTGCCACGTTTTTCTAAAATATCTTAACTTGAACAACAACAACAATTCGTTCTAAATTGTATATTATACCTTATTTTGACATCGTTTAATGGTTAGTTAATTTTGAACGAATTTTTGTTCACTTCTTGCTAGATTGGTAGAAGTGCAGCTGCTGGCGTTGCCGCACTGCCGCACCAATCTGCGGCAGCGCGCGCCGCTCACTAGAGCGCTGCGCACGCTCAACTCTGTGGCGGACACGGTAGACCTGTTTGTTTGTACGCCGAATGAGTTCACAAAGGCACTCTATAAGATAGTGGAATCGAATTTAATATAATTATGAATAGATTTATTGACATTGTTATTTTTACCAACATTGAGTGAAGGATGATATAATTTTTATTTAATATTCTTTTTTTTTTTATTGCTGTTTTGACTTAATTTTTATATTATGACATGATGATTTTAAATGACATTGAATGTAATATTATATAGTTATTTTATTTATTATGACATGATGATTATTTTATAATTGTACTATTGAATTATTATATTGATGATTTTTACCAACTATGGCTAATTTAGAAACTTGTGTAGGTACATAATTTTATTGTAATAATGAGATGTAATAATGATTTAAATCACATTCATGTATATTATGATATGAAATAACTAACGCATTAGGTTAAGACTGTTATGTTAGTTGTAAATTATGGAATAAATAAATAAATAAATAAGTTAAGATATTTTACAAAACGTAACAATGTATATATTATTGCTCGTGACTGTACATGCGATATTTTACAGTCGGTTTAAATTTGGACAAGTAAATGCTATAGGGTTTGGTGAGGGGCTGCATCCATTGAATTAACGTCTAGGAGGAGTGCTTTTGTGTTCTACTGCTCGTGGTGCATCTTCCATGCATCCTACAGATGAAGCTATGGCACCAGGTAGTTGGTCTCCATAACCAGTGAAATTCCGATCCGCAACAGAACTGCTTTATGATTGTAAAGCTTTTCTTGCCTATCTAACAACTAAATATCCTTGTGAGATATTTTAAATATCATTAAGTGAGATCAGATCAGATGGCTCATTTGCTATTTAGTCGAATGAAGTTTTTAGATTCGAGGAATCGATTTTATTGTGTTTAGAAGCGGAAAAATGGTTTATGTAAAAACAAATTGCCGCCTATGGAAAACTAAGCGGCCCGTTATTATTTTATGAACTTCAACGTATTTTTATATACCCTGTAAATATCTTAGTATTAAGTGAATTTTTATATTTTTTAATATTTTAAAAATAGGTACATGTATACAATGCGAATGTATTAAATGATCTGTAGTTTAAAATACCTACATATTTCGCACACGCAGTATACCGAATGTTATACCATTATTAGATAATGTGTTAAAAATAAAAAGTACGAAGTAAGTAGGTGCTATCGAGCCGATATTGTATAAATATTATATACCTAGGTATAAACCGTATTTTTATCGTCTAGCTAAAGTATAAATATTAAGTATCTAACTACGGCTTCACTAAAGCTGGTTTTAAAAGATTAACACGTCTGACTATAATTGGGTTAGCAATTTGTGTTCTGTATGGGGAACCTACTGTGGCGATGCAATCGCATGGACAGAATATCGACGCAAAAAAGGGGAAACGTTACCCACACCAATGCAATTTTATTATTGCAGATTCTATGATTTTATTATATTTTATTTTCAACAAAATCCACTGCTTAATTTAATACAACTATATAAAACTTACAATGTAGTGCTACAGCCAATAACGGATTTAGATTTTCCTAGATAATCATGTAATAACAGTCGCTAACTTGCTAAATATATTGTGTGTGTATGTGTGCGCGCGCGTTTGTGTGTGTGTGTGTGTGTGTGTGTGTGATCATACATTATGTTCCGAAATCTCAAAAGTCTATCGCCTTTGGTGAACATTTTCTACATATTTTGTGGATTATAACTTTTTTGGTCGAAGTATAATATTATTTATTGTGCACTAACAGATTACAAATAAATACCTACTACTTATTTTAATTCTCTCAAAAGGCAGTCTTGTCGCTAAACTAACCTACTAACGAACTGATCACCTAAAGTTATTAATATCACCCTCTGCTACCTATCCTAAGCGAAGGCAACGGAAGGATGGAGCTGCATGCTCGTTTGATAATTAATTTAAATTCATAACAAACACTTAAGCGAACTCTTCAAGACAATCACTGGGCAACATATAAAATGCAACGTGGTGTTGAGATAGATAGTACTCGTATTTTATACATTTAAAGGACAGTACATCCACGTTATTTATTGCTCTGGTAAGTTACCATATTTACCTTTACCATTTGCAGCACCTACCTATATGTGCAGGATTAGAAACAAATTCATCTCCAAGTCTTCCAGCTGGAAAATAGACTAGAATACAAAATTAAAAAATATTAATTTTGGTGCATTGTGTACAAACCGACAGACGAGTTTAAGGGTAGATATTGATTTTCCGCGAAATATACAAACCCTTAATAAAGCCTGCAATTTATTTTTAAGTATATTTTTAAGTTTTCCGATAGCACAGTTAGAACATTGGTAACGGATCAGATACGTACGTAGCTCGGGGGTTTCACGAATAGAGGGTGTTAACGGTCAAAACTTTGGGGTCGAAACGACCGCTCGCGGAGGGCCGAAACGACCTCACGCCCAATTAATGCTCTATCGGGCAGTAACACCGGCTCATTTTTCACGCGAGACTGCTAAAATATGACCCTCATTTGAAATGACGCGATACGAATACAAAATTAGCAAGATCTGTTTTGCAGATTGGGTAAAAGCACCTTCACATTAATGTTTGTAGCCTTATTCAATTGTTTTTTTTAGTCCAAAGGATAGATGGACCACCCTATGGTCGGTTTCGCTTAGAAACAGTTGTTGTTGTCCAAAGCCAAAAGGTAGAACAGTTTGGCTTTGGACAACACCAGACAAGTGACAGTATCCTGGCCTTTTGATCTAAACTAGCTGACAAGGGAGCAGCAGGCCACATGATGGTAAGTGGTCATCATCGCATACATCGCGCACACATCACTAACACCAAAGTCATCATCGTTGCTTTGCCGGATAAGAAAGAAAGAGAAAGGGCTGACGCTAACTTCTCAGCCGGAGCACAACGGCTCGTTAGGCAGAATGAAACTGCCTCAGCAAGAGGGTGGCAGTTAGCACTTCACATAAAAATATACCAACAATAATATTAATTAATACTTAATATTGATAATGCCATAACGTATTTTAGATAAGAGATTGCCATCTAGCATTAAGTCCGCCTATTGCACTCCTTAGTTTTCAGGTTGTTGCTTGTTGCAGTAACGGATAAATAAATAAATAAATAAATAACATATTATAGTCCTTATACGAAGTTTTACCACCAAGCTGAAAAACTTTTTTTTTCTTTACAATGCTCTAGGAATACCAGAAGGAAGCATTCTACAGGTACACATGCTCGACAAAATATGGTGAGCGTCGGAGCGTGAATGATCATCATCGCCAATCGGCCTGGACTGCGCTCTGCGGACGGAACTCCGCATCAGTCCGATTGGAATACATTTTCACACATGACATATGTTAAATCGGCGGTAAACCAATTACATCAACGTTATGAACGTGATTATCAATCTTCAGTGCTTCGAAAACGTTCGTATTTACAAATAATACGTGAAAAGTGAAAACTTATAGGAGACAGCGGCTCCTTTTCCGGTGGAATGATTTCAAAATTTCCATCGACAAATTAACCGAACTATGCCATTTGTTCTTATTCTCCGACAATCTCATTCACCAAGAATTATACAATTCATTAATAAAACATCAATCTTAAGTTTGAATTAAATTCCATTAGACATTAAGTAGGAAAGGAGCTCGGTACAAATTCTAAAGTTTGTTACTCAAAGAAAAATTCACCCGAAAAGGCCATCGTGTTGCTCGCGCGAAGGAGAATTAATTTATAAAGTTTCTCAAGAATCCTCCAATATATTTAACCTCAATACATGTTATTTCGCAAGAGCTTCTATTTTTTCAAATGTTTCAACTTTCCAGATGTTTACTTAACCCAGAATTTTACGGCGAGGAACTGGGGAACGGTTTGCATCAGGTGATAGGTTATATTGAGAATGTTGTGGTGCCTACACACTTTGAGATATACTCGTAATGTAACGTTATCGTTAAGTAACAGTCTTTATTTTTGTACTGCATGTACGTGCCATTATAAAAGAAGTCAATTATAAAAGAAGTCATTATAAAAGAAGTCAACGAAACAACTTCATGCGTTGGCTAGTTAGTGGCTATCGTGTCTCGAAGTGCGCGTTAAGTTCCGATCTCAAAATATTATGTTCACAAATTATAAAATGAATCAATTTACATTTATATCAAAGCAATTGTTATTTCCAATAATATTTTTAACGCAGTTCAACATTAGTTTTGTACAAGACTAAAATACTTCAGTATGTTATATAAAGTCGTTACAGCACAACAGTAAAATAAGCGAAAAATAACAGTAAAGTAACTCAAATTTACATATATCTCACTAGTTTTTACTCGCAGGTTCACCCGCGTGGATTCGGAAAAATAAAAAATACCGTTAAAATTATCCCAAGGGAACATATCATCTGGATAATGATTTCCATACCAAAAATTTCATATAAGTACCTACATAAATCGATTTAGCGGAATAATGGATAGACGACAAACTTTCACATTCATAATATCTGCATGGATAGTCACAACAAAGCTTCAGATTCAAATGCAATCGAATAAAAGATCACGAAGTGCTCCAGATTGTCTGAAGTACCGAGTAATTCCTGCGAGAGTCGACCCGCCAGACCCTGGCCAGATAGACTCTCGATGGAAACAAGATTAAAATTCAAATGCATTTCGCACGTCGACACGGAATGTCTTTTATGACCTGTTTCTAGCGAGGATGCGCGTAAAAGCATCTCTTAGGAAGACTTTCGAGATGTTATATTATAAGTTACTGTAACATGTATGTAATAGATAACATATTTTTATGTTACCCTCGTCGGTATCATCGCTCATTTCGAAAGGACGTTTGGGACGTTACACGACTAATGATTGAGGCATCCTGTTGTTTTCTAAATAGTGACTAGTAATGTACACGTTAACACAGTATGGATTTGATGGTCAAATATTATTTACATAAGTCAGGGTGAGTCCGTACAAAAATTGTTTAGTTAATCGCAGTAAAGGATAGACAAAAAGAAACGCTTACAAACTCATTCCTCCAGTAAGATATCCTGTGTCGCGGGTTGCATACAACACACATAAGACATTAAACCCAAAGACCCCAAGACCAAAGAACAAACTCACACGTGATAAATAAATGTCATCAATGTCTGGTCGGGAATAGTGTCAGCGTACACGATGTTTATTTAAAATTTAACATGGTGCTGTTAGCAGAACACTTGAACCAACAGAAAATAGCCATGTAATACTTATGCATATTTTGTATCTTTGTTCTATTTAGCGTTCTTAGAATTTATCAACGCCGAGGATTGTGAAAGATTTGAAGGAATGACATATTGTGAGTGGGCGATTCCTTACTTCGGAAGCTATTAATCAACCCTGGTTTTATAATTGTAATAATGTTTTCATTGTCTAATAAAAAGTATACAAAGTAATATTCACGTAATAAAAAAGTACTTCTGTTGCCACAGATGAATAGACACAAATGTAAAGTTTGGTTGGTCTTCTCACATTGTGAGTTCTCCAAGACCAGCATTTGTTACGTCGTAGTTTCGTCTACGGACGCTCAAACACAACCGTCAATATTGTACGTGATTCCTGGCACAACTTTCCAGTGCGGAAACTATACAATAGACTTCAATGAGAGAGTCATGAGCTGTAATAAGCTTTGAATTGCATGAGAGAAAAAGTGATTGGTTTAATTTGCTTTGGTTACAACCCATTAATGGCCCACTACTGAGCACGGGTCTCTCCTCGTACCTGAGGAGGCCTAGAGCATACTCCACCACGCTGCTCCAGTGCGGATTGGTGGAGGGGTTAGTGGCCAACCCAAGTGTCGGAAATTTTAAGCCGCCCGAAGGTATCCGACATGGCTTAACGACTGCTACCAAATGATAACAACCGGGACCGACGGCTTTACGTGCCCTCCGAAGCACGGAAGCGCTCAAGAAATTTTTGCCACTAGCGGTCACCCATCCAACTACCTACCGCGCCCGCTGTTGCTTAACTTTGTCGATCACTTGAGATCGACGCAAGCCGCCGGGCTATGAGCGCTTCCTGCTTTATTATTTAGTTAAAGGCTTAGTATGTAAGCAGTTGCAGCAGCAGTTTGTATCAACAGTGCAAACGGCACTGTTGATACAAACAGCAAAATCTATTTAAATTCAAACTAGAATGTCAAACAACAATAAGAACTAGACGCTTATCATTGAGATGAGTATTACTCTTGTTGCTGACATCGCCATGAGAGACATCGCCGAGTGTCCCAGGGACTTTACTAAAATAACTCTCCTTGGAAACACGAAGAACCCAGATAATATTATATTCTAACTCTGAGTGCACCAACAAAGATGAGACGAATCTACAATTCTTATACAATGTCAGTCCTCTCTAAATTATTCTTATTGACAATTGAATTGTATGTCAGCTTGTGGTAGTTTATTGGTTTTTCTGTTAACAGCCGGAAGACGAGCAAAAGAGCCACAGGATGGTAACCACCGTCGTTCATGAACAGTAACACCAAACGCTTTGCCGATGAGGTGCCGAAAAAGAAGTGTTGGGCCCGCATTGAATCTGACTCTCCAACAATGGGACCGAAACACCTAGAAAACATTTCACTGTCGATTATAGGTCACACCAAAAGCTTTGCGCAGGGTGAGCTGTTTGTTAACCGTAGTAGTGGAAAATGGGGAAATCTCCCACTAGTTCTGGGAACAGAATATGCTGTGGTAGTGGTGTGATCGTTAGCCCGGCGGGTACCTACAAACCCTATCATCGTACACGAGTACCGTCGCCGAATCAGGACTAAATAGGTAGTCTCAGCGCAGCGACCTTTTTTCATGGAATTTAAGGCAGCAAAAGAGTATGCAGCACCGCCCTTTCGCTGCCGCCCATGGCAACTGTGACCGGCAATCAACCTCCTCCAATCCTCCAGTAATCTGGCCCCATAGCTTCGTAAGTTCATCAGCAGGGTGTATCACAAGCTGGAGAAGTGGCTTTAACTCAGTATGGACGAAGTGACTTGTAAGCGTGCTGATATAATTAATACTTCACTTCACGGCAGCGTTAGTTGGTGTGGCTAAGAGGTAAATAAAGTTGCACATCGCGGTGGGATTTGAATCACCTTCGAGTGCAAAGTTTGAAACTAGTTAAGTAGTTACAACTCCTCGCGCACAGTTACGACAGGATTTGCCCTGACATGTCAGGATTTAACGTGTTGCAGGATTAAAAGTAACGGATTTTTACGGGCTCTCTTGCGTCTAAGTAATGATAAAGCCCTTTTTAAACATGACAAAATAACCTGATGATTATATTATTTTTAAAAATAACTAATAATAATAAATAATAATCAAAGCATCTGCATACAAAAAAATGCTTTTGCAATAGAAACACGAACCAATAGTACACATCAAAATTACAAAGGTTTTAACTAAAAGTGTGGACATTTTTATAAAATGTTCGGACTTTTAAACGTTTTCATCTGGTAAGTCTAAACTCATTAGAATGCTTAATACAAAACAGAAAAACCAACATTGTTACAAACTGTAGGAGAAAACAAGTTCCTCACTCTACTTTACGTGTTCCATTTCTGTTAAATTTGTAAAATGGATGTGTCTTCCTAGGAAAGTAAATCTTTTACTTTCTTTGCTCTCTACTTTAAAAGAGGGGTTTCAACATTTCGACCCGTATTCCTGGTTTTGATCCCAGTAAGGCTGAAACTTGAATGACTTTAAATTGTCTTGAAAATGTCCCTTTGAAAAACCGTCCTTTTGCGAATAAACCAACCATTAAATGTTGCGTCCGTCATTGCTCGGCACACCAGCCATGGCTACAACCTTATACATAATAATATATTTAAATAAGAAGATTACGTTCAAACAACGGCACCAACACGCAACACGTATTCATCGTGTACACCCTGCTCGTCATGGACCTACGCAGAACGCACACAAAAATATTCGTAGGAGGCCTAAGAACCACTGATTGTTCATGTATGTTCATTGAAAATACGAACACATTACAGTGAACAAAAGTAACATATATCCGATGTTTGCAAATCAGCGCAATATTGTTATTGGTTCCAGTTTGTACTAGACTCGCTGGCAGACAAATGGTATTGATTGTAGGACGCAGCGCGACTCGCGAGTGGAGACCAACTCTTACACTCCTTTGATGTACGCTTTATGTTATGACAAGCCTACACCGGCGGCTTCGCCCGCAAAAAATCCCTAAATATTATAAAAGTTGATGAAATCAGAGAACTTTCATACTAACTTTGCACCCCCGTTTTACCCCCTTAGGGGGTGAGTTTTCAAAAATCCTTAGTGCTCCCCTACGTTATATAAGGAACCCCTGTGCAAAATTTCAAGTTTCTAACCCTTACAGTTTAGGCCCTGCGTTGATATGTCAGTCAATCAGCTTCTCCTTTTATATATGTATATACATATAGATTGTGAGTAAATATGTTTGTTTGTGAGTTTACCACTGCCTGAGATGATTCTGAATGATGGATGTTTTTTTTTACTATAAAAATATTTATAGTTACATTTTTACATTACAAAATATTTATAGGTACATTTTCTTTTCACCCCCAGAGGTGTACTGTACGTAGGCATAGTATTAATCATGATTTAAGATAATTGATGTACATATTATGTCAGTGTTTTAGGCTAAGTTACTAGACGGTTTTACCTGGACGATGGATAGAGATTAATTACATGGACGAGATGAGATACGTTTCATTTAAACACGACACTTCAGTTAGACACTTCACGAGACGACACTTCAGGTAGACAGTTCAGTTCTTTATTTCTCACCAATGACACACCGTACCTATTATAATTTTATGTCATTCTATGGTAGGTACCTCACCGAGGTACGCCCCTGTAGCTTGGTTGTGATAAGTTCCAGGTTTGATTCCTGGCTGAGGAACATGTTCATGAGACAAGTTAATGTATTTTCATGGATCATTATCATAGATTTAGATGTTTGTATAAATTAAATTTTTGGATGTTTGTGTAAGATATTTATAAATGTTACTAATTAAAAAATACCTTTATATTTACTGTGTAAACATTTTACCAATATCCTTGGTAATAAGAATTTAGTTTTCAAAGTATTACACTCTAGAACTTTAAGCAAAGTTCACTAACCATAAAAGCACGATCTTCATTTTCATTAAAGCCACAATAAATTCAAAGCACGTTTTCAAAACAGGCCAATTATATGACTAGCCACGAGCTGGTCTGACTTGGTGCCGGTAAACAAACAGATAAATACAGCTGTCTCGCTCTCAACTGAATTAAACTTTGTGAAATACATTAAACTTTTATCTCAGCCCGCGCCGTGTCGAGTGCTGGGAAAGCTTTCCGCTATTGAAAGACTTACTTTTATTTCGCAAAGGAAGTAATATAATTTAATTTCATAAATCCCACCGGATATTGACAGTTATAATGTACTCGTATATAGATGCTTGGAGCTTGATAGCTTTCTACCCGTCTCCGGACTCTGTGTCGTCAAAACTTCAGCCAGTGTGTAAATTATGTAGCATGTGTACATAATATATGTCTATCTGTTCCCATGAAACATCTAAACTACTTATCATAATTCGACAAATGACGTAGGTATCATTAGAAGCGTCTTGATCGTCTGGAGGTTATGTGACGTCACATTAATTCAATTTAATTCCCCCTAGACCCTCCCCCCCCCCCCTTATTAGTAGGTACTGTAAATTCTTACTTCTTGCCAAATTTCATGATTCTAGGTCGTAACGGGAATATAGGTTTTGAATTATAGGTACCGAAGTTGCGAGCGTCAAAATATGCGGCGTAAAGGGAGAATAATCTTTTGATTGCGTTGACTTAGGAGTTTGTAAGTTTTTACTCTGCTGCAAGGGATTGCAGACCTGAATATTTAATATTAATTTCAGCTTGATACCTCCACGCGTTCCTGAGAAAAAGGGTCTTGACAAACAGACAGACAGACAGACAACAATGTACAATATACTTTAAGGGTTCCGTGTTTTCCTTTAAAGTTCGGATCCCTAAACATATGACAATCCAAATGTAATGTACCGCCAAAATGTAAATTATTAGGCTTCTCATAGATAAATAGGTGACCGATTTTTGTAGGACAAAAATAGAAGGTACTGATAGCAATAGTGCAACGCACACGTCCTACAAAAAAGTCGGTCAGAAATACGGTCATTTAGCATCGGAGGAAAAATCAGCCCGATTATCTGTCCTTCAAAAAGTGTGACGTGGGCGAGAAGCCTTATCATCAACCACAGATGAAACTCAACACTGTATTGTCAATTGTGTTCTGTTTGTGGGCATAACACGTGTTGGTGTCGTGGCGGCATACCAGCATACCGATATGGTGGTGCTAGCTATTGTTGTTAAACATTCTTGTCGTGTTTATCAGGTGCGTAAACACCAGGTAAAATTTATGAATATTATTAGTGAATTTGATAACAATATCGACGCTTGTAATACTACTAAGTTAGTTTTTCTCGTATAAGATAATGAGACTATTTTTGTTAACTTGAGATCACCTGATGATCTGAGGATAAGTGGTCACCGTTGCCCATAGGCATTGATAACTACAACATCATCGGAAAAACAGTCAAAAAATAAGCGGAGGACTCGCATTGTAATAGTTCTAGACGCTACAACAGAAACACATAAAATAGGAATACCCTCGATTCAATTTCCTATCAATGTGATATAACTCGACATTCTCCAGTAAAAGGCAGCTCAGCTCCGACAGGAATTAAAATGGCATTACTGCACACTGCGGGCAGGCTGCGGGCTGTTTGCACTGTGGAACTCATTTTCCGCGCAGCCTCGCGCTGCTCACGTATTGCGTCCGACACGGTTGTGGTGTAAACGACAAGCGAACGGACGGTTTATTAGTTGTATCTACTGATATATGAGTGATAGGCAAGTGGTTTGAACGTTGAGGGGGAGGCCTTGGTTCGAATCCTGCACGCACATTCTAATCTTCAAAAATTGAGTTCGTATTAGGAATTCATTGCACTTACGCGAGAAAACCTGCACTCTTGAGAAACTGGCTCCATGAAGCCACATCCCTACTGCTGCGCACGGAGAGGCTATACAAGTGTCCATAAATGTAGCTTGACTTTGCAATAAAATGTATCTGGTAAACGTCTACTGGCAACCCACGAATACGCTACGCACGAACTCAAACGTTGTTCAACAAACTTAACCGCTAGTGGCTCTGCAAAGAGGTTGTAGGTACTAATTATTTGATCAGTATTGAATTATTGATTATACCATTAGCGGCGTTAACATAGATAGTAGTTCCTTAAACGAGTAGCTCATTTGGTCGGACTGTAATGTATTATAGAATGATTGATTTAATAATTTTATATACTTACATAAAAATATAAAGCTGATTGCTACTTTTGAAAGCGGAGATAGAAATCATGAATAAGAGTCGCTGTCCGCTTATGGATTTTTTTTAACTTTTTTTTTGTTTTTCATTTAGACCACAACCCGAGCTCTATTATGTTCGCCAGCAGCGGATGTTGTAGCCGGCGCGATGCGTGGCCATTACGACAGCGGGTGAGGCGGCGCACTACTATATTAATGGGGTCGAGGCGTCTGTTTGCAGCTTTAAGTTACAGCATTTTATAATGCTATCGTTCTTCTAAATGTAAAGTAAGTTACGGCTCGACTTCTGGCTCTAGCGTCAACGTACAGACGAAACGGAGAAAAATATGTATGGCTTGAGCAACGTTATTAGATCATAGAAATAGTGTATACTTATACCTAATATTAAGCCTGTTTTCAAGGACACAGTTTGTGAACCGTACGGCGTGTTATTTTACTGCGCGGCTAACTTTATTATTCATAATGGAGGGAATTTGTCGGAAAGTTGTTTAAAAATTTAATTCAAACACTACTTCTTTAAGTCAAAACTATCCGAGATATTTTGTAGAATAGTTTTCTATAATGAATTGCCATAATCGGGTAAAATCAATCGTTAATATAACTTGTAAGAACACAGTCACTTTCACGTTCAATACGTTTAACTTACAATTTTGTAACCTGAAGGTATATTAAGTTAAGTAATGAAGCTCGGCGGGTAAGTAGAAGCAATAAATAAAGCGAATAACCTTTATTCTCCCTGTACAAACATCGTACTCTGTGTGAAGCAATTGGTTCACTACACGAAATTATTTCTATTCAAGCCAGCACAAGCAAAATTAGGTGTAGTAATAAAACATTATATACCTTAACAAACTGTGAATGAGCACGTAAATATACGTCGGCACGCTTATGTACGTATTGAAGGTCTGATTCAAACACATTGCTTACACAATGCTGGAAACTAGTTTGTACCTATAAATTATCGTTCAACAATAACATGCGATCTAGTTACATCTAAAACTTAAATTTACTCATTTTGGGAATTTATTTCAAGATATGGTATAATACGTTATTGTTTAATATAGATAGAAGTAGGTATAGGAGTAAAGTAAATATTGTCGTTATAAAGTAGATTCCGTGCTTTCAATTATAATGTGACATTTGGTATGAAATAAGAGAATAGTGGATACACTTGAATTTTTATGATAAATACGATAACACAGAATACACAAAACCGGACCTATAATGTACTAGCTTGTCCCCGCGGCTTCGCTTGCCAATTTCCAAAAATCCTTCTTTAGTGCTCCCCAAGGAACATACATACCAAATATCAGCTTGTTGTGTTCAGTAGTTTCGGCTGTGCGTTGTCAGTCAGTCACTCAGTAACGCAAGAGTTTTATAATATAAAATACTGTCTATTCCATATATGTTATTAATAATAAGAGCAATACAATAAATATCTCTGTTAATACATCAATACGAGCAATCAAACAGTGACCTGAAAACTATGCATAATATATGCAACTAGAATCTCACCGTTTATAAGTCACAGAAAATTTATGTTCCACTAAATAACAATCATTTTGTTGGGAGACTGCGAGTAAATGTATGCGTTGCACAAGCAAAGTGGTGTAATTGGTTTCGTGAAATGTATGTTTGCTCTGTGCGTAAATTCAGCTCTACGGGAGTCGAATTTGTAGAAACGCCTGCTACAATTTGGAGTTTGTTACCAAAAGTTTGAACGAATTCACAGTTTTATGCTCCAATTTTGTTTGCATGAAGAATACGTTTAAGTGTCTTATGCAACATTTGCCTATAAAATTAAAAACGTTTGGCGCTAGTATATGCAGTGTAGGTACACAGTAGTATGCCATGTATTTGCGTGGGGCGGACAGTCAACTGGCGCGCCAGTCAGTCGCTTCATTCCAGATCAGACGTCAGTGTATCTAAGAATTTGGTACTTAGGGACGTTACTCCGAATTCCACTTCTTTTATATTGTGCTCAGTGTAATATGATACGTAGCAATATGAAAAATAAAATTTATTAAAATTTCCCACCAACTACATTCCCGTAATTTTTAACCCAATACTATTAATAAAACCAAATTATGTATTTTTATATGGATCTAAAGAGTTTTAAGAAAACGTATTTGAAAAGCAAGAAATTGTATTTACAGCTCAAACCGTTCCAATAACAGTTAAAGAGTGACAGCTCCGAGAATTCGATTTACTTCCGAGTTCTGAAGGTGCGGAAAAGACTACCTACATACTAAACTCACTACATAAATACAATTCTTCATTGTTAGTGACGTAACGTAATCAAAGTACATAGGTACATACAACACACGTTGTAGTAGCCTATTTAATTTTGCGTTTGTTGATGTAATAATATCGTAACTCCTGAATTCAAACTCAATTATAATTCCTAATTAAAAGAGGTGACGCGAGACTACCAAAGTAAAGCGCACTTAATAAGAGCCTATTAAACTTGGTAGGGTAGCTTATAACTCGTGTAATCCGCTAACTGTCCGGACGCACGTAACGCGCACTTCGCAAGGGCCTATTTAACTTGGTCGGGTAGCCTATAACTCGAGTAACCCGCAAGCTGTCCGGACGCACGTAACGCGCACTAAGCAAGGGTCATGTAACTTGGTCGGGTAATGTATAACCGGCGCGGGTTGCGTGGCCCGTCCCGGAAGCGCGATGCAACTGGGATCGATGCAGACGGCTGCGCGGCAGGTCGCTGCTCCCGTGACGTCACACCATCAAAAATTAACGCGAAAGCCTCGACGTGTGAGCTAGTACGCTATATTTGGAAGACTTCGCGCTGAACTGCCGAGCGTAGTTTAATTGCTTTGTTGAGGGAAAATTGTTTTTATATCATTCTAGATTTTATTTACGTAAAGTAAATTAATGCTTTATAAGTTTTTGATGTTGAGTGCACTAGCTTTGTAAAAACCTCTCTTTTCTCACAGTCACATCATGGCTTCAACCCATCATCATTTTCATTTTCATTTTTCATCACAACTAAATATTTTTTGTATGCAAATATCATTGGCTGGCCAACCCATTAATGGTCCACTACTGAGCACGGGCCTCTCCTCATACCTAAGGAGGCCTAGAGCATACTCCACCACGCTGTTCCAGGGCGGATTGGTGGAGGGGTTAGTGGCCAACCCAAGTGTCGGAAATTTTAAGCCGCCCGAAGGTATCCGACATGGCTTAACGACTGCTACCAAATGATAACAACCGGGACCGACGGCTTTACGTGCCCTCCGAAGCACGGTAGCGCTCAAGAAATTTTTAAATATCATTACTTAAGTAAAATTACATTTCAATTCAATATGTTACAATAATAATATAACAAGGAAGCCTGTTGTTTACTACATTACATTATTATTAAACAGCAAGCCTACTCCCCGCTCCACATTCGCGCCTCACTTTACATGGTACATAAAGCGAACAATCTCGCGACTCGCTATTTACCAGATGTGTCATTTAGTTTATTCATGATGCAGGAATGGTTTACGAGAACCGGCGAGTCGCCAGACAAAACCGTTCCAAATGAAAATTTTTTGCAACAGAATGAAAAGAAACATTACGAAATGGTTTTCATTTTATTCCTCATATTTTTTACACGACTGCAAGACGCAAAGGAGGGTATTGTAATGTAATTATTAACAACAAGCCTACACCCGCGACTTCGCCCGCCAAAAATCTCTAAATACAATAATAATATAAAAGTTTATAAAATCAGAGAACTTTCATACTAACTTGGCGTCCCCCTTTTACCCGCTTAGGGGGTGAATTTTCAAAAATCCTTTCTTAGTGCTCCCCTACGTTATATAAGGAACCCGTGTGCAAAATTTTAAGTTTCTAACCCTTTTAGTTTAGGCCCTGCGTTGATATGTCAGTCAGTCAGTCAGTCAGTCAGTCAGCTTCTCCTTTTATATATATGTATCCTGCCCCAGTCCTCGAACTAACCAACTAACGTTTTCAATAGCACCGTGCTATCTGGACTAGCCCGATTTGAGTCTTATTCTGTGTCGGTCACAGTTGTCATCGGCGGCAGCGGAAAAGTGGTGCTGCAGGCTCGCTGGCTATCTTAATTCCATAAAATAAAATATTTAATTACATCAAGGATTATTTCAATTCCTACACCGCAATTACGTTTCCCTAGTGAAGTCGATGTGTGTGCCAGATACACCCGTGCCCGCAGGTTGCTCGTGCAAAGCCGACGTAATGTATTCTATCAGAGCTGGCAATCTACCAAACCTTTGCGTTGATTTCATAAGACCTAACATATTCCGTGAAAATCCATTCTAAACAGTGTTCAAAAATCCATTGGCGGTAGGACATGATCTCCTTCATAACTAAAGAGTACTTAAATACGATCGAAAAAGTATGAGATTTGATTTTTAAAAATTTTTAAATGACATGCTCAAATGAACGTATCATATGATATCTACCTTTTAAGTAATTTTTTTATTAAGAATGTTAGCACAATTTAAAGGTAATAAAAATACCTCCAACGATAGTTCTCAGATATCTTCGATGTACCGACATTGGACAGTTGGAGTTCGCATAGCTATAGCTATCTACCTATACCTAATGTACATAGATTATGTCAGAATATTACGAGTCGGTAAATATCACGTGTTTAATATCAGAAACATGTACGACGCGTCGCGCGACGGCTGTGGTAACGAGTGTGAACCACTATGTAACAACATTATGTGCACGCTTACCATTTACATGCACGTTTACCTAACCCAACCCATTACAATGATTTTTAGATATTTTGTCTGATTGACTGTGGTTTTGTACGTGTTAATCTCAGAAACGGCTGAACCGATTTGGTTTCGGTTTTCACTGTTGTATTTTGGTAAGCTTTACTTAACATTTGGTGTTCATTCTTTTTCAATCGATTAATAAATAAAAAAGTTATGTCAGTTTAAATAATCACGCCGAAGAATTTCCGAATGTTCGTAAGGGATATGTTTCCCGAAGTGAAGCGAGGGCGGATTTGCTAGTTGTCAATACAGTCCCTTGTACTTTGTAATTGCTGATGTCCTAGGGCGGGTCTGAACACTTATCATCAGGTGGCTAATCTGGTCGTTTGTTGTTTGCTAAAAAAAGGTAACAACTTCTGGTGTGTACCACACTTGACAAGTTATAATTTTGTAAACCAATTAGCATCAATTCCTGTCTACCTCCAATTCTAGAACTACATCTGGTATAAAAGAGATGTTCACTAGAAAGTACGAGTCGGTTATTAAAGCGCTCAATACTGTTAGGTCATACATTCGTGACACAGTAGGGTTTCCTATTGAGATACTTATAGTTTTAGCGTTTTATTGAGGGCATCGTTTATTTTCCCCTGGATGACCTGAATCTACTCTCAATGAGAAAGGTTTCAATCAATTTCCACAAACAAACAAATGAGTGCTGAAATTGTTGATCTTAATAAATATAAAGATCATATATTTATTAATCTTAACTCAAACTCAAACTCAAATCATTTATTTCATGTAGGTATAATACATACACTTATGAACGTCAATTTTTTGCATTTACCACCGTTTCGTTAAGATGCCTTTAAATATTGATTTTTTAAATCTTTGAGGAGAAAAAGAAAAGGCGAAAGAAACTCCTCGGCACATCTTTTAAAAAATAATAATGCTTCATTACAAATTTTATACCTACATACAGATACATACATACTAACATGAGCAGAACTGGTCGCGGATGTCTAATAATGTCTATATCCAAGCATCTTTGTCATTAATATATTCTTCTACTGTGTATTTCTTCTACTGTACCTTTCTCTATTAGTCGTGTTTTTACATGTTTCTTAAATATTTGTAAGGGCAAATCAATAATAGACTTTGGTAACTTATTAAAAAAGCGTACACCGAGCCCCACAAATGACCGCTGGTTCTAGATTTTGCTTCAACCCATTAATGTCTCACTACTGAGTACGAGTCTCACCTCATCATTAAGGAAGTCTAGAGCATTCCCCTCACGCTGCTGTATTGCGGATTGGTTGAGGGTCTTATTATGGAAGAAGCCGACAAACAGCAGATGCTCCGCCTAATCTTAAGTCACGTAACCTATTGAGTTCCATAACATCAAAGGTATCTCTATCGGTATATCTATGCTTTGTCCCCCAGGAAAGAAAAGTAGAGAAAAAAGAAAAAAAGCCCCTCCCAACCCCCTCAAGTTTGGCGGCTGACTCACGCAATAGAGTGGTATCTAGACTCAAGTAACAGAATGATAGGTAACTATTTAGCGCTAAAATTTACTAGTTCTAGGTATATTTTTTATAACTCAATACTGCTACAGGTACCTAAGAATTACTGGATTCCATGCGGGTGGAATGCACGCTATTATTATAAAATCTCAATAATCTTAAATCCCCGAAGGCTGTATGCTGGTGACTAAGCTTGGCAAGCTTCCAGCGAAGCGATTAAGTTAAAGGACTCGGTATTTTGTTCGATAAATGTAGCCAAGTCTCTACTTTCGCGCAACCACAAGTATTTTCAGAAATTATTAACTCAGCGGAAATAACTTAAAAACCACGTCGCTGATTTCAAAGTAATATTGATTTAATTTAAAATCATTTTCTATAATTTAGCCATATTGTCAATACAAATGCATGTAATTTTTTGCCTCTATTAAAAGGAAAACATTTATTGTTTACAGCAATTGTGTTCCGGTTAGAAAGGTGTGGAGCCGGTTACACTTTTTTAGACGCGACCATCATGGAATTTATACTGAAACTGACTAAATACAGTCGACTGTTTATTTTCTACAATTTTGTGACTTAATTATTTCTCGCCTTTCTAAAATCCCGAGGCCGCAAATGACAATCACATAAATTTTGAACCACTGGCCTCGGGTAGACAACTTTAATTTTAATTATTTATCTCAGTTTCTATTACTTTCTGTTGTATTGTCGATTAAGGCCAAAAAACTAAGCTACTGTCCGTACTGATTAAAAAACATTTCATAATTGGTGGGTACCTATCGTAAGTCATACGTAAGCATTCGAATTTATATAATTTATTTGGTAAAGTAGGACAATAATTTGGAAAAGTAGGTTCTTCCTACTTTCATCTTTCATAAACTAATGCAAGCCCCCATTGATAGATAGTATCTATTAAATGTCAATGAAGTCCCCCGTTTCTTTTACGGCAGCAACGCATCAGTTATATCTATGATTTACTGCTGTCCACTCGCGACGATGGCCACTTACAATAAGGCAGTTCTTTTCCTCATTGACATAAAAAATACATTTAGCTCATAATATGACAATGACTATAAAAATTACACAGTAATGTAACCTGCGCGGAACCTATTAAGCTAACCATTCTACTCGGCGTAAAAGGCTCAATCGAATTGGTTTACGGCACCATCAGCAGAATAATGGGGAATTCTTTTTGACCGTGTTAATTGTGTTCGTGGTACCGCGCCGTACAATAGCTACCACTGGTAATCAATTCTATTCATAACCATAATTCGTTTACATGGGGGTAACATCAAATTATATGGTAATATAAATGGCTGTCTCCTCTTACATTGTGAGCGGTCAAAACCATTGTCTATCACGCTGTCCAATTAAGGATTGGCGGAATATTGAAAACGTTATGGAAAACTCTCAGTTGTGCAGAATTATTCACGACCATGCTCCAAGTTAAACACAATGATTGTGAGTACCGGTTATAAACGTTATAAAATGTTAAGAGCCCACGATGATAAGACCTAATCATATGACCTCAACCCATTAATGACCCGCTAGAAAGCACGGGTCTCATATTTGAGGAGGCCAAGAGTATACATACTCCACCCAAATGTCGTAAGCTTTTGTGACTTCCGAACTCCTTATGACCTCCTACCGAAGACCTTCGACGTGGACGGGTAACAACGGGGACTGATAGCATTACGTGCTCTCGGAAGCACAGAAGGCTTTACGTGCTCTCGAAGGCACAGAAACGCTATAGAAATGGCCAGTTACCTCCTGTTGTCTAGGTAGTTGTCGTAGTCGTCAGGCATGCTCTTGTCGTCATGCATCTCGTAGAGGTCGCTGTAGATGGCAGACTCCAGGCGCGAGGGGTCCAAGTGGTAGTTCGGGTTCTCGTACGAGAGAAGACCATTCTCTGTTGACAAACAAATATACTTTTAATGTACTCAAATAGTAACAGATTGGTTTTACCGATGGTGTTACCGAGCGATATTTGTTATACATATTTGTAACACGCATTCTATGAACATTTCAGGTTTATGCCTATTTCCGTTCAAGAGGCCCTGTCACAGACAGTCCCACAGAAACTTAAGACTGATACTTAACCACAAACCAATTACCAATAACTTTGTTATTCAAATAACTTCAATTACTTTGTAAACAATAACAATTACAAACAATTAGAATACCAATTATGACTGGAAGTAAAGGTATTATGTCAACTAATTAAACTTGATTAGGGCCAAGGCTGAAGCACTTGAAGTTGTAACGAAACAATGTTACGCTATTAGCGAAGTAAACTCATTGATCAGTTCTACCTAACCCGTTTCGCTTCACTTCGCGTCGGTAAACTTATTCCTTACACCACGGGATTCTTTCAGTTTTGTAATTATTACATAAACTTCACGATGATTAGATGTTACCTCAAGCAACTACAATATTACTGAAAACTGACTCCAAATCGGTTAAGTTGTCGAGTGTAGAAGTAAATAGCACCATCTAATATATGAGGCAAGTTGTAAAAATGTCCAATGGCGAGCAGTACCCAGATAATATTTCAAAAAGCGACTAAAACGTCGCTAGAGTAGCTAAGGACTAAGATAACTGTACCTAATAAGGTCCGGGTTTTTGGAAATATTTATAAAGCTATTTTAGGAAGGGTGTTTTCGGTCGACAATGGAAAGAGGATGGGGAAATTAAATGCAATAGGTCGTGTAGTGCAGTTAAGAAGTGGGCTACGACCGAGCGTAGTTGGAAAAAATGAAAAAGGTTTATCTCATCTATATGAGGCTCATCTATATGAGGCCGAAAAAAACCGAGCGCAGTCGCAAAGTAAAAGCTTGACATGGGAGAAACGAGAGACTTCTTTAGGACGAGTCACATAACCCCATGAGTACCCAGGAGTACCCCATGGGTACCCCTGTGATCCAAATGGGTACCTTTTAAAGCAATTTCTTCCAAAAACAAAACCCGTAAATCGTCTAAAGTAATCATAACAAAAATATGAAATTCTACACGATTCAAACCATCAAGTGTCAGGTGTGACATGTAAGCCGCTTATATCCCCAGCGGGCGGGCGGCCTCAAGCGGCGGAGACAGCACTTGGCCGTCATCGCCAGCCGATACCGAAGCCCCACCGCACGATTGGAATGCGATGCGAGGCCCGAAGAGAGTGCGCGCACGGGGGACTTTTGTCGCCGTGACTATTTCGTCGCTCTTATCAAGTCCTTGGATATGTATGGAGGTGCGCGCACGTTACGACGCGACAACTGGGTGACTTTTATGTAAGCCGACCGGCGTCGGTGACAAATTTGTCACTCTCCGTTCACATTGACGAGCCGGACGGCGCAATGGTTAGCCAGATCGTCGTTCCAATGACGCTTCCATATCAAAAAAGTGTATATAATCAAAGCAAAAAAGTTTTGTCACTGTCGCCCTCGTGAGCGCACCCCACTTTAGAAACGCGACGCGACGAAGACAAAAACTATTATGTCACGCTCACAAAAGTCCCCCGTGCGCTCACTCTCTAACTCATCCTCCTAGACTCTAGCTAGACCGACAAGACAAACATGCTCTAAGTAGTAAAAGTTCTACAAACAATTGCATTAATATTCCAACTCTTCCACTTAGTGAAATCACGAATGAGTACTTCGCGAGATGTTCACTTGAGAGCAGGCTGAACAGGATGCCAAATTATGCGACTGGCACGACTGGCACTATTGGCAGTTGGCACTACTGGCAGAGAAGAATGCTCCATCGCACGGGGAGCCGCGCCAAAGTAACTGAAGTCCTTTTAGAGAGCTCTCAGTAAAATGGCACCATTTTATTCTATGGCCGGCATTTTTATTTTGGTTACAAAAATGTATGTATCAGAGATGACTTCTTTGTGAGTTGTGACATGATTATACTCTACCAGCATAATGTTAAACGTGTCAAGCGTGAAGCATATTTTTTTCTGATACCGATAACAAAAAGTACAAGACTGATGTATTGTTCGAATTATTATTAATAAATTAAAATTTATTGGATTTTATCACTGATACACTTACATACTCCTTTTTTTTAAGGAGTGAAGAGGAGATAATGAATGAGAATAAATGTGACCCACATTTTATCCGTTGGTGTAATTGTTCTGGTATTATATTTGATGTGTTTAAACACGTCTACGATATGACTTTTTTGTTATTCGTTATCAATCCTTAAGATTTCATTAAAATTAAATAAACTTTATTCGCTCCTACGGAATTATATTTTTAATGTGAACAATTATTGTAATCCTTCATGAGAGTTATTTAGCAAAGAACAGAGTCTCAAATTATGCAACTGACAAAAGTGTCCCGGTGTTTTAAAGCGGGAACCGTGCTAAGGAAACTCTTGTCCTTAGTAAGCATCAAGCCTTGTTTTAACAAACTTTTAATTTTTATACAAGGACTAATACCAAAGGATTGGCAGTTTATGTTAACAGCTTTATGTAGATACATAAAGTTGACTTCACTTCAGGTTGTTGTACAAATTAAAGCTTTAAGTTCAGGTTTTAATCACAGGGTTGGTAGAGTAATTTCTCATTAAACATATGATCATGAAATGATACATAGAACCTAAGATAAATAGTAAAATAAACGCTTTCAATTTGCAATACCCCTGCAGTAGTATTAGCTGTGCCGCGGGTGGCAACAATAACACAAAATAAGACATTGATATCACTTGCGCCCACGATCAGAGAGCAAATAATAATATGACACATAAAGGTTGAATCCCCGACCTACAGGGTCGTCAAATAATATAAAGCATGTTGTAATAATAATTCAATTTCCAATACCATTTGCTGTGAGTTCCTGACCTCAGATTCAGCGGTCACTTACATTCATATAACTTAAGACCGTTGTCTTAAGTTTAACCCCTTAACATCCACAACAAACAATGCATCAACTTGTGTAAGTGTAACATTGTTCTAAACGTAGTTACATAAATTACAGGAGTTTTCAAGTTATTACGTATCAGAGCTAACCGGTATTACGGCACGTTGCCATAATATCGGCCGGTATTAGCTATTGTTGCCAATAACCGGCCCCATTACACGTGTTCGAGCTTGTACGAAATACTGGACGCAGGGTATGGTCTAAGTTACAGGCGTTCCGGTTTGTAACAAGATACAGTGAGCCATATAGTTAGCCAACTTCCAAAGTCGCTCTCCCGATTTAGGAGGTCTGGATTTGAATCTTTCTCGCATCTCTAATTTTCCAAAATGCTGTGCGTTTTACTAATTAATTACATTATCACTTGCTCCAGTAAAGAAAAATATTATGAGGAAACTTGCGTGGTTGGCTATGGCCTCTACCTTTCACATTGTGAAAGATGACCAGTGCCCAGCAGTGGGACATTATGGGTTGCAGTGATGAAATGATGAAAGGTAAAATAGGGCTTAAAGTTTGTGTGAAATATTAAAATATTACATAAAACTTGTACCACCAGTACGTCGTTACGGCCCGATGGGGCATAACCGTTACGGTTTAGGGTCGTAGCGGTTACGGGTTAACCGACCTGACGACCTGACAACCTGGCTGGATTTACTTTTAATTATTACGGTACTTCAATCAAGTGCTCATAGCCTAATGTTAATATTACAGGAAATTCTAATCTGGACTCAGAACATGTCCTGGTGGCCTTAATTTTGTGACTTAATTCCCAAGCGTCTTCACTCCCTACTGGTGCTACAACTCCCACAAAACGGGTTCGTCCCCTAAAATCGTATATTTTAAAGATATCCCACCGATAACAGGGGTAAAGGTAGCAAGTCAACAAAATTTCACACTTAAAAAATAATTAATTACCAACTCCCCCTAAATCTGATAAAATCACCTACAACAAACCGTATACCAAACAAGTTATCACCTTTGACGCAATTATTAAAAATTTACGATTTGATTAATGTCAGCCCTGGCCTGATAACACGACACCAAAGATCCATTAGGACCTCGACATTATTAAAAAAATATTTAATTCTATTAAAGGTAGGGTGACATGGGGATTGGGGATTCATAAACAAGCGACAGTGGGGGATTCGTAATGCTACTTCAACCCGTTAACGGCCCACTGCGGGATTCAGGCCTAACCCTTAGACCATCGCGCTGGTCCAGTGAGGGTTGGTGCAGGAGTTCCTTTATTTACTAGCTGGTAATGACTTCGTATCTGAAATGCTTTGGTAATCCCGTTTATGTTGATTATATGGTTTTCTCATGAATGCCATTGTCATAACTGAACCAAATTTAAGCGGTACGACACGGAAAGCACCAGCTTTGAAATAAAAAAAGAATCATCAAAATCGGTTCACCCAGTCGAAAATTCTGAGGTAACAAACGTTTATGAGAACCTCCTCCTTTTTGACGTCGGATAAAAAGGCATCACCGAAAAGAAAGAAACAAGAAAGAGGAATGAAAGTATTGACTCTCAAGCTCCCAGTCAGACCTACTTTCAGACCTTCTTTCCTACCGGCAGCGGTCAGATTCTGTCTTCTCTTTCCACACCCTGGTCTGCCGGCAAGGGGTTGCGGTCAGTACTAGGCGGCATTGAGGCATCAATGACCTAAAACTGCTCGTCTCACGGTAAATTACATTCAAGTCCAAAACAATGGTAACAAACAGCATAATATCAGTTACGAGTGTATTTCCATTTGACCAGTTAACGTTTGATTTACTAGGCAGGCGTGATTATTGTCGTGCAAATATGCAATTAGTGCATTTACTTACACATGTCAGGCAGGAGTGTGGTGTGAGTCAACCATGAACCTTGAACTTCATGCAGCTAGCAGAGTTTTTACTACTGAACAAAGGCCAATAGAAGCCACAAATATGATTTTTAGAAATTTAAAATTAGAAACACGCACAAATATACAAATTTATCTGTTTGTATATTTGTGCGTGCATCACGCAAAAACTACTGAATGAAATTTGATGCGGTTTTCGCAGTTGTGTTACTAGAGGACTAACTTAAAAAATTGGTGCTTGTTTCATCATAACGTCGCTTAGAACAACGTGGCAGGACAACGCCTGCGGATCAGTTAATCTATACAAATAAATAAAATTGGAGTGTCTGTTTGTAATATTAAAATAACCGCTTTTTACTAAACGCTTATGGCTGTATACACGGTACAAACATATACCAAAATAACATTTGTTTAATTTTTGTCTGTCTGTCTGTTTGTTTGAGGTAATCTCTGGAACGGCTCGACCGATTTTGACGAGACTTTCACTGGCAGATTGCTGATATCATAAGGAGTAACTTAGGCTACTTTTATTTTAGATTTGTTAAATTCCATGCAAACGAAGTCGCGGGCACATCTCGTAATATAAGAGAGTCCTACTCTGAATGGTAGGTGAATGAATGACGTCACTCCGTCTGCCGGGCCTGGTATCGATTTAGGCCGACCTTCCGACCTGACCTCAGGCATCTCGGCAGCACGCAGACAGTAGGTACCTACACTGAAACGACTAATTGAATATCTGATTGCGAGGGTACCTTGTTTACACGCTTTAAAGGTAGTCGACATTGGATCTACTCTCAGAACCTGTAAAATTACTTCTTCGCAGCGGATTTTATTACAATTTGCTTAATCACGAGCAGGGAGCGGTTTGGAAGTTGAATGGCCCCTTACAATCCAAAATCGTGTTTTCCAACATGAAAACGTAATAAATATCATAAATAACAATAGGTCGTTAGGCAGGTATCTACTTAATGTCACTAGCGCGGAAAAATGAAGCAGTCAAATTCGGCTTCATGTCCTAATTTTCATTTAACTATCTCTTTCTGTTTCACGGGATCACACATCACACGATTACCTTTCACATCCAAGGTTCAGATCAATAAAGTAACTCACGTTGTAACGCATCTATAGTTATGTTTTTGTAAAAACTCTACCACTTTCCACGCATAGAACCTTCGTTTATGTCCGAAGTAAGTAAATGCTCAAAGCGGCTATCTAATGGCACGCGTCGTAAACCGGAAGGGACGTAGTAAACCTTGAACCGTTCAGTTAACGTCCACAGGGCTTCCCCTAACTGGTAGTTAGTGTAATATGAATCGATATTTTCAGTTAATCCATTGCTTTGACGGAGACTGCGTAATACTATAACACAAACGGATCCGCTTTCTTATAGAACAGCAACGTGGCTGGTAGTGACGCGTGGTATTACGTCGATGACAGTGATCATTTACGATCCTAAGTTTTTTTATTGAATGTATTAAGTAGGAGAACTACATTTTTAATTATTTTTTTTAATTATTGTGATTTTTTTTGGACCCGTATGACGCATTGGTTACCATGCCCGACCGCCATCCGAAGGGTCCTGGCTTCGATTCCCAGCGGGGCAGAAATAAAATAATGAGTTTAAATTTCTGTTCTCGGTCTTGGTGTGTATTCTTGTGTTTGTGTGTTGTCCATGGCACCCATACAGGGAACCCTGGTATTGTACTATGAGTGTGCAGCGTTATTGAAGTGAATACTTCTTTAGTATCGCGATTTGGAATTCGTTGAAACGGAAATGACGCGAATGAAGCATCGGCAAAATGGCGGCTGACGTAAGCAAAGCAAAACATCAACATTTGGACTGACAGTATTGACTGACTTCATACAGTTGTTCATCATAACATTATGAAGTTTCACTTCTAGCACGTGTGAATTGCACACAATTTGATTTTTTTATTTTATAAGGTAGACACAGTCATAAGTATATGAAAAGTTCAATGCTCCCGAATCAAAATTCCACAGATAAAATGAGCAGAAAAAATTACCGCTTCCCACAGGTACCCTACTCGGCACAAGTACAATCTGCAACCCTCAGTTTAATGGAACATGCATTGAACAAAACCTTTTGTGCCTTTGATACAGCTGGAGAGGTTTCAAGTACTTGCATGTATGTTCCAGTACTTAACCTACATGATGCAATGCACGAGCTTTGCATATAATAAAACGCTGCTCTGTTGACATGCATGCAGTCTTCAAAAAAATGCGTCTTTGCTCCCTGTATGGAGAATTCACATTAATAGTATTGTTAATCTATGCCATTCTATGCTTTTAAACTCATATCACTTAATATTTTAAATGCAAATGGGTACTCACGATTTGTGTGTTTATCGTTATAGCTCATTGCTATTTCTTTGGTGTGTGCATAATTTTTTTTATGGGTTTAAGATAGCAAGCGAGCATGCAGCACCACCCCTCCCGCTGCTGCCCATGACAACTGTGACCGACACAGAACAAGACTAACATCGGGACTAGGACTAGCTTTCTCTTTCTTTTCAAAAAGTGGTACTCGCGTTGTATGGACGTAATGCCTATACTTATAGTACCATTGTGACTGCTATGTAAAATAGATTAACGCTAATTAAACAACAAACATGTATGTCACGTTAGTACGTTGTACAAGTCACAACATGTCCCAGCTCACTTTCCTATGAAACGTGACAAACTTAACAAAGTGACGAGCGGTCAAAACTCACAGTTTACGGCAAATTCATTCCACAAACGTCCGCACTCCAACTGGCGAAAGCTTAGGGCCTGTGCACATTGCAGGTGTACGCATTTGGATACTCTTACACTTTTTTAGAGGCGATCATCATAGTCCTCAAGGGTAGCAAGTAGCAACACATCTGTGACTGAATTAGAACAAGACTCTTACTAAAATAACTAACTGGACTGTTACTAACAACTACTAACAGGACTAACTATCACTAACAGTCCCTAGCCCAGTCCTCACACCTACTAACGGTGTAACTATTAGTTAACAATTAAACTGACTAATAATTATTCGAGTCTTGTTCTGTGGCGGTCACAGTTGTGATGGGCGGCAGCGGAAGGGTGGTGCTGCATGCTCGTTTGCTACCTTAAATCCATAAAAATTACTTCAATTTGACTCCAAGTCGACTCTGTTTCAACTCATAGAAAAGCGTTGAAACATGGGCTTTTATATAGAGATGTTATGGTCGAATTTTTAACATTTTCGGCGTCGTATACTTACCTACGGCCAACTTCGATCCGACCGAAAATTCGACCGCAGGAGACACGAGTCTCATATTTCAAAGCTTTCCTATGTGTTGAAACGGAGTCGAGTTGATATAGTGTGCACATACCTTTGTATTGTTAGATTTCACTCATGTTTGAAGAAGCTTGAAATAATAATGAAAACTTTCGTATTAAGCTTGTGGTAACAATTCAATTATATTTTCATCAGTTCATAAATAAAAAAGATACGTCTCTAAATGACGCTATGTAAACAATTTTTTGAGTATGGATACTGAGGCATAACTTTACAACACGACGCGGTCAATTACTAGAAAAACAAAAAATATAGTTAACTAGCGACCCGCCCTCGCTTCGCTTCGGGAAACTTATTCCTTCGGTTTGCAAAGATTTAGTTATATATTTTGGATAATTCACACTATATCTTTATAAATATGTGCCTATGTGTTATTCTGATGCGTAAGCTATATTATTGTAAAGTTTCAGCAAAGCCATTCGGTAGTTTTTGCTTGAAAGAGTAGCAAACATTCATACATCCATACAAACTTTCGCATTTATAATATTAATAGGATAATTATAAACACGCTTTTATAATGCCAATTGAATTATACAATGCAATTAAGTCACCGTGCTGTTAATCGTCGAATTGTCCCCTTGTCTGGAGCCAAACCGGAGCGGCGCAGCATGCATAGTACCCGGTCATGCTGTTATAAAATTGCATTGTCGTCGGAACTAAACCAATATGAATAATTTCAACTCCGTAGAGTAAAAGTAGTTCTAATTCAGCTTGCAACATTTGACCCGAAACTAAATACATACTTAGGTACACAATAAACATTGCTACTTAAATAAAAGCTCGTAAAAAGATATGCCAACGTGATTGAATATTTCCGATGAAAGTTCTATCAAAGTAAGTACAGTAAATCAGGACCCTCGGCGTTATCATTATCAATGCGCAAATGTGTGGTGGACATACATAGACACGTGTTAGAAGCAATGTAGTGTATGTAGTCTTACTATAGTGCTCCTGGGCCCTTGCATAATGACGCGTGTTTCATCTAAGGCAAAAATTTGGGTTACTGTAATGTATGTTAGCTTGTAAAATACACGCTGAATACTCACTTTCCCTCTTATGCAGTCCCATGGTGTCGTACGTATCACAGCTGCATACTGCACCGACGGCACATCACTATTCTAACCCCGCGCTAGAAAGTTGTGCCAGACTGCAGTGGCTCGTTGGGTAAGGCTGTACTAGGGACGTGAGATATTGGAACTTGCGCCAATGATATTATAAGTAAAAAATAAAAACTTAAATCCAATGCAAAGAAATATGTCTGTACATCCATAACGCTAATTGTAACATCAGCTACATAGAAAGTAAATTTAACTGCTGTAACAGGATTTGTACCGCTTTATTTACTTACAAAAACGTATAGTACACACACAACCTACACCTTACTTTGCTAAAACAATGAACCTACAACTAAGAATAAATAATAAATGAATAGTTATAAAAACTAAAAACACGCTTTATAGTGCTAAGTGAATAATAATTTTATCAAATTAGTGTATTGTCATCGGTCCTCAATAAATCTACAAAGTTTGAACGAAATCTGGCCGTTTAAAGTGGGTCAAAATCGCGCCCAAAGAAGTCGGTTACAAACAAACATACAAACATACAGGTGAAGCTAATAAAAAGCGTGTAAAAAGAAGTAGATATGTCACTAGTGCTCGAAAAGTGGCACAGTCAAACTCGGCCAATTGGCGTACTTTTCATGAAGCTATTTCTTTCTGAATGTTCTGTAATTATCTTTCGCATCAGTAACATTTAGAACTTAGATCATAGAGCAGGTAGGGTTTAGAGACTAGGGTATAGACTAGGTAATGGCTTCAATCAAAATATGTTTATATTAAAAGGCTGGAAAGTGTCCAAAAGCGATTTTTGTTGCATCTGTCTTATTCATGCAATCTAGTAAATAGTATCACTTCATACAAGGACAGACTAGCTTATTTCAACATGGAATCATTAGCGGACCGAAGACGTATGCTCGATATTGTGTTTCTAACTAAACTTTCCAATGGCTTTTTAGATGTACCGGAATTGTTATCCACATTGAATTTTTCTATACCTTCAAAGCTTCCAAGAATTTCACGATATAACATATTGCACTCAGTGTCATGTAAATCCAACTTAGGCCAAAACGCTCCTGTAAACAGAATGATAAAAACCTATAATTCCGTGTCAAAAATTAAACATCTTGACCTATTCTCTGATAATATAGGCAAGCTTAAGAATAAATTGTTACTTACATCCGTATCATTGCCAAAATAAATTTAATGCTACGATTTATTATTTTCAAATATAACTTAACTTTTTTTATTTTATTTTTTATTTTTTATGTTTGTTACGCTGATTCGGATCTTTTTATTTTTATCGATTATATTGCAATGTATTGTAACGTAAACTAAAGTTATTCAAAGCTGTTTTAAATTTTCTTTTTGTTTTTAATCAATTACAATTTATAATTTTTATATAAGTACCGAATTTATATTAATGTTATTATTTATAATTTCTTAAACTGTTTTTTTTTATTCGTAATCTCATTATACGGCTTTTATGATTCGTAATTTATGTCAGTTACTTTTATTTTTAAATTAACACAATAATAAATTAAATAATAATATGTTGTATTGCATGTCGTCGTCACTTGTAATTGTACTGGCGCCTAGAATGTTAACTATGTATGTAATTATATTAAACAATGAAATGGTGTACAGTATGTTAGTGACCTAATAAATAAATAAATAAATAAATAAATAAATAAATCAATTAATTGCCCACTATTGAGCACGGGTCTCTCATCATTGAAGAGGCCTAGAGGAGAATGCTCTACACGCTGCTACAGTGCGGATTGATAGGGTTAGTGGCCTACCCAAGTATAAGTAGTTTTTATGCCGCCCGAAAGCCTCCGACGTGGCTTAAAGACTTCTACGTAACGTTAATAACCGGGCCCAGCAGTTATTAGTGCTCTTTGAAGCGCGGAAACGGTCAAAAAAGCGGAACAATAAAAAACAATTTTGTTATACGAGGCTCACGCTATAGGATTCCATACATAAAAGACATAAATACAGGAAGTTTAAAAACTTATTATTATTTAATTTTAATTATGTTATTTCTAGGGAAGAAACGTAGGTATGTAAAAAACACGATACTTCCTCAATGCACTGCGTTTTCGTTTGTCATATTTAGTTCCTACGTGTAATTATTATACCTAAAATTCGTTAAAGAAAGACTTCTCTACCGAACCATAGTGGGTACCTACTTAACCTCAAATTACACTTACACTCAATTACACTCTTATTCAAACATAAAAGTGATAGCTTTCAAATCGCACTACACTTTCACCTTCAACTAACAATTGCAAAGGAAGGAGACACATTTATTTCGCCACAACAATTAGATGAGTCTAGCTTAAAATCTAGTCAAACTGTCACAATTAAAACATTATTTCGGCTCGTGAAACGCTTTCGAATCCATTCTCATGAGGGAAAGCGGATCTCATTAGCGAATGTATGTAAGAACTAGAATTATTTAACTTCACGTTAATTATCAACAAATAGTTCTCAAGAAGATTAAGGTTTAGACGGCTTTGTATGCGCAAACGCATTTTTTTGAGTTACGTCATTATTATGTCAATGAATGCACGCTCAGCTGTTGGAATTACCTAGTATCGTATTCTGAGAAAAAAAAAGTTTTTTAAACCGTAATAAACTGACAACGAGTCGGTAAGGAAACTTTAATAAATTTATTTTTTATCAAAAACGTCTGAAATAAAATGAATAACTTTAAATTTGTTTTAATAATTGCATTTGACACGGAAATACAGCTGTAGGTAATTAAAATGAATTAAAATAAATAAATTACACAAAACCCAACGAAAATATTTTATTTTGTGCTAGTATTATAGTGTCTCTGAGATCTAGGATGTTTAATTTTTGAGATTAAAACGGTTCATCTGTATAAACATTAAGATTTATGGCGCGTACTATCTCAAAATATTGAACTATGAGTTTCAACATCTTCGTCTTATTGTTATTATGACTTCTATATTCTAGTTTCCGAACGTATATTAAACATTCCATTTGCAAACGATATGAAAAGCAATTCCTGTTTCACGATTTTATAGAGTAGTTCAATACAAGGCACGCTTCTGATCCCGCTGTGACAAACGACTTTATGTTTATTAAAAGAAAATATACAGGGTTAGTGGGTAAGTCGACCTAGATCTTTGAGGTGGTTATAATATACATCGCTACTGTCTGATTTGACTCTGGGACACCACTCTACTCACATTCAAAATTCTATTTAACTGAACAAAAAGGGTCAAAATAAAGGATTAATTGCTGAAAACATAAATAAAAAGTAAAAACTAAATATGTTTTTCTTTAAAAAATATTAACAAAATAAGTATCTACGTCAGTTATTTTATAGATGCGCTTAAAAATATCTACGATTTTTTAACAATACGAATCCGGGAATCGAACCCACGCCTAAATAAACGGCAGACTACATACGCAGCTACCAGGGCAATATAAATGAGTGTTACTTGTAACGATTGTTTGTAATAACAAGCCACGCTACAAGACAAAGCAGTGGCATTTGGCGCCACGGTCGACTGACCACGAGCGCCGGCCTTGGTTCATAATGATCATTACGATAGTTGGCTCCAACATTGGACCAACTATTATCAAACATTTAGTTCAGTCCTACAAGTCGGGATTAGAAGTACCAAAGAGCTGTTCTATATTAAAGATATTTTATATGTATTGGTGCCGTTCTTGTGATCTTATTCAGATTATGCATAAAACAAGCTCACTGCAGCGGCACACAAGCGTCGCCAACCCTACGATGAAAATGAAAATGTTTTTTCATGAATTTTGTTGCTTTGAATTCTTTTCATACAAAACAAATCGTAGAATTAATTGGAGATCGTGGATCGTGTGCGTAAAAGAGAAAGAAAAACAGAAATACAGGATTGAATACCGAGAGCTCTTCATGTTTGAAAAGCTATATGGAGACGGATAGAGTCATTGTAGTTTTCCAAAGTGTTATTAATTATTATGCCATCCGTTTTGACTACAGATGTGACCTCATTTGATAATGATACATATTTCAAAAAATCGGTTGTCTGTAATGCCGGTTAACGGACAATAGTTTTACGTGTTAACGTCATAAAGAAACAATGATGAAAATACGTTGTCGCGTATTCAACATTTGTTATAAAAAATGGTTTCCGTTGAGGTGGGCGGGGGTTATTGTAAAAGTTCTCGACGAAGCTCGCGTGGCAGTTCCAGTAGCAGAAATATTCTAACTGCAAGCTCTGACGTCACGCTTTGACGTCAGTGGAACAGGAAACTTTTTCGTGCGCGCAGCCCATTAATTTATAAGACTTTACCACGTCAATATTAAAAGTACGTACTTATCTTCTACAATTCTTGCAGCAAACTGGTGGAATTCGCTCCAATTGTAAGGAGAAAAAGTGCCAAAGTTGGCTACCAACATTCCCAACGCCACCACAAACATTCGTTCACAAACATTTAGTCCGACGTGTGATGCGCGCAATATCAGCCGTCAGCGGGTCAGTAGGTTTTTGCAACGTTGAATAAACGCTAATTGCAACTGCGGAGTTTTCAGTAATTACGCAGTTAAAATAAACTTAACTGTAAAAAATCGATACTGCAACATATTTCCTTGTCATTGTTTCATGTAATAAAGCATATTCATAAAATAGTGTACCTACTTTGTCGGTGTTCATTTTGTTCATTTAATAAAAAAGTGCCGCAAATAGATGAAGTACCAAGCATTTAGCGCCTGAAATAAATGCGTAGCAATAATAATTTGTGTGCGTAGGGGACATATTTATAGAAGCGAAAGATGAATACATATTAGTTTATTTGTCTATGATCCCATCATCAGTAATTGAAAAGTAAAAAGTAATGAAAACGCGGATTAAACGCATACTATTTAGTAAGTACAGACGTTTCAGAATAAATTTTCTAATTGTTAACCTATTTCCCTCCCTTCAGTTCTCGTAAGCACGGTACTTCCAGCTGATCCGTTCATATTCTAATAATTGTATAATTAAGGGAAACGTGTGCTTCCTATCGACACAATATTGACGCACGGCGGCTTCTTACATTTTTTTAAGATGTGTACCAGCAATACTCGAATTCAACCTATAAATAATAGGACCACGCGTGTACCATAGGTACCATATGTAGGTAGTTGAAGTTAAACATTGATATTTAGTAGTATTACTAGTATTAAGTAAACGTGGGGTCCTGGATTCTGTTACCTGTCGGAGCAGAACTTGGGTGCTAATAAAAACATTTTTAACAACTATGTCATAAATAAGATATATCGCTCTACTGAACTACAGAATGATGTAACGGAATGCAAATTAAATTTCTGTGGAATCACAGCAATTTTTAAATTGTTTAGCAAGTAGATAACGTTATCTATAGTCTTGATTTATCCTTGTGAGTGTTTTAGTGAAAAATAAACAAAGGTTAACAGGTAGAGTCGCCGTTGACCTTTTAATTTTTTTGTAATTAATAACAAAATGCCAGCTGTCGCGCCGGCTGACATCACAGATACTATCAACTAAGTTTTATAATTTATACCGATTTCTAAGATTTACAAAGATCCGAGATTAATATAAATACAAAAGTCGTCAAAAATATAACAACAATCTAGATAGGGACACCCTGACCACCCAGCGGAATTAATTAGCGGTAGTAATTAATTACCTATTCCCATACTTACCACATATACTATATAAAATTAATAAAAATTGGTGGAGCCGTTTCGGAGGAGTTTGACCACTACACGAGATTTTTATATATTAGAAATTGCAAACACGTCATTAAGCTCGGCAAGGCAAGCAAGGAGCAAGGGGCACTACAATATGACTACAGACACTGCAGTGTCTTCAACTTTTCTCTGTACTTTGATAGAATTTTCACCGGAAAAATTCAATCACGTTGGAATATATCTTATAAGCTTTTTTATATGTAAGTATGTATTTACGTGCTTGTTTGTATCGCTTTGCATTTGCGATTCACTTAGCATTATAATGTGTTAAGATTTCAAACTATTAATTACCAAATTATTTCAACCTTAGAAGGTACACTCAGGAGTTTTGAAACTAGATTATTTAAAATCTTATAAAGTGGCGTTGTACATAATTAGTTGTCACTGCATTTAGTAAAACTTCATTCTAATTAAAACTTTCTGCGAAGACCATATTCACAACTAGTAAGCAGAAGCACGACTCATCTTTATAAAAGTGAAAACTCTTTTAAGAATCAAGTTTTAATCAGTAAATACGAAGTTAATTACAACAACTTTGAAAATAATTATTTACATTTCATAATTCGATTTATTGCATCGATTCCCTCGACAGTCATATCAATTTACGAATCGTTTAATGCGATTGATGTATCGATTTTCTAAATGCCAGCCATGTTGGTAATTTGTTATTCAAATGAATCACTTTCAATATCATTCGGACATTGATAGCGGGATCTATAACTTGTTCTATGCCGCTCATCTTAATTAGATTTAAATTTATTCTATTATTAATATGAAAATGGCTACTAGACATATATAAATATGTTTTTTCCATATTTATATTTATCATATCGATAGTTTAGTACATACCTTTAAATTTGGCAGGGTCTATCAAGCAAAGGACTGTGGGTTCGATTCCAGGAGCATCCAATAATATTGCAGGTAAACATTTGGTTGTGGACCTCATAATAATTTTTGTCCACATTACGCTCTACAGAGGGCGGATGTCTCGTTTCTGTGTCTTCAACAGAAGACCTGTCGTGTGTGACATTGTAACTCCCCATGGTGCCGGCGCAGTGATCACCCTATCTATTTTTTCTTATTCAAATCATTCTTGATCTATTGATACATGTAACCCGCTTTTTTAACCGAATTTAAAACAGGAGGCTCTATGTTCGGCGCCTTTATTTTTTGGGTCTAGCGTCTTCTTGGTTTCTTCGACATTTGTGAACGGATTTTAATTTTTTTTTTGTATTCGAAAGCTGATGCTTGTCACGTAGTCCAATTTAAATTTAAGCGAGATCGAATGTAGTAGTTTTTGAGTTATCTTTAACAATGCGTATTGCGTATGCGTAATTAACTTCGACAAAGTTGATGTTCAAATTTTATTACTAGTCGATGTTGAAGTCGGTTTTTTTGTTTTGTTAGTGATTAAACTTCGGTACAACTCGTTGGTTTTGCTTAAACCAAGTTGAAAATAGAACATAATGTGGCACACTTAATTTGATTGGACCACAAACTCCTCTAGGGCCCTATGTAGCACACTCCGGCCCTAGTCATTTACGGAGGGATCCTAGCACCTACACCGCTAAGGGGCGGTCATAATAATCCCTTTATCCCATTTCTGAAGAGCGTAATAGTACAGTAGCTTAGGTGAACGTCGTGATTTAGATGATATTGTCGTTCATTGCCCTCCAACTTGGGCTTTATTCCTTTATAGTTTTTTTGTTACGGACCTCAGAATAATTATTGATGACCCCACTGCTTAGTACTGGCCCTGCCTGTGGAGCGACATTCATGTGATAGTTAAATGTTTGTTCTCGGGTCATGGAAGTCAAAAGTAGTACTGTATTTATGTGTTATTTTGTTTAATAGGTTGTCTTGCAAAATTCCCAAAAAATGTTGGCTATATTTCTTCCCCTTTTTCCTAATTTAGGTCGGCAACGCATCGGTGATGCCTGTAGCTGATATCCGTGGCCGACGATGACCTTACCATCAGTGGGCTCATGCGCCATTTATTTTGTCGGCTGTTAACTTAAAAAATACGTGCCGTAGCCTTCGCTCGCTAACTTAGTAAATCTCGTGAACAGCCTTCATACACCATGGCACACCATTAACAAGCCTTAAATATAACCCTGCAATGTAATTTATCATAATTCTGTTATCTAACTAATCAAACTCACAACAGTTTCCGCAGTGAAATCTGTATTATTGTCGAATCATTTATTTTGGTTTATAGCTTACTTACTAAAAGCTAAATGATAATCAATCACTTACTTACTGACTAATCACGACGTCTCAAAAACTACTTGAATTATAACGATGGAATTTAGCAAAGATTTATAAGTAGATTTAGTGATGCTTTACCCCTTTAGGCGTTGAAAGTTTGTATGAAATTAGGCACTAGGAAATGTAGTATTTGAGATTCTGGTTACAATTAATGAAACACCTGATACAATGTTTTTAGGCTATTAATCCCGAAGGGAATAAAATAAGGGATAAAAGTTTGTATAGAGATAAGTCAAAAGAACAACCGTGGGCCAAAACGCGGACAACTGCTATTAGAATACGCATGTCAATCATGAACGTGTTTTCCATGAAAACCGTTCTTTAATAGTAAATGAGCAGCGTGATACAGAGGCATACAATAGTATTGTGTGGCGCCGCCGGCCGGTCAACGACCGCGCCTCGTGATCCATTTACTGCCATGGACATTTTTATGGAATTTTATACCTTTGACCGCTTATCTTATACATATATTTCGGCGTTCGGTTAGGTAAAATGAATAAATAAACGCCGACACACTCACACCCCCGCTAGGCCTACACTAGGATTCTCTGTGTCGCGGTGGCATGGATAACACACAAAACACATCACTGACACCTATGACCCGAGAGTTTTACTGCCCCCGGGCGGTAACGAACCCGGGATCTCTCGCTTCGCAGGCAGGGTCACCAACTAGGCTACGTGAGGTAAAGAAACTTACTTAGTTCCATTATACCTAATACAACAAAAGGCTGACAAAACTTCGCACCATGAGGTGGCTTGTCTGTTCGATCACTACTCATCGATGGATTGATATTCAAAGGACTTTTCATCGATAAGATGTGTTCAACTTGGTCACAGGGTCGAAACTCGGTATAATAACTCAATCCGATTGAGCACTAAATTACGAAAAGGGTTCATATAACGGACATCGAAATTCGAAAGTGCCTTTTCAAAACACGATAAGACACTTTCAGTGCAAATCAAGCAGGTCACTTGATGGATGGATGGTCATTTACCACATACGGGTTAAAAACCAAAGACCCCATGGACCAGTATTGGATATGGGTCACGGGTTGGATCCAATGCGGATGGGTGGAGAAGTTAGTCGACTCAAATGTCAACGCGCATTGGACCATGCCGGAACACCGTTAGTTCCTGGGTTCGATTCGTAAATTGAAATGCTGGGTTAATATTTGTGTTCTTGGTCTGGTTTTGTGTTATTGTCTTGTGTTGTCTATGGCACCCACGCCACAGGGAATCCTATCCAGAACTGGTGACGTTCTCCAAACACGGAAATATAAATTATACTTGACAGACAGATCGCCATTTTAAATACATTTAATCCACACGCAACCGAAAACTAACATGAAATGTTCCGAACTCCGCCCCAGAATTTCTTGTATTAAACAAGAAATGTCATTTCCGGCCCATAATGTAACCCCGAAAACAAAATGATGGATCATTCGAGAATAAAGTGCGTACCCACAAATGGGTTGGCCCTGATTGATCGGTTGGCCCGGCGGGGCAGGCGTCGCGGCGCGAGCGTTGCCCCGGCTGCCCCAGTGATGCCGAACGCGATTAAAAACAAACAAATAATAATAGCATTGGGTACTAGTAGTACTACGTACTAAGTACTAAATAGTGAGACAAATTCGCTAAATTCACGCTATGCTTGCTTTTCAAAACCAGTAACAGTATCAATGAATTTATGTAATAAACAATGTTGTAGTTTTTTCTTCAAAATTCAGCTCGAAGGACCATGTATATGTCCATAAGAACGTAGTAGGTAGAATCATTCCAAAGTAAGTAGGTTCCTATAATAGACCAGCATGTTTAAGTATGCTTTCTTAAACTTTTAAGTCAGTAGGTACCGGAAGTGAACTGCGGATGGATGGGCTTCTTCTCTTTCCTCTTAAGGATCTATCACTTCATACTTTCGTATGGAAAAAGAAATTCTCTAACTATCTATGTGAACGCGATAATCGAAATAAGTAGATAGGTATTGAATCATCTTTCATGTTATTTTTACCAAAATGTAAAGCCGTTCACGACACCGATATATAGAAGTAAACATGAAAAAGTCATAAAAAGCTTGATAAAATTAATTAGTGATGCTGATGTGTTTTTGGATGAAAATGTTAGGATCATTCCTAAAGCAAAATTGTGTGAGTTTTGCCAGTTTAAGAGAGGTATTGTTTATCATAGTACGTAGTATACGTGCGTAGTACTTACAAACCTTTTATCATTTGTACGTAGTTAACAGATACATGACATAACGAACTTTTATATAAAACCAGGGTTGCATAATACCACAGATTAACCTTAATATACGAATATAGCCCGGTAACAAGCTACCATAACGGTTACGAGCACGATCCGAATAGTTGTAAATACCGGTACATTAGGGTTAATCCGAGTTCAGCACAGATTAGGTCCGAGTGGTCTCACCACTTACCGTCAGTAATGGAATCAACATTTTTGTGTCACGTTATATAAACCGAAGGGATGGTTGTCGCCTGTTTGGATCAATGGGGAGTGTTCAGAAGTGATCGACCAATCGAAGTTAAACCAATGAGAGTGTTGGCTTGGTGGATGGTTGGATAGCAGGAAACATTGCTTAATACATGCAATTGCTTCGTGCTCCGGAAGCACTTACTGTTGTTATCATTAGATAGCTTTAGTTGGCTTAATGTATGTCGGAGAAGTTCGAGCGTTCTAACCTATTGTGCAAAACGTTAACGCAGATTAAGAATATCTTACTCTGAGTTTGGCTACTAACTGTTCCACCATTCCGTAATGGGGTACTGTTGTGCATGCTCTAAGCCTCCTCAATTTAGGGAAGAGATAAGAGTTCTACGGTGGCCGCTAATGCGCAGAACCCATGGAAACAATCCTGAGAGTCCTGACCCATTACTACTTTACAGAGCAGGATGTACATAGTTAGGGATAAGTAATACAATAGAATTGCGCAGGAGACGATTATTGCATGAGATTTTTTAATTATATAACTAGAGCCTTTACCCGTGTATTAGCCAGCGTGCAGCTCACTGATGTGATGCTCGAAATTGAGTTGTCACATTACTACCCTACGTGCCTATCACTTATTACAACCTGCAGTATATATCAATTGTCATTTTCTTTTATTCCTATTGTTATGCTAGTATAATAAAATGGCACATTTAGTTCAAGGTGGATTGAATAATGTTTTAAATTACATGAAAATATATTGTAGAGCTTAAGTTCGATGCTGTTAGCGGTCGTAGTCTACAGTTGTGTATTTTGCTTTGTTGTCAGTGAACGGATTTCTACGACCTTCGGAGAACCAGGATAAAAAATAAAAAATATACGTTCTATAAATAAAAAGTAGTGATAATGCACTTTTGAAACTTAAAACTCGTATTCGGGAGAACTCGTATTCGGGAAAACTCGCATTGGGGAGAACTCGTAATCTGCAGAACTCGTATGCGGGAGAACTCGTATTCGGGAGAACTCGTATGCGGGAGAACTCGTTAGGGTAGGCCTATGTCCAGCAGTCGACTTGTTGAAACTGAAACTGATGAACCAAAAGACTGATGGATGGATGAATATGAAGGCACAATTATGTTTTTTTTTCATTTATAAATATAAATGAAAAAAATATATATTGTGTTATAAAAAAAAATATTGTGATTATAACTATAAATGAAAAAAAAAATATTGTGCCTTCATATTATATCGCCAGTTGGCGAGTATCCACTACTACCTAGTAATGATGAATGACCACTTTTTTGTATGTAAATTTGGAAAATCAGGGGTATTACAAATGGCGAAAATGATTGAACAGACTATCCAATATTGCTACCAATCAACGTAAAACACTAGAAACAGTAAACTTGAGTCTTTTTTACACTTCTTATGCAATAGGAGTCTGAAGACTATAAAGATAGCTACATACCATTCGTTTTTTCCTGTTTTTTTTTTACACCTATACTTTTATGTCTCGTATAAATTTAACCGTAGCGTAGGTAGACATATTTTCGCGGCCCCTTGGGAACAATACATCTGGGTTTTCGTTTTGAATTATTCTGATCGTTAAAATCATACAAAGCCCGAAATTGGGCATTTTTTTAATATTAGAACAGCACATGTTAAAAGCATGTTTTAATTATTTTTCAGTCTGCTCTCTTATTTTTGGAACTCAAATAACAAAATTCCAAAATGAAACGCTTATAGCCCGAAGCTAGGTATTTATGTGTACACGGTAAGTATAGGATGGGGGTCCACTAATGAAATAAATGTTCCATGCTACGAAGAGCACATTACACTACACTAATACTTTTAGATTGCAGTTGTTAAGCCTCCGGAACCTAAGACTTGGACGCATTCGGATAACGAAAAGTTTTGACACACAGTTTAGCCACCATTGAATACCATAATACAGTTCAGTCCAGTCCTCCTCAAATTACGCCTACACCTAAAGCACAGAAGTGATACCTAGTAATGTGTAGGCTGGGCATACGGGAAACCCCACGACAAACCCTTCAACTCTAATATTAAAATTTGTATGCATAATCATGAGAAGGTAACCCCCGTATTCTCAAACAAAAGTTCACTGCTATTCACTTCAATGCGTTTGGCAAAATTGACGCTTAAGTATAGCTCTTTATGTAGGTAATGTAGGTATAAGGTATCATTTCAATAACGTATTGTAGTGAATTGCAATGAAGTATTGTTTGTGACTACAGAGGTTACTCTTCTTCCTAATAAAATGATCGAGACCAAATCGCATGTAAGAAAACATCCAAACCTACTTGAACATCATGGTAAACTATGGACTTAAACCCTTTCATTTGCGAGAAGACCAATCCCAGTAATATGACAATAATTAGCTGCGATGTGCAATGCAATAAGCAAATGTGATTGAGTAGTTTTACTTGATATGTTTCTGAACAAGTAAAAAAGTGAATTCCTTACACGTATCTTTATTATCAGAACAGAAACAAAATTTGAATAATGCTGACCGCATTCCGGTTATTGCATAATACTCTCTATTTCCATAATAGGTGGTGTTGTTACCCACTGTGAAATAGCATTTAAATGTAAACGAATTTCCTATATTATTAAGGTATTTGAAAAACTTGATGTATAAGTAAACAGAGATAGCATACATTTTTGACATGTTTTGATCGATCAGTGTTTTAAGTAACTCAATGGAGAAACGTTTATTTTCTGCTTTTCTGCATTGCATTAAGAATCACCAATTGTATTGTAACATATCAATAACGATTAAATATAAGCCAAATAAAAAATAGCCAAAGCAATCATAATCATATTGTAATATAATAGGTAACTGAAATAATTTGAGACGCAACGCAGCCTTACACAACGATCACAAATCGATACTGAGTCAGCACGAGGTCACGAATCGAACCACAACACAGATAAAAAGTTAAAACCACAATTTTTAAAGTCACTCCGTCACTGTTCAAAAATGGTACCACTGTTAAAACCGCTACTTAACATACGTGCGTAGCGTCGCGCGGTTCGAAACAGACTGACTGACTGAAGTGAAGTCTGAAACGAACGGTAGGGCGGTTGGAGGGGGGCCAGAGAGGCAAGTGGCGCGCGTCCTCCTCACACGCTATCGACGATACACGCGCTCTAGCAATCTCAACTGTAATTCCCATCCATAAAGTCTGTTTTACAACGACAAATGACCAAAAGCTAGACGAAACATATTTGATTCTCGTACGTGGTCGAACGGTTTCGTGTGCTTTCGGTGCTCGTGCGAAAGCTTACTATGCGTTATACAACAAGCTACACAGCTGATTGGTCGATCACAGAAATGAGGTATATTTGAACTCTAACACCGCAATATAAAGTTGGTTGTTGAGTGTGTTTTCGAATTGATAGCCAATCTGTTTCATATTAAACATATTTCAGGATTATATTACTTGGAGTTTTCAACGTAAGTTACAAATTGTGTTGGTTTTATTAGCTTTTATTTATTAATTAGCGCTTACTTATCATGATTTTAAGCGTTTATTTTTAATATTTTATACCGTTGTAAGAGCTTTCGAGTTAAATTTTTTTAACAATCAAAATAAAATTATGTTAACTTGTTCGGGATGTTAAGCTCCTTCGATTCTTTAGACCACACCAAACTCCGCTACACCTGGTGTGCCCTGATGAACAACTTAGGAGGTTTTAATCCCTATCTTTGCTTGGTACATTTTTAAGTCTCCTACTTGCTTTTGGGGTGCAAATTGCTCAAATACGTGGGTGATGGCAATTACTTACCATCTGGCTTGCTCGTTTGTTGGACTATTGAAATAAAAGAGAGCTACCTATATTGATTTTAAGTACCAATAATTTATTAATATGCGCCTATCTTGGTCTTATTCTGTCTCGGTCACAGTTGTCATGGGCGGCAGCGGAATGGTGCTGCATGCTCGTCTACCTTACATCCATAAAAAAAGTGCTCTACAAAAGGATAGAACAACCCCTGTTTGTAAACTGTTTGAAACATTCTACAAGTCAAATCGTTATTAGTTTAAGTAGACATTATGTAAACTACCTACAAATCATAAAGCGAGGTTGTTGGCAATGACATTGTAAAGTAAAAGTTTGACACTGCGACGGGCCGAATGTCTGCGGGGTACCTTTCTCCTCCGTATCTTGTTTGGATCGAATTTTATAGTGAGAACAACAAAATATAATATGCATTTTGTATATCTGCAGTTTTCCCTCAGTTACCAATATTGTGCACTGTTATTAAATACGAAAATTCAGTTGAATGCAAGTTGCAACGTCTACTACGTGTGCGAATCCGGTTCCGTGCCTCAGACCGATATCAACTCTATTTGGTCAGTAACAAGATAGAATATAGAAAATCCTGTTTTTAGTGTTATAAGGGTCTTTGGTATCCATCTTTTTTAATAAATTAATACCATTACCCGCAATACAAACAGGCAGCCGACCGGATTCTAATTGACCACCGTCAATGGAAATAAAATGTTGCGTACATGTCGATTGTGTCAGGGATAGGACAAGGGATACTATTTGAAATACCAATTAATTAATTGCGTTTAATTGGACGACCTCGTAGCCCAGTTGGCAGTGATGCTGCCTGCGAAGTGAGGGGTCGCGGAATCGATTCCTGATTAACATTAATGTGATATACTGTTATCAATAAGGTATTAATGATCGAATTGTGACTGTTAGTGACGTTTATGTTGTACATGCACCCGTGCATAATAGGGATGGGATTAATCCGATTAGTTTCGGAGCGTTTATTTATTACTAGCGACCCGCCCTCGCTTCGCTTCGGGAAACTTATTATCAAGTGCTTAAATATAAAGTTTCATGGTTCTTTAAGAGATGGCGCTAGGCGTTCTTATTCTTTAAGTTAGGAAGGTTCACCCCTAGATGGCGCTGTGCTTAAAACCCGAAGAAATCCCATACAAACTTTCAACCTCTATTTCAACCTCTTCATCCCTTTTTGTCGCAATAAAAGGTAGCCTATGTCCTTTCTCAGGGTCTAAAGATTGTCTGTGTCAAATTTCATCAAAATCGGTTGAGAGGTTTAAGCGGGAAAGCGTCACAGACAGACAGACAGACAGACAGACAGACAGACAGACAGACAGACAGAGTTACTTTCGCATTTATAATATTAGTAGGGATTAAATCTAATTTCAAACCCTGCTTTAATGCACATACAATGCAACTGTCAGAAAGGGGTAAAATATAGTTAAGCGTGCCACACCCCGCTTATGAGATCGAACGACTGCTCTGCCAACTGCCAAATATGACTAACTAGCTATATTCTTAACCCATAGTTTCTGTCCCACTGGTGGGCTCAAGTCTCCTCTTATAATTTTAAGGGTACAGGATATACGAGTACAGGCGCTGGAATATTTCAAACAACTTTGAAAAAAGTATGGAGGAAAACATCGTGAGGAAACCTGCACACCTGGGAGTTCTCCATAATGTTCTCAAACGAAGTCCGCCAATCCGCAAATTGCCTGCGTGGTGGACTATGGCCTGTACCCATCACATAGTGGGAGGAGACTCGTGCCCAGCAGTGGGACAATTATAGATTGAGATGATGGTTAGTTAAAGTTAGTTGTAATTTTAGCCTTAGTACCTATTTCGGTTAGACGGTATAGACGGTTTTCAAAAATCTATTTCTATTCTTTTTCCATTTCTATTTTTAACAGGAAGTAATAGTTTGTGATAAAATGATACGAGAGAACAAAGGAGTAGTTAGTCAGTATACGGGGAGGTCATTGTTCCCTTAACTAGAATGGAGGACATAACAGAGTATTGGCAACTGAGTGCAGACACTTGGCAGCTGACGATTGGGGCCCATTATGGAAATTACGTCGTCACGACGATTTGACAAAATTTGCCCAGTTGTCGTTATTAAAGCAAAGATAGATACACTAGCTGTCGCCCTTGGTTACGCCCGGGCGGAAGGACTTCCCAAATTCACTTTAATCCCTTAGTGCACCCCCGTAGGAGCGGGATATGACAATATCCGTTCTTAGCTGACGCCTCTTACTCATAAATTACCTCAGTGCCAAAATTAATATCGGGTCTCCCGTAATCAGTTTAAAAAGTCGTTTAATCTGAAAATATCGACACGTCACGGGGATAAAATATACTACACGGATAATTTATTACACAGAAATATAATAATATCAGTAATGATATTATTGACTTGATAAAAATATTACAAATATATTTGTTACGCTTGCTGTACCACCAAGTTGGAGTCGTGTTTTGTCCCCTCTTATGACACCCTGGTCTGTGGGCCTGGGATTGTGGTCAGTATTCTAGACCGCCTCCGATACGGCATAACGGCGATTGCTTATCGGATATTTACACTTCAGGTTAGTTATTGACCTAAATATCAAATCTTAAAAACTGAATTAATAAAGTACCTACACCAATGCTTCGTAGGTACTTTGATAATATTCGATATCAATAAAACGATTTCATAATATTTTTACTACTCAACAATATATTTGTAGGGCAAATATTTTGATACAGCAAATACAAAAATTGAGTGCGCAATTCTGGTGACGGGGTGAACGACCTCTGAATATCTCTGTTTTGTTTTCAAGAAACACGAGTCGTGTTCCAAGTTTTCTTATGGAATTACTTTGATCTATATCATCCATATTAATCTGGAAGTTGTCGAGACTGTCAGAGAGAGTCAATTTTCTTCCTTTCCTCTGTCTTCTTTCTCGGCCGGTAAAGCACCCTAATGACGTCCATGGGCGACAGCGACCACCCACATTCAGGTGACTCGTCTGCTGATTCAAGACGGCGTGGTGTAGCTTGCAAGCCAGTCTTCAGCTGTATCATCAAGCAATATTTATTATAATTCTTTCTGCCTCTTCTAAAAATCTTTGTCCTCTGCAACTTTCCCCTATTTAGGTTGTCTGGAAGAAATTGCTGCTTAGCCACAATACTGCCGATTGTTTTATTATCTTGCTTTGTTTATTAAAACGTGTGAACAATAAAGAGTATTTCTATTACGTAAATGTAACAGACAATATACATAAACACATTTTAATTAAACACTATTACACAACCTTAAAACACAGGGTGCAATCTAAAACTGATTAATTGGCAACATTAAATCAATCAGTGATGCATCGTGATTGAGTAATGAGATGGACGAGCATCCATCCAGACACGAGTCAGCTCCGCAGTCGCGGGGCGCGATCGATGCAATTCAATTAATGAGTCCGGCTAGCAGCTAGCCGTTTGATACAGAACACCGGCTAATGTGTTTTGGTACACGGGTTTTTCGCTCGTTCTGCTATCTTTTTCGTTCGTATTGCTTGTTTTTATGTGAAACGAGTTTTATTCGTACCGCTTCGGTAAACCTGTGCCTACAATAACATGCACCCAAAATATTGCTATTCATTTATTTTAAGCATTATCGTTTGAGAAGGCAATTTTTGTTATTTTATAAATTTAAGACATTCATTTACTTATTCACATAGTTACTTATTTAGTTTGCGCGTAAACGCTAAAATATAAAACCTAACATACTGCATCACGGGTGGCATAGACAACACAAGTAACACATCAGTAACCACGACCCGAGAACTAACATTTATCTCACATAAATATCTGCCCCGGGCAAAAATCGAACCCGCGAACCTCTTTACCAGGCAGTCACTAGTCACTTACCAACCAGGTTATGGGGTCGTCAAATTCGCGATGGCGATTAAAACTCTCACACACACTCACATCTAAATGTCGGTATAACGTCCTACTAGATGTCTAAACAAACCTGTAAACTTCATAAAATATTTCAGATCGGTGGTACGCACCGTTTATTATTAATTACTAACGAGCAGCGTAGCGCAGGGCGCGGGCCATCGATTTCTGATACAATCGGGGGATGTTCAGTTGTTGTACCTTACTAGTATGTCTGTAATTTACATGATGGTGGTACACACGAACACAACAATTGGAAGGGTATCTTTCGTAATACATGACATTGCCTTGCAGCCCATAATTATCTCTCTCTCTCGTCTCTCACAGCAGGCTGTAGACCATAGTTCACCACGCTGGCCAAGTGTGGATTGGCAAACCTCATATACCTTTGAGAACATTATGCACAACTCTTATATGTATGTAGGTTTCTTTACGATGTTTCCTTCATCGAAACAAGTTTAGTGACAATTTATTTGCAATTACGGACATAAAAATTACAGGTGCGGGTAGGATTCGAAACCAGGATTTTAAACTCATCATTCTTTCGGCTTCGCTGGGAATCGAACCTAGGACTCTTCGAATCCGGCGTAACTGTTGTTCCGTACAGGTTGTATGTCACGTAAAAATGAGTTGAAGTCTGGATTCAACACATCATTCTTGATGTGAAAATTACTGGATATGGGCCCTTTCTCTGGAGAAATATAATAATTTAGTAGAGAAAGAAACTTACTCAAAACCATCCTGGTGATATGACCCACGATGCCGGAGAAGAGAACCAAACGGCACATCACGCAGCCTTAATCTATCGACTGAACCTGCACATACCCGCTATCCGACCAACATCCTATCAATACACTTGCCTGCAATTGAAACCAAATCCTATTGACCGATCAACTTTGCTTCAAACAAACATGAGTCATCCATATGAAATAGAGTTGAAATTTGTTTGGCCAAGTGGTGTGCTGGCTTTGTGTTATAATTTATTTACAGGGAAATGGAAAATCCAGCGCTGAGTCACCGCTGAAGCGGCTGAAATTAAGGCGACGCGTCCATGAGACATGAATTACTGTAGAGCCTTTGAGTAATAAAACGCATATGGTCATTTACCATCACCTTTACAATTGAAGTTGAATAACTAAGAATTAAAAAAAATACTTTCGTCCACGTTTATTTTTTATTTAACTATATTATTTACCATCGCATGGTATAACTTTTGAATGGAGAAATCATATAGGAAGTAGCACTAGCAAGCTTTTTATAATATAGTACCTAGCACAATAGTACAAAAAGTAAAATTTATAAAGCGCGACAGATTAATGATTATACTGACGTCGAATGATGATGAATTGATGAAATGAAAATAGATGAATGAATGAAATATTGGGAAAATTACAACTATTAAATATATACAGGAGTTTACTTAAGCAAGTAAACACATCATCTAAATTATTGAAATTATTTTGAATCCAATACAATCCAATATCAAATACCATAAAATGTATATTTAATGTATTAATCTAAATGTCTCTGTAAAGAATGAAACACCTGCTGTATTGTCCATGGCACCCACGACACAAGGAATCCTAGAGAGGCTAATGAGTGTAGGTTACCGTTACCGTTACCTGTTACAATCCTCCGCTATATTGTTACAATAATGACTGCATAGTGGACGAAGCCCTTAAACACGTCATAGGTTTCTCGGCGCCATTGAGTAATTCCATAGAAATTACTACGCACGACTTCTGGGTTCCTGGTATTTACTTTGTACATCATACAGCTACTTAGAACTATACTACACTAAACTTTAGGGTAGTTCTGTCAGGAGCTATAAGCGCAACAATATCAGGAGCGGTCGGTTAGATAGGTTTACTGCGGTTTTCAGTAATCTATCTAAGCTATTTTTAAAAAGATGTGCCGAGGAGTTTCTTTCGCCGTTTCTTTTTCTCCTCAAAGATTTAAAAAATCAATATTAAAAGGCACCTTAGCGAAACGGTGGTAAATGCAAAAAATTGACGTTCGTAAGTGTATGTATCATACCTACATGAAATAAATGATTTGAGTTTGAGTTTGAGTTTATCTATCTATAATTATCTTGAAGATATATGAGGTAAAGTAATAACAACTGACACTATAATGATGTGACTTTTGACAATTTCTAGGCAGTAACTTAAGATTAAGTAGAGATGGAATATTGAAATGGTAAGTGGCTGGTAGCAAAATATCAAAAGCGTATCCATCCTCCATGGCCAAATACGAATTGACGGACTTCACACGCCTTTCAGAACTTTATGATGAACTCTCGAGTGTGCAGGTTTCCTCACGATGTTTTCTTCACTGAAGAATGTGATAAATCAAATCTAATATTGATGACATAATTTATGAAAAATTAAAATTAAAAGTACCTGCACGATTCTAACCCACGCCCCGGTTCCAGAGTCCAACGTTCAAACACCTGGACTCAAACTGCATTTTATATCCTTTGCTTGGTTCCAAATGTTGAAGTATGATGAGTGGGGTGACATGTTAATAGATCTTCAGGCAACAGCGGTCTTAAACCACCAAATAGCTGCTGTTAAAATGAATTCTCAGGCTTTCGAGTGGTCCAGAGGTTTCAAACACTTGGGGCAACTTGATGACTGTGTGCACATATTCATTTCCATAAAACTTGGATACATTCCCGATTGATAAGCCGCAAGGGTACATTGTCCGCGTGACCGGGTCGGGTGTAGTGTCCTCTCGATAGCTCTTGACGCCGCATTGTGTAGCTCTAGCTCGATACTACACGCCGTAAGAGCTAGCTTTAGAGGTCTGCCAGCCTCTTTACGGTATTCCTATATAGTGCTTGGCGTGCGATGTTAGGCATGATTTTTCTTTCATATACTTACACGAATAAGGAGGAAGAATTTTATTATTTCATCAGAACAATATGGACCTTTTCTACTTAAAAAACTAATTTGTGCCCTGTAGATGACAAATTAAATGTCGTAGTTAAAATATATACTTAGTTTATAAATTGTAAATCTGTAATAGGCTGTAAGTTTTTCTCCCATATGATATGTAATTTTTAATACTTAAGAGCTGTGGATTTTGTGAAATAAATAAAATAAAATAAAATTAGTTAAACAAAAATTGTATAGATTACAAATCTCCAATTTTATTTATTTGTATAGAGTATAGATGTACAGACAGCGATCAGTTACACATTTATTATATGTATCGATTGTTAGGGCGGGTCGCGTCGCGACACCGAGATGTTGCCGATAAGGGTTGACGTGACCACTCGCAGTAGCAAGGTTAGCTAGCTGGTACTGCTGGTGTATTAACAAACAACATAAACCAAACACTCACACGCTCACCTTCCATTCTACGTCACTAGCATGCCGCCTACAAACAGACAACCAATCAGCTCCCAACAAATAGAGAACCAATACAACTCCCAACAATCAGACAACCAATACAACTCCCAACTATCAGACAACCAACAAACAAAGCTAATAATAAAATTTGTCGTTGCCCCGGTCGGGAATTGAAACCCTAAGATTTGCAGGCGAGGTCCCTACTGACCTAGCTACTAGGTCGTAGGGGTAATTATATTGTTGTTTTACACGACGACTTATCAATATCGAACGATTAATTGACAGCGATTATTTTTTTGTAATTTTATCATTCAAAGAGAAAAATTATTATGACAAGTTAATCAAAAGAAAAAGCTCCATCCTAACGTACCAACTATGGTGCATTGCTATTGAACCCTAAAATAAAGCAGTCTAAGTACATATTACGCTATTTCCTAATATATACCCTACATATAAATGTATATAGGCCTATATCCTCCTAGAAAACCGCTCGCTCGCTATAAAGTTGTGCCTACAAACACAGGCAGCCAAAATATTGCTACGCATTTATTTCAGGCACAGTAATAAATTTCATGTTTACCTTATTTTATCGATTGTGATTTGTGTTGGTCCTGTTTGTTATCGTTACATAGCAGTCGTTAACCCACATCGGAAGCCTTCGGGTGGCATACAAAACTGACACGTTAGTCGTTAACGACTCTACCGTCCTGCAATGGACAGCGTGGCCGCCCTACGCTGTGGGTGTACCGTGGTACCCATGTCACGGAATCCTTGTGCGGGAATACGCGTGTGGAGCGTCTTTATTTATAGATATACAAGTTGTCCCGGCGTACTTCGTACCGCTTTATAATTAAAAAATGTTTTGGTGATATATCGACAGCAACGCCACCTATCGGGTCCAATTGTGAATCTAAACCATTCCCAGATCCCCTTGAACTCACACAAAAAATTTCATCCAAATCGGTCCAGTCGTTAAAAAATGTTTTGGTGATATATCGACAGCAACGCCACCTACCGGGTCCAATTGTGAATCTAAATAATTCTCGGATCCCCTTGAACACACACAAAAAATTTCAACCAAATCGGTCAAGCCGTTTAGGAGGAGTTCAGTGACATACACACTCACACTCGAATTATATATATTAAAATTTACTTCTCCCGAGTTGACGTATCTACTTCTGTTTTAGATTTAATATCATTGTATTGAACGCACAAGCAATAAAAAAGCTTATTTTATAACGCAGTTGTTTCCCATATTAGTGTAGTATAACTCCGGCGACGCGGCAGAGGCGCCGAGATGTCTGCAGATAGCGCTCGCGTGACGCCGCCGGCCGGGGGCGGTTACAGCGCGCCAGTTACTAGCGCCAGCACTGTCCGTGCGTTACTACCGTACTTAATATACAAAGCATTTTTAGAGTATTAAGGTAGCAAACGAGCATACACGCATGCAGCACCACCCTTCCGCTGCTGGCCATGTACGCTCTCTCTCTTATTGTAACTGTTTATTGTACACCAGAAAATCAAACATAAAAAGAAATAAACTAACATACAAAAAATATAAAACGGCATTAGCCGATAACTTACCGGAAGGTAAGTGTGTGTGTTGCCGGTTACGAAGGAAGGATGAGAAAAGAATACTTCCTGTACTGGTTTTTAAACTCTCAGTCGGTGCACGGCAAGTCGTGGCGGCTGCCGCGGCTGCCTCAAGGAATAGGATTGTAGCTGGCCCTGGGACTTCAGCAATACCAACAAGTAAGTACTGTGTAGTAAACATATCCGTCCCCAAATGTAAGTTATAAGTACTTAGTGTTAAGAGTTTTTTCCATATCTAAGTACAGACTACGTAATTTGACGGTTAGTTCCAGAAAATACTAGCAAAACTTAATCAATGTTTTTGGGTTGTTGATCTGGTAGCCCAGTTGGTAGTGATCGATAATTGAATTAATTGACATCACTTCGTTTCGGGGAACCTGTGCTTTAGTACTCACTGGAAAAAATACTTAACCCCTACGTGCTACAATGAGTGAAGCCTGCATCCGAATCGGTTAAGCCGTTTCTAAGATTTGCGGGAAAATCCCACAGGCAAACCGGTGTATGGACACATTGGTAAATGGACAAAAAAAAACATTGTTTAGGGATCTATTGCGTTAATATAATACCAGTCTTACAGCAGTGACTACACTCTAACATATTGTTTGGGTGAACAAACCAATAAAATTGATACCTGATGATAAATTGTTTACCGGGTTATTTAGTACATTCATTTCATTTGATACCTTATGAACTTGTATGTAGGCCCAAGATCTACTTTAATTCAGTTATGGTACAATGCGTCAATATCCCTCATGTATAGGACTAAGACGTATTTAGTTCAACCCAGCAGAACTATAAAACAAAAACACAATGAGTAAGTAATATAACAATTAGGTACAATTTACCCTTACAAATAATTTATTTATTTATTTACCCTTTATTGCTTCTGTATACAATGGGCGGAATTAATGCCTGAAAGCATTCTCTACCAGTCAACCCTTGACTTACAAAGGAAACACAATAATAAAAGCTATTAATAAGGTACTAGTTAGTACTAAAGGCAGTTAGGGTAAGTATAAGAGTGTGTAATTAACTAGAGAACATTCGTGTAGAATTGCACGAATACTAAAGTTTGAAGCCCTATAATGTTAAATGTTAGGCTGCTTTATAGATGTAGAAATAACAAATGAAAATAAAGTACTTTTATATAATATACATATATTTTTCCTTCTTGTCTTTTATACTTTGTGATTTAAAAAATAAGCACGAAAGTAAAAATACTTTTATATTTGACAGCGGTCACAAGTTATCACTTAACTTGTATCTAGCTGAATGATGCTACTAGCTCACTGTAAATGAGGCTTCACTTACGATATTGCAAATAATACTATATATTGGCGAATCACTTTCTCCTGCATTGTCATCTTGGGACAATGGCATCCATTAAATAAAAATAGTCGGGCAAGTATCTGTAGCTGTACTTCATAATAAAAACTAACAGTGGCATGCGAATTCTATAATTTCAAGTATTTATAGAAATCTATTATCTATCTGTGTTATGGAACACGGTATCGGTGGTCTGTATGCGGGTATTTGAAATTGAGCTTTTAGAAGTAAAAAAAAATTATATGTTTGGTTTAAACTAGTACGAACTATTTTAATATTAGTCGGAACAGGATCGAACATGTTCAATTTATAAGGTAGCCTGCGTGTTCAGCCTGACATCTGCTTTCAGCTGCAGCAGTACAAGACACCAGTCTCTGCGCATAACAAAGATGTGTAGAACATACTCCACCACACTGTTTCAGTGCGGATTGGTGATGAAAATCTGACCAAACGTAGGTATATAATTATCTAACCTCTTCCTATGTGGTGTGATGATAGCATAATATTAGTATAATACGTACAGTTATGATTTAGTATTGTCGATTAAGACAACAGGAACTTAATGTAAGACCCAGTTAATAAGCGCGTAATTAGTTAAATTAGTAGTATATAAGATAGCTTCACACTTATGAAATATACACAGTTTTTACGGAGAACTCTTGTGTCTTTTACTGCTCATGGGGTTACCCTAACCCCTGGGCGACTTCCTGCCGCCTCTCCATGGGGTCCTCACGGGTCTAGCTTGTAACCACGCATCACATGGCGACGCTAACGAGCACCCCACATCACATGGCGACCCTGATATGGTCCCCACATCACACCTATTTCCGAGTCAGTTATAAACACAAAAGAATAGGTTAAATGGAATAAAACTGATCTAAGCACTAAATGAAACATCACAAAACATAAAAGAAATAAGTAATATAAAAATGACTGGTTTTCAAGAAAAATATGGAATTATATTAAATAAAATATAAACCCAACTGTAGTCGGTTTGTAAGGATGTTTGTCAAATTGTAAACTGATTGGAATATGACCGGCGGTTGTTTTCACTGCAATAACTGAAGCAAACAAATAGCGTGCGCCGCGTTTTAACACCGGATTAAACAAACAAATATCGGAGAAAACAGGATCCTAACCTGTTTACGTTGCGTCTGAATGCCACAATATTAATCATTTTCAATTTTATCGTCTGACGGTTGCGATTAATTGGCTACAACCCATTAATGGACCACTACTGAGCACGGGTCTCTCCTCATACCTGAGGAGGCCTAGAGCATACTCCACCACGCTGCTCCAATGCTGATTGGTGGATGGGTTAGTGGCCAACCCAAGTGTCGGAAATTTTAAGCCGCCCGAAGGTATCCGACATGGCTTAACGACTGCTACCAAATGATAATAACTGGGACCGACGGCTTTACGTGCCCTCCGAAGCACGGAAGCGCTCAAGAAATTTTTGCCACTAGCGGTCACCCATCCAACTACCGACCGGGCCCGCTGTTGCTTAACTTTGTCGATCACTTGAGATCGACGCAAGCCGCCGGGCTATAAGCACTTGGCGATTAATTGCTTTTAAAAATATTTATTTGGCTTATGCTTATATTGTATTGGTATATTGAGATGTCAAGGATAGGTCCAGTCGATCATGACGTGATTACTTATGTTTTATCAAGTTGCTTAAAGTCGTGATGTTGTGTCTCTGAATATGAAGAATTGAGGTCATATTGAATAAATACGAGTGTTGGTCAAACAGACCATCAAGAGTCGGAATTAGTCTAACGGACTTCTTCGATTAATCGCAAGTTACGGAATGTTGGTTCTCCTTCCTCTGTGGCATTAAGATATAAAGATAAGTTGCCCAGAATGTGGAGTCAGGGAAATTCACCACCCAGGCGGTTGTTGTGACCTTAAGACTTCTTCAGATTTTGTATTTTTAATAACGCAAATAAAAAATGTGGAATTCCACCATTTATTATACCGATTCGGATTTGATCTGTTTAAGATAGGCTTTTGCGTCTTACATGTGGGATCTAAAAAAATCCCTCGCTACCTGATCTTTGCAATGAGACTACAATAAGGCAACAAAGTTTCCTGCAGCACCGTGATCCTATTAAAAGGCCGAACGAATTTCCATTGGCAACCAAATAAGCTATCATTTTACTTGACAAGGTCAACATAAGGAAGCACTTACCTTTAAAGCTACTTGAAGGATAACCCTATTTCAGAGACCAGAAGACAATAGATTAAGAAGATTATACCTTATAAGTCTTATAAGAAGCACTCGCCTATAAATCAGTCTTCATCATTGGCATGGAGTTGTAATCAGTTCCAAATAAAATTCTTGACCTACTCTGATAGTAGTCCTTGGACCCTTGATCTTTGCAATAAGACAACAAAGTCATTGGCAGCACCGTTATATTGAAAAGGCCGAACGAATTCCCATTGGCAGTTATATAAGCTATCATGTTACTTGACGAATAGAGACCAGGTTGTCTTTAGCAAAGTCTACATATTAAATCATTTACCTTAAAAGCTGCGCTATAATTGTACTTCAATCAGAGACGGACTTCAATAACCTCTTTGAGAGGCCAGAACATTGTCGACTAGGAAGATTATAAGACTTATAAGAAGCACTTACCTATAAAGCTGTCTTCATCATTGGCATGGAGTGCATGCATGACGAGCGCGGCAAGAAAGGCGGGGCGCGCGGGGGGCAGCGGCGGCGCCAGCCCGCGCAGGCTCGGGGGCGCGGCGGACCAGATAGCCCCGCAGAGCATGCCCTAGCGCGCCGGGGACGGAGTGCCCGACATCACCGGTAATGTCGCCCTGCGGACAGTGAACATTGCTCAATCTCAGCACCAAAGATATTAATATAAAAAAATAGATATTAACTTTAAAGTTTATTGAAATAAACGCTAACACTCTCATACCCCAAGCACTAGAATTCCCTGTGTTGCGGGTGTCATGGACGAACACCTACGACCCGAGAACAACTCAGACGCAATAATTCCCGACTGGGAATCGCTCTCTTCGCAGGCAGGGTCACTACCAACTAGGCTATGTACTATACGTTAATACAACGCAAGTTCCCTTTTGGATCCCCTCCGATGATTTTTCTTACATGCTCATAATCAAATCAAATTTAAGAGGGAAAAGTTTCTAAGAAAGTATGCGAAGAAGTCACAAGAGAATATTTAAACACTTTGTAATCATTTCAGTGACAGTGAAGGGCGAAAAGCAAAAAAAAAAAGATAAAAAAGAAAAGATATATTACCTATTAAATACAATATACAGGGTGTCCCGTAAGTAGTGGACCAACGGGTTATGGGGGGTAGTGGGACTTATTATCTACCAAAAATACTAAATTTTATTGTCCTAGACTAGTACTAGTACTAGACTGTAAAATTTAGTATTTTCGTTAGATAATAAGTCCCACTACTCCCCATAACCCGTTGGTCCACTACTTACGGGACACCCTGTATACCTATTAAAGGTTCTATATTATCTTATCTATAATCTGGATGTCGTACCAATATCAATGTCTTTAAATCATACGGATATTTTGTGCTTGTGATAAACTTTTACTATTTGCACTGGCACTTTTATGCATGTACCAAAATCTTCACAAAGGAATCTTCAGTATTTAAAAATAAGCAGACTCAGGCCCCTGTTCTGTGCCTCAGTATCCATACGGATTGTATCGAAAAGTACTAACTTCGTCTAACCATGGAATAGAAGTGATCGAACCTATAAAATTATTTCGAGTCACACGACAAGATTTCGTGTACACCGAGACGTGGGATCATAAAATGCAGAAAAGCTATATTTTTATGACCGATAACGTTTACCATTGCTATTTCGTATGACCGATAGCGTCTTGGTTTAAAGAGGGAGGTCATTGCAAGGACTTTGGAACATTGGCGCAGTTCTAACGAGCTAATAGCAAATTGTTGTCGGTCTAAGCTTTGTCATTGCACGCAAAGCCAACTTTAATGACGTCACTTTTTTAATACCCGACAAACTGGCAGACGAACCACCTGGTTACTGTGACCCATGTGCATTAGTAACACTAAAGGCATTACTAATAAGAAAAAAGAATAAGGTGATAAAGAAAAATCTGATTCTCAAGCTCCCCGCCGAGAAACGATTATTCGTTAGGCAGCTGACGCAAGCTCGAGAATGGTAGATAGTCAGCCGGGCTTCAGCTCTACCACCAAACCTAGATTACCTCCGAGCTTAACATGGATGGTACATAGTCCAGCTACCTCTGTAACACATCTGTACCCTCCATAAAGTGAATGCATTTGATAGACAATCCTTGTTCCTTTCCACCAGAGATGTGCCACGCTACGTTGCTATGGATGCGTTTGCGATTCACTAATCACATTCATCGGCTCACTTATCATAGCGCTGGTGGAAACGGATTCCACTAAGTTATGCTTTTTATATAAAAGGTGTGCTATGGATTCGTGCTATGGGATCATGCTATCTGTGGGTGCTATGAAGTCGTCTCACAGCTCAAGCTGCGTATCTTCCTCACACAGCTACCTCACAGCGGCGCATCTTCTTAGTACATGTTACTCGCCCCGCTATGTAGCTTAACGTCAGTGGAAACGGTCACATAGTGTCGTAGCTTAACTTACGCATCCTCGCATTGTAGCCGCATTGCGCATCTCTGGTGGAAAGGCACCCTTAGAGAGGTGCATCGCAATAACTTTCCCGCGTCAGGGTTCAAGAAGAAAGTGAATATGATATGTTAGTGCGCACCAAGGACTTCTTCATCAATTAACATCAGGTGGGACTATTGTCAGGTATTAACCGAATGTCTATGTAAAAAAATATAAGCCGGCTATCAACATTAAAAACTGTGCATTTTGTCGAATTTTCAGTCTGCTGTTAATACACAGCCGCGCTATTTTATACTAAGCGACCCCAATTCCTCTGCCCCGTCGACAGATTGCAACCGCGACCTTTTGTATTCCACCTATTGTGATAGCAGGGTTTTCATTCTCCATAATGATGGCGCATTTAATATTGTGAATACACGGAATGGCTTTTAATTCCACTGATTGTGGTGTTTGATACTATCGAGCCAACTATCCGACTAGGTGTCTCAATTGTGCAGAACGTCGTGATTTTCCGGAATGGACTAAAATTTGACATGTTCCGATTTACTATTGAACAGGACATCGCTTATATCCCGATTTTTCATTAATCCAAATTTCGACGGAAAATACGTGGATGTGTCGTGGTCACGGCCGTAAATTTTACAAAGAAAGAAAACAAATTTATTCTACTAAAATAATAACTCATTCACTTAATGCAACTAAATACTATCTTTGAACATACCTACCCTAATAGGTACAGAGCGGCTAATATTTTCTTTGAGCGACGTTTTCAAAATGGCGACATTTCACCCTCCACTGCACCTGATGTGTTTCAGTTCACACACTCCTCACTAAACTTAATAAATTCTTTGATGTATTATCTATCGATATCATGTTATAATGTCCTTATTAGCAAAAACCTTGTGAAGTTATTTAGTTGGTATTCCAGCCTTGTACTTTAATTTGCACTGTAACCGATTTGAAATTCAGCTGTTGTGGTCGCTTTACTAGTATTCTGGTAAAAACTTCTTCCAAAAGTTAAAAAAATAATAAAATCACTAGTTCCAGAAGTAAATACCAATTATAGGCAATAATTATAATCTTATATATAAAATTCTCGTCTTATACATATATAAAATTCTCGTGTCACAATGTTAGTTACCATACTCGTCCGAAACGGCTCGACCGATTCTCATGAAATTTTGTGTGCATAACGAGTAGGTATGAGATTCAGCCAACATCTATTTTTAATACCCCTAAATGTTAAGGGTGGCTCGCCCTTAAAAATATTTTTTCATTTTTTGGACAATTTTTTTTTTGGTTATTTTTTTATGATGTGGCATAAAAAAATACACATAATCCCAAATTTTGACTTCTCTACTCCCACCCCTCACATTTAAATCGCGCTTTAATCATTTACAATTATATGGCGAAACAACGTTGCGAGGTCAGCTAGTATTATGTAAAAGTGTGAATATCTAGGGTTAGTAACGATTCATGGGGATTTCAATTCTATGAATAAAAAACATTGCAGAAGACCTTCAAGGGAGCTTTCAGTGACTTCAGTCCATTAGTTGAAATGACAGTCGCGGCGCGCATACAGAGTAGGTACTACACCACACTACTCCGCAAAAGTAATTAGATATTTATCATTCAATATCCGGGTCGAAGTAAAAGGGGCTTCTTGTATCCATACTTCACCTTCTCTTGGTAAATCCTGCTGAACTAAGTACGAGATAACGAGACTATTGTACGTCGGGTCCTCCTACCAAACAGGTTAATTGCGATGGGATTTGGGCATACTCTCCTTTAAATTCCTCAGTAGAAGCGACATGTTTGAATTTTTGACAAGTCAGAATTAATAAACCTAAAATCAGTACAAAATAGTTTAGCCACAGCGTAAAGGTATTCATTAAGCTGCGGTATAAAGCAATGGTTCAATGGTTCAATTGTCAGCAATGAATTTTGAATGATGAATTGGAAATAATGTTTCCGGTCTGGGTGTGTGTTTTTGTCTCTGTGTGTTGTCTGTGGCACCCACAAGAGATCTTACTTTGGGACTATGAGTGCGTAACGTTACTTATTTATATTAAGGTAAATGAGCTGTCAATTAGTACGATTGGTGGGCTTCCATAACTATTATCTTCTATAAGTAACTCTAAGACAGGATTATATTTATCGCGAGCCCCTACATTTCTATTGGTGACTTAAGCGCTGGTGAACTAAGTAGATGCAAACTCGGTAACGGCAATACAGATTGCAGAATTCTATAGAGTTTCCTTCATAAAGTGTAACACAAGGCTTAAAGTCTTAACGTCTACACGAGAGGAGATACTTTGTAACGTACGGCTCACCCGATACGTTGCGAAGTTCCGGCGTGGTGGAGTCGTGACGCAACCGGCTCACGGCGGGCGGTGAACACTTGTACCGCATCCTTCGTAGATAACACCTTCCACTTTGTAGCGAGCTAACTACCGGGTTACGTTTCACAGTTTCTCAACGAGTTTGCTGCACGTAGGGTGAATTGTTTCGGGTTAGAATTAAAAAGAAAAAGGAAATAATTTCTACCACTTGAGTAATAAATACCACCTGTAAGTACCCAAAACCTGCCTATTTTTCATTCCACTACTTTTTTAATAGGAAAAATATACTTAGTGTAATTTTTTTTATTCCGTGTAACCAGATTCATTATCCGAAGTAAAAGAATCTAAGATACTAATAAAAGACCGAAAGAAGAAGAACGAAGAAGAAGAAGAACCGAAAGAAGAAAAAGAGAGAAAGATTAAATAAACGCCTACACATTTAAATATCTGCAGTAAGATTCCATATGACACGGGTGACATGGGCAACACAAACAAAACCATTACTCAGACCCACGACTCGAGAATAAACAATTATCTGTCCCGTAAATGTCAGCTTAAGCCAGGCAATGAACCCGGGACTCCTCGGCCAGTTGGGAAAGACCCTGCCTGCAAAAGGGTTCCTGATCTACAAATCTTGCAGAAATTTCTTTTTTGAAGTATAAAATGATTTTAAACGTATATCATCGCGGACACTAAACATTTCAAATGCAAACGGGTACTCACGTTTTTGAATTGTTTAACCGATATTGTGACCCAGTTTCATGGACCATGGTCACGGCGAGACTGCGATGGGGGGGGGGGGGAGAAACTCTTGACAGGTGACACTTGACATACACTTTTAATATGCAACTGGATCGAAATATCGGTAAAACTATTCAAAATCGGAAGTAGGCCCCAGTTTTCATTTGAAGAAAGTAAAAAAGATGTCAATACAAAACCGCCATGGTAAAAATTGATCTCTTATTAATAAATTCTTCTGTCTGTTTATACGTTGCCGTAAGGCGGAAAGGTGTGACTTTTTCAATACCCTTCAGTCACATTCATAAATAACGGCTCCCGCACAATAGCGGAGCGAGGGTAGCGCGGGGGGCGGCTCGGTAAATAAACATCCCTGTGTTTTATGGGGGTGAATTCTTAGTTTACCGACGGTATTTTGGTACGAGAATAGCCAGAGTTTTGGGGAACTAACCTTAAAGTTAGTGGTTTGCCGTGAAGTTGCTTTATTTGTACTGTGATTACCGAATTGTGTGTGTTAACTTCAATACTAACACGGTAGGGTACTTGAACGCAGTTAATTCAACTTTTTTACTTACTAATAAAGCCGCCCTTGCTTCTCTTCGATACTTGTCTCTCATCATCATCATCATCATCACAACCCATAACTGTCCCACTGCTGGGCACGGGTCTCCTCTCACAGTGTGAGGGGTATAGGCCATAGTCCACCACGTTGGCCAAGTGCGGATTGGTGGACTTCACACACCTTTGAGAACATTAAGGAGAACTCTCAGGTGTGCAGGTTTCCTCACGATGTTTTCCTTCACCGAAGCAAGTGATAATTAAATTTTAATACGCACATAATTTTTGAAAATTAGTGGTGCGTGCGGGGTTTGAACCCGGACCCTCCGGTTCGGCAGTCCAACGTTCAACCACACGGCTATCACTGCTTACCCTGCCTCTCAGTGCCCTCGAAAGTTGAAAGGCTTGATTTTTTAAAGTGACATAACTTTTTTATTTATTTACTTTTTGTAATAACATAAACATTAAATTTTCAGTGAAGCTTACAACAATATATTAGTGAACCGCCTCCAAATCAATAAAGCCGTTTCTGATATTAGGGCGCGCAAAACCATAGGTAAACAAACAGACAAACCGACAAACACATAAAAATCCTTGTTTTGTTTTCTATTTCGACAACGAAGGCCCCCAATAATCTTTTTTTTCATATATCTTCTATTTACACACAGCGATAAGTTACAGATTTATTATAGCAGGAAACCAAAATGTTAAGGATTTTCTCAGAGAAGGACCAATTTACTCAGCATTTCTGAACATAAACTATAAGTAGAAACTTAGGGTTTTGGTTGATGGAAGTTCTACAAGTTGATGCCTCACATTTTATGTACGTGGTTAATTTTCTTGAGTAGCTACCTACAGAGTACTACGACGGGGTAGAAATAAGCATTATGTTATAATTTTTTTACTGCTCAGAATTTTTCATATATTTCATTTTTCATTATATAAAAAATCTCATGTGGTTTCAATTAAAACGTATTTTGGCAACAAAAATTTTCCATACATTTTTGGGGCAATTGTCAATCCAGAGAAAACTCTTTTTCTCATCATCAGCTCACCGATTTGACCCTTCAAACAAATCACATCATATTTCAACAGCAATCAACATCTTGCGAAGATTAAACAATTTCAGTTTTCGCCTTAAACGAATGTTGAGTTGGCACGCAAATTTCGCCGAAGTGCCAAATAGGTCACAATAACATACTGGGGTCATAGAAGTTTGGTCTATATATTCTAATTCTATGACAATGTATACTATGTTCTAGACTATCATGTCCTAATGATCAGTATGTCTTACAATTTTAGACTCTCTCTCAAACGGATAAGTAGTTACAACTTATTAGTACCTATCTACCTACTAGTAATCGCTCTTGCTTAGGGTAATCTATGCCTCTAAAACACACACTCGAACAAAATGTGTAGACAGAATTCTTTAAATTGACATCTCTTATCGCCCCCTCCAATTAGAGTTACAATATGTCAACGTCTACATCAGTTAAGCTATTTTTGAAATTCACTAAATCGATAGCAGTGGTACGCACAGACAATGGTATTAAAGTAAAACTGAAGGATTTTTAAAACCAATAATAGATGAGATCTATTAATTTAATAAATACCATCATTAATTATTTTCTTCAATGGATACTGTGGTAGCACAGTTCAAAATTTGAAGAGGGAAGTTCGCTCCATACTCTACATAACACGAGTTATTTAAAGACTAAAAATCAAAGGGATAGCCATTCGGTGTGCAGATAAAATGTTTTTAACATCTCCACAAGTGACCAAACGTGTTAAATTCCGGCCGCTCTTTGCAACCCCTGGTGCTGAGTGCATTTCACAGTTGGTTTGTGGGAACACGTAATGTGCTGTGCTTTAAAAAAAACGAATAAATTCGACGCTTTTCGCAAATGAATATCGCATTTCGACCTAAAACCCACGAATTAATTACTTTTTACGCTTTGGCTTTTTCGTCTTTATTTTGCTAGTGAATATGTTTTACGCCTTAGTACATAAATAAAATCGTATTACAAAGAGATAAACTTATTCATTCCAGTTTAATAACCATGGAACAAAGTCGCTCTTTCTTTTACTGCACTAGACTTCAACCCATTAATGGCCACAGGTTACTAGCGTCGCATCATTGCTGAGGTCTAGTCGCTCTTTAGGACTTCGTACAGATTAATATTGCACATACGAGTTCTGTCCATCGTAATTTCGTAAGTTGTCACCCAAAAGAAACAATTGGCAACGCTGCTGATATGTACTTGAATGGGTAACTGCTGTTTCACTTTCATGGTTCCTGTAGTTGTAAGAGTGATCGAAGATATTTAGGCCACTTAAAACTTCTGACTGGATTTGACAGTACATTTTGTCAATCACAGGGGCAGCGTGATGTAGTATTCTACGGCTCGTCAGTTATAAGGTCAGACCTAGGTCTAGGTCTTAGCGGCACTAAAGAACTTCCTAAAGCCATGTAGTTTCATTATTTAGCGTACTAACACGCAAAATAGCACTAATCAACCAAGTGCGAAGTGCTTTCACAGCCACTTCCGAATGTTCAAGAAAACTGTCGTTATAGGGAAGCGATGAAGCTTTAACTTTACTGAATGCCTAGCGAGCGGAACAGCTTCCTTGAAAGCTTTTAAAGCTTCAGGAGAATAGCGAAAGATTTTCGATAACAACCCATAAAAGAATAACTATTGAACATTTTTAAATTCTATTGTAGTGTCTATAGAGAAGTATAGGATTTTAAAAGTAGAAAATAGGTAAGTGCAAATGTACAAATACAAATCGAACACAAGTACAAAGGTATAACCGGTCATAGTCCGACCGGTTGCGTCCATCCTTAGTGGTCGGAAGGTGGATGGGTGACCGCTAGTGGTAACACTTTACTTTATTTGAGCACTTCTGTGCCGAAGAACACGTTAAGCCGTCGACCCCGGTTGTTATTTTTAGGGAGCAGTCGGTAAGCCATGGCGAAGGCCTTTGGGTGGCATAAAAAATTCTGACACTTGAATTGGCCACTAACTCTTCCATCAATCGGCTCAGCAGCATAGTGGAGTATGATTTAGGCCTCCTCAGGTATAAGAAGAGAGCTGTGCTCAATAGTAGGACATTTATGGATTGAAGTCATAGGTTTTTTTCTTATTAACCGAAACAAGTAACGGCTGCGTATGTTAAGTGACGCCAAATGTATACTCTACCCATACTGGGGTGTCACCGGACCATTACCGGTCAACGAAGGAGAAAATCTGTCTGCTAATTAATTGTTTATCGTTGCAAGTGTTGCAACTAAAATATTAATCATTTCACCTGTCCTTGTAGTTCCAATATGGTAGTTTTTTGGTGAAACAAATATAATAGGATCGTGTGCTATTATATATGTATGTAATAATGTTATATACGCAAAAATATCAGGGTGAGAAGGTGTGAGCGTGGGTGTATAAATATAACTCAGCCTGATAAAAATAGCTCCGCTTTCATCTTGTTTGGGTATAAAATCTCTTCAACTTATACGTATAACGACCTCAGATCTGACAGAAACCATGAGCCTGCTAAAAATATAAGACATACCATCACTGGCATCAAATGATTCGCGATCGTGGAACTCAAAATTTCACCGTTACTGTCGTTACTGACGTTAACTGAAAATTCTTATCGTAGATCCTCAGTCCATCTTAACCGAGAACTTCGAAAGCTCTCAAGAGCGCTCTCGAGAAAAGTGTTCAGGATTTAAGCACCTTCTTCAGGCAGATTTGTACGTGACAGGTTATTTTGGAAGTCTATTTTTACTCGAAGATTTAAATAAACCTATTAATTGATGGTGATAGTCTGGCCTCGTCTTGTTTGATTACGTGTCCCAAGTATTTTACATACATAGATCTCGTTTGCTAAGACAGAACGCTTCATACCTTAGTGTCATTGCTGAAACCCTAATGCCTTAACCTAACTAACTAAACCTAACTTGTTTTAAGTACAACATTAAGTATATTTTGGTTTGAGATGTTGATAAGGACCGGTGAAGTCGGAGAAATTAGTTTCCTATTTACAGGAGAGCTAACTACATAGTTTACCTATGTATTGTTTTCATTATCCACTACATTCGGAGAAAATTTATGGAATTCTAAAAAAGTGAAGGCGTCCTGACCAGAAATAAACTACACCCAACCCTTTGTGATTGATATATCTACCCAAAACACATTTTTAGCAAAGTTAAGTAGCAGTTTATAGAGCTCCGACAACCACATTAACCAATTACATCGTAATATGACGGCCGAAGTTAATTTGAGAAGCATCGGCCGTAAATTAGCGGAGGGCCGGGACGGGGTCGTCAATTTACATAATGACCCACCATCTGTAATCATTTGGGCTGTATTGAAATTTATTGATCGTATGGATTCTTGCGGAAGTTTCTTCGTTGTTCGAAGGAAATCTTTATTTTTCTCTCTGTTTTACAGACATTTTAGGAAGTTTCCAACGCAGTGCTAGTTTTCCGAGATTTGAGTTTTATTAAGTAAATATTTAACACACAAGCAGACGAGGCAAGTGACATTAGGTGGTCATCGTCGCCCCTGTACATATATCAGGAAGTCACCGATGCGTTGCCGGCCAAGATTGAAGAGAGAAGTGTTTTAATAATGAATTAGGAATTGCTTCTGATAAATCTCCATTATGTACATCCTTTAATATTTTAATTGTAGCTTCATTAATAACTATGTAAGATACTTCCATTAAAAACCCTTGACTATGACAATCTGTAATGCGCTGATGAATATCAAAATCTCGAACAGATCTTCATAAATTATAACTAGAAACCATTTAAAAAACATGTTACAACACGGCTTATATAGAGAAAGGATACTATACTGTCGATAAGTATGTTAATGACAACGATGCTTGGTAATAGACATCCGCAACCAGTTCCGCTCAAGTTAGTATGTTTTTAAGCACTATTTTTAAATAGATGTGCCTAGGAGTTTCATGTCGATCACGTAAGCTTTGAAACGAAAAACCGCATCTTATTTGGTCCATTCGTTTAGGAGCTACGATGTCACAGGCAACACAGACACTTATAACACCCCTATTTTTTCGCCGGGGTTTAATAAATTAGACAATTGAACGAATTATCAAGTGTATTCATTTCCCGCAAGCCGCTAAACGTCATTGTAAATATAATATATCCGAGCCTACCGCCGTCATGATTCTAGACAGAATGAGAGGCAGATGACTGCTCTCTGTTGAAGAACGTCATTGTCAGTCTTCTTCGGAGATCAAGGTAAGGTATGTAGGATGTAGGTACTATATTTTCTACATATGTACTAAGCATTTAGCGGATTCGGTTTCACATTTCTTCTTTGAAACAAGTGCCTATTGGTAACCCATCACTGGATAAGCTATTTACACGCCTTCCCATGGATCACAACCATAAAGAGTTTGTTAATCAATTTCTTTCATCGTTCTGCTCCAAAGATGAGGTGGCCAAGTTGATTGAGATTTATTTTAGGTTATAAAACTAATTGACACACTTCCCTTGCTACACTGGAAAGTTGGAAAGTGCAATTAAGCTGAGAACGCCTCACGAAGCCGAAAAGAATATAGGACACGGTAAAATAATGGCACGTCCAATCTAGGACAAGAACTTATCCACGTTTGTAGTATGTCATAACAGGTCAGGGCACACAAAGGATTAGGAAAGATGGAATAAGCCTCCTTAATTGTAATAAAATTATACGGGTTAAAATAAGTTTAGGATTAATCATAGATGCTGGTAGGTAATAATGACTAGCTTACCAACGGAGAAACTGCTTACAGATACTGATCAGAAATGATCAGCTGTTAAATTTAATGTTCTTTTAGGTACACTTTGTTATCAACTAGCCAGACCATTTATCTGTCTGTCTTTTAGTCTGTTAAGAATTTAAATACAAGTAAACGTGTTGAGTGCTTTTGACACGCCTTTATTTAACTTGCAAATGATCTGGTGAAATCTTGCAAGCTGAATTAAATTACCTCCTCTTACTCCATGTACTTGAAATTTTGGTCTGATATCAATACATTTATATGACAGGCATGTCCGGATCCTAGTAAACTGCGCTCAGGATTGGGTCCAGACAACGGAATTCCTCAAGAGTTAACAGCATCGTGAGTGACATTGCTTTACATTTATAATTGACATAGAAAACCAATTGACTAATAGATTTCATGGACTATATAAAAGATTTATTTAATCAACAAGTTCTCCTGTTTCACGGACGGGTACTTTTGTAATGACAGTTTTCCGGAGGTAAGTGAAGTTGTTTTTTGTAGATTGCAAAGCCTACTTTTGTGACATAAAAATTAAAAAAAGTCTTTCTTTTATTTCCCTTAAGCAGTCACAAAGAGAATGAGAAAGAAACAGAATATTTTAATCCACCAAGTTTACAGCGATGTGAAGAGGTTGCAACTTGTAGACCTTGTCAAAATGTTAACGGCAAGGCTTTTGAATTAATAACTGTATAATTTAAGTGCTTGTCAAATATAAATTATATGACGTTGAAAACAATATATTAAGTCAGAGAAATGTAGTAAAAACCTAATAGTAATGGTACCTTTTTCTTTATGTAATTTGGTCCTTTTGAGAGTTTGTCCCATTTCCTTTGCCAGGGTTACTTAACCCTAAAATCTCTACGCAACGAATGATAAGCAGAAAGGAATTCTCCAGGATCTTGTGTGAAGGACCTCTGGTCCTTCTTAATCCTCTTGAGCTCGAGACGAAAGAGTAAAAACATGTTACATTTCATACTGGGCTTGCAGAAGTAAGAGGTGTTCCTTATCACTGGGACTATCAAAGGAATTCAGTTGGATAGTAAACAGCTTTACGACTGTTGCCGGTTAAGAGAGAAGATAGAAGAAAGAAAGGTCGGGCTCTCAAACTCCCAGCCGTATCGCGACAAGTCGTTTGGCGGTTGCCTCAAGCAAGGGGTCTTCAGCGATCTAACTACCACAAAACCGCCACCACCGAACAGCGGCAGGCTTCTGACGCATCATAAACACCTCCATGCTCCTCCGACATGGGATCATCACCTTCCTGTAGTTTTACATTCTGTAGACGCCCAGGCTTGTCAGGCAAAGTAGTCAAAATACTGTCCCTCATTTTTCTTTTCTGTCTCAGCCTGCAGCGCATGTCTGACGTCCACCGTCGACGGTGACCACTTCGCATCAGGTAGCGCACTCTCGTTTGTCGGACATTTACACAAAAATACGAGTATCGACATCTGTGTAGTCGGATCTGTGGATTCGAATCACACCTATCTACCTAATGCATTTCAGATAAACTGTTTTAGAATTTGATTTGGTGAAACAACATACTTAAGAAACCTGCTTACCTAATCGTACTTAAAAATGTTTTTATTGATAATATTGCCAACCCATTTTATCTGGTTGAAGTCTTCGAGAAACTCCACAGCATTGAAAGAGACTTAATAAGTTTTCAATAATATAATTTAGTGTTTACTTTAACAGGTAGGTAACCCTAACGAATTATGTAGGTACCTTTTATTTAACCTTAAAATGTCGTAAAATAGTCTACAAATACAATACAGACAAATACAGTTTCGACAATCTACTTAAGTAACGTAGAATATTATTTTTAACCTTAATTTTATTTCAGATTTGTGATATTTTATCAGAAACTTGCTTATATTCATTTCACTGTGTGTAAATGTGAATTGTAAAGCTACTATGGCGAAAGCTTTGGAAAGCGTCTTATGGAACTGGTATAGATCGGAAGGTGAAACAGCGTCAGAAAAATCAATGCTCGAACGCGTTATAATACGCACTAACAAAAGGATAGTTAATATAACAACCGTATTATTTCATTGTATGAATATTATAAAGGATTGAAAGTAATGGCTTACCTGCCTCCTTGTAGAATCTTACACAATCTTCAGGCAAGAAAAAATTACGTAAGCACAGTTGAATTTCGGCAGTCTCTTCTCAGAGGTTACTCAGTTCAAACACTTCACCAATAGTCTCATTTAAAACTCTTTCTTTCATAGGATCGCGATCGAATACGAAACGTTTGTACGGGAAAATGAGAAATTAATGAAAATAAAATGGCGAATTGCTGCGTTGTGTTGAGTTCGGCACCGAGTGTCTGGTAGCGCGCATGCGCCAACAAGCTTCCCCTTATTTTCTTTTACGTTCCGAAACACCCTCGACTAAGGGTTGGATTTTTAACGAGAATTCTTTATGGGAATTAAAAGTAGAACGAGATCTAAATAAAGTTTAGCGAACAAACTAGTTCAAGTCTGTTTGTAAAACGACTTAACTACGGCTTATACTATGTTTAAAGAAAAGGCGCAAATTAAAGCGGTCGGAATCGGAATAACTATACAAAATTATGATGATGAAAAAAAAACCATTTTCTCAGTATTCTAGAGAATACTGACCCCACTAAAACCAAACCTACAATACAATCCAAAAACAACCCCAAACCAGCAGTCCAGGTGTAGGTAACACTGCTAGCAGGTGTAATATAGGTACCAAAACAAAGAGAGATTATGTCCTTAAGTATAACAGGAAATAAATTTGGGGTCGTGGGTACAGTCGTGCCGCATTAAATTTAAGATTCCGGCCACCATCACTGTCCTGCGAGCGTCTCCTCCAGTGGGTGGTGGTTCGGCAGTTCAGCGGGTCTGGTGTGGTAGTCGTTAGTACTGGCCATTAGTGAGTCCCAGCGTCTATCGTCTATCATTTTGCTAATACGCAAAAAATTAAAGGCAACGCAAAGGTGAAGGCGACCAATTATCATCCGGTGGCGCGTTTGTCGTTTGTTGGCAAAAAGAACACGCACATTTCTTGTCGCCAACTAACTAAATGGCGAAAATTCTAAGCTGATTACAATACACATCTTAAATATACCCTGTATTCTGTGCGTTTTTCTGAGCGTTAGCTAAGTCGATACAAGGCTGATTCAACTTGATTGATCTCTGATTCACAACAGACAGGTACGCTGATATAGGCACGTATGTACATATCTGCTGATATTGGTAACTGATACTGGTAAATGAGGGCTGTTCTCCAACGAGCCTCCAATCTCTCCTATCGCTACTCGACACAGAATGTGTTAGTCCAAGGCTTACCCACATTATCTTAATATTTGTGTACACATCAAACATGTCCTCGGCACACCCATCCATCCTATCTAGAAAACGAACCGAATCGAAAGTTCACGCGCTCGAAATTTTTGTCATAAAGTACTTAAGTACCGAATAATAATCCTTCGTTTGATGCAAGTTTGTAAGTGCAAGTTGGACGCACCCTGCTTCACACTTCGCCGAGCAAATCCGTTTGTTGTGTTGATACAAGTCTGGTGCACAGCTTAGGGCATTAGAGGGTCACTGAACCGTAATCCCTAACTTACGATATTGAGTAACAAAGTCGTTTATGGGGAATACTTTGTTGGTCAAATGAAAAGTTTACTGCAGATGGCGTTACTTGGCTAATACAAGTAGTAGATACATGTGCTGTGTATGAAAAAATGGCTAACAACAATGTAGGCTTGCAAACATCATCAAATATCGTCCGAAGCTAAAGGAAATAAATTGTAAAAGAATAAAAAATAATCACTGTAACTCCCACAGAACTATTACTCTTGTCAAAACAGACTTCGCTTTGGGAAACGAGCAACACATTCATTATTTACGATCACAAATAATAACCGCGTTCGTACTGTTACTTACTTTAATCACGCGTCTTAGGTATAACTAGGTGTTTGCCATTTAATATATTTTATGTAGGTATATTATTATCTAGTACCGCGTGAATCACTCTACCTACTACCTACTTAGTGAAATTTTTGAGGTAATCGTGTTCAAGTTTAGTCAGGCGGAGTCCTTTTTTATATCGGTAGGTACTATCTACTATAAGTTCCGTACCACGTATTAAAGAGAGTAGTTTTACTGTACACTTAGTCCAACAATCTCTTCCAGATGGAGATCCTTTGGGTCTTGTTTCTGCGTGTATATATATTGGTACGTGAAAAAGCCGGTAGCTTACTTGGGAGACAGATTTTTTACGCGAGTCCACTTAACGTGCCCGCCAAATACGACAACCCCCATGAAATGTGACCAATAAAATATTATTAAGTTTCGCGCTCACTTATGTTTACCGACCACAAAACACAAGGTAATAATGATTTCTACTTTGAAAATCAGTTTAAATTCTGCAAGCGTCTTTAATTTTTCTTATGGAATTTAATATGAATTCAATATCAATGTATAACAGCGCCATCTCTTATATCTATGAGTATTTAAATTCTGGTTACGCTGCGTAATGTATCGGCCGGGCTGATGTTCAACAATGAACGACAATGTAATTTCATTATTTTATTATTTTTAGATGACGTAGAAAATATTTAGTTTGTATTTTTTGTTGAAATAAGCGCTGTACCACAAATTGAGTTAACAAAGAGTAATTTGATAAATAAACTTGATGGTTGACGATGATCAATTCTATGGCTACTAAAAATGCGTACAGGTGCAAAAATGCGTTTACAACTTTGGTTGTGATTTCATAACGACATTAAAAATTTGATAGTCTGTAGAAATTGACTGGATATACCTCTGATTATGTTCAAATGGAAATACCATTATTATACATTTTGTTATGTCTGCCTGTCTGTTTGTCGACAAAAAGGAAGAACAAATAAAACGCAACAAAAACTATAGGAATAAAATTTGTATTTCATAGTCAGAAATGTTAAATACATATCGTAGTCTTTAATAAAATATAACTATACGCTATATCATTCAATAACACTCAAAAATACATTGTCTTAACAACGAACGTTAGGTAGACTCCTACAGTAATAACGCCGTGCGTAATATCGCATTATATTTAATATTTTATTTGTTATTTATTTATTTATTTATCACTACATTAATAATAATCTTAACGCGGTTGTATACAGCGCGGTATCTTCCATGTTTCTGGAAAATAAAATACACATTAATTTATTTGGAAATGGTATAACATAACGGCCCACACCAGGATTGCCTATGTCGTGGGTGCCATGGACAACACAAAGAAAAGAACACACACCCAGACTATGGACAGAATGATTGGATTGAACCCAAGACCCTTTGTATGGCGGTCCGACATAGTAACTATTGCGCTGTAGGGGTCATCAAAATGTTATTATTCTGAATACAGAAGGAGGAAATGAAGATATTCGACGCACGTTACCTTGAGAAGGCAGTAGTAGCTTCCACCACGTGTCAAGTGGGTACCTACATTTGAGGTCCCACACAATAATTGAAGCGTTCATAATAATATCCAGTAATACTTTAGAGATAATTATATTAAAATTATACTTATATCGTTTCTGTATAGGCTATCTTGAAAACTACCAGTGCCTATAAAACCGATAATAAATAATTTAAGTATAAATCGATAAATAAATTTTAAGATAAACCGATACGATCAATTTGATCTTGAACATATATAGAATTACAAATTATAAATTATATTGTGTCCATTATAATGTGCCACTTAACGAATTGTCAAAAATTGTCTTGATACTTTTGGCAAAGTTTTTTGTCCTATTTCGTGACTCTTGAGACATGTTAGTCTGGCATTACGACATTAGAACTAGATAGAATCAATATATAAGACAATTATGTACCTTACACGTAGCACCTTCGTTTATTTGGTCATCCCCTGCTTTGCGCGCCGCTCCCACTCCGCTCTCATCTGAAGGATCCCTTTAAACTGCGGCGCCGCATCTGCCTCCTCTCCCTTCTCTAATCCTTCCTCCTTTTCACTATCCCCGTCCTTTTCTATCACAGCACTCTCACGCTTTTCCTTTTCTACCGACTGCCTAAAATCATCTCTCCTCTGCCACGGGCGTTTCGTCAACGTATCTGCTTTGTAAGCCATTTCGCTTTTAGCTAGGCTCTTTATGTCCTCTCGGTCGTTTGACGGATCAGGAAACGTTCTATTCCGAAGTCTCTTCTCTGGTGTCGAATCTGATACCTCCTTTTTATATTTGTTCACTTCGTTTCTGTAACTGGGAGCACTTTCGCGTTTTATTGATACACTGTTTATACTGACGCTTCGCTGGTAGTGCGGAACACCGAATTGGCTCACCCGCGCCGCGATATCCACTAACTTATTCTCAACACTTTGGTCTTTACTGTCTTCGTTTTCTTTATCGCTATCCCGGGACTTTATTGATGCGTTAAATTCGTTCTTAAGTATTTTAGTTCGATTAGCCGCTAAGTTGGCAACGCTGTCGTCTTTATTCATTTTCGATTCCGCAATTTCTTGCGCTATATGATCGGCCTCAGAATCTTTGAGTTTAAGCGAGCGCCGTGCGAATACCTTCATAAGTTCAGGCTCATCATCATTTTTCTTATCACTGCTTCGAGATTCTTTTCCAATAACATGTTTCTTTCTGTACACTACGGCCTCTTCATGTCTATCGGGTATTCGATTTTCATTACTATCAGTACTTTGGATAGAACTCTTGCTTCCAAAACTGGAATATGACTTCTGATCCATGGATATGTTATCGTATATTTTTTCAGTGCTTCCCTCTGTACTCAATGAGTTTGTTCTAGGCTTTTCAATCTTATCCTGGTGTTCAACACTCATTGCTTTTCTCTTGAAAAATGTTTTAGGTGTCAAAGGGCTCTGTGGCGTGGGGAGCTGAGTGACTTTTGTTGATATCATTTGAGTATTTTTATCTTCTGATTGAACGTTTTCGATAATATTTTCTATAACCTTATCAGACTCTTTCTTGATTTGTGTCGAAACTATTTCGGTCACAGGAAAAGTCTCAATTTCTTGCTCTTTATCTGTTTGTGGACTATCAATTTTCTTTGGCGTTACATTAGCTGTAAGTACAATATTAGTAACTGGTTTGGCATCAACTTTGTTTAATTGGATGTTCAGAAACTCGGGAATACCTGGTTTAGTATTTCCAGACTTTTGTATTTTTTCATCACTACTATTCTTGGATTTCTCAGAATTTTTTATTACTATGGGTGACTGTTCCTTATTTATGTGAGTCACAGATATAAAGCTTTCTGTATCAAGCTTACAATCTTTTTGTGTATTTCTACCACTTTGACTCAGAGCACTCGCTACTGAAATAGTCTTCCTTCTATCTTCTACAGGTTTTTCCGGGCTACTTTTAACACTATCTAAAGAACTAGACTTGAGTATTGGGGGCTTAGGAGAACTAATGATGTCATCTATTTTAGCCTCTATCTGTGAGATGTCGCTATCACGCTTATGAGTATCCATTGTGATATGGATACTATTTGTGAATAGTTTCCTATCATCATTGATATCAGTTTTAAGACTATCAAGGTAACTGCTGTCTGTGCTAGGCAAACTATCGTAATTCATTTCAGAGTTACTGTGCATAATATTGTAATTTCTGGCTGACGTTCTCTTAGCATAGTCGTGCCTTTCACTCACATTTCTCCTGTAATTTACTTCCCAACTCTCTAGCAATGGTTCCGATATACCTACGATAGCTGGAAGACTAGGCATCTGATTTTCCTGGGAGCTGATCGAAGTAGATTCCGAAGCGTAACGGAAACTGTGAGACTTGCCAATACTGCTCCTTGATTCCACATATTCATCTCCAAGAGATCTCAGTCCTGACGTAACATACGATTCTTCCGTCTTGGCCATGTGATGTGTGTCGCGTTTTGACTCTACTTGCTTTTCGCGAAATTCAAAAATATGTTCCGATGAACGGTTTGTATGTTTTACATTTTCAGAACTGTGATAATCTATGTTTTTCGGAGGCGAAGTCGACACAACAAGGCTTGGGTTAAAATAGGGTATGTTCTTAGGCATACTTCCACTATGAAAAACATAGTCATTATGATGGCTTTTAATCCGCAACGCTCCAGTCGAAGGTTCTTCATCCGAAATCTCAAGTGTAGGCGACAAACTTTCTTCTTGGGCCCTACTTGCTAATTCGTTTACGATAAATGCTTTTGACGAAAACGGATCGATCAATTTCTGGACAGACGCGGGTCTCTTTGACATGTCGTGATGTAAGCTGAAAGATTCTCTCTTAGTTTCATCAATAGCTTCTTTAGAAGAGGTACGTTTAGTTCTTTCAACTTTCTCACAGAATTCTTCACGTCTGCTAAAACGATTCTTCATTTCTAGGTTCAGCATCTTATCAGTTTCTTCGGCAATTTTGAGATCAGCTATATTATATTCGACACCAACGACTTTGGCCGCATTGTACACATCTTTATAGGCGCTGTCTTGGACATAAGCTCCCCTATTATCTAACCTTTTATGCAATTGATTTGCAAAGGCTTTCTGACCAGCAGATTTATGTGTACGTTCTGCGGGTATTGGCTTAAAGCTTGCATGCTCGTTGTAATGGACCCCACTCCTCTCAGTATCCACAGGCTTGTATTGAGCTGTAGATTTATCCGTCTTTGACTTTTTAACTTCTTGCTGACCCTCTCCATCTATCTGATCTTTCTTCGATTTCTTTCCACTCTTCCTCAGCAACAGTCTACTGAAAAACGATTCCTCTTTCTTCGAAGATCTTATGACTTCATTCTCCATTTTCTTTTCTGACTTAGATTTTTTCTCAAGGCAAGTTTCTTCGGCTTGTTTTTTGTCCGTGCGATACTTTGTCATTCTGTCCTCTGAATGGTATGGTTTTATTTGAGCTTCGGTAGAGCTTGTTTGTATTTTTGGTGAGGCCTCTCTCACGGACTGCTCCTGGGAGCTGGATTTACTTCTTTTAATAGATGATCGTGGTGTATTCGACTCTGCTATGCTCAATTTAGCAGGTGATTGACCAACTAGCTGACTAAGAGCCAGTCCAGGAGGCAAAGATGATGATTTTAATTTAGTATCGCTTTGCAACTCGAGAACTTTGTTAGATTCCCGAATCATTTGATGGTGTTGCTCTTTGACAATCATATGATGCTTCGTAGTAGTCGATGAAGAGAATGATTCTGGAAATAAAGGGAAAAGGGCACTTTAGTCAAATACAAGATAAAGAACATTAGTTCATTTGATAATATTAATAGTACACTGGACAAAGGGTATTTACCAGTAACAACTTCTGAGGTTTTGTGGGTGACTTCAGGAGTAGTGCTTCGTATCATTTCTTCGTTCAATTCGGGGGTTATCGGCAAGGCTGACGCGGCAATCTGGAATCAACAAATATGTATGTTAAAGATTATTACTTTCCGTTCGTTCATTTGTTTTCAGAAACCTACCTATTAGATCTTCATTGTTAGTGATCATTTTATTTATTTTTATAAAATCGACAACTTGATTTGTTAACAGATTGATAAAGTTACGCGAAATTTAATCATAAATTTTCTAGAGAGAAAACTTTTGTTTTACTAAATCTAAACTACTGGTATTAAGTAACATCTAAGCTCTCAGATAAAAAAGAGCAAAAAGAACAATAATAAAATCAGTGTTGAAACGTTTGCTTAAACTTAACAGGATGATGCAGACATGATAATTATGTGGCTGTCTTCAACTCATTAGTGTATTTTACCACCTAGGACCACATCGCCGCTTACCATTCCGTGATGTTATATATTGTAGTCTAGCATTCACTTATAATACGTAAAAAAAAAGCGCTCATAGCCCGGCGGCTTGCGTCGATCTCAAGTGATCGACAAAGTTAAGCAACAGCGGGTGCGGTCGGTAGTTGGATGGGTGACCGCTAGTGGCAAAAATTTCTTGAGCGCTTCCGTGCTTCGGAGGGCACGTAAAGCCGTCGGTCCCGGTTGTTATCATTTGGTAGCAGTCGTTAAGCCATGTCGGATACCTTCGGGCGGCTTAAAATTTCCGACACTTGGGTTGGCCACTAACCCCTCCACCAATCCGCACTGGAGCAGCGTGGTGGAGCATGCTCTAGGCCTCCTCAGGTACGAGGAGAGACCCGTGCTCAGTAGTGGGCCATTAATGGGTTGTAGCCACGTAAAAAAAGACAACTATTTTAAGAGCAAATATTTACGTTTATTTACGTTTATTTACGTTTATTTGACGTGTTATTGGTGTTGTCCACCCGCGCCACGTGGAATCCTAGTGTGTGTGTGTGTGTGCCTGTATGTGTTTGTTTGTGTGTGAGCGTTTATTATTTAATTTTAACTTACAGGGTGGGCTTTCTTCCGTCGAGGCGCGCCGTGGGTACGACGCGGGCGCACTGCCATTTTGTGTTTGGCCGCCGAGTGCGACAGTGGCGCCACTCCTGTTGGCGGCTCCGACGAATCTGGAGTCATATATGGAATATTTTTTAATATAATTATATATGGCGAACAAAAACAAAGTTGCCAGTTTTCTTATAAGTTATTCCCTGCTTCTTTGCCTACTTTTTGTTGAGTTCACAAATTGCAAGCGTACTCACTGTAAAGGTCGGAATGGTCACTCCTGGTGGAGTGGTCATGCGAGTGGTGGTGGCCGCTGCTGCTGTCCTCGTCCATCTCCGAGGAGCCCACACTGAGGAGCGAGCCGTCGCTGCAGGACGATTGCGATATGCCTGCATGGTGCCGCTGGAAACACGAAACGAAGAACATTTTAGATCTTTATGCCAGGGATTCAAACGTTCTTACTATCGAAGGACAACTTGAGTGACATTCTGAGAAGTTCTTCTCAATTTTTTACAGGATGAACAATAAAATAATTTAGTAAGTCTCGTGGAAGTGTATTGCAAAAATAAATTAAAAACACTTAATTTGTTTTTAAGTCCTTTTACTGATGAGGTTGCAAAATAGTGTTATTTGGCCTTTGCTTTATTTTATGGCGCTTAGGTTATTTAAGTTTTTGAATTAACCACACCTTTTGACAACAGGTTACTTCCGAGGACTGGAGGATGGACAAAGAAATTTGTCAGAGAGTGATCTTTTTTTATATACAATATGCGATTATTGACTTACTTCAAGCAACATGCTTAAAGTCAACAAAGAATCAAGAGCAGAGGTAGCCAAGTGGCATGAACGTTGCGAATATGGAATAGAGGAACCTAGGTTTGAATACCTACTGCACGGACCTCTAATTAAAAAAAATGTGCGTATTATAAATTAATTATCATTTGCTTCGGTGAAGAAATATGTCGTGACAAAACTTGCACAAACGAAAGTTCTCCATAATGTTCTCAAAGGTGTGTGAAGTCTATCAATCCGCCCTTGGCCAGGGCGGTGGACTACGGCCTGCACCCTTCACACTGTGACGCGACCCCAGCAGTGGGACAGTTATGGGGTTGCGATGATAATGAAGAATGCTTAATGTAGACTTAACAGTTTGCTGAAATAAATCTAAATATACAAAACATTTCGTTATTTTGTCAACAGATTCTAATAATAAAAAAGAAACCTTGATATTAGCACTGATATGTCTTCTCCGCGGCGGCCTCCGAACTTGCACATCACTACTTTGAGTCACATAAAGCATCATTTTGACGAATCTTTTTCCACACTAGTTCACAATATGTTATTCACATCACTATCTAGTCAACTGCGCGCTTCGCTAAACGGGTATTATTATCACTACATCACTATCTAACACTTGACTATAACAATTGTCACTAAATCTGTCCACTCATTAAATACGTATTGTGTCCTTTATCACATGTTAAGTTTAGTAAACCTGCTTGAAATATGATAAATGAAATGAGTTTGTATTTTATGGATAAAATGGCTTAGTTACTCATAGTCATTACGGCTTATTTCATGGAAGCGACGAATTACCTATTACGTGGTTGATATTAATAATAATTAGAGTAATGAGTGACGTGCGCCTTCCCTTGAGACAGTCTTAAATGCAGTGCTAATTTAGCTTTCGAAAGTTCGACCTTTGTAAGTATGTATGTATAATAATATATCTAAGTATGAGTTATCAATGTTTAGGAATATGAACGTTTTAGTTTTTATTAATAACTAATTATATAATAAATATTTTAAAATATTCAAAAAAATAAAACTAAGTAGGCTATCTATCATTACAAATGATTAGACAAGGCACGCGCATTATGAATCGTTCTCTTCTGTAATAGAATGAGATTAACAGCAAATTCTGCACTTTATTCATTATATTTGCCTACTATTCAGACTTGAGCTACTCACTTGCAGTAATCACATCAAATGTAATACGTACAGTCAGCATCTAAATCCAAAACAATGTATATAAGAAACTGTTGACGGGAAAACTGCACTTTATTCAGATATAAATACAAGTATAATCATCAGTATTTGTGAATATACATTCCCAGCAAGTGGTAAAACGAGTTCATTCACTCACTCGACTGTTGTAGTTATACTGTTGCTGCTGACTGTACGTCAGTTAACCAGTGTAATCAAGACGTTTTCGGTCTGTCATTTGTGTAAAATGTGTGATCTAATCTCCGCATATCATTTACATACGATGTCGAGTGTTGGTATGCATGATTCGTGAAGTCGTGTTAATTTTAGGATTTTTTATGAGTTCATTCTTGGGTTGACGCTTGATTCAACTGATCCCCGACCAACAAAAATAATGTAACAATTGTAATATATGACAACCTATAATAAAATGTCACTAGTAACAACTTTGCAACAAAAAATATAAATGAAGAAATTTGTAAATGGTAATGTAAAATAAATAAACGGCGAACACAAATTAATGGACAATAAAAACAATCCAAATCAATTTAATGGATAATAAAACACGTACGATTATTTTGTGGAACATAAATTAATTTTGAACAAAAATATTGGACGATAAGTTAATTGATTGTAATAAAGCTAGTGGACACTAAATAAATAGACGTCATCGCACATGACCACTTATGCCCATAAAATTTATGGGTTATTTAGTGCTATCATTCTCTCCTATCAGCTATCCTCAATGACATTGATGTGATGATGTCTATCGGCCGCTATCAGCTAATATCAGCCACTTCAAGGCTGATACCACGGTATCAGATACCCACAGTATACTTTCCATAATAATGTAACGTAATGAAGTAGTATTTTTTTCCACGTTAATACTTCCTCGATGTAAAAATATCATGAGAAGAAAACGTGTAGTTAGCATTTCATACTTTAGATAGCTAAAGTCATCTGAGGGTAGAGATATGAAAAATTTTATCATGATTACAGATTACAATTTCATCTCATGCATTTTTTCCAAAATGTAATTTTTATTAGGTACGAACAACGATTATGTACATCTTGAGTCACGGTAGTGCCCCCGCGGGCGCCTTTCGAGAAAGGTAGTTAAAGCGTTTTTGGCGGTTGTAATTTTAATCTGTAATCTCTGTCTGAGGATAAGTGGTCTTCCATGGGCATTCGTAACACTAACTGTTTTACAGAAACTAAACTATTCGGTCTAACAAAACTTTGAATAATAATAACTGACCTTTCAATTTTACTAACAAAAGACGTCAACCATTCCAATGTTGTTTCAGAAGGAGCGTGGTTTCAGACCTGCCAAATCTTACTAACACGAATACCATCGGAATTAAGTTGGGCTGTAAGGAAACTTGTCGCGATAGCCTCGGTTGTATTCAGTAGGATGATTCACGAGCAGGCGAGATAGGCTTGCTCTCAAGAACAAAAAAAGCCTTACACATCAATAATTTTAAAACTTAAAAGAAACTAATTTTGTTTGCAATGTTAGATCTTTATCAAAATAGCAAGCAAGCAGCAATAACCATCCATCTAAATTATCACAGTACTACAAATATCAACTTTAATTTCGCACAGACAAAGCGCTATTTACCTTGATGCGGTCAGTACAAAGAGGAGTAAGTCGTTATCAACCAATTAGGACTTCCGTTAATTACTCAAGTGATTAATGAGACAGGAACACACTTAAATAATTTGGAGATAAGAATGCTACTTACTTTTTAATTTGAAAGTGGCAGACGGATGTAATACGCAACATTTAATAAATGTTAACATAAATGTTTAATGCCAGTTGAAAGATCCAAATTGTTGTCGTTTCTACAGTCGTGTGGCAATGTGTGAGGCTTTGGATTGAATACCTCTGTAATACCCATCTGTATTTTATAAAATATGTATACCTAATATGTAATTTTAATCAGTAGATATTATTATACACTTCGCTGGCAGTTTTAAAAATTATTTAATTTTTGCGCTTTCTTGCGCAATTGTGAAGTTCGTTTAGAATTAACTAACAAGTAAGATCCCCACTTCCTTCTTAATGATTGTCTGTTTATCTGTCTGGGATTAGACCGTTACTGTCAATGGGGTTTCACACGACACACGAATTACTCAATGTTTTATTTTCTGTTGTAAATGAATTTGTTTTTCCTTCATGTAAAGTTTAACCATGCCCAACCTCACTCCTACGTACACGCATTACTCTTAAACGGGTGATTAAAATCTCCCTTCATGAATTAATGTGTACAAAAGCTGCCCATTTCTACAGGCGACCTTCATTTGCCACAAGTACGTTTAAGTCCAAATAATTTCACAGTAACATGACTAGTTTTCCACAAACTCGGTGTCAAAATTAGGCGTCGTGGTAGTGTAGCGCGTCACCTTGAAACGCGATACTGTAACGGCTACGACTACGGCCGTACACTTGCTTGCACAATGAGGTAATAGCGGTCTAGCCTACATTCGATTTGATGGATCCGATTCTACAATTTGGATACCTTAATTACTTCATATCTCAATTTGTGGCAACAAATCCGAATATTGTGGCTTCGTCAGCTTTTATAAGGCATTTCGTTTCGATTACAATTAATCTATACTAATATTATAAAGCTGAAGAGTTTGTTTGTGTGTTTGAACGGGCTAATCTCAGGAACTGAATTGTTAAAGCTGGAGAAAAAATTGGAGCTGGTTCGAATTGTTAAATTATTTTTGTGGTGGACAGACCATTTATCGAGGAAGGATAGGCTATATAAAATCACGCTACGATCAATAGGAGCGGAGCATTGATGAAAAATGTTGCGTAAATGCGAAAATATTTAATATTTGTAAAAGTAAATAACAAGTTTCCCGAAACGAAGCGAGGGCGTGTCCACTAGTTGATAATATTGCAAGAGATAGACGATCAATAACAAGACGAGCCGATTAGATTGTCCACCGAAACATGGGCTGAACAACGATTCTGTAATGAAGGTACAGATTAGAATCAACAGCTAAGATGTCATAAGTCATAATTATGGCCTATTGGTCATAGTCGCAGCAGTAGAGGGACGTCAATTAACAAAATGGTTGTTGGACCTAGGCTTTTATCACATCAGGTGGACTCCACATTTACATTTAGCGTATCTATATCTAAACAGTGATAACATTTTAAACATGACAACGATTTTTCTGTAATATTCTTTAACATTATTTCAATTCTAGCACACCGCTACTCCTCATGCTCATAAGCGTTAAAAATAATTGAACGTTCAAAATGTTTAACGTATACAAACCGTTTCGAATGAAATCAACGTTATTGTTCGCGTGAGGACTATGTCTGACAGGTTGAACTGATATTTAAAATTGCAAAATGATTCGGCTGCCACGAGTGTTGAAGTACAAATCAATTACACACGATTAATACCGCATATCAGGTGTCTTGCAAAAAATTGAGACGTTATAATGAAGTAACATGTGGGTATATTTTTTGGCTTCAATGCATTTCAGGCCTAAGAGTGACTATATCGTTATTGAAAGAGTACTTATTAAACCGAAGACTTCCGTCATGGCTTAACGATACTGCATAATTTATTTTTATACAAACAATAGTCCCAGTATTTATATTACTACGTAGTATAATATAACATCTATCTGAGTACAATAATGTCAAAGAGTACCTACTGTACCTATATCTGCAACTGTACCTATATTTTCATTTGTTTTTTTAACGATTGTGTGTAATGTAAGTGTAGCCTAATGCAAGTTACCGCTTTCAATCATCCAACTTAACTTTATTAAGTAGTTGTTATGCTTTCCGATCTTTATTCAGCGGTGTACGTAGTTATAACCTAAAACACTAAACAACTACCTACTTAAAATTATGTACTTAGCTAATAATATTAACAGTAACACTACTGCTATTATTTCCTGTATGCTCTACAGTTGCAAGCCAATGAGGTATTTCTAATTAATATTAATAATAAGATAACATATATTATCGTAACCTTTCATATACCCCGTTGACGACTAAAACGTATTATAATTATATTGCAATTTCCCAGGAGTATATTTTACATGTCCTGCGATGTAGGCAGGTGCGGCTAGCGACTGGTTGCAAAATTAAATATACGAATAGCTACTTTGCATACGGTCCCAGCCCAGACACGAAATCAACCCACCTTGCAATTTAATTGATGTTGAAATAAAAAACAAAATTCGAATTCGAAACAATGCTCATAAATAACAATACAAATTAAACACATCAATCCAATCGTTCAAAATTTTTTTTTATTTTTTTTTCAGTGACTTTTAACAGCTTAACTAAACAACTAAACAGTCTTAAGGATTAGCGTCAAATTGAATATTGGAAATGGCTTGACGGGTTCTTGGATTCGTGAATAGACTGAAAAGTACTCTGCAGGATCCCTTTTTGCGGATATTCCACTTTACATAGTTTTACTTTTCTTAGACGTATTATGATGTCACGCCGAATCATCGTAATTACTGTGCAATGATAAAACAGAGAGACAAACCCTATTTGGCAAAATTTTAGTTGTTAGATGTAACATGAGTGTAATCATTGATGTCAAATCAGTCTTCTAAAGTAGAAAAAAGCTTGTAAACAACTGACTAAAATTAGCACAGCTTATTAATTTACAAAAAGAGCGGGAATAGAATTATGTCACAGATTAATAACATTTTTGTAGATAATAAATCGTGCATCACAAACCTAACCTAACAGATTCATATGTCTACCACACATCGTATCAGACATGGGACGGTAGTTAGTTTTGTACGAACATTATTGCTTCCGTGTTGCAAATGAGCCAAACAGAGTGTATCCGCATCGGGCAATCACGGTGCAGGGTCCCAGCCGGGGACAGGCCCCTCATCCGCTTTCTACTGATAAGGTGTCTGTTTCATATGGTAATCTGTATTATGTAGGGCACGGGGGGCGTTTGGATATGTTAAGTGTGACGTTTTATGACGATGAAAAAAAAAATGTTGATGCTGTGATGCCAGTTGACTATCTGTATGCATCTTAGAATATAATACAATCGATACCTTCCCATAATACAACTGTGAATAGTTTGTCTTCATAGGCCCAATAGAAGCTAAAATTATTATTCAAAGAAGTTTTGTCTGTCTGTCTCATACGAATGAAATTTGGCGTGGTTTTGTAACTTAAAAACTGGAGCATTATGTCATCTTAATACGGCGCTTAGAACTTGAGAATGTAAATAATATAAAAATGTTTATTTTGAGCTCACATCAGAAATACTAAAACTAAAATTACAAGCAACTTAAGTAATAAAATTTGGTAGGTGTTGCGAAACACGTGGAAAAAGGAGCACAATCAGCGTTAGAAGTCCCGACAGCTAGTTGTCAGTGCGTACAGCGAAATTTATTTCACGTCTTGATTAAAGCTACGTAAGTTTAAATGATCTGTGTACCTTAGAATAATTACACGATAAAAACGAAGTCCGCGCGGCCGTTTTGAAGCACCTTAATTAGAGTCAGAAATGACTCCAAACACCGGGCAGCTCATGTCAACGCACGCCAAACGTGTCTCGCGAAAAAAAAAGAATTATGACGATTTGTCCAGTTAAATTGTGTCACAAAATATCTGAAAAGCTATTTATGTATTATTGCTAAAAATTATGATTATCCTCAGCCGAATCATTCCCCGCTTTCGGGAAAGTTTCGGTTTAGTGCTTCACTTTAGACAGAGCGCTTGTATGAAGACTGTCTTTCTATAGTGTTATTATTCTAGGGCTACGTAAGTTTATATGATCTATGTACCTATGTCCGTTTCCCGCCACTCATTACATAAAATAAAAATGGCGCTCATTCCCACAGATAATAAAACTAAAGTGCCGACACTTCCCGTATCAGATAACGTTATTGATTGTCGTTCCACAATCACTTTCTTTGTTGTTAATTGTTTTATTATACACTGTTACGTGTTAACGACTACTCGTATAAAATCATTATCGAATAATCTTGTCCAGCTATTAACAATTCAGTGCAATGTCACCTTTATTGAAATAAATCGATTTACCTATTTGTTTTTGGAATACTTCCCATTCGGTCCCGTTTCTTTTTTCAAGAAAAATTCCACCTACAAGTTAAAACGTATAGGGGATTAAATTTTGTATGACTTACCCAAACCGGTCGGTTTTTGTTTTGTTAAAATTATTTGTTATTTATTTTTCTTAGTTAACCAAGCTTTGTTTTATACTAAATGCATAAGTAGAATGTATAGAAAAGCTTAATCCCGTAATCGTATTCTGTAGTTATCGTATACGAACAGTAAGACCTTACACAACAGATAACTAATCGGATTAGTCAAACAATTGAACCGTGGAAAGTGCATAGAAAGCGCGCAAACGCCATATTAGTGCTGCCAATGTAACATGACCTCTGCCTACATACTGCAATAACGAACATAAGAGGTCTTGAGTCAATTCAATATTACCAATTTCACTAGATCCGTTCCATGAGGTAATATTAACTGAGTAAAGGGTCATCCCGAGATGGTGGTACATGGAACATTTTCTAGAGGAGCGTGGTTTGCGAGGTGTATTGCAAGTCAATTGTTATACGCGCTTCGTTTTGGTACTTAGCCTTTGTAAGCCGGCTTTAAGTACCAATGTTATCTGCTGTAGTTTTATTATAATTTTAATGCAAATTGTGAGTACCTACTTATCTGTTTCCGCTTAAAATGTTAAGTGTTCGCGATAAGTTGAGCTGTTTGAAGCGTGATATTTTATTTTGGTTTCAAACAGATGTTTTTTTTTATCGTAGTTCACACAATTCTAAACGAGAAAGCCTGATTCGGACGCAATTCGGAGAGCCATTTTCACATCAAATTTTCCAATTGTCTTAAGCATAAGGTAACAGAAATAGACGAAATCTGAAAATGAACGAAAGATATACAATAAATGAGATATGATTTATCATCTCCGGATAAATCTTATTATTATCACCAACCTATGAAAGTGATGCAAGTGAAAAATAATTGTTTTATTTTGCTACGATTGTTCACAGATAAGAAAAAATTAAGTAGGTAATATATTATGTGGCATTCTTATGAAGCTTTTTACTAATTCTATTTTCAAATTACAAAACGTCCCGAGCCGATTAGTATAAAATATTTAATTGAGTACGCAGTGCGTATCAACCTGAATAAAATTGTGTAACTTTACGCGCCATTCAAAGCCGGCACAGAATAAAAATACGCTGATTCGATTGTTTCAGTTTGCGCAAGTGTTATGTTCTGTATGCACCGGACGTGCTTCCGGCTAGTGATGTGATTTGATAGTGATGTGATTTATTGTTATTACCTACTTATGTTACTAGCGGTTTTGGTGTTTAATTTAGTATGAATAATGTGCCCTCAATAGTGTTTAAGCCGAGTGCTTAATTTAAATAGGATGCGTAGTTGCCTACGTAGGTAGACAACTGTGTCCATAATATGATAAATATGTGTAATATGTCCATAATAAGATATATTATACCTACAGACTCGTAGATCTTTAGAGGTCTGCAACAAACCTCGCCGTAGGGTTTATGTATATGTACAATAGTCTAACCTAGGTGGAAAGCTATAATTGAAAGTCTTGCTAGCCATAAAAGCATACATAAATAAATAAATAAATATAAATAAATACAACACTTTCACACTAATACCCCCACTGCAGGTTTCCCAGTCGCGGATAGCATTCGGACAACACTAATAACTTAATAAGACATTACTAACACCCAGGACCTGAGAACAAACCTTAACTGTCACATAACCTACTCAAACCAGGAGTCAAACCCGGGATTCCTCGTTTCGCAGGCGAGGTCACTACAAAACTACGCTACGGGGTCGAACCATAAGATTACATCGTGCATGATTGAAAGTAGAATTAATACTTATACGTTTCTTAATAATGGATTCGTCCGCAGAAAGCCATGCAAATGTTGGTCGCAAAGTTCCCTCTCACAAGCATTACGCGTAAATAACTTCCATACGTGTGCGAGTGGAATAGAATATTAGAATCGCCTCCTCCTTCGAGGTGTATATGTATTGCTCATTAACAATTTTTCATGTATTTCTATTTCCTGTTAGCAGCAAGAGTGTTGTTAATATCATTTCTGGTTAAATTCCAGATGTCACAAATAGAAGAGCTGTGACACTTTGCGATTGCGACACGACACGCCACCTGGTGCGTGCAGACAGATTATAATTGCGTGCGTTAAATATGAATAAATTACTGTGATATATGGAAAACTTTATAATTTTTACGTAACTAAGTAAGGTTGGCTATGGAACACGGAGCTACCTAAAATCTATTTGTGTCTGTCTGTTGAATCATTTACTTGTTTTCAAGCACCAAATATATCGTATAAATGTGCAAAAATTAATCCCTAATTAAAAGTTACTTACATAATTCATAAAAAACATGTTTTAAGTCCACCTTAATAGGCTGTTTATTGAACCTTCCAAAAAATTTCCTCACGTTATTGAATGTTGTTTAATGCACGTTTTTGTGAGTATAATTATGTAGATACATATATGTGTATTTTTAACGATTATAAACAATTAATGCTACACTAATAAGAGGCCTAACCCAACACGAGGCACTCAAACCTAACAAGGCTTGAACTAAAAACACTACCAACAATCATTGATTGCCAAAAATCAGTAAAAAATATAAAATCGGTGTTGCAAGTTGCGGGAACCGACAAAGCGGCGCAGTACGATTTGGCATTGGGGAAACGCAAGGTTTACTGGCTTTACGTAATTTTGTTACGGCGATTTATTCAATGTTGCAACACTACCGAAAATTAATTATATATACCTACAATTTAAGTATCACTTTTTTTGGTGTAGGAAAACATCGTGAGAAAACCTGCACACCTGCTCCGTAATGTTCTCAAAGATGAGTGAAATCCGCTGTGCGGTGGGCTATGGTTTTGTACCCCACATTGTGAGACCTGTGCCCAGCAGTGGGGCAGTTATAGATTTGCAATGATGATGATACTAATATAATAGAGCTGAAGAATTTTTTGTTTGTATGTTTGAACGCGCTCATTTCTAGAACTGTCGAATTCGAAAACATCTTCTTGTGTAAGTTTGACAGCCACAAACCCTTCTCGAAAAAACACAAGCTATTGGAAATAAAAAATATGCATTTCGAAGCGAAACGAGGCCGGTGGCTACTAAAACTACAAAGATGTTTCTTCCGCAAAACGATTCAAAAAACACTATAATGATTCAGAATCCGGCCAGTCGTAGATTAAATCAATAATTAAATACTTCGGAAGCGAGGAAGATTACAATACAAACATTTAACACAACACAACAAATACCAAGTGAACCAACTAACAAAAAGAGAAATCTGAACGAAGACTCGAGAGCAAAAAGTGACTGAAATTCAAACTCCGGACCTCATTCGTTAAGTAGGGTGACTACAAATTGCCAACTATGAAAAGGTGGTCAGGGTTTAAGTGATGAAGCTATTCGGTATTTCAATTACAAATTCATTCATTCATTTATTCACTGAAACACTTAACGTCATTATTAAAGTGAATACTTCTATAGTATCGTTGTGATTTGGAATTCGATGAAACGGAAATGACGCGATGGGAGTAAATGAGATAGGAAGCATCGGCAAAATGGCGGCTTGCATAAGCAAAGCAAAACATCATTATTTGGACTGACATTATTCGTTTTTTTTAAGGATTCACGTCTAACATGTGTGAATTGCACAAATTTTGTTTTTATTTTGTTCTGCCTAGTCAATTTGCACTGGGTCAACACAGATACCACCCATTATCTATTTAAAGTCATTGTTTTTACATAATAGCAAAGTTTATTTATATACAGCCATTCATACATAAAATACTTAATAACATACCTAAGTCCAACTGATATCAATGGAAGATTTCTATGGATTCTTGAAAGAAACTAGATTATGTTATGTCAGCATTCCACTTGTTACGTTAGACATTACAATCTAAGAAGGTATTCAACTCTACTGTGTGTTATTTTATTTTGGTTTAATCAAACCGTAAAGGGCTTTTAGAACGTAAAATGAGATTTTTTGTGACATTTTTAATAAATAATGAGATTTTTCTATTTTTTTAAGGGAAAACTTCTTTAGCGGCGTTGCGCACATTTTGGGATAGGTAAAAAATGTTACGCGCGTCACAACACGTTAAAACACGAGTCAGGAAACGTGTCCTGATCGAAAATTCGTAAGACGTATTTTAGAATCAAGAAGCTACTCAGATACTTTGTAATAAGGTTCCTTTTGGACTGTCTGTGGTGACTGTTATCTTTTTAGAATCGAGAAGCTACTCAGATACTTTGTAATAAGGTTCTGTTAATAGCGGACAAACGCGCAGACGAGCGCCCGTGGACATGAGTAACACTACAGGCGTTACCGATGCTTTCCCGGCCAGACAATAAGATAGAGGATGAAGAAGTCGTTCGGCGGCTGACTCAAGCAATGGCAGCAGCAGGGTGGTATCTCCTTATTACGGAATCACTCACTCGAAGTAAGTATATTAAAAACCAGTTTAAAAACTATCTGGCTGCTGAAATCCACACTACAGTTCCGTTTAAAAATCTGTTAAAGCCTAACCCGAATATAGAAAATATTAACACAGAGAACGTCACAATTTCAGCTAATATTTCAGTCCTCAGAAGGAGACACAAATATGCCTAAGACATGTTTTCGTATGCAAATTTTTGAAGGTGATTAATGATCTATAACATAGGAGTTCAAAAGTCGACACACAAATTACTCAAAATAACATCGTAATAAAATTAAATTTCCCTCGTCAATTACAACGTCAGCGTTGCCCTTGTCTAAGAATTCACGATCGTTTCACAGCATTACCCTCCCGACAGTTGCCGACGTGTCTAAATGGATTAGGTGACGTGTCTGGTAAGCCGCTTGGAGCTGTAGTGCTTCCCGACCGCCACTGGAGTCACGTACACTCGCGACGGGTTTGTGTGGCAGCCACTTATTGACTAACGGAATTGTGTTTAAAAGCCGTTTTTGCAGCTGGAAGTCATGCCCTTTCGTGGAGGTACGAAATTATAACAGCCCTATTATGGAAGTGACTGCACTTAATTTAAATTCAGTTACAGACGGACGTTATAAGTTAATTTATTTAATTATTTGGTATAATATCATATCATTTTTGTTTCGAATACATAATGAACATAAAAAGCAACTATTTTGAAGTACTCGTATTGTAAGGATTATCACGCGATTTTAACCATAGCCTAAATTTTAATATTGAAGAAAGATGCCATAATTACTTAACTAAATAACTTTAAACAATAAATAAAAAACCTATAACAATTTAGCCATGAATATTTTTAAAGCAGCTAAGTGCGTCATTTTTCTTAAAATTCATAATACAGGTCTCGGAAATCAATATTGCGGAAGGCTATCTAGACAAAATCGATCATTGTACATATTCTTATCTTGAAGAGATTAGATCGTGTAACAAATAAAAACTTTATTACTATACTTGATAAATGTATTTTGTTTTCCCTGCTTGAATAAATAATAAAATATAAATACGTTTTTTTCTTCGAGAAGAACGACATAATGAATACTAAAAAGAGTACTTATCCCCTAAATCTGTAACATAATCCCTATAAAAGTTATACCTAAATTGGTAATTAACCAATTTAGGTTTCACTTTTATACATATCTTCTACTATATTGGATCTGGACTTACCTAGCTAGCTAGCATTCTTCTTCTAGAAGAAACCGTGAAACGTTTCAACAGCTTTCGTTAAATTAAGGCCTTTTACGATTCCTTCAACATGGCAACATTTGAAGGTGAATTAAATCGAGTCAAGGCAAAGAAGCGTTGCCGCGTTGGTAGATTGGAAACAGTGCGTCAAGGCGGAACACCCACGCACAACAACTTGATTCAAGTTTAGTGATAATGATAATGAATCAGCAAACTGCTAAATGGGGTAAGATGATGCGGTAAGTGAACAGGGTCCTTGTGACGTATTTCGTAACGTTTCGCACATTCACAAGCGAATGCGGGATCATTTACCTAAGCACTCGAGTTACTACAAGGATAATTAGTTAATCACGCTTAGTTAAGAATGATACTTTTTACACGACTAACGACGAAGCCTAAAGCAGGCTTAGAATAATAATACTATAGAAAGACAGTCTTCATACAAACGCTCTGTCTAAAGTGAAGCACTAGGTAAACCGAAACTTTCCCGAAAGCGGGGAATGATTCGGCTGCGGATAATCATATGTTTTTAGCAATAATACATAAATAGCTTTCCAGATATTTTGTGACACAATTTAATTGGACAAATCGTCATAATCCTTTTTTTTCGCGAGACACGTTTGGCGTGCGTTGACATGAGCTGCCCGGTGTTTGGAGCCATTTCTGGCTCCAAATAAGGTACTTCAAAACGGCCGCGCGGACTTCGTTTCTATAGTGTAATTATTCTTAGAAAGGGTTATTATTTCAGGAAGTATAATTATTTAAAGTAATATGTATTCGACATATATGTTTGACAATAATTTCACTTGATCAAACATAACCAAAGGGTGACAAGTGGAACCCAATTAATATTGTCTCCGCTATCTGTGTGTCACAGGTCTCTACTTCTTGGACAGAAACAGATATAGAAACCTGAACTTACACAGCATGCGTGTTAGTGTGGCCAGTATTACAAAAAATAAAAATGTGTGCAAATCACACGTGCTAGAAGTGAAACTCCATAACAACGAATACTGTCAGTCCAAATATTGATGATTTGCTTTGCTTACGTCAGCCGCCATTTAGCCGATGCTTCATCGCGTCATTTCCGTTTCAACGACTTCCAAATGGTTAGATCCCAAAGGAGGTCCCCATATTAGTAGAATGAATAGAGTTAATTTCACTTGTTTGTCCGACACGCACTAGACTGGTTTTATTCGCATGTCACGTTGTTACGTTACATTTTTTAACTAAGTAACCTTATTATATTAAAAAAAACCGAATCCTTCGGTAATGTTCTGCTTTCCTTTTTTAAGTTTGATAGATTTAGAAAAAACATATGTGTTCGATGAAAAAGTAAACTTAACAATATTAGCATATTAAGTGTAACTTAAACACTTCAACACTGCTACATTTGTGTTCTTTCAATGAAGTGTAGAAGAAATTCGTATCCCTTTGCTATCATTAACTCTTATAATACACGCCTTCAATCCATTTCTCTGCCACGTCTCCACAATTTCTACAGTTAGTAGCTATCAAGTACAAGAAACACCACAGTTAAAGGCAATAATCTAACAGTTTTACAGCGCCCACAAAAACGTGGGAGGAACGATTTTATTGTGAGTTCGCGAGCGGGGACTGTTCGCTGTGGTTAGTATTTAGATACCTTGTTTATGGTTACCTGTGGCTGTTAAACACTGATCTCTACATTATCTGTGTATCTATCCGCGGTGTTCTGACGCGAATCACCTTGCTTTGTATGTAGTAGTGATAGACACATTACGAATTACGAACTAACTACATTATTACCTAAATAGTGATACCTACTTATGTCTACCTATTTTATGTTAGTTTAAAATTTTAAACTTGACTTTCAACGTAAAAATTTGGAATGGATAAACATATGAGTAGAATATTTTTAATGTGCTTACTTGATTTGATGCAATCATTACAATTTTTTTTAATATAGTGCATCGTCAAATTGCCTTTATCAATCTTAATATATATAAATCTCCTGTCACGATGTTTGTCCGCGATGGATTCCTAAACTACTTAACCGATTTTAAATTAAATTGGCACACCGTGAGCAGTCTGGTCCAACTTGAGAGATAGGATAGCTTAGATCTTTAATTATAGTCGCAATTTTATTTTATTGCAAATTGTTTGTCTATGAATTATAGAGCGGTACGAAGTTCGCTGGGACAGCTAGTTGTCATATAAATATGAAGTGTCTTGATTGATCAATAACTGGTCACATCACCCTAGTCTGCATTTGAGTCTTGTTCTAGGTGGGTCACAGTTGTCATGGGCAGCAGCGGCAGGGTGGTGATGCATGCTCGTTTGCTACCTTATATCAATAAAAAAAAGCTTTATGGTGTAGGAGTGTATGTGTATAGGTTACACGCTTACGAGCGTTGCATTTATATAGTTACGTTTAATTTTCACGACCCACAACCATTTAAGTAGGTATGTATACTGTTTTTTACAATTCTCTTTGACACGACACGACGTCGTTACCGTGCACTGTAAAAAATCTGTAAGGCTGAATACGTACGATTTCACGCCACATCGTGTGCATGCAAATTACAAAAATACTATGATTTGTTACTTCGTTGTTCGTTTATTATGAGTTATGTTTTGCTGATTAGCGCACTCCTATTGAGAAATAGCCACTACCGTAAGTAGTCTGTGTTATGCAAACAAGTAGAAGGGCCAAGTTCAGCACAAGGGATGAAGTTAGTTAAGTTAATAAACGAATTTAAATATAATTAGGTGGTAAGTAGGCGTTAGAAATTCTTTACTAATATTATTAAAGCTGTTTTACTAATATTTTTAAAGAGTTTTACTACTATTTTTTAAAGCAGTCCGTTATACACAGTAGGTATTTAATTAAACATTGATTGTTAAGTTTGGTAATTAATTATAACTTGTACCATGAATGTAGGTATGTATATTGTATTTTTTTTTGTATTTGTGGTGGTAATTATTATTAATTACTTATTATGGGAACATACCTACATCATAATTAATGCTTAACAAATATAGGTATAATTTCCTCAACATTTTAGGTTTTACTCACAAATAAATTTGATTACAATTACAAATAATGAACATTAAATAACATAACAATTGAGATAGAAATTTGAACACATTTTGAGTTGTGAGAGTAGTCGTCCGTGTTTCAAGATGACTCGTGTAAAATACACATGACTGGTACATTTCTTTCTACTTTCGAAAGAACTTGGGAGACACTGCCGCGTCTCTTCAAGAGAGGAGTCAAAGTCCTCACGAGTGTTTTTGTCGTGTTCCAGCTAATATAATTTTATGAGGTTTCCTTTATGATACAATAATTATGATAATTTTAATTCAGGTTAATGATGACATTTTATACTTAATGTTTATTATTGTTTTGATAATTTACATACTAATAAATAATAACTAATACTCGACGTGGTAATTATTTAGCGTAATTATACCTATTACCTGTTCCAGAACTCCTTAATCTTCCGTTACGTGCATAAATACTAGTCACAACCTTTAACGAGCGCATAACGATTTGCTACTTATAATTTTAATTTAAAACATTCTTTAATTCCTTGGACACATTATTTATATTAGTATACGATGAATACCTGCTAGTACCTGCGTTTGCTAGGTTACTCGAATTGTTTCTTCTTGCAATTCCGATAAAACCGATTTTATTACTAATAAATAATGATTTATAATTAGGACCGAAACACACAAAACTGCTCTATAATTCGATAATTTTCTAGATCAATGCCTAGTACCAACACCTAATAGTAAATATTATGACTGACCTATTATCTCCTATGGTGATATTGACCATAAAACATACTGAATACTATCATAGAATCCCGCGGATAGGAACACTTGTACGACTTGTGAAATTACATAGTTACCAGGTCGAATCTTAAATCGTCTCTTTCAATAAGATAAAAAGATATCATTCCGTGCAAACAATAAAGAAAAATAATACAAGAACGGCTGAATGCACAGATAATCGCTTTCTATCAACACTATTCTTCCCCGCGTCACGTGTCACCCACGAGAAAACTTCGAAATAAGAAAATGAGTAAACAATTACCATTCAACACCTTATTGTTACTTTTAAATTCTAGACGTTGCTTTAACTTACGTTACTTTGATCAAATAAGACTAAACTTTGTAAGCAAACGTTAAATATTAGGTATATTACTCAATCCTATTACTTAGCAAAAAGGATATTGATTGTCACTTCACTTAAATAAATACACTAAAAACTAGTCTTTGTCTGAATCAAATAAAAAGTTAGTCAATTTTTGGCGCGAAAGCCGGCATTAGATTTTTTACGCGCGTGCGATTGAAACTAAGGTCGCGCACAGACTGCCTATGCGGTCGGATAGTTGCGTAGATAGCGTCAAAGCCTTAATTGGAGACGCAGTAAGTTGGTTTAACGTTACTTATAATGTATCAGACGACTTACCATGTATGTACATGACTATAGTACCGTGGATACCAGAATTTTTTTATACAACAAACAACTAGTTTGTATGTTTTTCTTTCAGCTGTTTATTGAATAACAAGTTGACTGACGTTCTTGCTTAAAACTATGTAAGAGCATTATTTTTTACTTCCACTTGATAAATTCACAGCCAATTTTATCTGCCAACGGTACCTACCTACTTATTTTTTTTTGTTTAATGTATTTTTGTTAAGTACAAGAAAAAAAGTTTGAATGTAATGTATAAATTACAAACGTTTGTTTTTGTTAGTTAATTTTTTTTAATAAGTAGTTTATATAATTAGACTACATATTATCTTACAAGAAACTTACTACACGCACAATATTTAGGCATAGTCTTTCTACTTACGGTAAAAGTTATAAATGATTAAGTATTTTTTATTAAAATTTTAAGTGAATTAAGTTACCACAGATAATAAAGTATGTGGTATTAGTATTTATTTTATTAAGTATTTAATGTCATAAACTGAATTGTTAAGGTGTGTTTAGACTACACGAACTTAGAAATAGCTGGAACAACAGCGTTATTAAATTTATTTATCTTAATCTTTTAGCTTTTAGTATTGAAAGCAATTACTGATAATAAGTATATTAGTAAAAATATCAACGAGCAACAACAACAACTAGAATTATTGCACACGGCGTACGGTGCTCACATTAAATATAGTATTAGAATTCCTATCACAAATAAGTTGGTAAACATTTTTCTGATGACCAATCTTTCTAACTTCGAATTCAACAATACCGATTGAAGAAAATACTCCGAACACAACCGAATAGAGTCGCCGCGAACATCAATTTAAAGAAGAAAAATGCTCTGTATTGGCTTAAACAAAAATAAATTGATAGAATTAATAATTACATTCGCTCGTGCGGTGGAAACCCCACCTTTATATCTACTATTTTTTACTTTAATTCAGTTAATACTAGTAATTATTATTCGCTCGGTTGATCTAAACTCACCTTTACGTTGCATCACTTTTTTATTTAATTCAGTTAATACTAAACCGTTTTATTGTATTTTTCCTCAATCTGTATTCTAGTAAGACTATCTACTTAGAATAATAACACTATAGAAAGACAGTCTTCATACAAACGCTCTGTCTAAAGTGAAGCACTAAACCGAAACTTTCCCGAAAGCAGGGGAATGATTCGGCTGCGGATAATCATTGTTTTTAGCAATAATAAATAAATAGCTTTTCAGATATTTTGTGATACAATTTAACTGGTCAAATCGTCATAATCCGTTTTTTTCGCGAGACACGTTTTGCGTGCGTTGACATGAGCTGCCCGGTGTTTGGAGCCATTTCTGGCTCCAAATAAGGTACTTCAAAACGGCCGCGCGGACTTCGTTTCTATTGTGTAATTATTCTAAGACTATCTATGATTGATCAGGCATCCACCATTGTCTGCACAACATCTAACGGATTTACGCAGACTGGACCGATAGAATCTAAAGGTCTCGCAAGTTTCGCAACGTTCGTAAAAATGGTAAATGAACACAAAATAACAATATGCCATTGTATACTTCATAATTAGTTTAAGTAGAACCCTTAACCTTTTTACATATAAATAAATAAATAACGCTACACACTCATAGCCCCACACTACGTTTCCCTGTGTCGTGGGCGTCATGGACAACACACAAGACACACACACACACCCAGACCAAGAACGGAAATTTAAATTCATCATTCAAATTTCCGCCTCGCCGGGAATCGAACCCAGGAACCTCGGAACGGCGATCCGGCGTGTTAACCATTGCGCCATCCGGGTCGTCATCATCATAATACTTCTACGCTCCAGTAAGATACCCAGACATTACATAATGTCTTCAACAGCCCAGCAACCCGCCCTCACCGACGGTCGCCGACGGCACCGCGACCTCGCGAATGCACTTTCACTGTTGCATCTAACGCATGCACTGCATGCTTCACTGATGACTGCCCCCTTTAGATGTTTCATTAATACTGCCTGTTCCGCATCGTATTCAGTGGTAAACGTACACTAACTGGACCATTACTAACAACAAATATCAGGACTATCGCTAACATAACTAACGTTCTAACACCGTCTATTACCTCGACTAACCCTAGTCCCCATTCGAGCCTTGTTCTAGGTCGGTCACGGCCGCCATGGGCGGCAACTGAATCTTTAAGTCCATAAAGAACATGGATTCCACACTTCATACCTTCACAGTAGGATTCACTGAGCCGCTGGTGGCATTGAAAACATAACTGGGACTTCACAAAGTCCTATGACCCGAGCACAGACATTTATAATTATTATTTCACATAAATAAACCTATCTGACCAACAGGAAACGAATTCAGCACCCCTCGCTTCTCGCTTGATCACTACTTGTAGGCTACGTCATTGTCAACAAGTACTACTCCTGATCAGAAGTGAGCAAAATGTAATCACGATTACAGATTAAAGTTTCATCTGGTGCGTTTTGCCCACAATGTATAGTACGGTCGACGGTTCTAGGCCGCTCTGAAGTTAGGCTTTCGGATATAGTGCGCAGATACTGCACTTTAGAGAGAGATAGCGACACGAACACTGAGCGTGTCTGAAAGAAACAAAGCTCAAAGTGACACCCCGCGCGTCTTGCCACCATTTCGACCCTAAAATTGACTTCTGCGCAGCGATCCGAACAAAGTTCAGACCGGCCTAGAACCGCCGGCCGTACTATAATCATGTTTACAGATTACGATTACATCTGGCACAGAAATGCCATCGCCGAGAACGCCCTAATTTTTCTCGAAAGGCACTTGCGGAGGCATTTTCCAGGCCTCCTCCAGGTGCAATTATAATCTGTAATCACGATTACAATTTGCCCATATTTCCTCATAATAAACGGGCTTTATTAGTGTGGTGTGGTGTAATACTTGTGGTGAAACACAACACAAATAGCGCTCTATATACCTATTCAAAGATAGTTACGTTTACAAGTTTAGTTTTATAGTTGGCTACAGAAAGCCATAGATTGCAACAGCCACTTAACGGTAACCCACATGTCTAATCATTTCAATGTCGGTGCGAACAGTCGCGCCATTCTGTTGGTAAGCGGCCGTCGATGACCATAATTGGCGACCATTGTTACCGACGCGTTGCAAGTCGTTAAATAACGGTGTAATGAGCTGCTATATCAGTAAAAGTTGACGGTAAATAATTGATATTGTGGTGTGGAATTCATGTTGTCTCATTTACGATATGAACAAAGAAATTTACGACAGTGTGTAAAGTAGACAATATTAATTGACATTTAAAATTATAGCGATATTTTAAAGCACTTGGTAACTAAACAATTTTTCATTTGTCTGTTCAACAATTAATTGCTATTAGACGGAGACTAAGCCGTAAATTAACAACTAACAATATTCATTGTATTGCCCACCTTTTACTATTTGTACAGGGTGTCCGCCGGCAGATTTTATACTTAAAGAATGAAAATAAAATAAACCATGAGAACTATCAAAGTTATTTATTGATCATATTACAGAAGAATAACGCGGATTTTATTTTTTAAAGATAACTCCACTTAAATGACGTCCTTCTCGCTGCGCACACTCTTGCAATCTTTCCTTCATGTTGGTGAAAACTCGCTTGCAAAGTTCTGGACTGATAGCCGCAATCTCGCGTTCGATATTGGCTTGTAGGGCCTGTATTGTTGATGGCGAATCACTGTATACGCGAGATTTTAAATATCCCCACAAAAAAAAGTCGCAAGGACTGAGATCGGGAGATCTAGGGGGCCAGGGTATGTCACCAAATCGACTAATTAATTTTCCGGGAAAAAGCTCTTTCACCTTAGTCATTGTGACCCTAGCGGTGTGTGCGGTAGCCCCATCCTGCTGAAAATGAGTCCTATTATTGTAACTGACATGTTGATGCAGCTCCGGTATAAAAAAGTTGTCCAACATCGCGCAGTAACGTTCAGCGTTGACAGTTTCACCTCTACCGAAAAAATAAGGCCCAATAATCCCATTACCAGAAATGGCGCACCAAACTGTAGTCTTTGGGCAGTGAAGGGGCCTTTCATGGATCTCTTTAGGATTGTATGCGCTCCAATATCGCATATTCTGCTTATTTACGTACCCACCAATATGAAAGTGCGCCTCATCGCTAAAAAAGATGTTACATAATCGAGTAGGAGTGGAAAATCGTTCCAGAATGACTTCAGCATAATTCTTCCTTTTAATGAAATCATCTTCTTTCAACTGCTGGGTAACTTGAAGCTTGTATGGATGGAATTTTAATTGTTTACGAATAATTTTATGAACTGAAGTCTTTTTCACACCCGTTGATGCTGCAATCTTCCGAATAGACTTACGCGGGTTCTGCAAAATTTCCCTTCTTACAAGTTCTGCGTTTTCAGGACTAGTAACAGACGTTGAAGGTCCAGCTCGAGGCTTATTTTGCACTGATCCAGTTTTTCGAAACTTCTTTACCCACGCCCAAATCAATTGGTTCGATGGGCCATCGTTTAATCGTCGGATATCGAAGTGAGAACAAAACTTACGTCTAGCCACATTGACGGAATTATTGTTTGCGAAATACGCCTCGACCGCAAAGGCGCGATGCGCTACTGTCCACTGACTCATGGCTACTAAACAACCCGCAACAATGCCGCGTCGAACGATACCCCTCTCCCCGCTCCACCGCCTTCCCACTCGGCGAAACCGAAATCCAAAGTATAAACTCTTCCGGCGGACACCCGGTATAATGCACGCCGCCCACGAGACACTTGTTCGTTACACTTTCTGCTAACGTACTTGTACTCATCGCGAGTGAATAGCATTTCCAAGTGATCGCCTCATTGTGAGGTAGACTTGAGCTTGACAGATGACTATAGTAGCGGCACAAAATGAAGGCCCCTTTGACACATTAAAATAGTGACGTGAAAAATGTTAATTTAGTATCGAAAAAATATGGTCAAGTGCGAGTGGCATCGATTCATTTTTGGAACAAAAAATTGAAGCACCCTTTTTAATTACACATTTGGAATGAGAATCGAATACTGAGTACCCCCTATTAATATCACAAGAGTCTTACGAATCACCTTATATTTAAGGTCTCCTCGGCTTTGAGTTCAGTAGTGGGCCTTGTTGGGTTAAGATGATTTATAGTATATTCATTTATGTAATTGACTTACTCACTTTATTAAAGGTGGCACTGTATTTTGTTAGTAAAAACGTGAAGGAATTTGTTCGCGGTACCATATACTTTGTTTATATGGTCCCGCATTAGTCCATAATATTTAAATATATATATTGTTTCAATATCCAGGTAATTAATTAATTTTGGGTCCTAAGTTATACATTCGATAAATTTTATGACTTTTTGCACATCACTATTGAAAATGAAGAACAGCAATTTGCTCCTTCAAATTTATGTAATAACTTATACGAAACTTGATGATCGGACAGACGTCAAGTAAACGTCATACGGGCCTTCGATTTGTGCTGATACTATAGTATTAGATATTTTGTTTACTTTTCCAAAGTGCATCGGCACTGCTGGATAAGTCATTCAACATTTTGGTGTATCTAAAATAGAGAGAACTTTATCTAATGAGAACCTGGATTGCTCTATGGTTTTAATGTCCCACTCGGTCAATACAGCGATACTTAGTGGGACACTTGATCATAGTACTGGGACACTACCGTATACGAGTGCGTTAAGTGTACTGATCAAGTTCATTTACCTCAGTTCTCGGCGCATACAATCATCGCATGCACTTTACGTCACAGTCGCATTGAATAATAGATTGCACAAGTTCCGGCGCGGGAAACAGTTAGACAAACACGCCTCTTGTCAGTTTGATTGATATTACTTCAACGACTGGTAACTGGTTACTGGTAACACTAAATAAATGGGCCGTTTAATGTATAGTATAGGTGCGGTTTATTAGTTGATAACCAACACCTGTTCGCATTGGAGTAGTTACGACTATATGGGACGTTTTACCACTTCCGATGCTCGAAACAGTAAAATAATTATTCAATGACGATACGCAACATAATCAAAGCATGCATACCTACTTGTAATACATTCTGAAAGACACACCGCACATCTTGATCAAAACTAGGAAAACTTAAAATTGGAGAACGTTATTTTACTTGACTAAATTGGAGAAATTTACTCAATGTAGGTACTTAATACATAAATGCTCAGTCGCTATAAAACAAATACAATTTGTAAAAAAATTAAGATGTTATCTATTCAGACATTTATTGAGATTTTAGTGAAATTGTTTTTGTGGATAGTTGCCTATGGCGATAGAGCTTTCGATTGGATCTATCCTTTAAAACTTATATAGGACGTAGTCAAATACGGTGATAGTCCCGTATATTCCGGTATACATACATACATGAAAATTTTAAACAGTAATAAAGGATTATTGAAAATTCACCCCTTAAAGAGGTCAAATTGTGGGTAAATTTATGCAAGTATAAAAATATATTTTGGAAATTTCGAATGCGTTTACTAGTCTGTAAATCGAGTCATAAAAAATCTCAATATTTAGTTTGTCAAAGCGCCATCTACCCGGTTACGCTAGAACTCGTACAAAGTGTCCACCGCCAGTACATGCTTACTTTGCTAGTGCACGTATGTTTAACGAGATGTCACTAGTAGTAGCAACAAATGCAACATTTGAAAAGAATTGTATTGTCAACGTAAAATAAAAAAAAATCTAGTTACCAGCAATTTATTTTATTACACAACGCACATTGTTTAATAAATTTTAGACTACAAAATTATACTTTTTATATTATCGTTATCGACAATCTTGATAAACTTTAGCCCGAGGTCACGATTAATAAAAAAAATAAGTCTTTTTACTATTAAATAATACAAAAGTTCTTATTTTACGAATATCCAACAGTTTAACTTATCCAGATAATACAACCATAATAATAATAAACCATTTTTACCACAGCATCGGACAGTTTTACTATAAGAAGGACACTATAAGAAGAAGCGACGCAAGAGCCGCTAGCCGGTACTTTTTTCGGATCGCTGCGCAGAAGTCAATTTTAGGGTCGAAATGGTGGCGAGACGCGCGTGGTGTCACTTTGAGCATTGTTTGTTTCAGTCACACGCTCAGTGTTCGTGGCGCTATCTCTCGCTAAAGTACTGTACCTGCGCACTATATCCGAAAGCCTAACTTCAGATCGGCCTAGAACCGACGGCCGTATTCTTTTGGACAATTATTTATCCAGGGGTATGTATGTATAGTAGGCATAGTAGCAGAGATAGAGGCCTTACCTTATCAGCCTTGTCAGTGGGTGGGGAGGCTGGCGGGCTCTGCGGTAGACCCAGGTCCTCGTCATCATCGCTGTCGCCTCGGCCGCGTCTCCTCACCGCCGCCACCAGCTCCGCCTGGAGACAAAGGGAACGTCGTCATCGCAATATATAGCTGCTCTACTACTTAATTAAGTGATATAAATAAATTAAAGCTTAATTCCATCGCAGAGTACGCAGTTTTCTCAGATATTGGTATAAATGAAATTTTACGTGAGGTATGTGGGAAAACATTTCGTACCAGCATGTCCCGCAAGTGGCAGTTGCGAGAGGCGCGCGGGGGTACGATGGAGAGTCCAACGTAAAATTACCTACCGGATTACTGCTGCTGTTGTTCTTCGTCGGAATTTTTTAAGTTACGTGAAATTTCGTGTACCGGGATTCGAACCTAGGACCAATCGCTTCGCGGGCGTTACCACTACCACCTAGACTAGGCAACGGGATCATTCAGATAATATTCTCGCAATTCTAAATAAGCCATTAGGGTCGCCAAAAGCGGCCATTGTCCCGCAGTGGGGGGAGCACGGCGGCAAAGATAACACTATCGCAGACAGCTTCCGTCAGCTGCACGATACGTACTAACTGTTGAATAATTAACTTGCAGAATTTGTTGCAATTTAAACAGCAAAATAATCAGTAAAGTCCAAAAAACACTTTTTTGAACGTACGGAACCCTAAAGTTATAGCAACTAGATGTATGTAAATATTATTTACGTGGTTTACTGTTAATGCAAACATAATAAGCCTCGTTACTTGTACATTACACATCGTATTATTATCCCGTTACACTTTCCTCAAGTTGGGTTTGCGTAGGGCTGCCTCCTGACAAAACTTGCTGTCTTGGATTTTTTGTCATCGCTTTTTATATGAATTAATTGCCGAGAAACGAGCATACGAGCTGCCTGATGGTAAGTGGTCACCGTCGTCTGTGGACATCAGTAATACCAAAGGTCTTTTATTTATTTATTTAATCCACAAAAAAACAACTAGAACAAAAACGGTAGATGAAAGAAAGAAAATACTGGCGCTCACAGACAATGCCTATCCCGAGAAGACATGACAAGTCGTTTGGCGGCCGACTCAAGCAAGAGCCCCACCACCAAGTACTAGACATTTTTTGTTGTACTTAACAGAATATATCAAACTTGTAGTCAAGTATTTTTCAGGATTTTTTTAACGCGTTCATAATTTTCTATGGAAAAAACACGACGAATGTAACATGATCAGCAGCGAACGTGTTAAAAAAAATATGGGCGGATATCGTCCGCCACCCGGATTGATTATAATATTGATGTTAAACCCGGAGCCCGGATATGCAGTATTTAAAACCGCAGACTTATGGTCAAACTCGGCAGTGGCAGCTCTATTGCGTACCCAATTATATACTAAAATAGTAAGAATTGTTGTGTTTATTGCAGACGGGTATGATTCACGCTAATTGCCTGATATTTGCATAATTATTAATAATATTCCTTGATATTATAAATCGTATGCTACTTCCCATTGTCATTTTAATAAGAGAATATTAGGTAGGTACTGGGTAGGTACTGCCCGCACAATATCATCCAGTAAATGACCACATCCACATCATATTTCAATTACCATAATAATATCTTTTTTGTTTGTGAACTTTTGAAATAAATGACACTGTCAATATCAATCCAAGCTTACTGATACATGAGTAAAAAACGCATTCCAATCGGGTTAAGCGTTGTTAAGCATAATCATCGGTGATGCTTTCGGTGTTACTGAAGTCGATGGTCTGTGGCACGGTAATAGTATCATACAGTATTGTGACTCGGCCCTGACCTTGAAATAAATGCCTACAACTGCGGGCGCTAAGGCTGCCTCTTTCTAGTTGTAGTGAATGTAAGTAGGTAGGTAAATCGCACGCTTCCTGATTACAAACCCACGTGACACGTTCGTTCGTCCCTATGACGCTTCTGCGGCTGTTGTGTACTTAGTGTGTACTAAACTCTGACTACTCCGAGGCGCGTAGGTATGATTCGCGTTCCGACCGTTTGTATGAATTTGGAATACTGTATGATAACTATTACCGTGACTCGGGTAACATACAAAAAACATTCAGCAAGTATAGTACGGCCGACGGTTCTAGGCCGCTCTGAAGTTAGGCTTTCGGATATAGTGCGCAGGTATTGTACTTTAGAGAGAGATAGCGACACGAACACTGAGCGTGTGACTGAAACAAACAATGCTCAAAGTGACACCCCGCGCGTCTTGCCACCATTTCGACCCTAAAATTGACTTCTGCGCAGCGATCCGAACAAAGTTCAGAGCGGCCTAGAACCGCCGTCCGCCGTACTTTACCAGCATTTGTCATAATTGGAACTACAACTACCAGTACAAAAACCTGGACTACCAACGCACCCAAAGCCTCCCGAACTTGCTATCCGTAATCCATTGGAACTTCCTCTTCCATGCCTGCGTCATAACTGTCAACTGTCACTTACACTTGCGTCATCACTTCACGTCACTTGTCACTGTGTCACGGGGTAACACTATACGCCAGGTGGCGCCACTGATTCGGAACACTGATAACTTGGACTAAGATTCCCTGTGTAAGGATGGATGCTATAAGATATCGCAGTCAAGACTCGGTGATTATTACTTTTAAAACCCTAGCCGGCAATAGAACCCGTGATTAATTTAAATTAATTAAGCTACATTTTCATTATAGTAATATTTTATTTTATTTTAATATATTACACCGGCGTCGGCATCTTGTTTTTTGTACTTAAATGATTTTAAATAACTATTTGGGCGGATTTTATGCGGTAAAAGAATATCATTAATCCCCTATCTCTATCCGATTGTCAGAACAATCCCTAAAACAGTTTTTTATAAGTTATTGTGTAACTACGATCCCACCTCATGGTAACGTGGCGTCATAGTCTTGGACGGTACACACTTACTTCGTAAAATCCTCTTTACCCTTGATTTGAAGACACGTTATAATCGGAACATCGACGCGGGCAATTTATACCAATTCTTAGATGATCTGCTAAAATCTGCTTACAATTTTCCAATGGTAACTTAATACCAGCTTACGTCTTGACGCCGCAGGGCCGTCTGCGACGTTGGCACGTGAAAAACTAATCCCACAATAAATTACTTTGTAATAAGGCCACAAAATAACCTAATTACTTTGTGAAAATAACTTTTGTTTTGAGTGAGCGACTTAGATAACGTTCTGACGGAATGATTAGTTTCCATTTCCAAATAATTTAATTAAATATTGTACTACTACCTCTGACTTTGTCCGCATATTTAAAAAACCAAGAAAATTATATTTTTATACAGGATTATTTATAACGTCAGTTAAATCAATAAATCGCACGATGTACCTACCTAGTTTCTTTGTTCCTACGCCGTGTTTAGATAATCTGCTGAAATATTCAGTTTACAATGACGCATAGTTAAACGCAGGAATACAAGAAATCCTTTGATCCGCCGAAACCGACTAATAGCGAATAGAGAAAATATAATACCTACACCTAGTACCTACACAATGAAAACTGTTTATAATTTCTACATCTCATCATTTTCAGATTGCATTTATCGTAGACGCATAAAAAGCCAACTTTTTGAGTCACCAATACAATACACAATTCACGATAAAGTTCAACAAATAATAATAGAAGGATTATTATTGATATCGTTTACCTGAAATTAAAATATGTGAACCACTACAAATTAACTCAAATAATAACAAAATTAAATTAATACTGACCACCTGCTACAATGACAAAGAGAGTAGATAGGTAGGTACATTGATTAAATGGTATAAATTTATTAATAACTTACATAACAACTTTTTAATTATTGTCAGTAAACGTAATTTTATTTTATTATACGCACAAACTACGTGTCCTAACCCCGATAATGAAGTAACAACTAAAATGCGACGAATTGAATATCCTTTAGTACCTAATAATTAATCAGAATTCAAGGAAAATTCAGCATTAGGTAAATGACTTGTACCGTTGACGCATGAAGAGACAAAATTACAAATCATGAGTTCACATGACTACAGGCCAGAATAAATAATAGTACTACTGTACCACGTACATTATATAGTACAAGCCTATACCCGCGGCTTCGCCCGCCAAAAATCCCTAAATATATAACAGTTGATAAAATCAGAGAACTTTCGTACTAAGTTTGCGCCCCCCTTTTACCTCCTTAAGGGATGATTTTCGAAAAAGAAATTTAAACATGTTTCAAAACTTTCAATGAAATACCTTCATACTGAATTTCATTCAAATACCCTCAAAAACGGCAAAGTTTCATACTAACTTTGCACCCCCGTTCTACCCCCTTAGGGGGTGAATTTTCAAAAATCCTTTCTTAGTGCTCCCCTACGTTATAAAAGGAACCCCCGTGCAAAATTTCAAATTTCTAACCCTTATAGTTTAGGCCCTGCGTTGATATGTCAGTCAGTCAGTCAGTCAGTCAGTCAGTCAGTCAGTCAGTCAGTCAGTCAGCTTCTCCTTTTATATATATAGATGTCGGCCTGTCTCCATTTTCCCTGTTTTTATTGTTTTTCATTTCACAGAATTGTTGAAGATTCTCATTCTGCGTTTGCTGTCAGTGCCTGTTGCGTACGTTGCATACGTTGTACACACATCCAACGTATGTGAATTTATATTGTTAAAGAACATGATTATTATTATTATATTATTATTATTCCCGCAACAGGCACTGACTGACAAATTATAAAAAATATGCAAAATAGATATTGATATTGGGCATTTTTGAAAATTTTAATGCAATTACTTGCATTAAAGCTTACGCTTTGCTATCGGTAAAGCGATTCGGTATAGAAACCATTGCGCACGTAAAGCCGTCGGCACGTAAGGCCTTCACAGAGAACCCCGTCTCTGTAAAGGGCCATTGATGGCTTGAAGTCAAGCCAATGTTTCGGATGCTTTTACTTTTAACACAGGCCTACCAAAGGTTACCTAACCTAGTACCTACTAGTTAAGCTAACCAATACACTAATTATACATTAAGTAACCATAAAATGCTCCTGTAGGGTTACGAGTGACGCTAGATGTTTGTTTTCCTCGTCGGATACATAACGGCAATTTATTTACGAGCATCGGATGACCACCGCAGTAACCACAATCCTTGGTCTTAATCATAGGACAAGTTCATTACAGTCACTCGTGTAAGGACGTAGTTTTATTCACATTAACAAATATTTTGGTGAAGTGGACATGCAGTTTGCACCATGGATATCTGTACAGTTGTGTACAATAGATTAGCATAACTTACTAGTACAACTCATTTACAATATTAGGTATACGCGTTTCACGTTAAAAGTGTAATTTTTGGAATTCAATAACAATTACGTAAACAATCTTACAAATAGCATCAGTATTGAAACCCATCATAACCAGAATTTAGTCAAATGGAACATCGGTGAACACTCAAATCGTATTTCTTTTTTAATTTTATCACCTTTGTGAAACTGCTTGCAGGTAAAAACCGGATGAAAATTTGTGACAATACAGTCAGCAAAACGAGTAGGTACAGATTTTTGTCCTTATGATAGTGAGTACCCGAAATAATTACAATTATACCTGTCCTTGTATCCTAACAGGCATTGCGGTAAACCCATAATGGGTTAATTGGCTGTATGTTTGGCCAATGGTTTGAACGCTGGTATCTATTGAATAATTCGACCCAGTTTACAAATTGCAGCGGGCAGTTCGAATTTACATGTCTGATTACACGTTGTAACCGAGCTGTCAGTGGTGGGCCACTGTTGAGCTGTCAGCTGCTAACCCTGCGGCTTAGTTGCTTAGCCTGTCATTAGAATGGTCTCGGGTTCGATTCTCGGTCTATTTTCGGAACTGGCAGCAGTAAAGACACTGCTTACTTTTATGTTATTTAATTTTTTTCATTTAAAGGTTTACATTTATTTTAATTTATTGGCCAATTTAATGATATTGACTTATATCTTAGTTAATTTGATGTTTCATTGTTTTTGTGATTATTTTTTTGGTTCCACTGCTTTTTGTTATTTACTCTGTTGCTTGTTGATTTCGTGTTGATTTAATTTTGTAATTTATTATTGTTTCAGTAGAGTGGCTCAGTCGTCCTAATTGAATTAATCAATAAATAAAAACATTCATTATAGTCAATGTAAAGTAACCTTTTACAAACATAATTAAGGTTGAATTTCGACCGCACATCTGGCCAATATCAATAAAATACTGAATATTATAATACTACTCCGCGACTATTGCGTAACCTCTAGACGAGAATGATTAGCATATTTAAATGTCAATAGAAAAATCTCAATTTCCAAGAGAAGTAGCGATCGTACATTTGTAGAGAAATTTGAATAGAATTTCCCAGAATCAAGCGCAAATATCGAAAAAATCCTAGAATACAGAATTTGAACTAAAGACCCGTGTTAATCTAACATGCGTAGCTTAGATTCTGGTATGTTTTTGTTATAATCACAGTACATATCGTTAGATATCATTCCCTAAGGCTAGTAGTAAGCATTTAGCTATTGATGACATAAATTCAATATTCGAAGCAGTAGGTATATTGTAAAAACATAAAACCAATGATAAGGTATGAGACATGTATTGCCATAAGATTAGCTGTTGACGTCTAAATTAGTAATTAATTTTAAGGTAATTTTATGCAGTAATTATAACAAAATAAGTATAATATTCCTTAAATTGTTAATGTTTTGGTAAGTTTTGACTTTCGTTAAGTGAGCAGGCAGTCTCTAAGACAAAAATAAATGATATAAATTTATATTAGGCTCGTCTAAAAGTTCTAGAACGTAGGATACCCAAGACAACAAAATATAGGTTTAAGCAACGCGATCAAATATTTCATACCGAATCGTGATTTTAAAATTCAATCGATCCGCAAGAAGGCTTGGCATTTGTAATGGATTATCGGGTCGTGAAGCCCGTCTCGGGGGCTTATTGAAATTGGAGCTAACTTGCGACTGCTTGGGAGTTGGGACTAAGGATCATTTCACCATCTACTACAATTTTATTACCACCAAGAATTATTGATATAAATAAATTAACAGTTTGAAAAACTAAAAACACTTTAATAAGTGCTAAAGTTTATCATAATATCTATTATTAGATTTACTAAATATTTAGAATGTTATGAGGTAAAATCGCAGCCCAGTGAGGAGTAATCCTTATAGCGTCGTGACTTATCGTAGCTTATTATTTCGACAGCTCATTTGAATGTGAAATGCTGCGTGGGCGTGGAGTGCCACACTGCTCCACTGTTCGTGTTGTAACCGATGACATAAAGCCTGATCTAGTTGTTCCAATTAGATCTTGAGGAGTATAATATTGTGACCTGTACCAGGATACAATACCAGTGTAAGTATTATGTAAATTAGTGCTCTGTCTCTCTCTGTCTTTGTGTGTGTGCGCGTTTTGTGTGTATCTATGTGTGTAAGGCAAAATTTTGTTCCCTCAACAAACTGTTCTCATAGAATATCACTAAATATACAATCAATTAATACATTAATCTCCAATAAAATATTAAAATCGCAAAACTTTTATAACAAAATAAAATAAATTACATTCACTTCGTCATCCACATCAACAATATAAATATCGTTTGGCGAACCCATTACTGAGCACGAGTATCTCGTCGTAACTCAGAAAGCCAAGAGCATACTGCACTACACTGATCCAGTGCAGATTGGTGCATTTACTCCTGGGTGCATTTACTACTTACTGGTGGGTTTAATAGTAAATATAAGATGTTTCTGATAATACAGGTTTCCCCAAGTTAGCATAAACAAAAGCCAATGAATTAGCATCAGTCTAGACTTGAATCTAAATATAACTGTTGTCAGTACTTGATTGGCACATGCACGGTCCTACCCCTGACTCACGCGGCCCGGCTCCGAGGCTCCGACCCATGAGTCAGACGTCCATGAGTTTAATCAACCGACGTCCAACTCTTGTTTTTCTTTCCATAAAATAACAGTTCGGCCAACCCGTTCGAAGACTTCCTCAGTTCACTGAGGAGACGTTAGTTATATAAGGTTATTTTTCTACTACTTTATTAAATCCGCCCTAGACCATCGTGGTGAGTATGCTCTAAGCCTTCTCAGTTAAGAGGAAAGATACGTGCCCTAGCAGTGAGCCAAGACAAGCTCCCAGTGACCCAATCTGCCGAGCGAAGAGTCCCGGATTCGATTCGCGGCCGAGGCAGTTATTTGTGCGAGAAACAGTTTTATGTGCGACTTGTAGGTACCATGATTCTGATCTAATTGACAGATAAATATTTATTTTCAAGTCCAGGTTGTTAGTGATGTCTTATTTGTACAGAATGCAGTGTGTATTATTATTATAAATATTAGCTAAGCCAGGAATAGAACCCGAGACTCCTCGCGGTATCAAGACCAGACAGTCACTAATCATTACCATCAAATAATGACAACAATACAAAATGTAACAATGATAATCACATAATTATAGTAGGTACTCATATACATAATATAATATTCAGAATTAATGACATGACATAATAATAGTCGTATTAGCACGAATTTAGTGTCGATGACGAAATTTAGGAAACCGGTTATTGCACACGCCACCGCTGCCCACTGCCTCCCGATACAGACAAAATGTCAACAAATACACAACTAATACATTATAATATTATAAATGCGAAAGTTTGTATGGATCTATGAATGTTTGTGGCTCTTTCACGCAAAAACTACCGAATGGATTTTGTTGAAACTTTACAATAATATAGCTTATACATCAGAATAACACATAGGCTATAAATTATAAACATATAGGTAGTGTGAATTATCCAAATTATATAACTAAATCTTTGCAAACCGAAGGAATAAGTTTCCCGAAGCGAAGCTAGGGCGGGTCGCTAGTACATTATATACAGATGTTTAAAATTGAAATTGGTATATTATTGTGTCTTCAAGACAAGAGTGAATAGGCTTCAAGCTATGCGCTTCACCACGCACGACTACATCACCACTTACTTACGATCAGGTGGGATTGTAAGTAAAAAAAATGTGTATATAGATGTGATTCACAACTTTTATGTAGCAGAACTAGTGTAGCCCTAGTTTCGTTCAGCAATTTTCTTTTCATTCATAGTTAATGTAATCAAAGGTACCTACTTAGGTACGTAATATGTTACAGTAAAATCATAAATGTATTCGCACGTAGGAGACTTTTGGTATGATTAACGTTAAGGAACTGCAGAAAAGTGAATATTATAATTTGAAATGTCTTACAAACACAAAAATTACAGAATATTTCCTTTCATAATGTCAATGTAAACTAATCCTTTAAATCACGAATTACGGTCGATTGTCCAGTGCACACGGACTTCCAGCAAATATAAATTTGTACATAAAATGGTAAATATTTGTAAGCGGAACAGGTTGGCCATATCATAAGTTACTCCTGCAACGGTAACCGACAATGAGATATCGCAGGCTCAACGGGACCGAGGTGCGAGCTCGGAATTCAATTCGAAGCCTTCTTCGACAAACAAAACATTTACAGTTTTGCACATATTATTTAAGGATGAATTAAAAGGATGAAATATAAGAATTTTCAACGTTGTGGTACCTACCACCGCCTGTCATAGTACCTATACCTAGTACCATTTCTACCGTGTAATAATTATTTTTAGAGCTATTGTGTTCCGCTTAGAAGAGTGGATTCGCTTACACGTTAGAGGCGACGATCTTAGTTCTTAAGGGTAGCAACACTGCTGTTACCAAATTAGAACGAGACTCGATCTGAGTCTAAAATCACTAAAACGTAGGATCCATTTATTGAGTCCCAACTCACCTTTAGTGCCTCTGCTGAACCCTACTCTTCAACCATCCGACCATCAGCGTTTGTGCATCTACCGCTGGATAAGCCTATAAGCCTATGCTAACTTGTGGTACCCTGACCGGTTTTGAGTCTGAATCCAACGGATGCCTGGAGTGTTTCGGGTCGTCGATCTATCGGTCAGTTGGTCGGGAGTCGTTCCTTTATCCAAGACGTGGTCTCCATTCGAAAACCTTTCTTGCCCAACTTATATTGGATGTAATTACCATTAAACCGTGCATGCGTGCGTTCTAATATCCATTTTATTCCCGACTGTGATGATGAGATACCTTAAACTTTATTCACCTGGGTAAACGCTCCTAAGTGAACTTCTTTTTACATCATCATCACAACCCATAACTGTCCCACTGCTGGGCACGGGTCTCCTCTCACAGTGCGAGGGGTATAGGCCATAGTCCACCACGCTGGCCAAGTGCGGATTGGTGGACTTCACACACCTTTGAGAACATTATGGAGAACTCTCAGGTGTGCTTATATTATCTTTTTACATAATATAAGTTAATGCTTGCCTACAATCCCACCTGATGGTAAGCAGCGATGTAGTCAAGGGTGGTAAAACCTATACGACTTCTTACTACGACTTCCCTAGCTATTTATTACCTTCGAATGATCAGTGAAACGTTTTAAACATGTTAGAATCAGAGAGAATATGCTGTTATTAGCGTGTTTTTATAATCGACGAACAATCTGACCAGCCACTTGATAAATGGTCACGTGGTCACCATCGCTCATGGACATCAACAAATTCAGTAAAACCAATACTATTAGGTATTAATACTAGATATCTTTACGTAATTATTTGCCTCGTTATGTTTGAATTAATAAACCTAAACACTTATTAAACACTTCCTCGAGTTTTAATATACAAGTAACCTACTTACATAATAAGTTATATTAAACAAAGATGTTTATAATATGAAACAAACGATGGCATTATGTAAAGGTTCTCAAAACAATGGCTACCCACCGCACCACTCTATCACACAGTATCTTAATCTCTTGGAACAATCAATTGTTATTCATATTCTGCAAATTAGTGAAAACAGGACTGGTTTCGTTTCACTTTTTAGAACGTTTGGGCATTTTGTGAACGTAACACAGTCCGTATAACAATAAAATAAATCAATAATAATGAAGCCAAATAATATTTAATATGTGAAGATAAGTCAATAATGTGAAGCAATAACTTTGTACCCTTAGGGTGGTGGTTGTTTTAACCCATTAATGGCCCACTACTGAGCACGGGTCTCTCACCATACCTGAGGAGGCCCAGAGCATACTCCACGCTGCTTCAGTGCGGATTGGGGGAGGGGTTAGTGTCGAGCCTAAGTGTTTAAGAGAGCCTAACTGCAATTTTTTTCCGCCCGAAGGCCTCCAACATGGCTTAACGCCTGCTACATAATGATAACAACAGGGACCGACGTGATTACGTGCCCTCCGAAGCACGCAAGCGCTCGAGATTAGCGAAACGAAAAAATGCGAAAAAATGACGTTTAAAGTGTATTAAAAATGACCTTAAATCTTACATAAAATAAATGATTTGAGTTTGAGTTTGCATTACCGAACGATGATAGAAACAAGAATGACCTGTATTTAATTAATATATCAGTTTTACCTCTCAATATGCATGATAATCTGAATTAAACCATTTTATTTTCGGGTCATATAGGAGCGTCCAATTATAAGTTGCTAATTATATTATATTGATGAAAATGTTACTGCCGCTGAAATTACCGAATTGTATCCTTTTATAATAGATTTCCTTATATAACTAGGGCGTTACATTATCATAATGTGGTGTATAACATGTTGACAAGAGTTTACGACCTCATAGTAAATAACAAATATTTTGCCAACTTTTCACAAAAAAACTCAAAGAATGTTCGGATGCTATTAAGGTAATACGGAATTAAAAAATTAATTGAAACAACTTCCCTATTAATGTTAAAATAAAAAAAATTAACCAAATTCATTACCAAAAACACTTTAGTAGTCACGAGCCATGCTAAATTCCAAAAGTTGCGCACGGCATCTCTCAGGGTTCGGGCCATATCCGAATTCTTTACAACACTTAAACTTCACACTGCAGTTAATTTGTTAATTACTACCACTTAAACCGAAACAATTTATCAACAAAAACAAATTTCGACGCTAAAAATATCACAGTTAAAAATTGCTAATTAAGATTAAAAAACACTTCACCCGGATTCCGAATTTAAAATCTAAATAAAAGCCAACGCGATTCGATACAAACACTTGGAATTGACAGTTCCTTTTTCAAACCAACACGAACGAAACACGCAGTCCTGAGCAGACGGTTGAAAGTACTAGAGATAAATTTGAAGATACATAAACGTGAGAGATTTTGGAAAGTAGACGCATCAAGCGAAACGCCACTAAGCATTCAGATCCAAACAGCGGCCTCGGCTGCACCAGCTTTACTTTCTAAGCACGATATTGTTATTTGATAGCCCGGTTTAATTATAAAAATTAACATCAACATTATTTCATCCGTTCGTTTTCAAAAACTACCGTTACAACCTCTATAAAACATTCGCAAAAACGCTTGTGAACAGTTATTTCCATCCGACGCAAAACGTAAATATTGTATTAATTGCGTTTTTATTACGGTTTTTGCTGTTAAAGTGTTGTAAGATTCGTAACTGATTTTAACGTGTACATTGTACAATAAGGAAATAAGTTCAAGAATACACCTAGTTAGCGTGAATCAGCAAATATCTGTAATGAAGAAGACAGCTTCGACTATTTTATTAATAACTCATCAATCTTGGTAATACTTTCACTGCAAAATGACAACAAGAACACAGCATACAAAGAATACCTATTTTTGGTAATTTTATGTGATCACAACCGAACATGGACATCTGCAGTACGCCGAAGCGCTGGCAACCATAACGGACGCAATTACACTTCTCAATTGACTACCCAGCACTGCAACCAAAACACTAATTCATGTATCCAAGTTATATGGTCACACACAAGTGACACTTCACAAACTACCACGGCCAAAGAACATAGGTTTATTTTTGTACCGTAACGCGTAACCGTTTCGACCGGTAACTCGTCGCTGATGATTTACAGATTTAGATGTTACCGATGTCTATGACCGACGTTCACCAGCAATCAGATAGCTTATTCGTTAACCTACCTAAAAATATATATAATTATCAAATTTTTAAAAATCTTTCTCCGCTTTTTATTACCTAACGTAATTGCTATAGTGAGCCACGACATGTAAGATTTTTCAATTCTTTTCTTGTTTAAGCTTCCGTGACGCGGACATAATCCATCAAGACATCAGCAGGATAAAGGTACGGCAGTGGTAATGCAGGTAAACTCCTAGACATAGACCGCTAAGGCAATAGCTTGGTTAAGTAATGACTTAACTTGTATTTTTAGAGAAGAATTAGACCGAAGAAATTGAGTTTCTTTAGAGTTGAATACCGCAGCTGGAATGTTTCTTTTGATAACGGCGACATAATACCAACAAACACTTGTGAATTTTCTTTGCGATGGAATCAAAAGGGGATTTAACGGCAATCTTTTTAGACGCGGACAAAGTCAGAAATAAGTCCCTAAGCAACTAATTATGGTTTTAAACTTACATTGCATTTTAAATTTCGTTGTATAAGTAAGTAATCTTAGATAAATACGAAGGTCTTGGGTAATTACGAAGTTCTGAATGGTAAAGTGCAATAACTTAAAAGAAATATCATTTAAACAAACGGACAAATCTACTTAGCATAATTATAGCATATTTAGATAGATTCACAATTTCACATCTACCAGCCGCCGTTCCATTAGCAGGTTCGGTTTCCGTCAAAAGTTACGTTATCAAGCGATCGATCTAAACATTCTGCCACAAATATTCGGATTCGTGCAAAATTTCCGCCAATCATTTGTCATTCGATTTCTACTTTTTGTTTATTCAAATTCTATTCAGAATGGTAAATGAAAAGTTTAGTCTGCAACTTTAAAAGTAAAATAAATCATTGATCAACTTAGTTTCCAACATTCAGAATTTAACACGAGATGTTTTAGAATATATCTACATTATTTCAATAAAATTTATGTCCAAAATCATTTCCTATAACTTATGGGTTCTTAACTGCTGAAAAGATATCTATATATCTAAATATAATATCTGTGACTGCAATACGTTTCTATAAACAAAGAAAGATATTTTTACGTGCGAAATAGTTTTGTGTCTGCACTGTTCTATGGTGCATAAATTTAAATACATTTGATCTTTAAGTCTAAAGGTTAAATCAAATATGTATACAAAAAGTGATCATAATAACTTACATAGATCTATCAGACAAGTTAAAAACAGTTTCCAAAATACGAATGATGAACCCAATCCGTATAGGATTGGCAATAATACGCCTACCGGAACGATAAATTCAAACTAAGCAAGTTCTCGTTGATCGAATTTCAAATTTTGAAATTGATAGCCGCGATATCGGAACGCGTTCGAAACTTGAAACGGTTTGTTTTTAAACACCATGGCACGAGTCAATGCCAAGCGGTTATTCAGCCAGTCGTTATTGATTTGACGCCGGTACATGAGTCACAGGCATTAAGCCTACATTACACCCTGTTTTGCCTTATTTAAACATGACTATAAAAAGTTAATTCACAAAAGACGACGCTACGATATAAGATCCTATTTTTTGGGTAATAAGGCTTATTTATGATTACAGCTTTTATCTCCTGGTGCACAACTTGGGTCTCTCAGAATGAGAGGCGTTATGACCTCAGTATACCGTATGTTGTCCAAGTATAGATTGGCAGGCTTCATTCTTCATCTTAGACAATGTTATGAAGAACTGAGACGTATAGAGTTTCCACACAATATTTTACTTCTATGTGAGTGATATAACATTTCAAACACACATACCTAACTTCAATGTTATTACTATACAATAAGGTTTATTATAAAACAGATCACCCTTGCACCCTTGCCAACTCTTCTCAAAGTTTCAAACCAACGTTATAAAACTTAATCGCGGTTACATCTCCAGTCTCCACTTACGCAACATATACCGCAATATGAATCGTATCTCTTTTAACACTGGACGAATTTCACAAAAATACAGATTATAATAATCTAATTCCCAACATAAACAAACTTCATAAAACGAAAAAAAAAATACATAAAACAGAAACGCCGGCTTTTAATTTTCGAACATGCAAGTGAACTTGGCATTAACGAAGTGTAACCTTGACCCAAGTGTCACTTCACTTCACTTTTTAAGTAATTTAACACTTTACATAACTTTAGTGCGGAATCCTTCGCGACAAGCGACTGGGCTCGCGTTTGGATGTAGACTGCATGATTCATCTCATCGGATGGAGGAAAATGTACCAGTGGACCGGTTTCGCTCTTGTTATCGACCAATAGAGGTCAATATCGCTTGCACGTTCAATTTCATTACACGTATAGACCGTCCGTGACTGCATGGGCATCTAACATTTTTATTGAGAATTATGTAAGGTTTGAGTCAATATGTACCTTTTTATCAATAATTTATGTATGTTTTAATCAATTTATTCGAATGAGTTACTACACAGATTTCCATGCGCATTTACTTACACATAGAGTGGTTCATGGGGATGATAGAGGGTTTGAAAACGTACATATTGAGTTCTTATAACCTAATTAATCCGAGCCAAAACTCCCTACTTCACTCGTACGAGTACATACTGTTTCGAACTTACAAACAGTCTTCGAACACAGGTGACTAACCGGGTCCAACTACCACCTGGCCTTAAGGTCCGAGTACATCACATCAACTCGACTCCAACTCCAATCCGATTCAAATCATAAGAAAGCAATGGAATATGAGCTTTATATCATGTATGTGTGAGGACTCAGCTCTACACAACAAAGTAACAGCGTGCAGACCAACCGTATCAACTAACCAATCGAACGCCATCGACCTTGACTTGCATCCGAAGTCCGAACAACCTATTTGCCCATCAAACCAGAATCTAGACTCTAGACTGGTTACGTAGCCGAAAGTCGAACATGCCACACGAGTTACATGACATGCGAGTAACGTGAATGTGTGGCTTTATCGACATAGCTATAGCACGGCCGACGGTTCTAGGCCGCTCTGAAGTTAGGCTTTCGGATATAGTGCGCAGGTATTGTACTTTAGAGAGAGATAGCGACACGAACACTGAGCGTGTCTGAAACAAACAATGCTCAAAGTGACACCCCGCGCGTCTTGCCACCATTGCGACCCTAAAATTGACTTCTGCGCAGCGATCCGAACAAAGTTCAGAGCGGCCTAGAACCGCCGGCCGTGCTATATCCATGTTTCATTGGAAGTATGCAGTTTATGTGTAGATAAATAATACCTATGACGAAAAGAAAAGCTCTTTAGTAAAGTATTTTTTCTTTTGTACCAGGAAACAGGCGACATATTGTTTATTTTTATGTGTTATTTACGAGCAAGAGCTAATAATTTTGGGATGAGCCACCAGCGAGCCCATTTATTGGCTATGTCATAAAGATCAACGCAAATTGATTGCGAATTGGACGGCGCGACCACCGACTGCGGCTGACACAGACGTCATAACGGATTATGACGCAGTTCGATCGTATTTAGACGTAAATACGTCTATAGGGTAAGTAATGGAAGCGTGTGTCACGTGTTGTTTAAATGCATTTGGCTATTTTTCTAAATGCTTTTTTATATTATAGTACAAAAACGTGTTAAAATTAAATAAAATGATGTTTTATATTGTGGTATTAATATAATTAAGTATGTCAAAACCTGTTACGAGTATTTTGATTAATAAAACTGTAATTATTACACAAAAATTAAAAATGTAAAGAGACAAGATAGGTGATTTAATAACGATCTAATCCAACATCTGAAATTTCCATATTTTAATTAATCCTATTAATATTATAAATGCGAAAGTTTGTATGGATGAATTTTTGTTACCCTTTCACGCAAAAACTACCGAATGGATTTTGCTGAAACTTTACAATAATATAGCTTACACATCAGAATAACACATAGGCTATAAATTATAAAGATATAGGTAGTGTGAATTATCCAAAATATACAACTAAATCTTTGCAAACCGAAGGAATAAGTTTCCCGAAGCGAAGCGAGGGCGGGTCGCTAGTAAGAAATAAAGTAAAAAATAATAAATGCCTCCAAATGTGATGGTAAATAATGAGCGCCACCGTCCATGGCAATAACGCATAGTATACCTATCGTAGTTGCACATTTATAAGGAAGTTGGTAGTTACTCTGCCTGCGAAAATAGGGGTCCCGAGTTCGATTCCCAGCCGTGGCAGATATTTACATGATATATAATTTTTTTCAAACATTAAAAAACTGATTACTGAATCTGATAACATGTTGCAAATGATACTTATGCAAATCAACAGGTGTTTGACCTCACCCTCCCTCGTCGATAACTGAGTGAACTGCCTGAATGGAAGCGAATGACTGATGAACTTGCGAATGAATGGCGGCGAATATGAAAGGGAAACCGTAAATAGATAATATACAAACTTGACACGAATGTCTTATGAATCAACAAGTGGTTGAAATTGAATGACTGTTCAATACATGTACGTAGCTTGGTCCACTACAGGGCACGGGAAGAAACTGAGGAGGTTCTAGCATTGCCCACCACGCTACTCCTGTGTGGATTAATGGAGGTTTAGTGGTCAACAGAAAGGTCGGAAGTTTCGATGTCACCCAAGGCCCCTGAGCTGGCTTAGCGACTGTCATCTAACGACAGGAACCGACAGCTTAATGTGCCCTCTGCAGCACTGAAGCGCTCAAGAAATTTTGCTATTAGCGGCACCAACCCGATTACCAATCACGCCCACTGTTACTTAACTCAGTCGATCTCTTAGGATCATACTTTCTCAAGAAGGTATAATATTTATTTTAAATAGCAAGGTCATCTTTGTCATTCGTCTATGTTGATGAATCATTTACTTTCCAACACTAGTTAGATTGTAGATAGATTTATTACTTTTATTAGTGACCAAAAGTATGTTTTGCAAATTCATCACATCGACAATTTTATTTTGCTATTGAGACATTGAGATCTACTAGGTACGTCAAACAAAACAAGAATAGATTTTACGAGTATGTAATGTTATTTAAAATTAATGAACAAATGTTAGTAAAAATGTTAGTAAAAAAAAATAATTACTAGGAAAAATAAGAACTAGTAAAATTAGTAGTGTGATTAAAGGACGCCTATAAATTTAATTTTGTCGTCGTCCCAGCTAATGCGCAGCTCATACACGTCTCATTACTTACATAATTATATCCAAGGTTAAGTAATAGGTTTATAATAAGGACTATTAGCAGTCAAATGTACCTATGTTTAATTACATTATATAAATAACAAGTAAATAAAGTATGATAAAATTATAATTAAGCTTGGTGTCTTCCAATGCTGATCTACCTGTCAATGTGTCAACATTCTGCTATAGGTACTTAGGTAAATAATTTTATGAAATCAATTCGTTAGTAAGCTATTTTGCCTTTACTCTTTTCATTGTTACTAAATGCGGAAATTGTACAAGAACATCAAATGTCTTATATAACGTTAATCCACTATCGCAGTGTCATGTGGACTGCATTGACTTTCTATTGCAGAAGAGTTGGTATGACTTGTCAGCTTTAGTTAAATTCAGTGCAAAAAATTGCGCGATTTTATAATAAATAATTTTCACGTGAGACTCACCGCGCTGGCAACATTCATTAATTACGCAAACTTGCATTTAATTTCGAATCGTGTTTCTGGTTGCATCTTTGTATTTATTGGTATACGTAATAAAATTATATAAATCTAAAATAAAATGTATAAAACTTGAATAAAAAGAACAGTATATTCGGATTTTGTTTGCCATTGCATCAAGTTATTGCTATAACTATGTATAAGTTTTTCTAAAGGCTACGTCGTCCTCGCCACTTACTTACCATCATGTGGCATCGTAGTCAAGCGATAACTTATATATTCAATAAAAAAAACCTAGGTATTCTTTATAATAACCCTACTAAATATTATCATTTGTTTTACAAATAATAGTAATAATGTATTGTACCTATATTCAATATTTTGCATTAAAATAATAATAAACTATAGGTACCTACTGGGGTTTATTAAGGTTTTATTAAACAACTAGCTGCCCCAGCGAACTTCGTACCGCTCTATAATTAATAAACAAATAATAATATGGTGACATATCGACAGCAGCGCCACCTACCGGGTCCAATTGTAAATCAAAACCATTCTTGGATCCACCTGAAGACACACAAAAAATTTCAACCAAATCGGTACAGCCGTTTTCGAGTTTTAGCGTGACAAACGCACAGCAACTCATTTTTATAATATATTAAAGATCTAAGCTATCCTATCTCTCAAGTTGGACCAGACTGCTCACGGTGTGCCAATTTAATTTAAAATCGGTTAAGTAGTTTAGGAATCCATCGCGGACAAATATCGTGACAGGAGATTTATATATATTAAGATAAGATATACTTACTCAGACTCTTACTAACAATTATACTGGACTATTACTAACTTTATTAACAACAACTAACACGACTAACTATCACTAACAGTTCCTGTCCCAGTCCTCATGCTCACTAACAAACTAACCAGCTAATGTTCTAACACAGTCTCCTAACCTGTTGTCTAACTATCCTAGTATCCTAGTCCCCATTTGAGTCTTGTTCTATGTCGGTCACAGTTGTCATGGGCGGCAGACCAAGCCAACTGAATAAAAATTAAATTTTTAGTTATCAATAGATTAAATACACTCTCTTTAGTTCACCGTCCACATCAGAACAATTTTTTCTTTACGTTAAGTGTAATAAATTTGAGCGCCATCTCTTGTCAAATCTATGTAGGATACAAACATTATATGTAACAACGCCATCTATGACTTATCCGTGTAAACTAGTAATGTAAATAACATAGAATTAAGCTGAAGTACTTTTTTTTACAAAAAGCTCAGTTGGCATCTTTAGATTCTGGCTGCAGCAGACTTCTATATTTTTTTTACTCAGATAACTTGACCCATAACTGAAATACATTACAGATTCACATACAGTATTCATTAATTTTTATTTGTAGACTCAATTTCTTATCCTCCAATATTCGGAAAATAAATAAAGTGTCAAGTACATACCCGATGCGAAGTGGCGACGTGAGCGAGCCCGTGCGCAGGGGTAGGCCTCTCGTCGCTGGACTCGTCCCCGGACCTCTCGCCCGTGAACACCGAGTCGTGGGACACTGAGAGGCCACTGCCGTAGGCTCCCTCCCTGTCGACATGCTGGTATTAACTCACGCTGAAATAGGCACTATTAACTTTATTTATTTTATTTATTTATTTATAACTCTTTATTGTACACCAAGAACAGGAAATTAACAATTATATAAATAGACATTTATTTATTTTCATTTTATTAATTACAAGTGAATGTTTGACTACAATCCCACCTGATGGTGATATACTTTTGAATAGTAAAGCACACTAACGGAAAAGCCTATTCGCTCTTGTTATACGCTTATAGCAGTGATAGCCCAGTGATTTCGACTTTGGACTCCCGGGGGGCTGGATTACAATATTGCAGGCACCACTTATATTCAAAAAATAGTTGCCTATTAGCATTAAATGATCACTCGATTTGGTTAAGGAAAACATCGCGAGGAAACCTGCCCACCTGTATTCAAATTAAAATAATTTTATCATTTAGGTATCACACTTGTGAATGTCATTTATTTTTTATACTATTACCGCAAAGTAGATAAGTAAACTATTACATACTTAAATTCCAAAGATCCTACGTATTAATGTCCTTTCTTGCGTTTTAGTTTCCTTATACTAGATGGCGCTGCTGTGCTCCCGAACTAGATTGCTAGCTGCTACAGGGTAATTGAACGACTATCTACCGTCGAGAATAAGGTGGTGATACAAAGTGCATCTCGTAATTTGGCTTCAACCCATTAATGGCCAAGCTATGTGTTGGAAGTTTTTATGGCACTCGAAGGCCTTCGACAAGATTTACCGACAACCAAGACCGAAGACTCTACGTGCCCTCCGAAGCAGGGAAGCGCTAAATAATTTCTACTAGCGGTCACCCACGCAATAACCGATACGATCTGTACCAATCGTCGCAAGCCGCCGGGCAATGAGCACTTCGGGTACCAAATAACGTTCTAACGCCGTTTGCTAACCGTACTAACTTAGTCCCGATCTGAGTCTTGACCTGTGTTGGTCAGTTGTCATGGGCGGCGGTGGAAGGGTGGTGCCTGCTCGTTTGCATCTTATTCTATTAATACCCGTATGGCATAATGGTTAACAGGCCGGATCGCCGTCCCAGGGGTCCTGGGTTCGGTTTCCAACGAGGCGGAAGTCATTCAGACTTTAAATTACTGTTCTCGGTCTGGGTGTGTTCTTGTGTTGTGTATTGTCCATGGCACGCACGACCATTACATATTTAGGTACTAATTATTTATTACTTATTCCGTGGCACAACACAGGGCATCATAGTGTGTGGCTATGAGTGTGTAGCGTTAAGAAACAAGAAATATAAAAATGTGTGCAATTTACACGTCCTATAAGTGAAACCTTAAAAAAACGAATACTGTCAGTCCACAAATGAAGTTCTGCTTTGCTTACGTAAGCCACCATTTTGCCGATGCTTCCTATCTCATTTTCTCCCATTTGCGCGAGCTTTCATTTAATTTGCGCGTCATTTCCGTTTCATCGAATTCCAAATCACAACGATACTATAGAAGTTTTCACTTCAAAAGGACCCCCAAAAACTTGTGAAGGTAGAAGGGGAATACTAACTTCCTCCTGGCATGTCGGTCGGCGTCCAGCAACTCGCTGGTGGAGCTGCTCTTGGGGTCGGGCGAGCTGTCGGTGCGCGCGCGCCGCTTGAACATGCGGCGCAGCCCGCGCAGGAACCGCCCCGTGCGGCCCTCGCCTGGAATAGCACGATAACAGATTTGAATTGAGAATGTTACAAACTTGAACTTAGAGATATTATTATAACAGTGACTTTAGAGAACATAATGTTACAAAAAGCGAACTCAGGTTTATTATTAGTATAGACTAAAGGGTGGAATATAATAGGAAGGTATTAAACACGCCAAACTTTATGTCGGTACGGCTGCGCGCACATAGACAATGTCACGTAGAAGATAACCTACTGTTGTTGTTCATTGGTAATAGTGTGTACGAGTGACGCTGACGTTATGAGGTTATGACGTAGTGACGTACCATGAGTGTGTGTGTCGTGCGGCGGTCGGTACGGCGGCTCGAGCGAGCCCTCGCGCACGCACGACATGAGCCCCGCGCCGCCGCCGCCTCCGCCCGACATCCGCGCCACCTGCAACAAACATCCGCACCTCTTATTACCCGCGTAACGTGTACTGCGGTATTACCATTACTATCCATGTAACTCGACGCATAGCAGTATTACCTCGTACTACCCGCGTAACTCGACGTTTTGCAGTATTACCTCGTACTACCCGCGTAACTCGACGCATTAGTGTATTACCTCGTACTACCCGCGTAACTCGGCGCATTGCGGTATTACCTCTTACTACCTGCGTAACTCGACGCATTACGGTATTACCTCGTACTACCCGCGTAACTCGACGTTTTGCAGTATTACCTCGTACTACCCGCGTAACTCGACGCATTAGTGTATTACCTCGTACTACCCGCGTAACTCGGCGCATTGCGGTATTACCTCTTACTACCTGCGTAACTCGACGCATTGCGGTATTACCTCGTACTCCCCGCGTTACTCGACGCATTGCGGTATTACCTCGTACTACCCGCGTAACTCGTAAGTACGATATTACCGGTGAAACGTACGCAATATAAATTATTTTTGTTATTGTGAATGATTAAAAAAATATATTTCATGGCTTGTAGTTTATGGCATCATGGCTGTAATTTCGTTACAAATATTACATTATATTTGGATCAGAATTTTAGACTCACATTATATACATTATACGGGCACGTTACACGCGCTCCACAACCGCGAACAGAGTTGATACTCTTTAATGATTTCCCAAAGGAAGGCATTAGATACGATCTTTAAAAGGATCGCGCCCACAAATGATGAATGTCTAGAATTCTACGTATACATTTACACTACAATATTAAAGTAACTTTGGCCTGGTTCCAACCACCGGAATAAAATCCTGTAGTAACTCTGTTTTTTATTGTGCGTGATAAAAAAAACGATCACTTGCCTCGGTGGAGGAAATAATCGTGAGGAAACTTGCGCATCTGAGAGTTTTCTATATTGTTCTCAAAGGTTTGTAAAGTCTGCTAGCCACACTTGGCCAGCGTGGTGGATTATGGCCTATGCCCCAATGTGAGAACAGTCCTGGGGCCAAGTCCCCAATTTAAATATATTTCAATTGCGTCGTGTCGGAATAGCGTGACACATTTCGTATACCGAATGTGTCAAATTATTCCGACACGACGCATTTAAAGCTTATTAAAATTAGCAGACTTGGGCCGCTGAGGCAGTGAGACAGTTATTGGTTGGGATGATGAATAAACACTTTAGTGAACTGCAGTAAATTAACACAAACACTTGTAAGGAAGAAATTACGCAGTCCGGCAGTCTGGCCATGTGTGCATGAAAATTTCCGTGAAGATATGAAGAAAACGTTCCTAAGATACTGGAGAAACTTAGTTTTATTACCTACATACTAGTTGTCCCGGCGTACTTCGTACCGCTTTATAATTAAAAAATGTTTTGGTGATATATCGACAGCGACGCCACCTACCGGGTCCAATTGTGAATCTAAACCATTCTCGGATCCACCTGAAGACACACAAAAAATTTCAACCAAATCGGTCAAGCCGTTTAGGAGGAGTTCAGTGACATACACACTCACACTCGAATTATATATATTAAGATGTTTAATTAATGGTGACGTGACTATCCCGTTCAGCAGTTTTGGGACACAGGCCGTATTTGCTGCTCCACAGAATGTGTCTTGGGCAATAAAGCAATGTCCTTAAACAAATCATTTATTATCTGTTTCGATACGATTATTTGCTGAGGGCGTTTATAAGTGATTTATAATTTGATACTGGCTAAAATTTGCTAACCCAAAATTACCTAATGATTTGAGAGTTTTGTAAAATGTCTTAAGATTTCGTTACGATGAATTACAATGTGACAAAATTATTAAGACTAAAATCGGTATTGTTTCTTCATCGGATACAGATTAATTAGGTTATTAAGAAGTTGTCTAAATCAAAAAAAATTGCCGTATGTATCTATTTTTTTAACCGTAGGTATCGATTACGCATAAAACATCGATCAGTTAGAATTTTATTGTATGTATGGTTGGCCGAATGGAAACATCTGGTCCATTACCGTTTTGGAATCAGAAACACATTGTACAGATTATAGTCGTAAAACCTACACGCGCCCGTCACTGCCTACGCGACATCGACGATAGGCCAGAGACTCTATTCTTGAATCGCTCGTCTAGCAGCGAAAGCTTGTTTCCAGTGAATTTGACCTGACCGTGAGACCACTCGTAGTAGTCGTACGACTCTAAAATTCGGATATATCGAACGAAAATCGCTCGAAATACAGAAGTCACACACACTCGAATACAGAACATTTTCAGCCAGTAAAAACAAACTATCGTCAAAATAGCACAAAACAATACACAAACCGCATTACAGTACACAAAAACGCGAGCAGGAAACACCCGTCAAAGGTCAGTACTCCAACGGCTGTAGATGTTCATAATTTAGCCTGCGGCGGTAACACAATGCAGACGGCACCGCTTACAAGGTCAGGACTCTGTTTACGCACGAAGGTCAAGGGCGGCGTGCCGATCGATACGGATGCTGCGAGAGAGACAGATGATACGGCAGATCAGGTAGAGAGACAGAGAGGGGAGAGTTGGAGTAGATGACGAGATCCTAGTTTCCCAGTTACAAGAATTGACACTGAAAGGAAGTGGCGCGGAACGAATCGGCTATGGTTATTCGATGCTGTGCCGGTGATGTCATTAGGTTGCTATAGTTTTCAGATGAGTAAATTGTAACAGATTTGATATAAGCGCTCTGAAATGTTACTATAATGTGAGTATTTGTATACTGTAGAACTTTTATTTTAACTTTTGATGTGAAACTAGATGTTTCACGTTAGGCGAGCGGTAAACCTGATTGTTGGCGTTATTCGTCTCCCCATTTTATAAATATTAGGAGAGTATGAAAACCTCCAACAATGCGCATTGCAGCAGCATGGTGCCTCCTCAGGTATGAGAGACCCGTGCTCAGAAGTGGGCCATTAATGGGTTGAAGTCAGCCATGTAAACCTCCACGGCACTGTCCTTTTTATTCACTTCATTGGACTCCATGCAAGCCATGAACTCTGACCGGCAACGCGTGTCTGTACGTTATCAGTACCTGACAGTGACATCATACATATGTGTGCACCTAAATGATACAGTTTAGCGTCTTTCGGTTAGCGACAGAAGACTTCCCGAATTTTAGGACTCCATACCCAAATGGAAACGTATTAACATTCGCTCTCTGTTTGTCGCAGGAAATAAGTAGACACCAGAAATTTTCCGAAAGTGCATTTTATTGTGGCCGCTGTACTGGTTCGGTTGGTAATGCCAATAAAACAATAAATCAGTTCAACTACACTCCTACTCGCTCGGTGTTCGGGCAGAGAGAGCGCAGTCAGCAGTTCCTTGTACTTACTTCCAGCGCCCCCACCGCCGCACACTCCGCACAGTATTCGTGCATATATTTATTGTGTTCACAATATAATTATGTATATATTACATATACACTACATCCGCTATCACAACAAAAAAGTAAAATCTCAAAAGGGGCCTTACAAGTACCTAACCTTCAAAAATGTTCCTTTTTACATTCTGTCTTTTTATTCACTAAATTAGAGCTATTTCCTCGGTGGTAGGGAACACTACGTAGGCGAGTCCAACTCGTACTTTGCCGGTTTTTTACAATCAAAAATATTTAATACTTAGTATACCTGTTATATATTTAATTACGATCCAATCAATTACACGTAATACATTAAGCAGACGTGTTTGATAAACTGTTTCGTATCGTATATTCTACGTAGCACTCTCTAAGGGCACTCGGCCGTGAAGATTGCGTGTAATAATTTCCAGTGAGTGAGCGGCTCAATCAGTATCGTCTGTAACTCGAGAAAATATTTCTTTTTATTATTTATTAGATTACTCAGCAGCATTACTATTTAAATTGTTTCCAATTCGATCTCACATAAGATGTTTCTCGCAATCGTTTTGTAAATCGCAATATTCGTACAACGGAAATCTTACGTACGTACAACCAAATCAGAATCTTGTACTTAAAAGCAAATATCCAGCTAAAACTGACAATAAAAACACTTAGGGCAAAGCTCTTGTGTTCTCTGAGCGAAAAGGACAGAATAGGGTAGTTGACAGTAAGAAAATATTTTGAATATTTCTATTTTTTATGGTAGTTTTATATTAACAAATGCGAAAAATCGATCAAATTGATTAAATAAATCATGATTATTTAATATTTTTGAGAAATAAAATCCCGTAATTACAGTCACTTGTCACGTGACAGCGAACGCCAATACGACGCGTGACGTCACACGTTGCAAAACTAAACAAACTTGACATAGCATTTTGGTCTTTCCGCTCAACCAAACAGCTCTTCGTTTACAACATATGACGTCACACGAGTCGCCATGACAGTTTGACGCATTTTTTGACGGAAACGTCAAATAGTTCATGAAAATATAAAATAAAATATGTTACAGTTAGTATTTTACTGAAATATTAATATTTCAGTTAAATTAGACCATTTCGCAAACTATGATTTAGTTTTTCAAAATTAGTCAACTAGCCTATTGCAGGTTTCGTGGTTTTTTTGGAATTAAAAAAGACGCCTTGGTTAAAGGAGCATAAGAATTTAGTCTTATGCTCCTATCTATCTGGTATAATATAATAGATATGTCCAGTAGAAGACCTTCAATTTCCGATGACAGGATGCATTAACCTTAAGAGGATGGCATGCAAGATATTCGCGTTATTAACTCACAGACGATGTCAAGTTAAAAATTCATCTATAAGTTTCAAGAGTAACTAATGTTATTTGAAACTAGACGCTGTGGCTCCAGATTAATTTTAATAAGTAATTCGCATAGAATAAATTATGCCCTTCTCTTTTTATTGGAAATATTTCTACTTCTTCACTTCTTCTATAGTAATAATTTAGAAGAAAGTAGCGTTAAGTGATCAATAGAGTACCATAACTAATCCCTCCACTAATCCACACTGGAGGAACGTGGTAGAGTATGCTCTAGACCTCGTCGATGATGATGAAAGACCCGTGTTCAGTAAGCGGCCATTAATGGAAAAAAGCCAACCTTTGTTAGATACAACTTTGTTAGACCCTGTAAGCCAAAAAAAAAAAGAGAAATTATCACAAACCAATTGAAGTCGCCATAAGACCGATGCTGATGTTGACAACAGCATCACGTGATGCAATTTTAGCCTCGCCCCAATTCGTACAACAATTACTAAAAATCTCCGCATGACGTAACAGATCGAGCGGACCCAGTTCCCACGTGAGGCAATCTTTTGTTATAATTATGGCCACAAACCGAAATTGCATTTTGATGAACCGTGTACAATAAAAGTCTACAATGCCACCCGATTTAGTTCACATGTACACGATAAGTGCTGTGAACACACAATAGCATACATTTTTCAAAATGATATGGTCGTAAAGTTTCATGATGGTCAATGAGATAAAAAATTGTCATAATGATGTTTGATAAAATTAAAGATTGTAGCTCATAATTTGGTCTGGTATGGAGAGGATTGTAAAAAGGTCACAGTTAAGCAAAGTTAATCCAGTTAAAAGTTGAATACGTGATAGTATTAACAAGAGATCAGTAATTTTAAGAAGGTACTTCAAGGGAGTATTAGGGCAATATTTAACATCTCTATCATTAGACAAGAGTCCGTATAAGCCTATAAGATTCATTGAAAGAGTTAATAATTTATTATGACTTTAAACAATGGAGCAGTGAAGTTGAGTATTTAGGTCTAGGAGGACCTAAACACCTGAATACAAGAGAGGAAGCTGTAAGACTCTTTTCTCCTTGTGCTCGCGGCTACGCTGGTCATTTTCACATTTATCTGCCCATGAAGTTTTGTAAAAATTGTCATCGTACTTACAAAGGATCAATAACGTAAACTTTAATGATTGAGTAAAGTCAGTTTCCTGATATTATATTACTTTAATTAAATATTTATTTATTTTGTAATTAAGTATGCATTTCATTATGCATCTATATTATATATGCACTTTTACATGATTAAATTTTATGCGCCAATGAATCTGAAAATGGTAAAAGTTGAAATATAATCATAGAATAACATAATCTTGGCGTACACAATATTTTATAAAGTAGCCCATCCATCTTTCGCTTCGGGAAACCTATGTTTAATAACCGCAACCTAAAGAATTGCTACTTATTTAATTCTGACGTTATTACAGTCGTGGTAATGGTTCATCCTAAGTAAATAAGGAAATTATTTGTTTCTATAAATTAGCAAGATTTTCACCTAATATAATAGCTACATGTTCGTATAGCTGTTTAAACATTAATTAATTATTACTAAGCTTTTGACAAACCCTCCACTAAGCAATAAATCGGGACTATAATATATCAACAATCATCACTGTTTTAATGTTAGAAAAGGATTCTTTGCTTATTCAAAGAAGTTTGCTGTCAAAAAAGATCTTCAAAGAGATTCCTACTCTTATCCAGCAAAGCCCGTCTCTGAGAGCAGCCTCTGAGACGTTGCTAGCTTAATGAATTCCAAGTCCTTTAGCACTGTTTGTCGTTTAATGAAGGCCCCATGTGACGAAAGGAGGTCACCTTGTTTCATGCCGGAACAGGCAGCAACAGGGCTACAAAAGTAACAAGACAATTTAATTAAAAATAGGGCTCAACAGCATCAGGATGAAAGCATGAAGATATTAAAAAATATTGAAATAATACAGTGTTTAAAAATTTAAGTGTAGGAGCAGTTAGTTCTAAATCTAAATTGTCACAAGAAAACATCTTTAGAGTTTTGAAATCACCGAGCTATTTTGAAAGACGTTTTGTGGTAGATACTTATTTCGAACGTTACTTATATTTTATAGTTCAGTAGATTCTCTCATTGAGATCGCTAAATAAGTGATAAGATCACTTCAGGAACGTTAAATAAAATATTTCAATGTTTATTCTTATTTTATTTCTTTATTCCTAAAATACAATCTGCTAACTGAGACCTTTGCTTTCCGGTTTCGATAATAGTATCTAGGTCCGGGTTTTTTTTATCATTCACTCGAGAAAGAACCTACCTAACTTAACTACGCTTTAGTTGTACTGGGTTTGTAATTAGTTTTTTTAGCATTTTATAATATTAAGTAATTTATACAGTAATCAAATTTTAAAAGAATCGTTTAGTCAACCCGAATCACCGTCAATTACACAAAAGAACGTGACCTACAGAATTTAGACCCCACACTAGCCCTGAACTAAATTAATTGGATGCTGTACCAATTGCGCGCCTTGAAAATTTTCAGGAGCAACCAACTAGGTCAATGTAAAATTTGTTGAAACTTTAGAGATTTGATCTCTTCGAATGTATGAAGGTGGTAACAGTCTGAAGCAGCTAAATTCTATGATCAGTTTGCAAGTGTCTGTAAATCAAGATCTTCACCTAAGTACGCGTCAAACCACAATGCTTCATTCAGGCTGTAATGGGAAAGAGTTCGTGACAAAAACGGGTGTTAGAAGTTTTTAAGTCGTTCACGAACTCAAGATATTCGCAATATTTTGCAATTTATATTCCCTCCGAAACAGTAATAACTCACGGAAGTTTAGACATAGGCATTATCTAGCTTTGCTTTTAATTTATTTTCTTGGTTCGAATAATAAATAAATACATTATCAATTTATACAACTTGTAATGTAGATCTGAAAAATTGTAATTATTCGATACCATTATGCTATACTAACAGATCAAATATTTAACTGGAATGACATAGTTCACATTTTCAGTCCAAATCACGCAATCGCTCACAACTGAAATTGATGAACCATCGACATGAGCGATGAAATTAGAAACGTTTGGGCTGTCACTGCCTAATCATATTGATCCAATGAAATGCGAAACGGCTATACCGAGTGGCCCAAATACGAGTAAATGTAAGTAATCTATCTTCTTCTAGCCATGACCTCCGCTCATGCAAGGTCGGATGCTGCGTCGATTTTTCTCTCCTTGACTGCTCCCAAGGATCCTCAATTGGGTCACGGTAAACGTTTCCGGTATGTTGTCGTTGATTTTTTCGCGTTCATATTTACAAAGTGCTTAAATTGTGACAGGTTTAGAATATGAAAAGATCGTATCCTTAGATTTTACCACATGTTTGCATTACAAATTCTTCATAAGACGTAGAAAAGATATTATGAACAGCACGGGTTTCTTGATTACCAATACCTTGTACTCAAAATAGTCCATCTACAAACACTTACGTACGTTGTTCCGTTCTACTTACGGGTATGTCACCTAATGTTTTTGTCCTTTTGTAACTGTTTTCTAATAGCTTTTAGCATTAACACCTTTTGTTATGTACTTGTCGTAAGTTGCAAGGAGGAATACTTAAATTTTGTACCCTGTATTGTTACTCCCAATAAAATTGACCTCACTATCTTCCTTTACCCTCCTTGGACATTGATTTAATTCGTGATCAATGTAAAGTAGGTTCTAGAAACTTTAAAATGAACTTAAATAAAAATAAAAACAAATTAGCAACCCGATTAATCATACAACAACACCAATTGTACTCCGAGGTTCTTAACGTCTTACTAATCTCGACTGGAACAGTGTGACACCGACGCTAAATCAATTAGAGAAATCCGGAAATTCGTCTATCAATATATAGCATGATATTACGAAACTCATTGTATCTTCACCTTTTAGTTCGTGTTTGAACTTAGTGGAAGGTTTTTGTCATTGATTTCTTTTTACCTTGACTGCTCTCAGGGTTTCCAGGTCACGGCATATTTACTGCATTCTAAGATATGGTTATAGCAGTATAAGGAATCTTGACGCGAATATTTACGCCGTAAAACTTGTAAGATTAAAACAGCACGTACTCTTAAGGCATTACTCTTAAATTAATATTGCAAAAGGTTGACACCAGTTTACTAGTAGCGCATTTCTCGGGTCTTTTATTGAAATTGATGCGACCACGTTAAGCGGTTCCAGGATTCATTAGGGTACAGTGGACAAATCAAATGTGAAAAACGACTATGTTGTCCGAAGACCTTATACTTTTTTGACAGAAAACCATGTTTTTCACATCCCACTAAAGTGACTGGATTATTTTACCATTCAAATGTCATTGTTACATGAAATGTCCAAGAATTTTCTACATTGATCTTAATTGTATGTCATTATCACAACCTATGACCGTCCACTACTGGAAATTGAAAAGACGCCTTACCCCATGCTGGTCAAGTGTGTATGGAATCCCAAACACATATGCGAATATATTTCAGTATTCACAATTTAACTTATTTCCATTAAATATTTTCCTTCATCTTTTGCTTATGATTCATTTTACATACGCATTACATCTTTGTGCAGCATTTGAATTAAGGTTTCCTATTCGTACTAAAACAAGTAGATTACGGGGTTTATGTCTACCATTACAGCCACCATTGTTATGACACATCATCCTGAGTACAAGTAAAATTTACGCTGCCTTACAGTTTCATTATCACCCCTGACGAGAGCCCGGCACCAGGTGGTAAGGTTTTGAGAGGTCCTTTTACCTCGAGCTGGTTATTTATGTCTTCTCCGTAGGGCTTCCAAGACCCTATTACAGAAAATAATTGCCCTCGAATTTTCCCCAAATTGAGTATTACGCATAATGATCTCAATTACTCAAGTGATATGCTATCGTTTGAAGAGGCTTAGTAAATTTGTTTTACGATATTTTGTGAATAATGATGTAACTATGTTACTACGTCATCGTGTTATCAATTGATGACATAATATGAGACAGGTGTGGTGTACCAGCCACAAATGGGAATGGCTTTTTGGAAAAGTGGTGGTAAATATTGAGTATTTATTATTTCATTTGGATAGAACTAGCTCTAACACTCCTGATAGTGATTGTGACTTCTGAAGAAATAAAATAAACAATCTAATATGAAACTGTGACAAATTCTGTTAATTCTACTGCTGTACCAACATCGACATCACTAGCCATTGTCCCGACAGCTGCTCCGCAGGGGGACCATCAGGAGACGTAGTCTTGGACCCAAATCAATCAATCTCAAACGATCTTAATGAAACTTTTATCAACTTACGAAGGATCATCTTTCAAACTACCAGGCTCGTAGCAACAGCAAAGTTTCTTGAACACTAAACTAAAATACAAGAGTTACCCTCGAGTGTCTTATAGGCGGTCAAGGGGCGCCGCTGGTCGAGGGTGCTCCACTCTGACCTACTGCACTGCTCTGCTGAAGCTTGGAAATATTATCAACAACTTACGACCAATATCTAAAACCTATCAACGATAAACGTACAAATAATTATTAAATTCATAAGTGTCTTTCTGCGAATAAAAATCATTTGTTTTTTATTTAAATCTTGACATTAAAATAAAATCATCAACAATTGTTATTATTGTGTTAGTTATTGTTACCATATTGTTCGTTTATTTGACAAATAATGATAATTTATTTATTGAAACGCAAAAACGTGACCACTGACCACAGCTACTACTTTATAGTATTGCTAACATCTCTTATTGGCAATTAGGAATTAAAAACAATAATATTACCGATATTACTTAAATATGTAACGAAACAATGAATAATCTCATTTTGTTCGTGAAAAATGTTGACAGTAATAACGCTAACAGACCGCGAGCAAGTATCAATCATAGAGATACAAGTCAAGTAATGTGAACGCGTTCGTTGGCTAGTAACAAAATTTCATGCGCGTGCTTCGAAGAGCACATCAATTAATTAGCTTTAATTAATTTAGTGTACTTTACTATCGAAGACTACATCGCCACTTACCATCAGTTGGTATTGTAGTCAAGCATTAACATAAAACTAATAATAAACAACTGGTCCCGATTTTTATGTGTCAGTACCAGACGTTCGGTTTCATGGTGAGGGTTTCCAAAGGTCTTCAACATCACTTCGATTTCCGATAGCTACTAATACCACCACAGAAGCTTGAGGGGTTTTATTTAGAGGGCTTTTCGGTTTACACTTTTTTTTTGGCCGGCAACGGATCGATGAGAATTTTGGTGTGTAATATCCACGAGCGGCTAACACCTTACCGTCAGGGGGCTCGTTGTGATTGTCAGCTATTTACATGATAAAATATAACTAGTTCGAGGAGATTTGGATGCCCATTGAGTCGAGCATTTCAAGTTCGAAAAATGCCTGTGCCTGTACCTATTATAATGTTAGATTGAAGTCTTGACGAGTACCATATCCCGATGGATGCCATTTTTTTTGGTTTGCCTCTGACAATGATAAAATAAGACAACCAAGTTTAATGTCAGGTTTGGCCAAATATCCGACATCCAAATTTAATTTATGACAACCAAAAGAATGTTATAAACGAATATTTGTCCAGGTGTAACAGCTGCTAGGTCGTTCGGCGACCTTGTGAGTCGGGTGTGACGAGTATTGTTATGTATTCAGGTCAATACGAGTACCATCGAAGTGCGTCTGATCCATTTCAGTCGACCATTACGTGAACTCATTCGAGTATTGAGTTAGTTTTTCCTTCCAATACCTTGATTGCTGCTTTTACCTTTTTTTATAGAATTAAGTTAGCCTTCCGCTGCCGCCGATGACAACTGTGACCGACGTAGAATAAGACTCAAATGGGGACTATTGTGGTTAGTCAGTTAGCAAACGGTGTTAGAACGTTAGTTAGTTAGATGCTTTCCTATTAATTGAATACTCATATATGTCGACTTGGAGTTGAGTTGAGGTAATATGCGCAGACCTTAAGACGAATATGAACTTGTCAGATCTCACATGATAAAACGTAGTAATAATATGATTGACTAAAAATATGACTACAATCCGATTCATTGTTTGTTTTAAGTGTTCATAACAGCGACGGCCACAAAAATAAACTAGCTACATAATCACATGTTAATAAAATTACAACGAGGAAATGTTTTACGCTAGTAGGAAACTTGCTGGCATATTTAATAATCTATTTATGGAGTAAATTATGTAGCAAAATGTCAATGTCGATTTATAATATAACTTTTGGTTTGAACGTTGGACTCTCGAATATGCTTAGGTTCGAAAACTGCATGCACCGCTAATTAAAAGAAAAATAAGAAAACATCGTGAGGAATCCTGCACACCTGAAAGTTGACCTAAACGGGGAGTACAATTCGAAGGTATGTGTGAAAGCTACCAATCCGGCCAGAGTGGTAGAGCATGGCCTTCTTGCAAAGAAGAAAAATAAGTTTACATCGATTTAGCCAATAAGTAAAAGATAGCCACTAGCGCGAAAAGTGCAGCTGTCAAATTTGGCAAACTGTCATAACTTTCATATAGCTATCTCTTTCTGGCGAATATGTTCCGTAATTATCTTTCGCATCCATAGTTAGAATAATGTCATCGGAGCGCGTCAAAAGGTGCAACTCGCGTTGTATGAACGTATGCACCTATATGTAGTTATATCTTTGGTTTGAGGACTACACTAGTATACCAGATTACCAGCATACTTCTACTGCGCGCCATGACAAATCGCACACGTTAAGAACAATGCTATTCACTCGTATATATTAAGCATATTCAACAGATGCTAATTTCTGATACGAGATAATTCGTTCCAATTACCCCAGTGTTTCTCGTCCGATTAATTCTTCAACGGAGATTTCTAGAGTGAAACCGAGTTTCAGTCATTTGAATTTCTAAATGAACGGGATACAGAATCTAAATTTGGGTCGAATTCATTGAGCTAATGGTCAAGTTGTGTTTTCTCTGGTGATTTGTGGTCAGGGTAGACACCTACCTGTCTTTACCAATTACCTAAAATTATGAAATCCTGTTTCAGGACTTGATATCTACTTCTATACCTACTCTCCGTTAACTATGCTATGTATAGTCACGAGCAATAAGATGTATATGTTACGGTAAGAGTGAATAATTGAAGATTATTAATAAGTATCTATTATTATTAATAATTACCGAAAGTCGACGTTAAAGTGATTTTATCGGTTAGGTTAGGTTAGGTACCCCGAACTGCGCGCAAAGTGAAAAATAGGTTCAAGGTTATTTTTTTTATGATGAGTACCCCGAACTGCGCGCAAAGTGAAAAATAGGTTCAAATATGTGTCGTGAATTATTAATAATTACTACTAAAAGTAATAAATTTCGATCGTTTATTCACATTTACCAAAACATGTGGTTATTATTAATAATTTTGTAAAAATATTAATAATTTTCAATTAATCAGATTTATCGTAACATATACATTGCCACGTTTTCTAAAATATCTTAACTTGAACAACAACAACAATTCGTTCTAAATTGTCTATTATACCTTATTTTGACATCGTTTAATGGTTAGTTAATTTAGAACGAATTGTTGTTCACATCTTTCTAGATTGGTACAAGTTAAGATATTTTAGAAAACGTGACAATGTATACATATTATTGCTCGTGACTGTATGTATGTAGGTAACTTAATTATATAAATTTTAATTCTGCGTGTTTTCTATATAAATCCTTCAGTGCGACAGACAGACGACATTGCCGGAAACACTTTCCGGTTCACTTATTGATATTCCACTTACACATCGAATTGAATTCACAGTTTAATATTTATACCCATTCATACTTGTACACGTTAGATGCAAATGAGTAACATTTGAACAATAACTGTCGATTGTTAGGGATCTATTTGCGTTGCTAATATCCTAACGTCGAGACTCTATGAATTTATTAAATTTGTTTGATGGACACAATGATCCTTGATTTATTATTTAAATGACAAACTGCTTCGCGTCAAGAAACTATTACATACTCGAAAAAGTGGTCGGAATTCTGTAAGTTGATATCTTCTTTATTGGACGATCACTTAAAATGTAAAAAAATACGTTAAATTTAATGTTAAGCTCTCCACAATACATTTTGTAAGCCGCATCCAAATCGGTTAAGCTGTTTCCTGAGATTAGCGCGCACAAACGCACAGGCAAACAAAAATTCTATCAATCATTGTTGTGAGTTCTATTTTTTGACGTGACAACGTCTTATAATTCGGTGGCACGCATGAAAAAACATGACTCATGCGTTACCGTCGTTACCGTAACGGCGTAGCAATCGGCCTTTGCGTTCGGCAGCGTTCGGCAGCGTCCGACATCCGTCTCTCTCCTACTTGAGTGAGCGATGCGTCTGCGTGGACAACTGCTATACTATAGTACATTTATATGTTTTGATCGAGTATCAAGTGCAGTGAAAAGTGAATGTGGTGTCAATTGTTTATAGCAACGATAATTACAGCGCTAAAGGTAATGATTCTTTCGATATTAATTATATATTCATTTATATATTGTCGAATAGGTATTCGTGCTTTCATCATTAAAATGAATAGCATCGGTCCGCTAGTGCAGCGATTGTAGGTTATGCTATAATTGACATTGACAAATCTATTAAACAAATGAAATTAAAATTTTCTTTTGAAAAATGCTGCATCAGTATTTTCTTAAGACGTTGTCACGTTCAACTATCGTCAGTAAACGACTTTACAGACAACCAATTTTTTTTTATTGCGTCACTAAATTTAGAAATAGGTAGTGCTTGTAAGATAGTAAGAGGTATGTATAAAAATGCGTAAATATTGTTCTCATATAATTATATATCTTCCATGTATGGACAGCAATCAGTTACATTATATTAAATCGCGTAAAAACAGCATTATCAATTAAATCGGATTGTATTTCTTTTGAATATACATTAGAATTAGAACCTTACCTGGTGGCTCACGGGTTTGTTTCAGCGTCGGTTGCCATGGCGACCGGCGGCCCCGACACGACCTGCAACAAACAACCGATTATAAACAAACTTACGTAACGAACAAGTGGCTACAGTGTTTTAGGTGTAGGTAGGGCTACCATATCAACGTTTGAAGAGCCCGGATATTGTCCTGAATGAATGAATTTTTAGAAAAATCACCACGCATGTCACACATGGACATTAGCGACACCAGGGGCATCACCAACGCGTTGCCGGCAAAGGAAGCGATCGACCCGCTTCTTGAAGGCCCAATGTTAGCACTTAAGGGGCGGAATCCGCGGAATGTTCAGGTAGCAGACAGACAGAGTTATTATGGTATTCATTTATTTGATTTTTGTGTTTTTATTCAGTTTTATTGAAATGAATACTTCTTTAGTATCGTTGTGATTTAGAATTCGTTGAAACAGAAATGACGCGAATGAAGCATCGGCAAAATGGCGTCGTTGTTATGAAGTTTCACTTCTAGCACGTGTGAATTGCACAAATTTTAATTTTGTTTTTTTTTTTATATCGGAAGAATCAAAAACTGAACAAAAGCCGGAAAGGTCAAACGTCGGCACAGTCATGTCCGGACAACTCCGGACAGTTGGTAGCCCTAGCCGTGGGTACTGTTACTGTAGTAGGCAAGTTAATGCGATAACGACGTGAATTAATGCGTTGCGCAACGTTATGGCGACGGACGGTAGCCCGCCACCGACCACCGCGCTAAGTGGTCGCTTGATGATTTATTTTCTTATGGTTTATCTCGCTATATACAGGGTGTCCCGTAAGTAGTGGACCAACGGGTTATGGGGGGTAGTGGGACTTATTATCTACCAAAAATACTAAATTTTATTGTCCTAGACCTTGTAGTTCTTGAGTTATGCTTTTTTTAAAATGTGATGAAAATGTCATCCACGTAAGCTAAATATTAAATTTTACCACATTAGTATTTTTAATGGTAAAATTTAATTTACCATATTAGCTTACGTGGATGATATTTTCATCACAATTTGGAAAAAAGCATAACTCAAAAACTACAAGGCCTAGGACTGTAAAATTTAGTATTTTCGTTAGATAATAAGTCCCACTACTCCCCATAACCCGTTGGTCCACTACTTACGGGACACCCTGTATAATAGAACTGAACATAAACCATGTTTGTACACGAGAGACATAAATAGTATGATTAGGGTATTTTAAACAATATCCATCGCATGACAATAATGTTCAGAATTTTCTTCTCTTTGTCGATTTTTCTGTTTGTTTCCCTTAATCTCAAAAATAGTCTAACAGATTTGGATGCGGATTTCACTAACATATTGCAGTAAACTTGAGAAAACTTTAAATATTAGCTTTATTCAATTCAAAAATAAAATCATGCCAATTTCAAGAATCCCGAAACAATGCAATTGTCGGGTAAATGGTCAACTACGGAATCAGGGTATATCTTTCCATTCCGTACTGAACTCTCAAACCCAAACTTTTCCCGTTAGGTGAAGCCATTAGCATTTCATTTTTGTTTTGTTTTTAAACTGAGGGGTTTCTAACCCTGAGCTCTCTCTGGGGGGAGGTTTAAATCTACATGAATTACCAGTCTTTGTCGTGTTTATAAAACAAAAAATGGATTTTAATTCGTTTATGTTTTTAACGTAGTTGTTTTGAAACTGGGTCAGTTTAAGGGCGTAGTATTTATTTATTTATTGCATCAACAAAGTCAACACTAAATAACATGCGTATACAAAAAAGACTACAAAATATGGTAAGTGTCACTTCAATTACAGATGCAAATCTAAAGCACTGCGTACATGGTCACAATATTTAGGTAGTACATATTTAAATAGTAAAAGTAATCTCCTGTTTAATACATATTCAATTTAAGCTATGTTTACAAACGTCCTAATTCTCTGCATATCCCAGTAGCGAGGGCAAAGTGGTTGGTATGCCCAACTTTCATTCGTCAGAACTTTTTTTTATAGAATTAATGTAGTAAACGAGCATGCAGCGACACCATTCCGCTGCCGCCCGTGACAACTGTGGCCAACCTAAAACAAGACTCTAATCGGGACAAGGAGTTAGTGCAGTTAGTGGTAGTTAGTCATGTTAGTTGATGTTAGTAATAGTCCAGTTAGTAATTGTTAGTAAGAGTCTCGTTATAATTCGGTCACAGATGCGTTGCTACTTTTGAGGACTAGATGGTCGCCTTCAAAAAAGTGTAACCGGATCCACACCTCCCAACCGCAACACAATTGCTGTCAAAACAATTATTACAAGGTAGAAATGGTACTAAGTACCACGGTGATGGTACTACCCCCTGTATTGTAACATTTTCCATTCTCGCAAAAAAAACCACACGCTCACTATTACCGTTCAGTGCAGTAACGCAATTAGAACCTTGAACTTAAACAAGCTAACCAAGTGCTGAATTATTTCCGACCTTATGATGTGGTGATAGAGTCGTCGTATTACGCGACACGGGCACAGTTCAATGGCTTGAGAAAAAAGCAGAGGTTCAAAACCTTGAGCTCATAACACGCTATTGTTACGGTGATTGCATTCCACAGCCTAAGGAATAGTTAGTCGGTCGATGGTTTATGGTAATAGCCGACAAAAGCGGAACAGTCAACTGATGGTAAGCGATCATCGTCGATAAAAAAATATAATATCAAAATCATGAATTTATTTTAATGTAAAATTGGTTATGATTGTTAAAAAACGATTAAAGTGTAGTAGATAAAAGTGTTTGTAATTGAATTGTATTTCATTTACAAACTTTATTAATTTTATGATTTTTGACAATGTTAAATTTAATTTATTTATTGTTATTTAAATAAATTATATAGATGGGTTGCCAGCTAACATCACAGAGATGAAACGAAATGACGCTACAATCCTCCTTCCTGATTCTTCACCTTTACTTCTAAGCGGAAGGCAATACATTTTAGCCTTGACTTTTGAAGCGAGGTAGCAACTGCGCGCGTTCGGAAACCCTTAGCAGTTGGATAAGGTAATTGAATATCCTCGGTGGTGTGGTTAGTATATGCATAGAATAGATGCCCGTTGGATAGGTTAGGTTGAGGATGGACCACTTCCTATCAAAATACATGAATGGTCGTTTGCAATCGCTATTGAATATGAATTTGAATATGATTACGATCTACCTATAACATCGGAAGAAGTTAGAAGGTCAAGTAATAACAAGTAATACAATATGACTTAACAGTTGATGGGTAACTAATTTGAGGATAAAGAAAGATAGTATATTGAGAGCTGCCCGTTAAGATGGCCTTAAGCAGCGATTTCATCCGGATCTTAATAAACTCCACCTCTCTTCCTGAGAAGACCAGAAAAGGCCAATGCTCCCAAGCAGCATTCTGCAAAATGATGCCTTAATTCTCAATCCATCCGGCACCAGGGACCTTATTGAGCACGTCGCTCTTGACTCGTGCAAGACAATGGTTGACATGAACACGTATTCGCGTTACGTTTTCGCGACCTTTCCTCCGTGGGAAAGAGAGCGATGGAAGACAATGTTTTTCGTACTTATTTTTTTATGACCTGAGTACTAACGAGCACGAGAGGATATACTCGTTCGGGTTATTTGAAACCGGGTTTCACCTAACAGAGGTTATTTTACTACAATAGCAAACAAATCAAATTCTATCACGATTGCGTAGAGTAACGTATCACATTCAATGTCGGCGACGGTGGCGGCGGTGACGGTGCCTGTGGTGTGTGGTGACGCGGGACGGAATCATTTTTCGTCGAACCAATTTCCGTTATTACAGCATATCGAGTAACAGCTCCGCTCGTATCGTTGTTGGATCGAGGAAACAGCTGTTTATTTTGGACTTTTCCTCGCGATGATGGCTATTATTCGGCGAAAAGTAGCTGTCGGAAAACGATTTGGTTAGCGATATATTTACGTGACGATCCCGTAACCTAGTTGGTGACCCTGCCTGCGAAGCGACAGGTCCCGGGTTCGATTCCCGGCCGGGCAGATGTTGTTGCAACGGGTAACACTGAATTAATGTTTTTGGTATTTTTTTGAAAAAATTGTGGCATTTATTTTGTGGCAATGGCAACCACACTTGGAGAGCAAGAAGCTTTTCGTTGTTGTTCTGTGTAATTGATGAAAACTGTGCAAAGTTTATTAATTTAAAGAAGACATTTGTTTTATGTACAATTATAAATGATACCAGGATACCCCCGCGAGAGCCCTTATCAAGGAATCAAGGAAACATCAGCGATGGAAATCAAGGCCGGATTCCTCTTCCATCAGTAAATCGGATTTGAAGAGTGATTACTTGTCGTTATTTTATGAATGGATGAGGATTACGACCCAAACGGCCACTGCGACCGAAGATTAAATTCTGTATGCTATAGCTACCTAAACATACAAGGGTTGAGACGCACGGCAATGATCTCAGATGAAGTGGTAATCAAGACAAACCCTTACGCGCACAATGACTCGCTCTTATCGTGTAGATTTTTATAAATATGTGGAGAAAGTGCAATATACTCGATGTTTATTGTACCTATATACTTCATTATCTTTCTATGTTTGTGTAATATTAATAACGCGTTTTTGGTGGTAACTCTCATCCGTAATACTCCTGCACTATAAATACATACACTGTTCAAAGCTCATCTGAACTATAAATCAATTCAACAGTTTTCCAATAATGGAAGCAGCTATGCGTCAAGGATTTGATCCTGGGCTATTTATAGCTAAGCTGAGCTCCGTACGTCCAGTGCCCATCGATCTATAAATAAATTCGAATATGTGATCTACTGCACTGAACGATGTTATTTCAACTTCGCTAACGTTCCTACTTGAGGCTTCTCACTTGGCGTTTATATATAAACTAGCAAATCCCGTACTCTCTGTCCTGCTGCGGTTTATTCACTTAGCTAAGAATATTTCTTCTTTAGAATTCATTTTAGAAAAACGTGTGTCTACGCTTACATTAATATCCTGTGGTATTTACCATTAATAATCTGTGCCCTCGCTACAACTTCACTTCACGAACGCAAGGAGTCGACGACCAATGGGAAGCCGCCACTTGAAGCAAATGTCATTCTCTCTCTCACCATAATGTCTGTAACGAACGCGCATACGCTGCTCTTTGATTTATACGAATAAACGATCAAAACTGTAAAGAAGTTGCAATCTCTCTCTTCCTCAACATAAACTGGTCCTTCGAGCCGGATAATTACAAAAATTGGACAAAGTTCGACATTCTACAAGAGAATCAAGTCGGCGTCGTTACGAGAATACAATACGATTTACATGCATGGAGGAAGTGAACAGCATTGCAATCAGTGCAACTCGGTGAGACATCAACCAGTTTCCTTCCCATTCCCAACGCCTACCTGTGTTAATACCGTGTTTTTTCTAAATTTCAGTACAAATAAAATTACAATAATTCCGCCATTTTGGGCACACGGCGAGTTGCCTGCTACGCGTCGAGGTTGGTTATGTGCAACCGTAAGTACAATTTTATTTACTCAGGGCTTTTCCGTAATCCATCAAAATGAGTACAAGTAAATTAATAATACCTGAGAAATCACCTAAAAGTGCTTGTTCAAATAAAAATGATGAGTGGTTAACAGACTTAAATAAAAAAAGAGGTGTCATCCGTGGCAGATTGACGGTTTTTGTTAAATATGTTAATAATTTGGATACTCAGCTTTTAATTTCAAATCCGAATAAACGGGCAGAATTACAATTGCGTATAGAAGGAGCCTCTATATTTTTTAATGAATTTAATGCGATTCAAAATGAGATCGAATTATTGGTGGACGATAATGAACTTTTTCATCAGCTAGAATTACGTGAAGGCTTTGAAAGTTCATATTACACTATAATCGCTCAAGCGAAGGGCATGCTTACTTCTGGTGAGATGGCTTCAAGCACGAATACCAATTTACACGCTGTAAAGTTACCTACCATAGCTATGCCTACCTTTGATGGATCATATGAGCACTGGCTGGAGTATAGGGATACATTTCTTTCTCTAGTGCATAACAACAAAGACATTACACCCATTCAGAAATTTCACTATTTAAAATCTTCATTGAAAAGTGTAGCAGCACTAGTAATTGACTCGTTGGAATTCTCTTCAAACAATTACACGGTAGCTTGGGATCTAATATGTAATAGGTACAACAACACAAGGTTGTTGGTCCACAACCACGTCAAAGCCCTTTTTTCTATTCAAAATTTAGTAAAGGAGTCGCCATCACATATTCGCAAATTAATCGACACTCTTTTAAAAAATATGCGTGCACTAAAACTGCTTAACGAGCCGGTTGATTCTTGGGACACACTTATTATCTATATGGTTGTTTCTAAACTAGACAGTACCACGGAACGCGAGTGGGAACAGTTCAGGGGCTCCGTAGCTGTGGATACTTGCGGTGGCAGTTCTCAAGAGGCGACACCGGTGGTTAAGGTAGATCATCTCGTAAAATTTCTCAAAGATAGGGCAGACATGTTAGAAACGTTAATGGTTACACACGGCAATTCTCACAAGACGTCTAAACAAATACCTACATCGAAGGTTCACTGCCATGTGTCACCCAGCACAAATAATATGCGTAATAATAATTCACAACAAAAAAAGCAACGCGCTTGTTTGGTGTGCAATTGTATTCATCCTATTTACGCTTGCCAAACATTTATAGATTTTACCTTACAGGATAAGTTGAAATTCATTCAAGACAAACATTTATGTCGCAATTGTTTACGTTCGGGACATACGTTAGCAAATTGTACATTCGGTTCCTGTCGCAAATGCAATCAAAGACATAACACACTAATACACAACGATCAGACGACCGCTGCTACGGGCGCGTTTGTCTCGATCCCCGATAACGAACCGGTTTCTAACGCGGTTCGCAGCAACTCCAGTGACGGCAGCATCGCTCACAGTACATATACGCATACGGCACACTTAGATTATAATGAAATCCAATGCGCAGGAACATCTGGTGTGCACGCTGTGTTGTTGTCGACTGCACTTGTGGAGATAGTCGACCGGAACAATAAACTGCACGTCGCGCGTGCTTTACTCGACTGTGGAAGCGAAAGAAGTTTTATTACAAAACGATTATGCGATTTACTTAATTTACCTACGAAACAGTCCACTTTACACATCAAAGGTGTTGGAAACTCAATAACAAATAGTACACATTCGTGTGATATTGAGATTAAAGCGCGAGCTAGCCCCTTTTCTATGCGGTTTGAATGCGTGGTGCTGCACGAGATTACGTCATCGTTGCCGCCCGCTACTATACAAAGCGAACATTTACAAATACCTAACAACATTCAACTAGCGGATCCTACGTTTTATGAAAGTAAACAAATCGACATTTTAATTGGCGCGGATAAGTTTTGGGACTTATTAGCTAACGGACGAATGCGATTGAAGAATGGACCCTACTTACAAAATACAAGCTTAGGTTGGATTATTTCCGGCCCTATTTATACGTACAATTCTAAAAATTATAATTTCATTAATTGTAATTTTACTCAATCCATTGACACACAGTTGAAAATGTTTTGGGAACTCGAGGAGCTGCCGAAGCTCAACAGCCCCTACAGCAGTGAGGAGGTTGCATGCGAAAATCATTTTATTCAGAATACTAAACGTTTAAGCGATGGTAGATTTTGTGTGCAAATACCTTTTAAGAGGGGGTATAAAGCTAGGAAAAAATCTAATTTCACCCGCGCGCCCCGCCCCGCCCGTCAAATAGATGCGCCGCAGCAGTTGCGCGTCCGGTTGCATCTGACTTTATCAGCGGCTGTACACTCTCGCGAGACTGCTAAACGAGTGCACTCGTATGAGAATGTACTTGGTACGAGACATAGCGAGTACTCTCGCACGAGAGTGTACAGCCGCTATTATATAACATGTCATCAGTCAAGAATACGGCACAGAATAATGTAAAAATAAGACGAATTTCGGCTCAGTAAATGTAGAATCATCTACCTCAAAAATGGCAAGCTGTTTTTTTCTATAAGAGGGTTAGATTTTTATACAATATTAATAGCTAGAGAGCCAGTGAATGGCAGATAACACATAATTAGGTGTCATTCATAATTTTGAATATTATATTATGTAGGTATCTATCAATCTAAAGCAATTCTTCTCGCTGTAACTATCTGTATTTCTGAAACTAATAACATTTATAGGTAGTGTCGGTCGCATCATGTAACCATAGCGCTGGAAACCTAGTGTAGGGAGCGATTGAATCACTTTTATGACAAGAAAGGCAGTATAATGTTCGTACTGGTGTGACCATTAAATCATTTAAATTCTCGCAAAGCAGAATATCTGCTCTATTGTTACGTGATGACACCTGTATGCCGTATAACATGTAAATAAATAACACGTACAATGTTTTTCAGACATTTATTATTATAGATAACATTGTTTTCATTTTTTCGCTACAAAAAGATAAAGTAAGTTATCCTTTAAATTTATTTAAATTAAAAGAAATCCTTCGCCAGAAAACAGAAAAATTACAAATGCCACTGCCGTTATTATAAGGAAACTAATTAAGTGACAATAATATCATAAAAAAGATGACAATCACTAACTTCTTGAGCGACAATTGTTAGCTTTAAAAATATAGGAAAAAAACAGTGTGTGAAATATGATGCGTGATGATATAATTATGCGTGAGAACAGGAAAAATGTATAATGGGTATTAAAAATATTTAAGGTATGGTAAGAACACATAAGTCATCAAACTAAACAATTATTTGAAGATTAAAAATAAGCATAAAATCGAACAAAGCTTACTTAAAACCAAAATGAATTTATTCGAAATCAAGTTTAATTCACTAACTCCAAAATCCGTCTAGAAAAAATAAAATGCCAAAATTATGCATGGATGGAAGTTTTAATTGTTCAAAAAAAATATCTTGTCTATTATAAATCGTTGACTTGTCACATGTGTATTTAGTATCGTCGTTAGTCTTGTCTTGACCCGTTCATAAACACGAGGCTTGATGTTACTGAAATAAAAAAAAAAGTCAAACACTATTATACTTCCTAACATTGAAACTGATGATGTCAGGTATCACTTTGTGCCATTTATAATCGGTTGAAAGTTTTAGAGAGGACTAAATTACATAAATACTTTATTTTAATGCCAACCGTTCCGGTGCAATAAATTCGTCTGCATTTGGATATGTATGTTCTAAAATTTCTACATTTTGTAAAAGCGTAATACTTAGTAAGCCTGAAAATATATATATTTTTCTTTAAGAAAACACAGTTAGCAATTAAGAAGTAAATAAAAAATTGGTTGTCTGTAAAGTCGGTTTACTGACGATAGTTGAACGTGACAACGTCTTAAGAAAATAATTTCCTTTGAATGAATAGGCAAGCACAATAAAAGAACACTTTTTCAATACAAGTTAAGTCATTTATTAAAAATGAATGCTGGATACTTATACATCCTACATCGTGATTCAGAAGTATAGCGCCCCACTACTCAACGCCATCTAGTGTACTGCGAGTGAACTACCAGCTCAGCCAGCCTTCCTCCATCGATAAATGGACCCAATCGAACTTAATTAATAATTGTTCACTGCACAATACATAGATGGCGCTGGTATAATAATTCACCAACGGTAACGACGGTAACGCATGAGTCATGTTTTTTCATGCGTGCCACCGAATTATAAGACGTTGTCACGTCAAAAAGTCGCTTTAAAAATGCATTTATACAAAATTTTATGTTTTTGTTAAAGTAATTTTGCCTAACTATGCATGTATGTAGTATAGTATAAAAAAAGTTTAGTTTATGTGTTATTTTGTAGATTCGTTACAATGCAACAACAAGCAAATAATAAATGAAACAATACATAGACAGATGAATTGATACGCACTTCTCTGGTGTAATGTTCCCGTCATCATCAATAGATTTTGGAATATTTTCTTGATTAAATCTTGTTCTGAAATGAAAATACAATAATAGTTTCAAACACACACAAGTAACAACTACTGTAGGGATTGATCAAATTGACTACCAGAAATATAGGTGTTGCTTTAAAAACAAAATTATGGGGCAAAGAGGAAATAATTAACTCAAAATTAAATTTGCTTTTGGATAAAGCTGTATAGGCGGGTGCATGCCTCTCTCTTCCACTTAAGGCCTCAACCTTAATTTGTGACAAAGTTTTCTAACTAAGCCCACATAACATTGAATACACGTATTACATGAAATCTAGACATAACTAGTGAGGAGTGGGCGTACTGCATACCTCTGCCTACTCCTTCATGTCAAAAAAACATTTACTTACTTTATTGATCATTCAACACTATTTCTATTTTTATAATTATGTTTATGAATAATTTTGTTTGAAAGTACATACCTATACTATTAATGATACATACAATCTGAATTTTTCGTATATACTATGCTGCTTCAGCGATCAAACATCAACATCAACATTGTATTGTGAGCACAAAAGTTAAAACAATAAGGTCTAATTTTGAATATGAAATAGTGTACTTGTCAACTTACCTCTGACAACTAGCCATGACTTGAATTTTCAGCTTTCTGTGTTCCCTTTTTTAATGTTGATTTTATTCCGTTTGTTACCCATGTTGGATCTAGTGTCTTTTAACTTTAGTTCACACACACACAATTATTATTTTTGTAATAAAAACTACGCTCTTAGTCACAAATGTACACCATGAAATATTTTTCACATGTCGAGCAGACTGACACAGTCTTCGCGTCTCAATGGAGCAATGGCGACTGATTAATGAAACAGAGCATGTCAAAATCCTACAAATGTATTTTATTTAAATAATTCGTAAATTATAGATTGGATTTAGAAATCGATCTACAAATCCCTCCGTGATACTAATTAGCATAATATATTAAAATATTGACTCAAAAATATGCACCTAATTGAAAATAAATTGATTTCAGTTGAAAATTAGACCTAACTTTGTGATTTTTTTTTATCGAGAAAATTTAATTTTTTTATGTTTTTGCTTCTTACATTCACTCAATAATATAATGAAGTATAACTATGTTCTTATTCAGGTTCTAGAAACTTGATCTACTACTGTAAAAATTGAATCTACGATTGCCAATTTTGCTTTATACCCCCTCTTAAACAGTCTCCACATCTATTAGGTGATACATATTGCATTGCAGAACGTCGTTTTTTCTCCTTAGAGAAGCGATTACAGCAAACACCTGCTTATAAAAAAATGTATACGGATTTCATTCATGAATATATTGCGTTAGGACATATGACTATGGTGGAGTCGTATGGAAAGCCGTATTATTTCATGCCGCATCACGGCGTCTTCCGTGAGCATAGTAGTACTACAAAATTACGCGTAGTCTTCAATGCAAGTCAAGAGTCTACTACAAATATTTCTTTAAACGACCTTCAACTAATTGGTCCACCTATTCAAGGCGATTTAATGTCTATTTTGCTTAGATTTCGGCAGCATAAATTCGTAGCTTGCGCCGATATCGAAAAGGCTTATAGGCAGTGCTTAATTGACGAAAATCAACGCGATCTCCAATTAATTTTGTGGCGTGACAACCCTAGTGACAGGTTAAACATATACAAATTGAACACGGTCACGTATGGAACTGCCTCCGCTCCGTTTCTTACAGTGCGATGTCTCAAGCAACTGGCTGCCGAGTGCAGTGACTCGGACGTAAAGCAAGTTATCAACGATGACTTTTATGTAGACGACATGATAACAGGGTCGGACTCCATACAGCACCTTTTAGAAGTCTGCGACAAAACACAAAGGGTGTTGGCATCTGGTTGTTTTCCTCTACGTAAATGGGTTTATAACTTTGACGTGAACAAGATTCAATCCGACAATTTAAATTTAAACGTGAAAAAGGATCTTTCACTAGGCGAAAATGTTAACTGTCGCACATTAGGTTTGGGGTGGAACAACAGCACAGATGAACTTTATTATCACACTAATTTTAGCAATACAAGCACAATAGAAATAACGAAGCGTTTAATTTTATCTAGTGTTTCTCAGATTTTCGACCCACTTGGCTTGCTCAGTCCAACAATAATGCTAGGCAAAATTCTTCTTCAAAAATTATGGATTTTAAAGCTTGATTGGGACCAACCCGTTCCAAGCGACATAGCCAGCGTTTGGAACCAATTTATAGCATCCTTACAATTCCTTCACAAGCTACGTATACCACGACATGCTATTGGTATCTGTCCTGAGTTTATTGAGTTACATATTTTCACTGACGCATCGCAGCTAGGCTATGGAGCGTGCGCTTACATTCGGACTTACAATAAAAATAATACAATATCGACTAAGTTATTATGTTCAAAGGGCAAGGTCGCCCCAATAAAGCCTACTAGCATTCCTAAGTTAGAGCTCCTGGGCGCATTATTGGGTGCGAGGTTATATACGAAAATAATGGAATCTTTGCGTTGTAATTTTAATAACGTCACGTTCTGGACGGATTCAACTATTGTTTTGGGTTGGTTACGTATGACACCAAGCTTGTTAAAGCCTTTCGTCCAAAACAGAACTGTGGAGATACGAGAAATAACAAACGAACATCCGTGGCTTCATGTCAGTGGCAAGAATAATCCAGCTGATCACGTATCGCGAGGTGTGCCATTGGATTCGCTGACTACATCCAATCTATGGTGGGAAGGTCCGGAATTTCTTCGCCAGTCTGATTTCTCGTCATCGACAAAACAATTAAACATTGATATATCCTTAATAGATTTACCCGAAATTAAAACCACAAAACCAGTTCATACACATACAGCCAATATAAATAAACAGCAATTTAAATTTCCATTTGAGAGATTTTCTCAATTTGATCGAATGATTCGCGGTGTCGCACGTCTGAAGCGCATCATCTACAATAAGGTACACAAAAATGACTCACGCTCGGGACCGCTAAGCGCTGATGAATTGAAACAATCACTTGATACTCTCGTTCATTTTGCACAGACGGAATCGTTTTCAGATATTTATCAATTGTTAACTAAAAATCAACCATTACCAAATAAACATAATTTATCCAAATTTAATTTATTTATAGACAACAACAATATAATTCGTGTAGGAGGTCGTCTTAGTAATTCCACAGATTTTAATTACAATAAAAAACATCCAATTTTAATTTCAAATAAACATCACTTTACTATTTTATTATTTCGGAGCGAACATGAAAAGTTATTTCATGCGGCGCCACAACTACTTATATTTACTTTGCGAGAGACATGGTGGCCAATAGGGGGACGCAATCTAGCTAGGAAGGTTGTACACGATTGTGTGTTATGCACACGTTTACGAGGCAAGACACCAACGCCCATCATGGGCAACTTGCCAAAAGAACGACTGAGCCCAGGCTATCCATTTATGCATTGTGGCGTGGACTACGCCGGACCAGTGCTCATATTAAACAGAAAAGGTAGGGGAGCCAAAACTGCAAAAGCTTACATTTGTCTATTCGTCTGCTTCGCTACTCGCGCCATACATTTAGAGCTGGTCAGCGATCTCACTACTAACGCTTATCTTCTAGCATTAAAAAGATTTATTTCTCGCCGTTCAAAGCCTTCTCAAATATTCTCGGATAATGGTAAATGTTTTGTTGGACTTAAAAACGAATTTTCTAAATTTTTATCTAACTGTTCACAAGAAATAAAAACCTACGCTGCTAGCCAAGGTATTACATTTAATCTCATTCCGCCGTACGCTGCTCATTTTGGTGGATTGTGGGAGGCTGGAGTGAAGAGTTGTAAGTATCATCTTCGACGAGTGGTCGGTAACGCGCATCTAACGTTCGAAGAGTTTAGCACGGTATTAGCACAAGTCGAAGCCGTTTTGAACTCTCGACCCTTGACCCCAATTTCCTCTGATCCTAACGACCTATCACCTCTCACTCCGGCTCATTTCCTGGTTGGTCGACCATTGACTGCACCTGTTTGCGATGACCTGGAGGAGAAACCCATGCACAGTCTTACACGTTACCAGCGCGTCGAGCAAATCCGTCAACAATTTTGGAGGCGCTGGTCAACCGAATACATATCAGAGCTGCAGACCAGATCGAAGTGGAAGTCCAATCACTCCAACCTGCAAATTGGCACTCTAGTCGTTATCAAGGACACGACTTCACCACCACTGAAATGGAACCTTGGCAGAATTATCGCCGTTCATCCTGGACATGACGGCATTACCAGGGTTGCTGACATCCAGACTGCATCGGGGGTTGTGAGGAGAGCGTTTCCAAAGATATGTCCGCTCCCAATTGAATCAAAAGAAGACCATTAAAAGCTACTGCTTCCAAGGCCGGGGGCATGTCTACGCTTACATTAATATCCTGTGGTATTTACCATTAATAATCTGTGCCCTCGCTACAACTTCACTTCACGAACGCAAGGAGTCGACGACCAATGGGAAGCCGCCACTTGAAGCAAATGTCATTCTCTCTCTCACCATAATGTCTGTAACGAACGCGCATACGCTGCTCTTTGATTTATACGAATAAACGATCAAAACTGTAAAGAAGTTGCAATCTCTCTCTTCCTCAACAACGTGGCAATGTGACCAATGACTCATACTGTTAGTTTGATCTGGTTGATTGTCCAATCTTTGGTGTGATGAATGGCAATAGTTAATAGTGTACAGCATAAAACCCTTCGCAATAGCAATACATATATATTCTTACGTCCATTCGACGCACGAAAACCAATTTTAGAAGTTCAAATTACTAGATTCAACGCCGGAACACTTACCGAAGGATAACAAACTGAAAATATTGACAGTTATAAATTTATTGACCACCCATGTAACAATGGTGTATGTAGGTAATATTGAACCCTCATTCATCATGCAAAGGTCACGCCCAAAAATGTCAAGCAATAAAGATGGCGCCCGCCGACCTGCCATTCTCGAGAGGCAAGGGTAATGCTCGTGTTACTGAACATTATAGAATGTTTAATAGTAATACCATATTCCAGGCGAGATCTCTAGTATTATATCACGCCTTGGCTTTTATTATGTGAAGGAACTTATTTCTAAAGCAGTTTAACTTATAATTGACAAAGATTGACAGCAATTCAGAATGACTGTGTGGGTACTTTAAAACGTACATTCGTTCTCACTTATTTATTTATTTATTTATTCAAGAGGAGAGTGAATAGGCTTTTAATAAGTTAGTGCGACCAACATCTTCGACTTCATCGTCACTTACCATCAGGTGGGATAGTTGTCAAGCATTAAAAAATGTAAAAAAAAATCCGTATTGTAATGAAATTGAAGAGATTTTTTTTTGTTCTGTTCTGAAATACGCTATAATATCTAATTATAATAGTTACTTCGAATAATTGTTACTTCGAAAAATATATTATATACAAAATCTATTTGAACAAGCATATCGTTATTGCAAACATCTAATTTATTAGCACAACTATATTCGTTGTAAGCTACGAAAACTATGAAAAGCTAACGAAATGCAAGGCATTGATTAAGTCGCAAACGATAATAATAACAATTAGAATAACAAAACGAGAAGCATGTTTGTATTGGTATAAAGATAAAATAATATAGGTAAGTTTAAAGAGTCAGAAATTATAAGAGAAAATAATTTCACACGGTTAGTGTAAACAGTTTCGTGCGTATTTAAATTAATTATAATTTGCTTGGATGAAAGGAAATAGTGAAGAAACCTGAACACTTCTCCATAATGTTCTCAAAAGTGTGTGAAGTCTGCCATTTGTTCATTCATTCAAGAAAAACCTCCTGCAGGCATTCTCAGTATCTAATCAGCACAACAAGTTATAATAGTTGGCCAGCAACTGTCAATTATAGTGTTACTACCTTACCTACTCATCCAGACATTATAGTTACAACGCGCTTCACCATCTAAAGACTACCGTCGCCACTTACCATCAGGTAGTATCGTAGTCAAGCGGTACCTTATAATTATTCAGATAAACAAAAACATATGTAGATTATTGAGATGCCATGAATCACCTCCCAATAAATGGTAATATTTTCTACCTTATCTGAACCAAAGCATCCCACGTCAAAAGACAATTAAGTACCTACTGCTAATGATGTATTTATCAATGCCACAAATCTGGCATCAGAACCCAATCTTTGCTGGAGTCCCTGGAAATTGTGAAAGTTAATGCCATTAACAAAACAAATTAATATCAAAGGGTTTTTTCCAATTATGAGAAAAAATGTGTTATCGTTAAATTGGATTTAAGTCGAGATGGACCGGGTAAGACGGATCTTTTGAGGGTTTATTATTTTTGGGTTTATTAAGGGATAAAATGGGTTAGTCGCAAAGATCTTCTTAATTTATTTTAACGAATCTGCCTTAATCTAGGATTAGTCCGAATTTTAATTATATCTGAGGTCCACGCTCCAATTATTGCCAGTAAATTAAGAGTTATAAAATAGTTAACTAAAAAATCAGTATTTTAAAAGCTTTTATTTAACTTGCAATGTACTCGTATGTAGGAGTAGGCAGGGTAATCACGAACACTGGGTAATCTTAAACGCAGCAATTGTACTATTTTAGAGCGAGATGGCAATATTATATAGGATTCTCTTTGTCGTGGCATGGACTACACATAAAGAACGACAACAGAAATTTAAACTATCATTCAAATTTCTGCCTCGCTGGCATTCGAACCCTGGAAATAGCGGTCCGACATCGTAAACATTGCGCCATAGGGGTCGCCATGTACGAGTATGTTCAAAAGCTTTGTGAAACTAAGACAATTTGCAAATCGAGTGCCCTATTCCGAAGCAATGCCAATTAGGGAGGAACAATCAACCCGCTCAGTCCAGTACGGAGCCTGCGCTGAACCTCGTTGACCCCATCGCTATAATCGACTAACTATCGAACTTGCTCAACTAATCGAACTAATGACAAAGTTAGATTGTTTGTCGATTGTCGAACACGGCTGCGACAGTAGTTCTTGAGAGTTGTGAATAACGATAAATATGTACCTACTGCATCCGTCGCCGTCGCTGTTTGTATTATTATTTAGTTTTGGTTTTAGATTTTGGACGGTTAGTTAACTCAGAAATGCACATATTTATTCGTAAAAGAGGTAGCAGTGATAGCCTAGTTTGAACCCTAGAAGCCTAGTTGAAGTGGGTTTTGGTTTGAATCTTGCTCCCACCTCTAATTATGTGCATATAAGAATTTAATTATCACTTGCTTCGGTAAAGGAAAATATTATGAGGAAACCTGCACACCTGAGTTCTCCAAATTGTACTTAAAGGTAGGTGAAGTCTGCCATCCAAACTTGTCCACCGTGGTTTCACATAATACCTCTCACTATGTGTCACTAACTTCACTTAAAAACAAGACAAGTGGGAGGTTGCTGTACCTACTCAGAATACTCTCATACTACTCATTTAACATCTGATAGTATTGTGGTTAAACATTAACATACCTACTGTATATTGAGTAACAAAACAAATTTCAAGTGTATCTCCTTTTAAGGGTAAGTTTCATTGTTCGTGAAATTAAAAACATATTATTTATTTATGGTATAACTAAAAAAAAGGTGAAAACATTATTTATTTACACCTCCATACTCCATATCCCGCGGGAACCGATCCGTTTCCCGGGCTGAATAGCAGATACTTATGTGCAATACAAATTACACAAATAAATAATAGTCAAGCGTTATCTATGTGCTCGTATGTTCAATGAGTGACAAACATTTTATTCTCATGAATGCGGTTTTAGTTCCCTGAATTAGAAACATAATATATGTACCTACATATATGACATTTATTGGTTTAAACAGAGTTGTTTTACTTTCAATACATATACATATTTATTCAAAATCCAATGTATAAAGTTTGACCTGAAACACCGCGCTAAACTCATCCGAGCGCAAAGCTGCAGGTATATTGGTTTGAATTTTTTTCATCATGGTTATTGGTTGTGGTTATTCAATTGTCTGTTGGGAGTTGATAGGCGATATAATCTGAGCATAGTTCTGTGACTATAGTTACTTTAGTGAAACAGCTTCGTGGTCTACCTATTAAATCTATGAATGGGAACAAAATGGCAAAACATTGTTTGTTTAAAACTATTGGGAACCGATCGGTCAATTAAAAAAACACAATTATTAAACAGACCAAATTTTAGCAGAGAGCTAAAAAAATTTTCCGAAACTTTCGTATCCAATCTAACTGCGAAATCTAATTAAACGGTGCGTATAGGTTATTATTATATGATCTCGTAAACATCAGACAGTGAGAGATAGATAAACTAAACAATAAAACCATAATAATTTAAAAGCGAGCTTATATTGTTTTTAATGTAAATGGCCGATAACCGCCACCTAATGCAAGAGGTAAGCCACGAAAAAGAGAGAAAAAACGAAAAAATAATTTATTGACGCACAATTCAATATGGACGCACCCCAAGAATCATTAAGTAACTGTGTACCATTCCATCAATCCATCCTGGAGCGACGCCAACTCGACTGCAGCGACTGCACAGCTGTTGCCGCTGTGTGTAATATTTTACTTTGCAGCACTTATGCCCGATTTCTATATTCAAAAGACGATTCGGATGCTTACGGATAGTAGAACTATCTACGAGACGTAACTTAAAAGTGTTCCTATAAGAAAAGATAATTACTCGTTACTGGTAACTCTGAAACGACCGGTTTAACGATACGTCATTTATGTACACGTCCAAATATCTTAAGAAGTTTTGTTAGAAGATAACCTACAAACGAATAGACGAATCGTTTGAGGGTTAGTGGTCGCTGTACAATGTCCATACAGTCAATAACATAAAAATCATCGCCGATGCGTTGCCGGCAAATATAAGACAGATATAATTGCATTGTCAAGGCCCCTTGACCTCTATGCAAATTTTCAAGCAAATCAGACGTTTTGAAATTGGTAAAAATTATGCTAAAAGTGTCCGTTACATACATACTTAAATACATAGAAACAGGTCAATTTGCTTCCAATTCTTTTAGTTTTTAGTCGACTAACGAGTGGTAGTTTGATGTTGTCCATAGACGGCTATACCACTTAACATCAGGTGGTTTCTCTGTTCGATTGTCAGCTAAAATATAATTATAATTACTACCTAAATACATACATTGTAGTTCCACTTATTGCCTATTATGCTGTGTTAAAAGCCGCTCAAAATGAAGTACACGGCATGACAATAACATCCTGTAATGATCTAGGTATTCACAGACTGCGCCCACTTCCCGCCCAGCCTTGTTACTATTCAACGCGCTTGGCGCCCAGATATGGAACATTACCGAAACTATTACCTCACTTTGAATCCAATTAAAGAAGGCTAAAGAGTTTGCTTGGCCTGATAGAAACACACTCCAATTTATTAGTGATTCAGTTCAGGCTACGTCGCCACTTACCATCAGGTGGGATTGTAGTCAAGCGGTAACCAGTACAAAAAAAGGTCAGTCCTCATACTTACTTACAAACTAACCAGCTAATGTTCTAACACCGTCTTCTAACCGGACTAACTATCTCAGTCCCCATTTGAGTCTTGTTCTAAGTTGGTCACAGTTGTCACGGGCGGCAGCGGAAGGTGGTGCTGCATGGTAATTTGCTACCTTAATTCCATTAAAAGTTACAAAACACCTCCATAAAATAAGGAACGCCCTTTTTTACATAAATTGTACCGAATTTATTATGTTAGTCTATGCCTCTATGGAGTCCTTCGCCGAATTTGTATGATATCCTAGCGAAATCCCATTCGGATTGGGTAGCCGATCCCCGTTCAGTAATATCCTATTTCCGTCTGATGTATAATGTTCAGATGTGATCGGTTTACGTGGGACGGAACGGGTCGGTTGTGATGTAACTTATGACTTTCATTCGGTTGTAATGAGACGCGACAGCTATTACTACAGACTTCGATCAACAATACCAACTAGATAACGTCTTATGTACAAAATCATATCTAAAAAATTTTATTTGTTTACTTAAAGTTTTAATTTCGACCTAATTACAACCATGTAACCTAGCCATAAAGTCACAAATCATTAAATAATATCTTATACTTGCGGCTTACTTCTTATATTTGTTAGTTTAAAGCTTTATCTATAACTAATTGTACATGTACGTACCGAAGGTACATATTGTGCAATTCACTGCGGTCGTTACATTGGTTTTTCGGGCGTAATTTAAACATTTTTTGAATACATAATACGACATTGTGATACGTCTTAACATTGGCTATGTTCCGAGCGAACTAAACAACACAAGATTTCAAACGCGCTGTAATTTTTGTAGACGGTTTTCGTGCGCTGACCCGACATCTAGTTAGTATTGATGATCGAAGACATAAACATCAGTAACTAACACCAAAAGCAGCACCAATGTGATGTCGACCAAGAAAAGTACTTCAATTAAATAACTTAAGAGGTATGTAATTAGAATTATTTTTACGGTTTTATAAACATCGAAATTCCTTCATTCCTGTAATTTCACGCAACGCAATTGGAACATTTAGTTAACAACCCAAACTCAACAGGGCAAACCTTTTAGCTCGCGGTGTTGAGGGGTTCGTCTAACTACCGCCTGTGGCTGAGAATGCTGCGCACTCTTCAACGCAATTAAACTTAACTAACTAAAAATTAACCTTACAGAAATGACGAACTTATTTGTTAAACATTGTTACATCCTGGATATTTCAGAGCCCTTTATTTTTAAGACCTAACTCGCTTCTCAGACGCATAATCGTCGCGTTGACTAATTCTACCCGTATCAAAACATTGCAGTTCATTTTTGTCAGGCGCGTAAATTTATCAAACCTAAATAATAATAATATAATAAACGCACACCTCGTCTGCTCGTTTTTCGGGTTTTAACACAAATAACCAACCGAGCTACATACATCTCCATATCTGTGCAGAAAGTAAGCCATTAAAATGTTAATATACACGACATTTTTGGGATACGTGTCATAATATCACCTAAATGTGTGTTTCGGTGTGTTGCGGTGGTTCACCGCGTAGGGTTGTCACATATTGGCTTATCATTTCCGGGAATATCTAGAATTATACTAATCGATATGAGAATAACCCCATAAAAAGGATAATAAAAGATAGGTAGTAGAGCCTAGAGTTCTATGCTGTAGTACTCTACCGCCCGGCACGGTACTCATCACATTTCTATCGTGTGATATTTATTTTAACAGCAATTATGTTCCGGTTAGAAAGGTGTGGAACAGGTTACACTTTTTAGAGGAGACCATCTCAGTCCTCAAGGGTAGCGACACATATGTAACCGAATTAGAACGAGACTCTTACTAACAATTATTAACATGACTAACTATCACTAACAGTCCCTGTTGCAGTCCTCATACTTACTAATAAACTAACCAACTAATATTCTAATCCCCTCGCTGACAGGAGTTACCATCCTAGTCCCCATTTGAGTCTTTGCTCTAGGTAGGTCACAGTTGTCTTAGGGCGCGTTCACATAGAACGTCCGTTTTACAGGATCCGTTTTAACTGATCCGACGATCAGTCCGTCGCTACTGGAGGTAATATTCACACAGCATTTTGGGCGCGTTCACATACAACGTCCATTTTACTGGATCTGGAATACTGTCATGTGTGTGAACTGGCTCATACTATATACGCTAATAACATATCCGTTTAAACGGACCTGTAAAACGGAAGTTCTATGTGAACGCGCCGTTAGGTGGCAGCAGAAAAGGGGAGCTGCATGCTCGCTTGCTAAACAAATTGGGCTCCGTATGGTTTGTTAAGTAGAAACAAGAAAATGTTCCAAATTTAGGTCAGTAAAGTTTTATTATTAGACACGGAGCCAGACGCATAACTCCGGAACATTTCCAGATTTCCCGGCTTTGACAACCCTAGGTGAACGGTAATTTGAGAGCGGATTGCAGACCGGCAAAAACGTGTAACGCATTTCGAGCGTTTCACACTTCGGCACATTAACTGTGTCGCGTGGACTCGCGCGACTCGTGCGGTCTGTGCCTTCGCGAATGGCTGCGAAAAATGAATAATGCTGTCGATTTCGCGGCTTCATATTCGCGTTGCGCGTCTTGTTACGTGTCGGTTTATAAATAAATAAACGCTTATAAACCCATGCCCCGCTCTGGGGTTCCCAGCGTCGCGGGCATGGACAAGACATCATTAACACATTTATGACGACCCGGATGGCGCAATGGTTAACACGCCTCATCGCCGTTCCGAGGGTCCTGGGTTCGATTCCCGGCGAGGCGGAAATTTGAATGATGAATTTAAATTTCCGTTCTTGGTCTGGGTGTGTGGGTGTGTCTTGTGTGTTGTCCTGTCCATGACGCCCACGACACAGGGTACCTACACACACATACACAGGGTATCCTAGTGTGGGGCTATGAGTGTGTAGCGTTATTTAATATTTATTATTATTATTTAACACCCACCACCCGAGAAAAAACATTCATCAGTCTCATAACTACCTGCCCCAGCCGGAAATCGAACGTAAAGATTTACGCTTACGCAATGAAAGCTTACAATTTCTTTCTAGTTTAGGCAGGTTATATTTCCATGTAGTCTTTGTTTGTGATTTTCGGGGACGATGTGCGCCTGCGACATACTTACGAATGAAAATAAAACCTGCACAATAAATATTTAACTAGCTAAGTAGATACTGTCTGAGATAATAATACCCTATTCTTTAAACTTACCAAACTGTAAGAATCAGTACTTCATCTAGATCAGAAGCGGTAATGCAATTTTTGTATCTAGCGATTATTTAACTCCCAACCACTCTAGAAGGTGCTAGCAAAATTCAGTATAGCACAAAGGTACATATAATTTAAGCGTGATTTTCGTCAAATCTCGGTAATTTCATCGTAATGTCTCTCGGACGGAATCTTGAGCGCGAAGTGTGGAGTGGGCATACGAAATACGAGAGTTCTTGACCCCGTTCCGACTCTTGACTACCCTGGGTAGTGGCCGGTTGCGAGCACTCTTCACTGTTTTACGTTGGACACGGAGAATTAATTTACTTTTACAGAGCAGGACAGGTTTCATCACCATACAGCCCAGTTAGTACTGGCCCTGCCAGCGAAGCGAGAGGTCCCGCGCACGATTCCCGGCCGAAAGAATACATAGATTAATAATAAATCAAACTTTACAATAAAACATTACTCTATTCACACTGCCATACGCATGACACGACGTTTGAAATGTGCCATAGGGTTATCGTTTTAGAGTCAATGTTAAAGTAAACCTTTGACAGATTGAATTACGGTCGAATCTCGACCGCAGAGCGGGTAACTAGTTTTATTTATTAGGAAAGTTTATTTTGTAATTTTTGAAGTTATCGCGTTTAAACCGATGTAGAATTTCATAAGTTATGTAGAGACGATAATTTTTAACAATATTGTAAAAATATACCAGCTGCAACTGAGAATAACAAGAGTTTTAAAATAACTACCTTTTCTTCATCACTAAATAGGGTAAACTTTTAAGCCTTAGATAAAAACATTTGCCTTTATTTAAGTAAGCTGTTTTATAACACAAATCTAAGGAAGTAAGCTTCCTATTAATATCGGGTTTGAAATATCAGATTATATAGGAATTTATAAGCGTGATCTTAATGCCGTTGGATTAACGTAATCCTTTTAAAATTTGCTCTTCTTGAACTCCTAAGGCCGCGTTCAGACTTTCGACAACAGTACAACCGACATCTTTTGTATATTTTCATAAAATAAAACTACAATGACGTCGAGCAATGATAATTCATATAGCCTTAAAATATTTAAATATTTTACATTCTATATCTTGTTATGGCCCAAATGATTAGAGTTAATATAGCTCGGTGGTACGAGAGCGTACGTGAGCGAGTCCACATCCCAATTTACAGGTGTTTTTTAACGCAAGAGTTTTACATTACTTGTACTACTATAGTTAGGAACATTTACTAACTGGACTATAAGTAACAACAACTAACAGGACTAACATTCACTAACAGTCCCTGTCCCAGTCCTCATACTTAAAAACTAACCTAATCACCTCACCTCAGTCACCTAACCGGACTAGCTATCCCAGTCCCCATTTGAGTCTTGTTCTAAGTCGGTCGCAGTTGTCATGGGCGGCAGCGGAAGGTGAAGCATGCTCGTTTCCTACCTTAATTCCATTAAAAAAAAGGAGAATAAAACAAGATCACTTAGCCACTCGACACAATAAAACAAACCACAAAAGTTGTCTCTTTGTCGCCGTCGTGTATTGCGATCGTGGCCGAGAAAGGGGCCTAACCGCGACTTAATTTAGATCGGGATGGTTTTTGTTTTTTCTCAATTGACTTAGCATACTGTGTTGTTTGTGGTCTACAAAATAAATGTTCGTTAGCATTTCATTTTATATGTTTATACATCTCATTAAATACTAACAGGTTTTTGTGCTAATGTTGACTATCTGCGTTCATTTGAACACTAATTTATGGTACATTGTTAGAGGAAATCACTTAGTAAAATACTATTTATGTATTTATTTGCATATCGCCTTGAGGTTACGTTCTATATAAAACGGAAGTCTCACAGGAAAACCTTTCATTCTTCTTTATTTGTATCTCGTTAGACAGCTGTTGACATATAAAATGTCTCCATTGAAGATACAATACCTCACACTAATATCTTCCTAGCTACCTATGAGGCAGTAAATTTAAGTGCGTGAGTAAGAAGTACAACAATTTATTCTTTTAAATTTATCACTTGAAGATGTCTCTGGTAGAATTGCTAGAAAGATTCACTCAATACAGAAGGTGCGTGTGCGCATGCGATGCGATCCGTTACGCTACGAAACGCAAATGTTACGAGTTCAAGGAGACGTAGAACGAGACAGAGCTATGCACCATCTATACAAATGAAAGAGACGGCTTCGCGGCGAATAGTAAACACTATGAAAGTGTATAATTATCCAATCTTGATAGACAAGTCAAAATATTTAGATAATTTCTTCCTATGCACAATGGACTTGTCGGTATTCTGTTCAGTAGCAGTTCATATTCATGTTGGGTATTTGGTACCGAATAAACGTCAAAATGAACTGGTTTTTTATATTAACTCCCTCTTTATTCAAGAACAAAAGTAGGGCAAAATATTGTCGCTAAGCAGGGATTTTCTTAAACAGATTCGACAAAAACTATAATTGGGAGTTAGTTATTAACACAATAGATCTCATTTATAACAATGATTTAAGATTTTTTGTCTATCTGTTTATCTGATTGTCTATAATTATGTGCAAGTGTATTCCGTAAACGTGTTATCGTTATCACAGCACATGCTTTAAAACGCCGATTTTGAGTGTGAGCTACGTGTTAAATCATCGTCAGCAAAAAAAAACAATTGGAAGCTCTCGCAGAGGTGAACCTACTTAGGTTGCAGAACGTTTTCACTAAAGATAGATCAGAATCTATCTATCTTTTAACAGATAAAAGATGTAAGAACACAACCAACTGTTGATATAGTAACATCCGAGCCATTACGCAATCATATGCCATCGCCGCCATTTCCGATTTAAACACTTCACGGATTATTTGCTAACGTTACTTGTGCGGCTTCCCACGTTATGACGGCACGAAGAATTTTTCTTGGTAAAGGAAAAATATCGTTTTCGAAGGAAAACAAAGTGTATAGCACTCGTTTGCATGGTTATCATTGGTTCGGTTAAAAGCCATCTGGACTGGAAAGGCAGACAATATGAATCATTTCGGGTTCTAAATATAATGTCTCAACCGTTTGACTGATCGATGAGTAGCGGTCTTCTACTCGTCGGATTCTAGCGAAGATACGGACCGTCTAACAAAATAAATATATCGTATGAATATGACTAAACCGATATAAATACTTAAATATACCATCACAAATTGACGCAGCCAAAGATTTATAAAAATAAACAATTTGTTACGAACTGGGTTAGCCACATTCGATTAGATTAGTACCCAAGCGTCCACATATCAAGATGCACATTGCACACGTCATTTTTGCAAGCCACACGGTAGCCACAAGTAGAATATGCTATTGAATATTGGCTGCGCTAAAACGTAAAAACAAAACGTCCACAGAATTTTTATTTAGGTATTTTAAAACTGACTTTTTTATGTTAATATTCGACTAACGATTAGACAAGCCACCTAATAGCAAGTGGTCGCGTCGCCCGTGGACATGAGTAACACCAAGGCATCACCGATAAGTCGCCGGCCAGGAGAGAAGTAAGAGGAAAGAAAGAGATTACTGGCTCTCAGGTACGGCCAACTGCGTGTGCAGTAAAGGGACACAATTTCATCCAATTGTATCTAATCGTGGGAAAACAAATTATGTGTCATTCTGTAGAATCCATAAATACACATAGGAATAAGGCCAATTGCAACACAAAATTAACTTCGGTAACATTACCAAAGCGAGCCAAAAACTTAAATTTGGTTACCCTCAAGAGTGGAAACTCTTCTCACGGATCTAATATTGGTCTGAAAAGACTAAATGATATGGGTATTTGCACATTTTTTAGTCTACCACTCTTTCCAATTGACTTATTATAGAGAAGAAACAGCGAAAGTAAGGAATGCTGAAAGCACTGAACTACCTCCAGTTGGAATTACGGAAACAGTTTCTTTTATTTATTTTATTTTCATACCACCGACATACAAAACATAGAAAACGTCACCAAAACCCATGGACACGAGCAACGCTAAAGTAATCCATTATGGAAACAAGGACGAAATAGGAACCAAATTATCATTGTTTCCTTCGCCACTTAATATTACAATTGTAAAATATTCATACTTGCCTTCGCTTCGCCATTCATTCGGTACGCGTCCAAGTGATTCACCCAACCGTCTAGGCCGTGTAAGTGCGTCTAATTTTACCGTAGGCCGCTCTCACGGCTCTACGACATAATACGGTTAGGACTCGTTACCGACTGGGTGCCCGGGAACCTGCGGAATGGGTTGATTGCTAATACCAGCTGGCGGCTACCTCGTGACTACATCGGCTGTCAATCACTATCCTATAGTATAGCAGTGATAAAAAGTGTACGTCTGTACACTTTTGTATGTACACACTGTACACTTGCCAATTTGCTGATATCATGCGTATATTATCGCATATCTTATTGGTAGGATCAGCGTATAATGAGAAACAGTAGAAGATTGATGAGAAGTTTGAATTTGAATGATGCAGGGCTGTCTTTCCAATTTAAGGGTCTCAAGGTCGATTCCTGAATTCTAAACGGACAGAAAATTTCTTCTGTAAATTAATCTGTTTATACAACAATCAAAAAAACCTCCGCGCTTCGTTGGACATCCTGGTAAAAGTTAGGTTATTTTTAATTACAGTTTAATACAATATGGTAATGACTTTAGCTTACAAACAGAAAAAAATGGTTCTCGCGAATAATGGCGTCCAATGAACGGGGACGAGTCGTGAGTCGTGTCGTGACCTCGATTTCAACAAAGACTGCGACCTCCTGTGCACGTGTTTGAAACTAATTCAACCTTTTGAAATCGATGCCTTTGTGCATATGTTGATACATGTGCATATTGTTGTTTTACATCAGGCTTAGGGGAAACTTTCCATCATTGACTTTAAATTTAAATTCATAACAGGTGTCACTGATACACAATAACGTCATTTCATTTCCTTTATTCTACCACCGTTTCGGAATGGTGTACTTGGGGAAGAAACGGAGAAAAAACTCCTCAGCACGTATTAAATCTAAACCCCGGCATGATTATACACGACACACGAGATATTCCTTGTTAACTTCTTGTTTTACTTTAATCTTTTAAAGCTTCTCGATGTTCTCGGTAAACTTATAGTTTTAGTTAGTCTTATGAGTTGTTAGCCCTGTTTCATAATTAAACTATCAATCTTCGTAGTTATCGTCGCGGATTATCTAGAGATATTCATTGATTCTTCAATCAGCATTAGCTCCTTAAGGATTGTTTGGTAACAGTCGGGCAGAGCAAGTTGCGCGTTGGAAAGCCGATACAGTTCCGCACGTTTCGTATGAAGAAGTTTCTGTTTCAACGACTTAGAGACCCACTTCGGTCTCGCCTAACAGATTTCAGCAACAGCGATGAACGATGATACAAGTAAAGCATTCATCATACATTACTTAACGACACCGTAGTCTAGTTGAGTGGCCTGCCTGCGAAGCGAGGTGTCTCGGGTGCGATTTCCGGCCAGGGCAGATAGTAATATTCGTGTGACAGATAAAAGGAGTGTCAGGCTGAGATCTATAGACGATACTTAGCCTTAGCTCTCTTTACTTAGGAAAACCTTTGCTTTGCAAAGACTGCGATTTGGCATTTATAGACATGTCACGCTGAGATTATGCTCAGCATAAGCTAAGACCGCTAATGTCATAATACCACTATTGGTTTCATTATGCAATACACCTGCTAAGGTTTTCCTAAGTAAAGTCTGAGCTAAGGCTAAGTATCGTCTATAGATCTCAGGCTTAGTGAGCGACACAGGGAATCCTGGTGTATGTGTAAGGGTTCATTTACTGTCTATTGATATATCAATATAATGGTCAGACGAGCCTTCTGATGGTTACTTGTCACTATACTCACTATCGCCCACGGAAAGAAAACCATATCCAAATCGACTAAGCCCTTTCTGAGATTACCGGGAACAAACTTAAAGACAAACTGACAGACAAACCAAAACTCTTTTCTCAAATACCTTAATTTAATCCTAGTTACAATTAATATTAAATGTATAAATGAAAAACATACGTAACCTAGTTACAATTAATATTAAATGTATAAATGAAAAACATACGTAACCTAGTTACAATTAATATTAAATGTATAAATGAAAAACATACGTAACCTAGTTACAATTAATATTAAATGTATAAATGAAAAACATACGTAACCTAGTTACAATTAATATTAAATGTATAAATGAAAAACATACGTAATAAGTATGCTGAATAATTTATTTTAAGATCTAGTTTATCGCTTGGCGCAGTCTGTAGCACTCCGATTGATATTCCTTCGGCGCGTAGAACAGCTATCATGGCGCACCGATATTGGAGGCCGTATCGGAGAACTATTGTTGGTAGCTTATCGCGCTTATAGTTTCCGACTAATTAATGGAGGGACCTTTGAACGATCCGATGCATAACTATGCACTCGTAAATATATCTGCTTAACGATTTTTTGAAGTGAAAACTTCTATAGTATCGTTGTGATTTGGAATTCGATGAAACGGAAATGACTTGCAAATGAAATGAAACGGAAACTAAAAAGAGACAGACACATTGTAACGTGGGAGAAAATGTGATAGGAAGCATCGGCAAAATGGCGGCTTACGTAAGCAAAGCAATACATCAATATTTGGACTGACAGTATTCATTTTTTTAAGTTCACTTCTAACACGTGTGAATTGTACACATTTTGATTTATTTTTTGTAGTTGACAAACAAACTGACGAACCACCTGATGGTAAGTGGCCACCATCGCCGATGATGATTTAAATGATTGAATGATATGTTTGTTACTGCATCTTCCAAATACATTTGATTCGATACCTCCAACCTCTCAGTACGTTTAAAATACGACGTAACTCCAAATAGTCCTTGTTGGTAACACTATAAGGTCGACGTTGGATTAAGCGCAGCATCAGCATGACTTGTATGAAAGGTTTAGCTCAGCACACCGCATCAGCAGGATCTTTGTGTGCGGAGAATTTAAAGCATGCGACGTCCTTCTAGGATCGTATAATCCGCTGTGATTACACGTTCCTTGCAAATGGTTTCTAGTGTGTGCCAACCCTAGCACCGAGATGACTTTTTTTTATTAATTATCCAGTCGTTTTTGAGTTTATTCGTTACAAACATTCATAAATACAAATCTGTCTCCTCTGTAATATTAATATACTCTATAATATTTTATTTATTTATTTATTTACCCTTTTATTGTATGTCTACATTGGGCGGACTTAATGCCTAGAGGCATTCTCTACCAGTCAACCCTTGGAGTTGTTGAGAATGTGCGGTAGGCGTAAACGTAACTAACAAAAACAAAAAAATAATAATTAAGAAATATAAGTATACATTTAGTTATATATAATCAACTATGTAGTATAGTTACTATAATAATATATAATTATAAACTAATAGCGAAGATGCGATCACAATTTGATCGTAATTCATTTCCTTCGTTTAAGTACCTACTTTACATTGACAAAATGACCGTAAGCAATGAATATTTTAACATCTTTAATAATGTGTTAGTAACTCATGTTCATAATCGCAATACATAACTGTCCCACGGCTGGGCACTGCCTCCTTTAACGACATGAGGGGTATAAGCTATGGCTTATGACTATGGACAATGGTACAACACGCTAACCAAGTGCAGATTGGTAAACTTCACACACCTTTGAGACCAGATTCAATATGTTATTTTACATTATTCGCTGACTTTACTAAACGTGTATGTAATTCGCACCCGTGTGTTATCATTTATACAGTGAAACCTGGTTAAGTGAGACATCAAGGGACCTGCAATGTCGTTTCACTTATAGAGGTATTCCACTTACCCAGTGTCTCAGATATACAGGTATAAATAAATATCTGTCTCATTTACAGAGGGTTCCATTAATAGAGGTGAGAATACAGGTTATTTCAGTTATATTAATTGTAGAATTGTAGTATTATTCTACAAAGAGTAGATTTTGGCACATTAAATTCGGCACAAACTTCTTCGCGTGTCTTCCCACTTTCATAAACGGATATTTACTTCAGTTTTTCACGTAATGATAACGATTGTAGCTTTCGTTTTGACATTTTTCAAATAAACATCTGTATGATAGTAAAGCGAAACTAAAACTGAAGGTAATTGAAGCTCAAAATTTGTACTTACGTACTTGGAATTACGTGTGGAATTTGTGGGTAGAATAAGAATGAGTAAACAAACAATGTTATCTTAGTTACAGAGGTTTATGCATATAAAATTTACTCGCTGTCTCAGTTATAGAGGTAACTATGATGATAAATCGAAAGAACAAATCCCAGATATAGAGGTTTACCTCGTCCCACTAACAGAGGTAATTCAGTGCCAAAGTGTTGGGACCTCAGCATGAGTTCCAGTTATGGAGGTTTCTCACTTATCCAGGTCCTACTTAACCAAGTTTCACTGTAGTACCTAACGTCACACAAACACTGTCGTATGAAGGGTCTGATTACACATGCAAAGTGCATACAATCAATGATTTGTCGTACTAGCTGTCAGCAGGTCCGCCCTGCATATTAATCAACAGTTAATTGATATTAATATGACATACTTATGATACTTACGTAGTGTTATGAAATAACACGTCAAGGAGGAAATGCAAACACCAAATGCATCGGATTAATCTTGTGCAATAGCTCAAGATCTCGGGAAATCGAGATTCTGCGATATCGAATTTATCTGTCCTTCGAGATCGTTTCGAGATTGCCTTCTCTTCATGAAAGTAGACGCACATTTCAATGTTTTTTTTTATTGATTTAAGGCTGCAAACGAGCATGCAGCGCCACCTTCCGCTGCCGCCCATGACAACTGTGACCGACTTAGAACAAGACTCATATGGGGACTGAGATAGTTAGTCCGGTTAGGTGACGGTGTTAGAACATTAGCTGGTTAGTTTGTAAGTAAGAGGACTTGGACAGGGACTGTTAGTGAATGTTAGTCCTGTTAATTGTTGTTAGTAATAGTCCAGTTAGTAAATGTTAGTAAGAGTCTCGTTATAATTCGGTCACAGATGTGTTGCTACCCTTGAGGACTGAGTTGGTCGCCTCTAAAAAGTGGCTACATACCTTTTTTCAAAGTGTTTCATCTATGTATATCAATATAAGTATATAGAACTCTTCCGTTACTGAGTGACTGACAGACTACGCACAACTGAAAGTACTGAACACAAGAAGCTGAAATGAGGCATGTACATACATAATTATGTTCCTTGAGGAGTGTAGGGAAACACTAAGAGAGGATTGTTGGAAGTTCCTCCCTAAGGTGATAAAAAGGGAATAAACGGAACCTTTTTAGTTCTGCAGCGTGGCGGAGTATGCTCTAGGCCTCCACAGTTATGAGGACCCGTGTCTTGTAACGGGTTGAAGCCATATATAATTTACACAACTGCACAACAACGTTACACAACTGCTAAATACTAAAAGGTTGCACGCAACAAAAATAAAATATTTTACGTCCACAAACTGGAAACTAAAAAAAATTATTATGATAGACGCAAGCAATGCGCCTCGGTTCACATTGAAAGTAGATTTTGAAGTTCATTAAAATAGAGGCCAGTGCGACGTAAGGGAAATGAAGCTCGCAGCGCAGGCCCGCTTATGTGGAAATAACACGCTCAAGTATAATCCAGTTTTTAAACCGACTACCGCCTGTATCCTTGCATCTTGTAGGTCTTTTTGTCATAATACCCTACCTGGGTGCGTTTATTCAGTTAGCTTTCATCGCAACACATAGCTGTCCCATTACTGGACACGACTCTTCTCTCACAATGTGAGGGGCATAAGCCGTAATCCACCATGCTGGCCAATAGCGGATTGGCAGACTTCACACACTTTTAAGAACAAATAAGAACTGCCAAGCTGCTGCGTGTGCAACTTTCCTCGCTATGTTTTCCTTCACCAAGTGATCATTAAATATTTAAGTGATCATTTATTATTCTAATACTCACATATTTTTTTAATTAGATTTACGTGCTGGAGTCGATCCCACGACCGCCGGTCCGGGAGTTTAATATTCACTCCACTAGGTTAACACTGATCTCTTGGGAGTAGAAAGGATGTCGACTTTGAAAGGATAATGTTAGTCAAGGCGGTACGGTTTCAACGCCCTTCACAAAACAAGGTTCAAACTTTCGCATGTTACCTACCTAATAGCGGTAGAATTTTGGAATCGCTCCAAATTTTAAGGTGCTCATGGTTCATTCATGCTGAAGTGGACTTTGTCAGAGCGACGTCCTATTGCTGGTGAAGTCTAAAGACTTGTCTAAAGACTTCAAATAAATTTGAAATGAAAGATACCTTGAATCATATGATATAAACAGGGAGCAAGTTTAATTTAAAAGGCCCGTAAATGTCGTCACTACAGAGTCAACTTTTTATGTAAATAGTCGAGGTTATCTTGTCTGGTGTCTGGTGCTTTTTGAAGTGAAAACTTCTATAGTGTCGTTGTGATTTGGAATTCGATGAAACGGAAATGACGCGCAAATGAAATGAAACGGAAACGAGACAGACACATTTTAACGTGGGAGAAAATGAGATAGGAAGCATCGGCGAAATGCCGGCTTATGTAAGCAAAGCAAAACATCAATATTTGGAGTTATTCAACGTCGACGTATATGTAACATCGACGTATTCTTTTTTTTTAAGTTTCACTTCTAGCACGTGTTGCACACACACAATTGTACACATTTTGTTTTTTTTTTAATATTAATAGCTGACAATAGTGTAGACGAGCCAAGCCATGTCAAGAGGTCACCGTGGTCCATGGAAAATAACATCAAAATCACCACCGACACGTTTTCAGCAATAAAATAACACGAGAAAGAGAGAAGTACTCCTTCTCAAACTCTCAGCTGAAAAACGGCAGTTCGTTTGTAAACTCAAGTAGAGAGTTGTATCAAACCAGGCAAGCTTCATGAAAATATAATACCAGTAATGATATTAATGTAATAAATCGGTCCCTAAGCGGGGTCGCCTTTTCCTGAAGCCTTTAGACCACCCTGGTCGGTCGGCATGGGATTAGGGTTAGTATTTCATGAGTAAATACGGCTAAATAAAAATAATACTAACAAACATCAAAGCCCGTCGCTAAGATGATCAACGAATCCTATTCCCGATATCCTTATCTAAGATCTGTGGCAGTTACACTTCTGTCCCATTGAGGGTGAACGACCGGGATATATCGGGCTTTACTAAGAAATCTCAACATAAACGCGAAAACCCTAGCTCAGATAGACGCTCAGGTTAAAATAGATAGCAAGAGGAATGACAAGGAATTGCAACTCCATTTTATTTATTTATTTGGAGCACTGGACTACAATGAAATTGTAGATGTGAATAGTGATCGCCCTGTGGTTTGAACTGTACAGGGAGCGCTGGTTGGAATTCTACGCGAATCACTTATTTTTAAAATTGGAAATAGTCGAAAGTTTTATTGCCGCCCGATGCCTTCGACATGAGATAAAAACTAACATTGATTACAACCAAGGTCGGTGGCTTAACGTGCCGTACGAAGCACGGAAACGCCCAAAAACTTTTTGCCACTAGCGGTTACCCATCCATCCAACGAACGCGCTCGGAGTTGCGTATCTTGGTTTATGGTTGGTATGGTTTTGGTGGTTAATTACTTAGGAGCGAAGCAAGCCGCCGGGCTATAAGCGATTCGGTAGATAGCCTTAAAGTTTCTTAATATTAAAGAAGACTTACGAAGACGGGCAAGAAGATAACCGTGGGACAGTTTTATAACATGCTGAGATGGTAATTGTGGATGTCACACGGATAGCGAAACGGCGGTAAATGCAAAAAGACGTTTATAAGTGTATTGATACTACCTAATGAAATAAATGATTTGAGTTTGAGTTTGGATATTGTCTGTAAACATAGTGAAACAAGATTCGAAAAGAGAAACCGTGTGATAAGTCAAAAAGTAACATAGTCCACAATCAGGTTAACTGATATTAGAAACAGGAAAAGATTACGGTAAACCGTAAACATCACCCTCCATAATCTAAATGTTTGTAAAACGATAAACAGTTAAAATGATTCGACCCATTAAGTCTTAACTGTTACTCGTAGCTGGTGCTTTATTAGCAAGGGGACGAGGTCGTATTTTAAGACGTAATGACTGCGGATATGGACGTAAATTATATAGGGTTTATAAAATACAATGTTTATGATTTGATCCAAACGCTTATTGTACACGATGTGAAAAAGGTGGCGCAAAGATCTGAATAAATGGCGGTACAAGAGTTTGAGACATGATAAACTTCTATGATACATTCTGTTTTGAAATAATCACGTTTGAAGTAGTCAGAACACTCGTCGCACGTTTTTTTTCTCTAAGTAGGTACTGCTTTCTCAGTTTTAAGTTTCTTTAAACGACACATCCAACAGAAAGACAGTCCAAAATGCTGGGCGGGCGAAACGTTGCCACTAAAAGTCACAAATCCAAATCAAGATCGTGCCCTCAGTTTATTTACGTGGCTTAGACAGACAGATAGACAAAAATATTAAACACCTAGAATACCAAGAATTACGAGTATAGCCCTGGATGGAAACAAGGGAACAAGATAGTCATTTGCTACATAATTCAATTACTGCAACAAAGTAAAATAGTCGCAGCGCTAAAGAATGTTGCTGATTTAGATCCTACAGCCAGTGCTCTGGTTTCCAGAGTCATAAACCGTGATTTAAAGAGTGAAATGTTCTGAGAGCTATTCGAAAGGAAATTCTATGTAGTTCAAATGACATCGTTAGGTGATTCAAAGCTATGTGAAGATGCATTGGAGCGTTAAATCGGTCAGAATAAGCGGTTCAGTAAACACACATATCCTACATGAGGGAATTGATCCAAATAACATGTTACTAGCGAACGGGAAAGAATGCATCATGAAAAATCTGATGAAGCCATCGTATAAAGATTCCCTTTGACGACTGGCATGAACATAGGTACACAATTAAACAGCAACAACATAGAATAAAGTACAAATATTGAAAATTGTCCGTCACTCAGTCAGTCCGCAGTCAGTCTCAGTCAGTCAGTGGAAAGCGTAGGGCGAGAGTGATTCCACTGATTTGACCGTGAATAGAACTTCAAAACCCGAGTATCTACTGACTCGCCACCAGTAAACATTATTATAGCGATACCTTCTAGACTTCTCTAAATAGTGTAAACACTGACGCAACCAATACAATATGTAACAGCAAACATTTTCAAATGTATATCTAACCAACGAGTAGACCAATAAAAACTATATTCACGTAGCTCCTTCAGGTGAAATGAATTGAAATATGAGCATGAGCAATAAACTAAAGTGCTTTATCAAACTCATAAAAATGAAGCAGAAGTCTAAAATAGTCATTGTCTAGAGTAGTTCAATGAATTGATCTGGTTAAAAATAGAAAACTAGATTCAGCTTCTTGAAACTACATCAAAGCAAACGTCTGAGAGTTGGAAACAAAGCGGAATGTCAATTCAGTAAATAAAGTCTAGATTTCTATATTTTCTGTTATTAGAAGATATTATTAGATTTCTAAAATGGTTATCCATTTTAGAAATGGACAACACTAACACCCAGTTCTCAAGGAACTTATCCGTCACCTAAATATTGAAGCCAAACGAAGGGTTAAGCACCAGGCAAGCAAATGGAGCATACCAATATACACGAGCACCAGCGGCTGTAGGTTGACATCGGTGAATCGCGAGCAGGAGAGATTTGGCTTGGACTCAAAGTAATTGAGCTCCCAAAAGGTTCAATGTGTATTCCCATCTAATTCTCGTTAAAAATACACAACCTTATACTCGTACAGTAATTTTCCAGCGATACAATTTGCATGAACCAAATGAGCAACAGCGTGTGAAATCTACTATCCGAAACGAAGGTTTCGGTTATATTCCGAAAGGCATTTCCCAGCGGCCATGGTATTAAGGAGGATTATTTCCTTATAAATAATTAAATTGAACGACTTTCATGATACTAAAAGTTACTGATTAAGTTAGCGCTTGTTAGCGTGGTGTATTCGTTTTATTGGGAGCTATTATTACATGTTCTTAGTTCTTTGATCTCTGTCAGCCATATCATCTGCAAGAAGTTACGTTATAATAGCAAAAATACGAGTACGTTGATGACACAATTTCGAAAGGATCATTTTTCGAACTGGAACAATTTTGCTTTACTAAGGTATAATATAAAGTTGTAGAGAATTAAATTTGCAACAAAAAATGTTCTTAAAAATTTTATGTCAGGCCAATAGTTTGCCATATAAATGATAAAAAAATCTGAACCCTTGTTTCCACGATGGTGGCCGAGGAACAAGGGTTGCGACACAGACCACCTCTTGACATCTAAAGAATAAAATTGCGTCTCCTGACAAATGCACCACGCTAAGCCCAAAAAAAGTAACATTTCAATGGACTATGTGTATGGAAGTATAAGATTCCAATTTAACGTTTTCATTGCAACAGTTTATAGTGGTAACATAACTCCACAGTTTTGTAAGTCTAATAAACTCTGTTTGCGGAAACAACACTTTCTTTTTTATGTTATTCTATACGCCGTTCAATTAAAATACCGTAAGTTATGTATGAGAAAGATTTGATAGATACGTAAGATAAAATGTAGATATGAATATGTTGAAAACAGTTACTAAAGGTTTTTATGCCAATAGCAAAAAAGATAGTGAAGTGAGAGTGCTGACTTCAAAAGTCAGTGCGCTCAGCATCAAGGTCTTTTTCGCCGCTTACCATCAGATGGGATTTTTGTGAAGCACTAACTTATAGCCATTGACTTATTATTACTATGGACATCTAATCTCATACTAAAATCGCGAAAAAAAGTCTCAGTCATGTCATGTCATGCAGTTAACAGGGTAATTTAAACACTAAAATCCTCCTTGCGTTTTGTTCCTCTTTTTACTTATAATGTCATTGGTTTTGTTGCTCATTTGGCTCGGACATTTTTTAACGCGGACCCGACGTCCATAGTAATATAAGACAATGCTTATTGCACATAAAAAAGAAGCACACAGAACGAGTGAGGTCACACAACGCTGCCTATAGACATATCTAAAAGCGTTTCCGACCAAGGAGTGAGAGGGCAGCCTCTTCGGTTGGTCGATTCAGTTACTGATGTCCATTGGCGACGGTGACCACTTAACTTACCCCCAGGTGGCTCGTCAGCACCGGGTAATGATGTGGTCTGCAATCGCATCTTGAATCTGAACGATGAACTGAGCTAAGAGCTAATAACATCCGAAAAATCGATTTATTTTCGCTCATTTTCGAACCGTTTAAAAGGCATTTCTGAACTACTATATTGTATAAACAAAAACTCTATTAAAAAAGCTATTATACAGAAACATATATCGCTTTTTAAGTTGAAATTCACCTGCTCTCTGTGCCTTAGTCAAAATTAATACAAAAATTCACTTTACGAAAAGCAACTTGATGAATGCATGCTCCGAAACTGGGTCTATTCGCCCCTTCGCTCTCGCTCATGAATAAAAGACTGAGTTGATTACTTAAAAGATATTAGGTGATGTCGAGCTCGCGTCATGAATAATGGTGGTAGCGTACCGTCCGTGCCTGTTGACGTGGCTTCTTGACTTCGCTCTTGGTCTTTTGGAGTGAAAAGTGAGTGTTATAAGTGAAACACGTTTATAGGCGCATGTATTGTGCAAAATTCTGTGACATTACTTTAATAATTATATAAATAAATGTACCCAAAACTTAATTATTCGCTCCTAAATTAATGCAGTCATAATCCTTTTCGTATTAAAATAGGATTTCACTGCAATCAAATATATTCATACCATATAAATAAGTAATTTATTTAGTTCGAAATAAAATTACCTATATTGATTACTGTTAAACTGCTTCCATACAACTCCACATTTATCATGAATTATTATTTACATAACGAAATAGGATTTACATGTACGATAATACATAGTTATAAATAAAATAATATATTTTAACGCTAACGCTACACACTCATAGCCCCACACTAGGATTCCCTGTGTCGTGGGTGCCATGGACAACACACAAGACAAGAACACACACCCAGACCAAGAACGGAAATATAAACTCATCGTTTAAATTTCCGCCTCGCTGGGAATCGAACCCAGGACCCTCGGAGCGGCGATCCGGCGTGTTAACCATTGCGCCATCCGGGTCGTCAATATATATTATTATAATTGTCGTCGTATTGTATTATCCAGCATAAAATAAACAATTGCTCAGTTATCTACATTATATCCAGGTGCAAAACTTTCATGTACATGCTTTATCAACAAGTGAATCAAAGTTCATCATGACTCGGTCTTTAGTTACTAATCATTGAACTCAGAACACGCTACCTCTCTCAACTCTATAAAGAACTAAATACCTCCCGTGGGCAGGTGTGAGAGACTCAACTCAGACCCGGTTCAGACGAGTGCTCTCGAGTTCGATGAAAGGGTTCTTTAGAAAGCTGAATCATCACGTTCGGTCACTTCAGAACATCACTAATAATAATTTATAATAGGGTATTAATAATTTATACATGGGATATTTTTTGGATTTTTTTTAAATTTTCTCTACATTGAAACGTTTTTTATTATTATTTTGTGACGCAGAAAATACTGACCAGATTTAGATGACAGTTGGCTTATTTGTACGGTCTGTTTCTTGGATATTTTCATCCTGAAAACGAATTTCTTCTCGTGGTATAACAGGATTAATAGGTAAGTATTTGTGTAAATATTGCAATAAACGAACATCTTTGTAATTAATAAAAGAACAAAACGATCCTAAAATAAGGTTAAAATGTTTATAATGCCTGAAATACCTAAATCAATAGCAAGGCTTCGGATGCGGTGTAGGTAAATATAGTGTCGTGTAGATTCATCTGTTGACAAATTTCAACGCGTATGTCAGACAAAAATGTTCGAGCAGGATGAAAGAAATTTAAAAATGGCATTTCTGGAAAGTTCTCGATGTAATAGAAAATAAAGTACAAGAAAGAAAATGTGCGAGCAGGATAGGAGAAATCTAAAAGTAGAATTTCTAGATTGTTCTGGACGGATCGAGACAAGCGATTTACAAAAAGGTTGGTGTTTGAAGTTAGGACATAAGGCGATCATAAACACAGCATGGGCAATTCAGGTTCGGAAGCGAGTCCGGAAGGAGGACAAGAAGAAGAATAAGAGAAAAAGGAAGAGCAGTGAAGTGAAGCGAAGTGAACAGTGTCGTGCCGCAGTTACAGTGTCGTGTCGCGAGTGTTACTCTGTGGTGCGAATAAAAACACCATCTATTGAAACCGGCCTTATTCCTTTCCTATAGTATAACATGTTATAAATAGCAATATTTCGGGTGCGGTCACTAGTCTCAAACAATTACAAGTCGTTAGTTAAGAGGAAATACCACGCGAACCCTTTTTCAAATTTGGGATTTTTTCACTCAATATCTCTGTTGCGCTTGCGAGCGGCGTGTATGTCAGTGCGATAGAGACAACTGCAGCTGCGTGTAAAAACCCGAGGCAAAAATCATCAAAATCGAGGTTCCGTTCTCGACTAATCCCCCCGCCAAAACTAAAGCAATCTTAACGAAATTTTGTAAATTGAATGGGAAGGAGATATTCTGTGTCGGACCGTTTAGCTTTTTGTGCTAATTATTATACAATTTGTGTACTAGGCGTTTGTTTGCGGCATATTTATTTGGCCGTTTTAAGCGCTGTTTGAAGTAGCCTAAAACTTTTGAAAACAAAAATATCAAAAAAATCAAAACGTACCGACATACATAATGATGATATTATTCTTGTGTGAAAAATTTTTGATCTAGAGTAAAAAACCAGCGAGGGATTAGTCGAGAACGTTTGTATGGAAAAATGACCCGTAGCATTTCCTCTTAAGTACATAAAATAAACAGATGCCTTGAATTAAAGGATACTGACGAGTATGAAAACGTCTTCAAAAAATTTAATCGGTAACTTCATTTGTAATGCTTACTTCATATTTTCTAAAACATTTGAAGGTCCCCTGAACTGACCTTGAAGCTTGAAATGAGCAATCTTTTTTATCGTATTCGATCATTATCTCGAAACGCAGATCAAAATCGCAAATTGATCTTAGATCGCTATCACTTTTTGCTTCTACAGCTTGTAAGGCGCCTGTTCGATGACTAGCGACTAGTTAGAAACGATAGGGAAAATATTTAGAACTTAGTTTAAGCGACTGATAGCTTATATCAATAAGTATGTAATTATTTACCGACACAAATAACTTTTTGTATTGTCTATTGGTTTTTTTTAATTTACGTTGGTGTCGTAGGCAATTCTCTGTTGATACAATCAACATAAATAGATAAATCGCAATGTATCTCATATCAAGCTAAACATTTTGTCTCGCTACTATCTAATCACTAGTGATACAACAAATACTCAAAGGAAAAACTTTAATAGGCTTATCATTACCAGCGGGTGTTTCACACATGTAGTTGCGGCAATATGACTTTTAAGTTATTTAGAATTAGGGTGTAAAATGTATTCTGTAAAGTTAACAGGTTTAAATTCTTGGCTGTCGGCAAAGTAATATGGTCCTTCTGAGCATTATGATACGATCGAAATCAACGTAGCAAAATGAATGAAATAGCCTTGTTGATTGATGATCATAAAAGGCATTTGCTAACTTAGTTATAACTTTTGAATTCCGCCATACTTCGATACGATATAATATCAAAACAGATTAAAACTTAGATTGTAGGTGCTGTGTAACATAATAATAAGAACAAAGTTACGAGTATTAGGGTACATTTTTCAATGAAAGGCCTACCTTGCTATAGGCCTAACCTCAGGGACCCAAAGGGTGCTTTGCTTATAAGTTGGACCGATGAAGTAGTGTCTTATGCCCAAAATGAACCATCGAATTTCGTTGACACCCTTAATTACCTGAAACAAAAAATAATGATATAAATATATTTGTCATTATAAGTGTAGTTTTATATACATACCTATATTAAAATGGGGTACACTTTTCTTTTCGCGTAGCAAGTTTAAATACTACACATACACATGATGAGTTGATGTGACATGATGAGTTTTGACTTTTGAGTTTTTTTGAGTTTTGATGTCACGCTATGATTGCTAGGAACAAAAAAGACACGAAACACATCCCGACCGACAACAGATCAAACTCATCATCCTTCCCCAGCTGGGAATCGAACCCAGGACCGGTAGCCATTGCGCCGTGGTCATCATATATTATATAGATCTCTGTTAACAATTATCCAATTCTATCTGTACAACAGCTACAGCCACTTATTTAATTGTCAGACTAATTACGCACGCCGGCGGTATCTACTGTCGCCCATTTATACAATGTGTTTACAGCCCACGTGCTGGCACAGAGCAGGCACTAACAGAGAGTAGCCTATTAATAAATCAACGTTAACAAAGTCATGCCCTCGCAATAGAATTCCCTGTGCGGCGGGTGGCATGACACCCATTGATATAAATATCTGCCCCGACCGGAATCGAACCCCGGACCCCTCACTTCGTTCTTCGCCTCGCTAGGCTAGGCAAACTACTAATACTATTCGAACTACAATTATTTACTTATAGAGCAGTATTTTGTTGTCCAATAATAGTTTAAATAAATAAAAATAGTCAGTATATGTAATGAATAAACATCATCTTGAAATAGGTGATCATTTCTTGCAGTGATCAATTGTAATTTATCAAAAATGTTACTACCATAACACCCTACTTTAGTTTATAAATATAATAAAGTTTTAATTATATTCATGGTTCTAAAAATATAGTGTATATGTATCGACTCACCATCAGGCTTATCCGTTCGTTTGGCAATTATTTACATAAAAAATATACATTATAACTATATTGTTGTTACAGACTAGAGGCCTCTATTGCTTAATTGCTCTGCAATATCGTCTTTATAGAATTTAAACTCCGCACACGGTTAGCGTGTTGACTGTCTATATATTATGTAGTCTATGGCGCTATAGGATATTAAATCTTTCATTAAAATTCCCTACGCGAAGCCATGGCTGCGTGTTACAATCTGATAGGCTAATAGCTGATCAGAGGATATTGGGTGTAGAAACTTTAAAGCCTGGTTTCATTCAACTCCTCATCAAGGAAGGCCTAGAGTACCTAAGTATACTCCACGCTGCTCAAGTGCGGATTGGTGGAGGACTTTTAACACTGCTAGGCAATAATAGTTTAAGGGATAATATTTTAGCTCTCCGAAGACAAAGGTTATTTTAGAATTTTTGACCTAAACGTGGCAACCCTGTACTGCAATATGTTACGCATTCTCCGTTAACGACAGTGCAAGTGATGCAAGTCACTGACGATGGATGCAATTGGCTAATGACACTGACCTCATTGGAGACAGCTTACAACAGCATCTGGGGAGCGTAATCCATTAGGTACCCTTGCTTTAGGCAGGTGCTCCAACGATTAATCGTGTTCCGGCTGGGGACAGGGGACTTGAGGTATTTTCATTCTTGGCTGGTAATGTATGCAAACAAACAAGATACTTTGGAGTTATAGATGTTCCTGGGCAACGGTAATAACTTACCATCAGCTCGTCTGCTTCATTTTCAGCTATATATAGCTATAATTTTATCTATTGCAGCCCTTCGATGTCTTCAATAGCTTTGCTTATCTCTTAGTAAATCTCGAGAGTTCGTTTCATCCGAAATTGCCCCGTTCCGAGAACAAATATTAAGTCACATAAACATCTGACCCGACAGGCAATCGAAACCGGGACTGGTCGTCTGTATACATATATGTTCGTAAAACGTTATGAAAACGCCGCTAAAAAAAATATAAGCCATTACGCACACATATTCACGTAAAACTCACGACCGTGGCCCCGACACCTTACACCGTTTTTAATAGAAACTGACCTAAATATACTTGTATTTTTATGATTTCAATCTGTCGACTGTACACTGTACAGTACGCTGTCGGTCGGTAAGCGATCGAACAGCGATGGAATAGCCTATATTATTGTATCCAACGTATTCAATCGTCGGATATAGGCGACCGCATTCCATTTCAACTACAACGTGGATAGGAACTAGCACAAATTGGAACCTTTGCAATACTTTTCCAATAACCCAGTGTAATTGGTTTCGTGACGTATTCACGATATGCGGGCTATCTGTCGTTGAACGGCGAAACTAATTAAGATTATCCGATGTTGAAGGAATAATTGGATCATTATCATTTTGATGTGTGACGTCTTTCAATTTGTGTGAAGTGAGGCTATTCAAAATACCAATGATAACAAAATAAACGCTTAACGCTGTGTTACGCTGTGGTTAAATCTGGACTTAATAATATAATTATTAAGTCCAGATTTGTTCTGTTCTGGACTTAATAATTATTATTTTTGTTGATTTTTGTTGATTTGTTCTGAAATGTCCGGACTTTTAATTTTCTGTACGGCTTTCGTTCCGCTTTTTTTTCATACCAATATAAAAAACTGAATAAATTGAAATAAGCATTCACTAGAAAAATAAACTTCTTTTTCTTTATCCAAAAATATAAAGCAATCGGTTTCATCTCAAATTCAATTAACTTTAATCTAGTGAAGTATAGTAGAGTAATACTGACCCTATCTCTACTCATAACTGCCTAGATATATTCAATAGATCTTAATCGAGACTATCCTATTTCTTCGTATTCATCAGTAGTTCCTTATAACTTAAATATAGACTGGTTTATGACGCAACTAGCCTGGAAAGTGTATTACATAGGAAAATTACTTGTCATATAAAATTATAACGTCCATTACCATTATGTAAGATGAAATTAGACTTCCACATTGGCTGAGAAGGAAGCTGACTGGCTTGCAATTTACTGGTTTCTGTCAATTCATCTTAATATAACATGTTGAATGCCTGGTGGCAGATGGATCAAGAACTAGAGTGATGAACACAAAAACGAAAAAACAAAAATAAACGGCCTTATCTTTTGATTGTGTTGACGTAGAAGTTTGATTTTTCTCTGCTCCAAGGGCTTTCGACCTGAGCATTTGATATTAATTTCAGTTTATATCTCTACGCGTTCCGGAGAAAAGGGTATTGACAGACAGGCCGGTCGGGATAATTAAATAAAACTACGATCTCATCCAACTCTCTAGTTCAACAATATTTCAATAGATAATCATCAAACCGATTCCGTGGTCTCGCAAGCGGGTGCTCATGCGAATGATCAAGATGATCGCTGTTTCGAAAGTGGGTTAGCCATAACGCTATCGGCGCATCTTAACGATCGGTTCTGTTACAGTATCGCGTAATTCGGCGAGAGTGTGCTCATAATGTTTGATGAGCCGTCCATAATACGTCTTGTTATGTCTTCCAGTTAATTGTACATCGGCAGTAGAAACTTACTTCGGCCGTTACTAATATTTTATTTATTTATTTATATAGATAGACTAGCTTTTCCCAAATTGCATCAATATTGAGGAACCTATACACAAATTTAATTTAATTTATTACAAGTGAATCTATTGAAGAAGTAAAAAGGGGAATTATGGATATCCAAAAATCCTCTCTTAGTGCCCTCCTACACTCCCCAAGGAACATACATGCCAAATTTCAGCTTCTTGCGTTCAGTACTTTCGGCTGTGCGTTGTCTGTCAGCCACTCAGTAACGCAAGAGTTTTATAGGTATTTTAAAATAAAGATTTATTAAACTTGGAACTTCAAATAACTGATTGGGCACAGCGTGTAATATCAGCGAGCTGGTAGTTACTTTAATGATGTGGAAATACTGCGATAACGCGGCCCTAACTACTGTTATCCGAAGAAACTACACAAATTTTGAATATACAATATTTTATATAGCATACAAGCTTTATCTTTTCATTGTAGTAGCCTAGAATAGTGATCCCAAATATCTCAATCCTACGCAGTCAGATCAGGATATCGTAAGACAACACAAACCGTCCCTGCCTGGTTGTAGGTCTAAAGCCCGGCTGACTGTGGCTACCACACTCTTGCTTGAGTCTCTTCCTTCTTTCTTCTTTCTTGCCCGATAATCCATTAGTGATGCCGGTATTGCTGGCGTCTATGGCCAAATGGTGGCCAATTCCCATCAGGTAGCTGGCTCATGGTGATAGCGTCATGAATGTCACGATGCGCCCTGATGAACAACGAATGATCTACGGTCTCAAGTTCCTCCTATAGTCGGTCCATGGGCACCGTACTATTCAATTGAATCCCGGCGCCAATAATAATTATTGGCGTCGGGATTCATTACATTGGATAATTATTATCCAGGGTAATGTATTTTTACAAGGGCATGTAACGCGTCTAACACAAAAATGTCCATCTGACCAGCATCAAGGTCTTACACATTAAGTATTAACAACATTACGTCATAACGGGTATTAAAAGTCGACATTGTTCGTCAACACAAAGACGCCTTCTCATATCGCATCACACAAAGGTTATCGATTAACCAACGGTTTGACCGTCCAACTACAACATCAGTTTCGTTCACAATCGCCTCAACCACAACAACGGGTTCACAAATTTCACAATACGCTGCGTACAGTTACCAACAGCCCGGATTTGTCCAAAATGTCGGGATTTTGTCTTCTTTTCTAATCAAAGAAAGAGCTACTTCGTTTTTTGAAAGAATCGTTCTTTTTTTTAATAGGTGTCGTTCATCTGCTGATGAGCCACTTGATGGTATATGGACTATGGTCACTAATTCACTATCACCAATGGACGGCGGTAATCCCAAAGGCATCACCGATACTTGTCAGCCTCGAAAGTAAGAAAGAAACATCTGGCTTGCAACTGATTTTTTATTTTTCCGGATAATAATATCCGGAAAAATAAAAAATCCGGAAAATAATATCCGGAAAAATAAAAAATATAAAACTGAATGAAAACTTAAATTAAGTATGTAACATTTTTGGTAAGCTTTTGTCTTTGTATAAAATTAATACTATCCCCCCCCACCCACTGGAACAGCGTGGTGGAGCATGCTCAAGGCCTCCTCAATGATATAAGAGACATACTTTAAGCTCAGTTGTGTGAAATTAATCAGTTTAAGCTATCATTAACTCAAAAACAACCGCCTCGTAACCAAGGCAGAGTCAGTCGAGTCTTGGTAGAGAGTCGGGAAGCGCGCCAGTGGGAAGAAGAAATAGGAATAGTGAAGTGCCGTTTCACAGTATAGTGTCGCGAGTGTGAAGTGAAGTGTGAAGGGAAGTAAAGTGTACAGTAAAGTGTATAGTACCGTGTCGCGTGTGTTACCCTTTTACAGTGAAAATAAAACATCATCTATTGAAGCCGGCCTTATTTCTTCCCATCCCCTACCCACGGCTGTGACAACTGACATGACATTCAAACATTACTTGTAACAACATTTTTTGTGACTTAAATGTTCTGATTTTTCTAAATCCACCTTTTCCATAATAGCGTGGACTTTTCAAATTTTGATAAGGCAACCTAAACCGCATAGTCCTCGTCATGTGTCGTGATACTGCTCGGTATTCACGTTGCATTTCGCAAGTGTCGACTGTCGACACTCGACAGTCAAATTAAATGGCTGACAAGCGCATAATTCAGTTTATTCAATCCAAGCTATGATTGACTTGAGCCAATTTGAACTTTAACCCGTCCGAATAAGCGCGAGCGGAATGGAAACCGGGTCAGATTTCCATTAAAATTTGACGACAATTGAATAACAGCGCTGTATAGTTGCGGAGTTGTGTACACTGTATAAGCTTGAAGTGTGGGCGGATAAGTTGTTTGAATGTTTGAAAACAGTTTGGAGAATAAATGGTACGCGAAATGAGTAATGGATGTTTGTATTTATTCAGAACTAACTATTCAAAGTTATAAAAGAAATATATGAAAGAAAACTTTTAGTATTGAATGCTGATTTCACCACCAAGTGCCTTTTTTTGATTGTCGTTTGTTATATTATTCATACAGATCAATTATTTTATTTCACTATTTTTTGCGCGTTCTTATAAGTATTTTACACTAGTGGACCCGCCCTCGCTTCGCTTCGGGAAACTTGTCCCTTAGTAGGTACGCAAATTCCGAAATTAGGCGTGATTCTTTAAACCGACAAAACTTTTTTGTTTCTCAACCGATTGAAGTAAAACAACTTTTGACAACTCGAACTTACCACAATATACTAGTGAAAACCGCACCCAAATCGGATAAGCCGTTTCGGAGATTAGCACGTACAAAACCACAGACAAAAATTCTAAAAATCATGGTTTAAGGTTCTATTGCGTAAATAAAGACCCCCAGTAAAAGGTTTTCTCATACTCGTATATCCTCTATGTACAGACACCGACCAGTTACAGATTTATTATTAGTACCTATAGATGATAATAATAATAATAACGCTACACACTCATAGCCCCACACTAGGATTCCCTGTGTCGTGGGTGCCATGGACAACACACAAGACAAGAATACACACACCCAGACCAAGAACGGAAATTTAAATTCATCATTCAAATTTCCGCCTCGCTGGGAATCGAACCCAGGACCATCGGAACGGCGATCCGGCGTGTTAACCATTGCGCCATCCGGGTCGTCATATAAATAATAAGTAAGTAGTAACTAAATTAGTAAAAAGCTGCTTTTGCTTTTATATATTAACGTATTTTACATCGTCTCATTGCGAATTATTTATTAAGCACAAATCTCTATAAATAAAGCCGAACCGATACTCACTCACGGATTAAACCGAAAACGAAACGATATCTCGAAACTACTTTTCCTTTGAAGATGAAATTTGGAAGGGCAGTTTATGAGTGGGAAACGTCAGCTAAAAACGGATTTTATCAAATTCCGCCCCTGGAGGTTGAAAATTCATTTGAAAATCAATTTAAATTCGCTTATCAGCTAATATTAGGTATTCTTAACGCCCGATAACCTCCGACAACACTCACGACAGCTAAACCATTATAAAAGGCTCGCGAAAACTTAATCACCTCAAACGATGTTTGCCCATCGTCAAGTTAATCTCTTAGAGCCGCGAATTTTATTCCCTCATAAACCTTTTACCGATCATTTCATAATTCAATATCCTTGATAAATTTGGCAAGGGCTTAATAAAATGAAGCGTCCCTGAGGACTCTCAGTAGACCATTACCTCGATTAAATCCGCATTGACAAAAAAGCTGTTTGGACGAACTAAAAAAGGTCCTTTGATTATTGTAACGTCAGGGTCGTTAGAGAAAAGGGTAGTATGAATGGTATGATGAATTTTCTAGCTATACAATGAAGGTGAATCTTCACAAACACTAGAACAGGGTTACTTATTAGTAAGAGGGAAATGGAAATCTAGAGCAATAGCTCTACATATCCCGATAAGATTTCCAAGAAAAGCCGTATCCATTTTAAAAATAAGACTGGTTATTATTAACATAATAAAATAAGTCATTTTACTAAAAAATAAATAGAGCTACAAAATACAGCTATAATAGCATTAATAAGTAATGCATACGTGTCGTATTACGATACCGTACTATATGTAGATACCTAGTAGTAGTATATTAGCATATTATGTAAATGTTTGACAACAAACGGAAGGACGATAAATTAATTGTAGATGTGTTGAAATTAATTAGCACTGACTAATTTAAATTTAAAAATTCTACATCACTGATGTAGGTAATGTAGGTGATTGTTATGTGTCGCAAATTTAATTAATTTTAGGAGCAATTTTGATAAATTAAAATATTACAGAGGGAAGACTGGTGGTAATTAAACGCGCACTGTTATTAGGTCCTAAATTACATAAAGTCTACGAATTCTTTCTGCAACATTGCAAAATACGGAAGGTCCTACCTTGAATGTATGTCTACATTTTTTTTATAAATTCGACACTTTTATTTAGGTTCTAAATAATTATAAGGGAACGAGCCTGAAAATACCAAAAGGCCCTGATACCACTGCCCATAAAGTTCAATCCATCCACGTTCAGTCCATCCCACGCCCTCTGAATTAAATATAAATAATAAATGGAAGGATCGAATCAACTGTACGTCACGGCTTAGAAATAGGAATGATACTTACCTACTTAAAAACGAAGTCACAATGTTAAACAATATCAATGTTCGTCTGTAAAAGGCCATAATAGTCAAATAATTGACATCGATAATGACCACTAAAATGCAGTCTTAATATCCATTGATGGATCTTTTGTAGATGAACAACGTTAGAAAATTGATGGAGCTCCTTGCAACAACAATAAAAATATCGATACATCATTCCCTCTCTCTTCCCATCATCTGTGCGAATCTGAGAACCTAAGGGCCATTTTATGGAGATTATTTTCATAAAACACCAAATGTATTGCCATTCCATGTCAAAAAATACCACTTGGATGCCTTAATATAACAAGGATAACAAGGCGTAAAGCGATTAGATCCAAGCTTGCATAATACCGGGATTATGGACGTCGGAGCAGATTACAGCAGACAGCTGTTTCGAAACCCTCAAACTTCTCAAGGTTGCGGTCTTAGCCTGTTTCGCATTATGTACCTAAAGATCATGATCTATTGTCTAAGAGCATCAGCATAACTGAATGAATCCCTCTGATATCGGTAAGTATTACATAATATAATATCTATATAAAAACTATCTTTACTTACGTGGAAGATATTTGAGAATGAAACTGTTAGGAGGGGTATTTATTAATGCCGTGGATATAAAAATGGTTTTAGATATTTTGTCTGTCTGTCGGCTTGTACGTTTTTGCTACTAACTCAGACGACTTCACTAGAGGACATCTTCGATATTTGCCCATCACATGAGCAAAGTAATATTGCGACATTTAAAATTTATTTTGGTACATTAAATAATACCGAAATGCAAACAGAATTTGCTCTATTATTTGTTTCCATGAAAATACGTGCAGTAGATACGTACTTTTAAGTATTACATTGAAATGGACAAACAGTAACTCTTTTATACATTAGTTAGCTGATCCCGCGAACGTTGTTCCGCCATATATGTAGATACAAAAAGCGCGATTAAAATTTGATGGGTGGGGACAGGGAAGTGAAAATTTAAGATTATGTGTATTTTTTTATGCCACATCATAAAAAAATAACCAAAAAAAAATGTGTCCCAATAATGAAAAAAAAAATTTAAGGGTGGGCAACCCTTAACATTTAGGGCTATGAAAAATAGATGTTGCTCGATTCTCATACCTACTCGATAAACACACAAAATTTCATGAGAATCGGTCGAGCCGTTTCGGAGGAGTATGGTAACTAACATTGTGACACGAGAATTTTATATATACTCGTATAGAGATAATGTAATGATATTGGAAGGAAAGAAGAATATAATACAAGACACGATATTAAAATCAAGCTTAAGGGTGAGTCATCATTTACACACAGGAAGCTGTTCCCGTCTTAAAGCACAGTGATTCATGCTTACCTATTTGTGCTGTCCCCAGAGCCTTATAAGATACTAGTTCTTGCACGCGGGTTCGCGCTGAATCCTTTATAACTGATGTCACAGCGAACCGGAAATACTAACAACTACCTAACATACTTACTGGACTATCACAACTACTAACAGGACAACAGGACTAACTATGAGTAACAGTCCCTGCCCCAGTCCTCATACCTACCAACGAACTAACTAACTAACGTTCCAACACCGTCTGCTAACTGACTAACGATCCTAGTCTCGATTTATGCTGTTGTTCTATGTTCCATCCATAGTTATGATAATGTCATCGGAACGAATCAAAAAGTGCAACTTAACAAAGCAAGTTACATCGATATAATTATGAATTATGAACATACGAATCTATAGTTATAATATCTTAGAGTATATCTCGATTTGATTTGTATAATTGGACGTTCCAAATATAAACTTAACTTAATCATTATTAACGGCACTAATCCCACTTTCATTGTCCAAACTAAATGACTAACGGTACAGAGTATCCTCGACTGTAAGTAATAGGCCGAGTGAGTCATTCCCTCGTCTACGGTGGCTCAAGTAATTACCTTGTCGGGCTTCGCCTCGGTACCAGCGATATTGGTGCTGTACGACACTGTACGTGCTGTCTATTGGTAGACGTATTGCCGAAGAATGTTTTTCAGTAGATTAGTGGTTCTGAATGTTCAAGCTAAGGAACTGGCGACAAATTCTCCAAAATTATTGACGACAATGACGATCGTTTCCTTAATTTTCACTCTATAGTGAAGTATAGTGTAATTATGCTAAGAACAGCATAATATATAAATGCTATTCTTAGCATATTTACACTATACTTGACTATAGAAACGAAGTCCGCGCGGCCGTTTTGAAGCACCTTAATTGGTGCCAGAAATGGCTCCAAACACGGGGCAGCTCATGTCAACGAGCGCCAAACGTGTCTCGCGAAAAAAAAAAGAATTATGACGATTTGTCCAGTTAAATTGTGTCACAAAATATCTGAAAAGCTATTTACGTATTATTGCTAAAAACATATGATTATCCGCAGCCGAAGTTCGGGAAAGTTTCGGTTTAGTGCTTTAGACAAAGCGCTTGTATGAAGACTGTCTTTCTATAGTGTTATTATTCTATGGTTCACTTATTAATTAATTGGTAATTAAGAATATTAAAATCTGTTAAACAGTAACTGATTGATGGTCGTCTGACTGTACATGTGTACATGACATATATTTGACAATATTAATTTGTTATGTGTATACATAAGTATATCCCTGAACAATGACTTTTTGAATTTTATTAGACGGTGCTCAGAGATGTGCACATTTCTTCACGACGATTTCCTTCACGGAAGTAAAGTACGGCCGGCGGATCATGACCGCTCTAAAATATACATAAGTGATTACCTATTTATAAAATCCTAATACGCACATAATATTCGAAAACTAGAGGTGCGTGAGGGTTTCGAACCCGGCCCTTATTCGAGAGTTCAGTGCTTAAACCATTTGGCTATTACTGCTTTGTAATAAACTCATTCATGTGGAAAATAAATTTTACGTTCATACTAAAATAATTAGAAGTCCGTATCAACGCATAAAGCAAACTCACTTTTTATATAATCCATGTTATTTTATCAAGTTGTAAGCGGTAATTGTAATTTCTCAGCACAACATTGTCCAGAGTATTTCACAAGCACAAGACTTATCACGCAGTTGGTAACGAATAAAAATAATACTTTAATTGTATTCAATTCAATACAATGTACGAGAGAATAAGTGTAAATTATAAACAATAGTGCTACGCAAAAAGGCGACTGTTGCTCGACTCGTATCGGGATGTAATGCGTCTCGAAGACCACACACAACCACACACAAGCAACATACATGCGAATGCATATCCCTCTCAAAGCGTGGTCTATTGGTTGTGTGGTCTGTGGGCTCGAAGGACCATTACTTTATTTCTTACTGGGTTCATTGTACCTTGACCCATCTATACAAATAAATAAAATTGGACTGTCTGTTTGTAATATTAAAATAACCGCTTTTTACAAAATGCATACGGATGTATACACCGTGCATGTTCCAAAATAACATTTTTTACAATTTTTGTCTATCTGTTTGTTTGTTTGAGGTAATTTCTGGAACGGGTGGACCGATCTTGACGGGACTTCACTGGCAGATTGCTGATGTCATAAGGAGTAACTTAAGCTATATATAGTATTGAAGTCTCATAGTGTGATGGTCTGTGTCGAGTGTCCGAGTGGTTCGAGTTAGGGTTGTCACTCATCGACTGGGCATCAATACTTTGGTTGGAGGCGTAAGTTTGTCCTAGGTCGAAGGCGTTACGATTGATCCTGTTGGTAGTTGGATGGGTTCTTCAGTGGCAAAGTATTTTGAGATTTAATTGCAGGGTACGCTAAGTATTGGACCTTGATGGCTATCGTTAGCAGTAATTAAGCTATGTCAGAAGATAACGACTTCTTTCACATCGGGTGAACAAACACACACACACACACACGTGAACGATTCACTTGAGTGACAGTCGCAATGTACGGTCATCAAACAAACCGCGCAGTCATTGAGAAGGGGAGGACTGATAGTTTAATGACGTCTCGTTACAACTTGGGGGACACAAACTGTTTACTGCGTCGCGTCGTCGGCGGCACCGCCCATACACTGCGGCCGCGATGGGTGTGGCAACCTATTTGCATCATGGCTTCATTACACCCACCGACCACACAGCCACTGGACTCCTAATGTTTGATTTTCCGTATGGAGAACATTCAGACCAGCTGAGGTAAGACGAGCGGGGGGACTGGCTAATTCACGCTGTGATTGGCTAATTCAAGGCCACACGAAACGTTGGAGAGAAATAGATTAATTTAAGCATAGGAAAGAACGAGACGGCACGAATTTATATCAGTACTATAAGCCAGATGTGTTGTTTGAAACCATTCGCCTGTTATTAGGAGTGTAGTGGCTGTGTGGTCGGTGATTACACCCCATTTATCCCACTTCTGGGCTTGGACTTTCACAGTGGGGTAAAGTCCACCAATTGCAGTCAGTTGTTACCGTGGCCCACGAACATAAGTCACACCTTTCCATCCATCCATCCTTCCATCCATCCTTTCTTCCATCCATCCTTTGTCGGCCAAGAGACAAGAAAGAAGAGAAAAGAATGAAAGAAACTTGGTACGTGCTGCCATGTAAACACGCAACTGGAACGCACACAAACGAACGAAGCCTTCAAATCTATGCGTGACTTTTAAACGTACGTATACAAATATCTGTCAAATGGCGCACACACAAATAAGCCTCGTTAGTTTTTAGATGGCCTACTTTTTTAAGTATACTGTGATAAAAGTACGTAAAAAGTGTCGTTATCTCATGTACTAGGAGCGGAAACGTGTCGTGTCGAAACTGCGTTACAAGTTCACGGTCGTGCCACGTCGTGCCGTGTTGCGTCACGGTCCGGTATATCGGCGCGGCGGACGGCACGGAAACGTCATCGTTAACAAACTGAACATATTCAGCGTTTAAACATCATACTTTGGTTTTTTACATTTTCCCGATAAATGTTTTTTTTTATTAATGTAGGTAGTTTGTTTAGTTACGGGAATTTGGGCGGTATTAATTCGCGAGCGCTTAGAAAAATAATTCTTACACTTAGATCAGTTAGATCAGAGGTTCTCAAACCTATTTTGTCTACCGCCCATTTTGAAAGTCAATTCTACTCGTAATACCTACTCGTTCCTACTCGTAATACCTAATACAGTGTATAAAAACAATCTTAATAGCCTATTGTTGTGTATGTAAATACCTCGCAGGAAGAGTAACTTATAAAGTCTGTAAATCATGATGATGAAAAAATTCAGTCGACGGGTGATGGGAATAAACTATCACCGCGGTGGGAAAACGGACGGGACGATACAGCGTCATTGGAGCGTTCAACATTCAACGACCTGTGGTACCATCACGGGGTACCATGATCCCGCAACTCACGGATCAACTCACGACAATCTCGAACGAAATCAGGGGCTCCAGTCATATATATACAAGTAAAACAAATCTCAGACATTGGTGGAGCATTCTGATGCTTTAACAAAATGTATAGTTAGCGATGATTTAATCTGTAAACTATTTTTAATGAACGCTGTCACACTTCTAAGCATTAGTATTTTTATATAAGACATTATTAATATTATTCCACCTTTGCTTAGTAGTGAGCCAAGTTTGAACCCACTTCCATATTTTAAACGAAAGTTTCAAACTGTCTAACACATTTTATCGTTAATATAATTATAGTGCTAGGTCTGCAAGTATAGGTAAGTATGTGCCTAAAAATATTCTTGTAAATTGGAGTGACTTTAAAGCAAATTCTATAACCAGTAGTAGGGTTGCCGTGACGGTGTACGATTCCACTAAATGGCGGGTACAGCGCCATTCTTCGCGAATGCTGTATTTACAAGAAGATTAACGAGTTGTGGCGATTTCACAGCAACAATACCTCGCCAGCGTAGCGCCGAGGTACGTAGTCGCACTGCATTCAACTTTTACTCGGTATTGCAGGAAACCATGGACAATATCGTAAAGTACTATTTGTTGAAAGCTTACGAGCGTGACTTACAAACAAAAATAAGCGACATTTGTTTTTATTTATAGGTAACTGTTCCTGCTTCGCTTCGAGAAACCTTAGTAATCAGTATATCCATTCGATTTCCGTGTATCCTGTGATAAGTGATTTTAACATAGAATTTATAAGTAAGAAAAAATTACGTTATTTTTGGTCTAACTCACGATCTTCTAGCTGCTATAGTTTTGAAGATAATTTTGTGCAAACTGATATTAGGTACTGCACTTTGACTAGACGATAAATTTTAATGTTTTTTTTTTTAATAGTTGACACACGCGGAAGTTGCGACTACATTACGATTTACGATGTAGCCTTGCGTCGGATTTATTATTTGTATCAAATATAGTATTTGTATTCATCATTCATATTCATCATTCGGAGCATTGTAGCAAGTAAATAATAGTATAAACTATCGCAGAATCGTCGAAATAAAAACAAACCATCAATATTACCTCAATCTTTTCAACAGCTGAAATATTATGAAGAAGAACAACCGAATTATGATTCCCAACTAAACCTCACACACTTTCCACGACAGTGAATAACTCGTGTAATATGAAACATCACAAACAAATCCAAGTTCATCTCCGCCATAAATTATTGAGAGCGAAAACCAGACCGAAAGATTGGGTATCCTTCAGGATATTCTAAATTGATAAAGCACTGGCTCTAGCAGCGTGTAAAATCGCATCCTCCTTCAGACCTGCGGAAAATAACATCGGAAATATCATTACCCGCTGATCCGGCTCTGATGCCCTGGTAACGAGAAGATTGTTTATTTGATGTTTTGGCCCCAGCCCCGGGAAATTGTAACGAAACTTGGGTATAATTGTATTAAATGTGTTTGTTGCCCTTGAGTTTCCACAAACGTTGAAACAGATGTTTCATTACATCTAGCCAGCATACCTACTATTTTACAATGACTGCTAAAAAATTGGAAGATTGTCAACAAAAACTATGAAATGAATAGTGGTTCATCAAGCGAGTGCCTACGTCATCAAAGGAATTGTTGAAATTTCATGTTTCTTTTGTTTTGTTGTGACCACTTACTAGGTGGCTCGACTGCTCGTCTGATATTAGCGTTGAAAAAAAAATCCACAAGAGCGACAGTTAGGCAGGTTAGACCTCCCTTTTTAGTTAGCAACGCGTAGGTGATGCTTTTGACATTACGGGGTACGGGGTACGGGGTTCTTTGCATCAGGAAAACTGGTTGATCACGGTTGATCCTAGAAAAGAGAATAACGATAGTCATCGACTTACATACAGTTGATCCCAGAATTAAGTTCGTCAGCCAGGAACATTCTAGAACTCTATCACTATCTCTAAGCTATCCAAGATGAATAATACAGATAATAAAATTCCACAGTACGATCACGCCGTCCATTTCGTGTTGTGTCTGAATTCTTCCGCAGAAAGTCTCCACGCCGCCGCGGCGCTGCGATCAACCGTACCTTGGTTTTTGCTGATGATATCAATCGAATAGTCAGAGCAAGATAACGCCTGTAGCATTTGCTGCATGAACGGGTGCAAGTATTTATGGATGTGTAAGACATATGGTTGATACAAATAAAGTTCTTTTGGTTACGCTGTAAGAACTCCTAACCAACGACAGACCAGCTGGGAGAATTTGTTTTCCCTTCCTTCTTTGTGGGCCGGTAAAACAACAATAATTTAATATAAGGTATGATCACTTACCATTAGGTACTCGTCTATTCACTTATCGGCTATTACCATAAAAACAAATTGAAATAATAAAAACACAAATTAAACATTATAAACTTCAAGACCTGCAAGTTACAAAACCAAGTACCTACAACGTAAAATTATGTACCACGCTGAACTCCATCGGCAGATGCTTACAAGAACAGTCTGTGCTTCCCCGATTTTAATTCGAGCCTACATAAATGCCCCATTTATTTCCTGAAAAAAACCATTGTGTAGTGTAATGGATTCTACGAAATACCCAGATTACTCGCAGTTGTTGTCCATAGTTTTAAATGGTAATGGGATTCCTAATGGATACTTTGAGTCGGATGCTGCTGTGTTGGCGACAATACTACGAGTATTGTCATATGAAGTGGAAGGAGAATTTGTATGATGAGTCTTCATCATACAAATTCTCAATCCACAGATTCTGTAACTGGATCTGTAACTGATCGCTGTCTAAGATACGTATGTGAGATTTTTTTATCGGGGCCTACAGTTACGCAATAAAACTCAAAACAATATTTTTTAGAATTTTTGTCTGATTGTCGGTTTGCCTATTTGTAATTATGTAATAATGTTGAAGTTGTTAATAAAATCTAGTGTCTATTAAAACAAAACTGGTTATTGTTATTAATCGTCACTAATTCGAAGTCATTAGTGTGTCACAATTCTGTAGCAGTTAAATTTAAATGCAAGTAATGTGTAAGTAATTAGTATTACGTGTGCGCTGTAAAAATATGATTATTCAAATTCTCGTTTTTATTTTGGTTTAACATAATGTGAGTCTGTGATAAGAATAAAAGAAACAACGAACAGCAAATAAAACATACGACTTTGGGAATAGTTAAGCTGATAATTAACTTAAAACACATCCGTTCTTAGAAACGTAACAAAACCCGACAATAGACACACGTACTAAGTCGATAATATTCGACTCATTAGTCATACCAAGATTATCAGACGAAACCAAACAAATGCGCATTCCTCACTCGAAATGCTAATTATATGGTTTCTGTTTAAGACGAGCAACGCCGTATAATATTATGGTATGATATAATGATGCACATACATACGAGACCCGTTTTGTGCTCTAAATTCGACAGTAATTCATTCTGCTATAAGGTTACTTCACATTGACACAGAACGTATATTCAAACGTCATGTCACGTAACGTCAAGCGCATGGTAGTGTGCATATAGTAACTTATATTACGAGTATTTTGCATAATGTTTTATTTGTTGATTTAATGTATTTGTAATACCGTATTGTATAAACATATATTTCTGCATCCCCATATAAACTTAAACATGGTAAATAGTTTTTGCTTTACGTATATTATTATGTGTACAGGTATTAGCACACCCACCAAAACCAGGTGCTCAGCTCAGGTATTGAATCGATTTGGTGGAAGACAGCGCACGCTCGAGTAGTGGCTAAAATTGGAACTATCATTGGTCAAACTTTAAATATTAAAAATAACAGTAGGTACATAATTATTATAAAATTAAATAGGCAATAAATTGTGTGAATTTATTGACTGTTGAAAATACTTTACATGTTTGACGTTGGAATGTAACATTATCCTGATTTGATATCGGTTTCGGAAGTAAGCCAGCAGGTTTATGACTTACCATGAATCTCGGATGCAGTAACTGTATATTATTTGTATTTCGGACGACATAATTTTGTAATTTCAATAGCCAACCACCGCACTACCAAGCCGAGTTCATTTTTCGGCGTAATTAAAAAAGTGCACTGACCTAACGTAACTTTCCTTCTATTAGAATTAAGTAGGTACTCATATTTTGTAAATGACTTATACATATTTTGTAAATGCTTCAACGCTAATATAATAGTATTCTTAATCAAATTAAAGGACATTTATATACACCTGGGGAAGTGTCTAACGGTAAATCTTTGGGGCCTAAATTAAATCTCAAATCAGTATTATCAATCAACTACAACTTAATTTGCGATTATATATAAGTAGGCTTCTTTTTCGATTTCATTAATTATGAGAAGTTCCGTGGAAACATTAATACTTTAATTAAATAGATTGATTAACTGTTCGTTTAGTAATAGCCAAAATATAAAAACCGTTAAATGTAAATATAAATGATACCAAAATGCTAATGATATAAAGTGATAAATTAGATTATATTAAAGATTCGCACGTCGCGAGATTTTTATTAATTGAGTGTTATTTATTAATAGACGCCGCTAACGGTGATCAGTTAAAATGTGTGTCAAGCACTAGAGTGCACTACAGGGCACGTATTTCTAATTGGCCACGCTGTCCAGACACAATCATGTTGGTCGATTTCAAAAACCTACGAAAACGTGCTTAATTTTGCAGCACTCTGACATATGCAGTTTTCCTAATAATATCGCTCACCCAGTAATATGTAGGTATAATACATATTGGCACATCTGGAAAAAGAAGTGAAATTGAGTTTATACTTCAGTTCAGAGTCTCAATAGGTAGTAGAGCCTAGAGAGAGAGAGAGAGAGAGAGAGTTTGTCCGGGATAGTTCCGGGGGCTACCGCACGCCACGGTACTTATTACCATTTCTACCGTGTAATAATTTTATTGTTTTAACAGCAATTGTGTTCCAGTTAGAAAGGTGGAAGCCGGTAACACTTTTAAGAAGCGACCATCTTAGTCCTCAAGGGTAGCAACGCATCTGTGACCGAGTTAGAACAAGACTCACTAACAATAATTACTAACAGAACTAACTATCACTAACAGCCCCTGCCCCAGTCCTCATACTCACTAACAAACTGACCAGAACTTTTTTCCCCAATGATTAATCGGTCCTTCGAGCCGAGGTCCAATTGTTATTTGAGCAGGCTATTAACAAAATTGAATAAAATTTGAATGCTCTATTTTGCCGAACACAAATCTATTCATTCAACAATATTATGATTACCCAGTAAACTTATTCCATTGTGCTTAATTTTAACGAGGTCGTGGGCGTTTTATCCTGTTTAAACAAGTACTTAGCGGAGCCTATCAAATACTAATGCATCATTGGTCGCCGTTTGGTTAGAGCAAGATTTCCGTTCCGCTAAAAATGTTATTATCGTCTGCGTTAGAAAAGGCCGCTACTTACTCTCTTTTTTCTTCTTTTCTTGTACACTTTTCTACCTCATTTGTCGAAGTTTTATTTTGTAAAACTGAATAAATACTTAAAGACACGGTCGTATTACTATTTCCTGTATGGTGGGTGGTACTGGTATGGACCCATACTCAAGGGACAATATTTATATCACATAAATGTTCGCCCTTCCCGTTATTCGAACCCGGGCCGGGGTCCCCAACTCTTTAGTGACTTACTAGTTACTAAAGTTTAGGTGTGAGCTTTTTATTTTAATAAGTCGTATTTACTATAATTTCAAACTTGAAAATGACAATCAACTAAGTACCTACCTATTTGGTAAAAAATATAATAACGTAACTTGCATAAAATGATTATTAAAAATTCTTATTAATTGCAGTATTTTTTAAAAGATTTGCCGTTTAAAGCATTTGTTTTAAAAATATAAGAGTACTTACAAACCAACTCCGAGCGATAACTCAGAAAATGCATTAGAAATCCCATTACCGCTACGATATGCCGGCCACCATACCTACTCTATACCTATATTTTCTATTTATGGCCAAGAATTCCAAGAAAGAAATGGAAGGTACATTTTACAAACGAAAAGGTATTATTTTTCGCTGGCAGAGATCAAAATTCGAGCAACAAATTATGTGATTATACATATCTAGTATAAAAATAAATAAAAATGTTAATATTTTTGTATTACAAAGACTTTAATTTTCAGAAAATATGTGCGTATTAGAATTTAATTATCAAATCACACGCTTCGGTGAAGGAAAACATCATGGGGAAACATGTAGAGAGAGTTGTCCTTCCTGAAAATTCTCCATAATGTTTTCAAAGGTGTGTCAAATCTGCCAATCCTCAGTTGGCCAGCGTGGTGGACTATGACATGTGTCCCTCACACTGTGAAAAGGAAGCCCAGTCCAGCAGATACTTACTATAATATGCAAGTTTTAAATTAAAATATTACAAGTCAACGGCAAACTTCAATACCACACTTTTAAAACCGGTGAAATAACGTTTTCACTTCCTGATTATAAAATTTCCATGCCGTTCTGCCCCAATACCCCCATCTCGGATCACCCCACGGCGAAGACAGTTAGGGTTGGCACATTACTGCGATCACAGTTGTCATGGGCGGCAGCGGAACATACGCACATAATTTTGAAAATTAGAGGTGCGTACGGGGTTTGAACCCGGGACCCCCGGTTCAGGAGTTCAACGTTCTACCACTCTATCACTGCATGATCTATCATGCATGGCTATCACTGCATGTTAGTTTAAAACATACCTACATAGTTCTAAAGTTGAAAAAACACTATCACAATGTTAAATAGTAACATTGTGATAGTGTTTATGTACATAATGTACATAATAGTAATATTTGTAAAAGTCACAATCTCATCTGACATTCATTACACTTCTTACTAAGAGCTCAGTTTAAGTCAGCGAACAATAATACCGTCAAATAGGTACTTATAATAACATTGGCGTTAACGAATGGTTTTCTTCAAGGACATCAGTTAATACAATTACCATTCGCTCTCCTTCTAAATAATTTGGCAACCCTAGAGGCAGATGTGCGCCTGCGCAGAGCTGTTTCAAAAGGCCTTTGTTTCAATAAAGAGTATGTGCAACGCATTGTTGCACAAGCACGCACTAAGTTGCATAACCAGAGTGCGTAGACGCACTAGACTAAGTTTATTTCGTGCTAGAAATTCAAACGCCAATTCCTAACGCTTCAAGATTGTGTAATCCTTAAGACCGAAGAATTTGCAAACAATGAGTTTCACAATCACAAAGTCGTCCATTTTGTGTACTGACCGTTTCGTTAGCATAAATGTGGGTTTTAATAATGTATCCAAAGAGGGGATCCTCAAAGATTACTTCGCCTTGCCATACATAAAGAAAGCTAATGAAAAAGTCACGAATGATCACAAAGTAAAGCAAATCAAAGGAACTCTTTGGACTTTCCTGCCTTTCGTAACAAGATATCTGTGATGTCGTATTATCTTTAATATTTTTAATTAAATGTTAAACGGGCAGCTAATGGTCATGTTCAGTGGTCATTGTTGCATGTGGACATATGACTGTAATACCAAAAGCTTTAATACACAAACATTATTTATTAACCATTTAGGCCAGCACGGTGTACGATGAGTAGAGGTCGGACTGAGCCCAAAAATTCTAATACTCGATCCTTCTTTTAAGTGTCCGGAGTTTTTAAATAAATTATTAACATAAAAAATGCAACTTTCTTAACCATTATATCATTAAAATATAACATTTTCTTAACCATTATATCAGTCATATTACTTAGATCGCTAAAATTTATTACAGGAATCACTTTTTAGGGTCTTTTTAGGATCGCCATTTGTTTGTTCCACCTGCTCTTACTTAAGCCAGACACATCAAATATTGGCATACTCTGTTTTCCGCTGAATACCTTCATGATGACGCTGTAGACATTTCATTGTTCTTGTAATTCCGAACGTACTGCCGCAGCACACGACTGCCTGTTGGGTACCCGCACGTCATGTTATCACATTTCATTACGGAATTGACTACTATTGTATCATTCAGTCCATTGACTTGAGATTTTTACGGCTTCTGAATTTAATGACCGAAGTATTAAATCTTTTCTATTTTCAATAAAAGTCACGATATACTTTTAGGGCTTTTATAATAAATAACGGTATGTTTAGGATGTTTTGTGCGTAGAAACATTGCCCTTTGGTCGATATTTTGTGATGTCTTCAATTCTTGAGCTGATGACTTTATGGAACGGATCTACTGCTAACTGCGGACACCTGCGTATTCCACCAAGTTCGGTTGGGTACCGTTTTCAATGCGAATAATCAATGTATCATTTTCAACAGTGAAATGTTTTAACGTGTCACGTGTTGATCTCAAAAGAACACAAAGGACCGAGAGGTTCGTTTCAGACAGCAATGCGTCTATGATAACTTTATCAATCATTTCCATAGGCACACCACAGCTGACCAGTTGCCATAAGTGCCGTATGAAAGACACATAAAACAAGATCACACATTATAGACGCCACTTCTACAGAACATCCATCATATCGGGTTACGAAACTCAGAGCTACCCGCATCCTGTTCTAAATAAAGTAGCGTCTAGTTGTGGATCTGTCGGATCAAAATAACCGGGATCGGCAACGCCGCGGCTGATCCTGATGTCTTTACTGCTCTTGTAAAGGTCTGGTGCAAATAGATGAAGGACTTATGAATGTTGGAATAGCCATTTATATAATGTAGATCGGATATCAAGTGAGAGGTCTGTTTAAGCGTGTTGTGACCCAAGAAATTGTTAATAGAGAATCTGTTAGGTTGAATTATATTGGAAATAGAAAGTTGCAAAAAAATCTTTTCTGTCTTTTCCGGACCCCCTTCCTAACTTCTAGTTATTCTAGAGCTATAGTAGCTTAAAGCCAGTATTTTCTTTCCTTCCTCTTTCTTCTTTCTTGGCTGCGATGCATCGATGATAGTGATGCTGTTACTGATGTCCGACGGTGACCACCTGACCACGTACCATCTAGAAGCCCGTCTGCTCGTTTGTCCGCTATTAACAGCAAAAACGGTAAATCTCAAGCCGAAAGTTCCAAAGAATCTCGCTAACAATACAGACGACATTGATATAACAAGATTACTTATCGCCGAAGCATGCGTGCCGAAGTCAATAGAATCCGAGCAATGTTTAAAAAACATACGTCACGGCACTCGGTGCTATTTCAAGCAATTATGCCGTTAAACACACCAGTCATAATTAAGCGGGTTAAACGAATCGGCTAATACGATTAGCTCCCCGTGTCTTTGTTTATGTAGAAATTTTTCTGTTAATAGCTAATAGTTCTTTTGTTTAAGGCGTTTGTTTGTTAATCAGTTCAATACCGAAACCATTTTTAGTTTTAAAACTTTTTAGTTTAATGTGAAAAATTTAGATATATTGAAAATTTTAAGGTAAGTATACGTAAATTTTATACATTTTATACATATAAGTAGGTACATTTATTCATTTTGCAATTAATTACAGAAGGTAACTACTCCATCAATGACCTTCATCTATCCACATTGACTTTAGTATTAATAAGTCAATGTCTATCCATAATATTAGTTAGTTGCCTAGCAAACACAAATCGAGGTTGCACGGTATTTTCTATAATAGATGCAAAAATACATTCAATTCAAAGTTCACGCTGATAACTTTCTGTTTAACCTTCGAATTATAAACTTGTAATTCTAGTAAGAACAACACGTCTATCAGTCTAGTGCTAACATAAACATTGATAAACGCGCAAGGTAATCTTACAAACCTACCCACAAATACAGATAGACCTGTAGTTACAAAGCGCGCGTTTGCTGAAGTCCGGAGAAGTGACGGGCAGACAAATTCTCTAAAGCTCTAAACAAAAATTTAAAAATAAGTTTAATAGTTTCTAATGCCTATAAAAGTCGAATTTAAATTTCACTTGCAAGATTTTAACTGAATAAATACACACATAAAAGTGGACTGAATAAAAAGCTTACAAAATGACATCAACTTCTTAAATGATGAATGATTCCCATTCAGTTTTCCATCCCAGGACTCTGACAGACTTAGTTCGCCACTGATCCGGAGCAATGTAGATTCTAGACTCGTGGAACTAGGCTTGAAGTAGTTTACGCCTATCCCTATGGCGTCCAGAGCTCTCTTCCAAGTTGCAACCCCTAACGATAATACTATTGACTCTAAGACAGTGCGCGCACGGGGGACTTGTGTCTGCGTGACATAAAAGTTTTTGTCTTCGTCGCGTCGCGTTTCCAAAGTGGGGTGCGCTCACGAGGGCGACAGTGACAAAACTTTTTTGATATGGAAGCGTCAATGGAACGACGATCTGGCATGTTAACCATTGCGCCATCCAGCTCGTCAATGTGAACGGAGAGTGCCAATTTTGTCACCGACGCCGGTAGGCGGACATAAAAGTCACCCAGTTGTCCCGTCGTAACGTGCGCGCACCTCCATACATATCCAAGGACTTGATAAGAGCGACGAAACAGTCACGGCGACAAATGTCCCCCGTGCGCGCACTCTCTAACCGTAGCAAATGAGCATTTTATCTGTTGGTTGTGTGTAAATTATGCTATCAGCAATGGGCTTCGGGTTCTTGTGGGTCATCTAAGTTCATCGTCTAAATACAAATATTGAATAGCTGATGATTAAACTGATACTGTCTGTTATACCACATTCACGATTCAGTTTATAGAACATTCTGATAACATTTTCTGATTCAGACTGATGGGTAAGAAATACACCCCGCTCTTCAAGTAGACATTATATTTTTTGACGATATCTTCCCCCGATTAAAAAGGATGAATACAAAAATTTAATGTCAAATCTACAACATATTATTATACTCAACAATGAGTTTGTAAAGATAAACAATAAATCTATAACGGTACAATAATAAATATACCTACATAAAAACTGTCGCATGTATCATATTACGCTTATTATTGCAAGTGAAGTTGCAACAAAGTGAACGTTGTTATCTGATATTTTGCTTTCTGCACTGGAAAGTGCGAGTTTGAAGTTCATTGACAGGTTGTTATACTTAATTGATCACGTTTGTCTGTAATGTTTGCATGATGAAGACGCGAATTGGCATGTTTGTGTTAAATTAGTTCGCACTAGCCGACGAGGCGTGACCTGTACTTGATACGTGGTAACTAACACCTTTGTGAAGTGCTCATGGCTCAACGGGCGACGGGTGGTGTCAATTCTAACTTGTAAATATCGACGTGAAGCAAAGCTGTCTAGCTCGGGATTTAAAAGAAACAACTAAAACTGTGCTGAGGAGTTTCTTTCGCCGTTTTTCTCCTCCATCATAATGCATTTTAAAGCACCTTCCTTATGAAATTAAGGTAGCAAACGAGCATGCAGTTGGCACTGTCGCCCATGACAACTGGTACCGACAAGAATAGACCAAGACTCAAAAGGGGACTAGGATAGTTAGTCCGGTTAGGAGACGGTGTTAGAACATTAGCTGGTTAGTTCGTTAGTAAGTATGAGGACTGGGACAGGGACTGTTAGTGATTGTTAGTCCTAAAGTTACTGTTAGTAATAGGCCAGTCCAGTTAGTAACCTCAAGTTCCGCACGTTTGCGGAACGGCGATAGAATATAAAAAGTTATGTGCATAAGCGTATCAGTTATACGTATATGATAAATGATTTTGAATTTGAACTGAAGATTTCACACGTGCTTCCATATCTCAGCACGTGAAATTGTCGGTTTCGGTTATTATTCGAATGTAACTTTGGCATGGCATTTGAGCAGTAGGGTTGGGATTGTCCTCTCACAACCATGAACCCAATATTGAAGCATTATTGCGGGAGCAATGTGTTGCATATTGGAGCGTGAGTCAAAGGGAATACCCCGGGATTTAAACCCGTTAAAACCCACTCGGCAGCTAGCCGGCACATATGAGAAGAGTCGTAGATCGGTACCCAATATCCAACCCCAGATGTACCCAGTATCCATTTTTATGAACTGAAGCCAACGCAGAAAGAAGTTTTAAAACACTATGTAGGTACTCAATTGTTTTTAGATTCTATAAAACTGTATGTAGGTACTGTTGCTGTAAGTAGTCTTGTTCCCAGGGATCTAACGGAAACAAACAACAGCAGTTAACGCGTAACATTTTTCTTCTGTTAGCAGAATAAAACTTAAAACACGTGTTCAAGTCCCTCATCCCCAATCTAAAACGCCTCACAGGTGGCTTGAACCAACATAATTTGGTTTGTTTGTCTATCGACGAAGTTTTTAGGCCCTCAAAATCCCAAAAGGCCAAAGTTATGTCGAAAATAAACCTCTTCGAGCTCCGAGAGAGTTCATCAAATAAAATTATGTCTGGCATTGAAAAATTTGAGCAGTGAAGTAACATTTATTTTGAAATGTCAGAAGGTAGCGCGCGCTGCGATGAGTTTGAAAGTAGAATGGAAATGAGCATTATTCCGTAACGACTTGGTCGTTATTGTCTATGGTCTATTAAAATAAACATTAAAACCAAATTAAGATTTCATATCTCGCGATTGTTGAACCCGTAATATCTCATTTAAGGTAAAAGTTTCGTAAGTTACTAGCTTTGTATGATAAAAACAAATTCTATTCGAATTGGAATTCCATTCTACAATGCACCGACAAAATTGAAACCATTGTACAATGCACTTACTTTCTTGAGGCGTTGGAAATTTACAAATTCTGTTTAATTTCTGTGACGAGCACTTGATACGAGCGTACAAATATTTCTGTGTAAACTCATTACGAAGATAACGGGTCTCAAACTCGACATTGAGCGTCCCATTATCAATCTGCATACAAGCACGCGCGCATAACGTTTTCAATGTTTAGAAAAATAAATCGTGTATTAGTCAATGTCAGACGAAGCCTGACATATTTTTTCAGTTGGTCTGTAGGCGGGAGAACCGGCTTGACGGGGAACGAGTCAACAGGTATAGGGCACTGACCTACAGTCGCCGATGCATGTATGAATGGTACCGCGGCAGACCCGCACTGTGCGGATCGGCCAGAATGGGTGCAAACGCTAATGAATATCGATTTTAGGACATACTGGGCTTTTAACGATATTAGGCATATAAATTAAAAATACCTACAACCTACCCATAAATCCATTTTCAAAACTTTTTATTTTTTCTTTTGTATTTGTAAACCGTTTCCGTTGTCGATAACGATAACATCACTAAGGAATAGATAGCTATCCGTAATCTGTGGATAAGTTGGTAAAGTAATAAAAATAACTATACTAGTTCCATTTCTTTATTTTCTCGATGACAGTTCTGTAGTAGTGTTGTGACCAAATAAGTAATGATATCGATCGCATATATTTATTATATTAAATTCATCAGATTTTGATTAAAATAAATAAACAAAGATTACCTGTCGTTATAATTATTACGTTTCATTGTCGAGTATCTACCTATACCTACTTATTTTACAACATCTTCGAAAATTTTAATAGAATAAATACGAATAAATACGAAATAAACAAGAATAAATACGTGTAACATCTTGTAATGAAATATAGTACAATATTAGTTAATAAATTGGTACAAAAGTATCCGGCAGCAATTAGTTTCTTACATTTTGTAAAAAAGTATCGGGTCTGTTATCGTGTTACGTTTATCGATATAGCCCATCCCTATCAGTTTCTCCGAATCAGGTATAACCTTGTACGTATGTAAACGTCATATTTTTATAAAATAATGCATACATAATGTAAAAAAGACGCTCGTTCAAGTTTTCACAGGAGCTGTCATCGAGAAAATAAAGAAATGGAAATAGTACAACGTGAATTTTTGACAGTTGCTAAGCAACTAACTTGAAGGTTATGGATGGTTAGATCCGTTAGATTATTGAAAACAGCTGTAAATAAACAGGCTCTGTTGTGTGTAAGTATCTGTCGAGAATGTGCCGGTAGTAACATTTATTAATTTTCATATCGACTTTAATAGTAAATTTTCCTGTTTCCTGCACTATTACAAATCATAAGGTTTTAAATTAAACCTGTAGGTGCCAACTTAACTAAGCAAGTAGCTTTATATGTATCTATAGCACAGTCATGTATAACTAATACGTGCATAATAAACAGTAGCTGTTAAGTGCATCTGTTTAAAGCAGTCAATCAACGGGACTTTCAGAGCGAAAGAGGTATTATTTCGGAAGCAATACAAAATCAGTCTGCTGTGAAGATAACTGTAGTTTAAAGAGTAAATAAGTAAGTAGGTAATCCAACCGAAATGCCACTCACCTCGCGAAACGCTTCGTTTCGAGCTAGTTGCAACTCGCCCGCGTCCTTATGAACTTAACAAAGGTCTACTTTCACCGGTAGGCCAGCCCAAAGAATCAACTTTACCATATACGGCCCTCTCTCGCCGTGCGCGACTTATTACGCGCTTTTTGTCGAACAAAACAGTAACGTTCAACTGAAACGGTAAATAGCGATAGAAAAACCAACACTTCACAACACTACGATTTGATCACTTGACGCACCGCACTTTCAGCGCAAAGTTTTTGTAAGCAAGGCGCAAGGGCCGGTAGAGAAAAGTTGTGAAACTTTTCGGATGTCGGTTTACGGTCGAACGCGAAAACACGTCACTACGGGGCGAAGCCGCCGCGCGAATGGCGGCTGGCTCGTCGCCGGCTACCGGTCCCCATCGCGAGAACAAAACGAAACGACACTCGAACAAGACGAGGAGAAGCGAAGCGAAGCTCGCGTCGCGGGACCGAGCGTGATGGATGACGCGTGTGACAGAGACAGATAAACCTCCGGACCACCGTTCACCAATGCTCACCATCCCCCGGCTTGGTTGGTCCCTCGAGTCTCGAGTGCAAATTTTGAAACTTAGTAAAACACTTACATAATTATGTAGGTACTTAAAATATTTCTTTTATTATCCATCATAATTATATTATTAGGTATCACTCTTTAAACAGTCGATATACAATAAAACAAAGTACAAATCGAGTATAAATTAATTAAACCAGACAGGGGATAATTCAATATAAATAATAATAAACAAAATTACATTAACATAATTATTATTATACCATTATAAAATAAAATAAAAAATAAAAATACCATTAAACTTAGTAGGTGTAGGGTCGCTACACCAGTTGGTGACCACTTAGTTTACTTGCCACTTTAGATGAGATATAATACGTCCACCTAGTTAGAACCAAAGTCCTCCTAAAATTTAAGATATGAATCATAACATAATCACTTCTATCCACGAATTTCGAAAAACAATGTAGGAGAAAGAAAAAGCCTATATGCTAGAGCACATCTCTAGGTAGTAGTAGGTAGTTACAAACTAACAACAATTTCGCGAACTGCTCATTTGCTTTCATTTTATGAGTGAATTAAGTAGAATTTTCATCAAAGAAACTGATGGATTGTGTTGCTAAGTACCTAAACTACGTGAATGAAAATTCATAAATGACCTCTCTTAATTAACTTTTAATTCCTAAAATTAATAACTATTTGTCGAAATAGTTGATTCTTAATTTATCAAATGTAAATCAGTTATACCAAATTAGAACATAGTATGAAAAATGTTTTAACGACCTTTCACAGAAAATGTGTTTTTACTTTTTACTACCAACCGAAGTTGACTGTAGCATACTCTACCCAGCTCTATGGTTGCTACAACCGGGAAATTCGGGAATATCCCGGAATTTTGTCCATGTCCAGTAACTACATACCTACTTGTTTTGACATTTAGTATAACTCATGCTGGTTTCCTATTCCTACCACTTTGGCTTATTAAGTAACACTTAATTATAGTGCTAAATATTTTTGTGCTTTTAAAAAAAAAAAAAAATACACAGTAGACACATGTTAATCTTGGTTTGTACAGTAGGTAGCTTTTAATTATTGTTGTGGGGCTCAGCTGCAGATAAATTATAGAGTCAATATTATTTATTTTACAGAAAAGAGCAGTACGTGCCATTTACAACCTTAGGCCAAGGGATTAGCTAAGAAATCTATTTATGGAAATAAATATATTAACTGTAATCTCATATATTTTTGATAATATTATGAACGTTAAAAATACTATGATAGTTTCCTTAAGAAGAGTGATGTTCACGTGATTAATACTAGGAACAAGGCTAAACTGACTGTACCAAACTTCGGACGTAAAACTGGTGGCTCGTTCATGGGTAGATGTATTAAATTAAAATCTATAATAAAATTCCTTTCGAATTGACGGAAATGCCATAATTATGTATACTTACCTACTGTAAATTTAAAATTCATGTCAAAGGCATTCTTATGACGAAAGGTTATTACAAACTTGATGATTTTTAAAGATAAAAATGCTTGGACATGAGTTTGATATTCTAGCTAGTAAGTAGTAGTAAGTGCTATCTGTAATGTGAGTAGCAATAAAAGCTTCTTATAAGTTACTTGCCGCTTCTTCTTCCAAGACTACTCACGGTAGGGATTTGTTGAAGCGATGGCGTAGATTGACTTTCGAAAAGTGTTTGTAAAAACCAACTTCGAATAAATTTCATTTCAATTCATTACATAACAAGTAGCTATGTATTTGCACATTTTATATTTCACTTTATCGACCCTAGACACAAAGTACTTAGATAAGTAAAACACTAGAGGAATTGTCCCGGAAATGATAAGCCTGTATCTCGGAGTCGGGAGCGTACACTTAGTACCTATGTACCTATTAACTACACTGCTCCCCGGTGTGAATTCGCAGACATGTCCACTAGAACACTTATACTACATACAAAACTAAGGGGTTACAAATTAGACCAACCTGCATCGTGTCATAAAGATATTGTGAAGAATATTTTAAATACCGAAGGAATGTAACGAATTTTAATATTAAATAAAAATAATAAAATAAATAATTATAAGTAAACAAGAATTTCAATTGATTAACACAGCGTATTTTATCAGTAAACGCCCGAAATCAGATTATTATTTGTATCGATTAAAACTCGCATCAAAGCGCGTTCGACGCGCGTCTGAATCGCCGCTTCTTCACGTAGATTTAATTTAGATATTCGGTATATAAATCGTCTAATAACTCGTGTCCGAATACACCCACGAAAGACTGTTGACGAGTACCAAATAGACTTACATTATTATATCGGAACAAGTCATTTATACTCATTGACGCGCGTAAAAAGACGGTGTGAAGCCTAATTAAAGGGATTTTGTCAAAGACAACTTACACAAACACAACAAAAAATAAATATTATATTATGTATATTGATTTATATTACAATGTATAATATGCAGTTGAATTGGATTATGATTTAGAGAAATGTATCACTTGTATTAAAAATATAGCATCAGCTTCCTATGACAAATGTTCACATACACCTATATCACAGAAAGCCCTTAATAAATGATTGTTAATATTAAAATCCTACTTACAATAACTTCATTCACAATTGCGGCATTCAATATCATATTTAGTTCATTTTAACTTCTTACTTATTCATTATGTCCCTAGCAAAATACACAAAGAACGGTCCATATTCCAATATATTCTGAAGTCAATAACATATGGTTCGTTAAATAAATATTCATAGAGTATAGAACACATTGCAACTTCTTCCAACCAAGGTACAACAGTGAAGAATATTATGATGAATAAAATTGGCAGCGATATTAAAAATTGCAAGGAACAATCGTAGATGATGTACAATCAAACCGTTTATAGTATAATGTTAGGCCAATTTAAAACACAATAATCCAATCACAATGTCATTCTCTAACTTGAATATATTTAAACGCTGGATTAAGATAATAAAATAAAGAAATATAAAAGACGTTTACATAGTAATGTGCACAATTACATGCTACAAATCTATTACAGATAATGGTTTATGATACTATATTGCACCAGTATTAATCATATCAAAATTATAAATTATCTGTGTTGTCAACAGAATGTTTAAATACTTTAGGTACAAAGTAATAAGTATTCAGAATTCAATGAGTAAACAGGAATATAAATAAGAAATATTGTATCAAATCAATTGTTTAACTTACAAGAAGTGTAGTATCCATCATAATTTTATTACATTTATTAGTTACAAAATTTATCTAAAAGTGAGCTCACAAATATATACAAACTATAACAATTTCTCAAAAAGATATAATTATAAGTAGATACAAAAGAGACTAACTTACTTAGTTTCATTACTCGATTTATCAGAGATAAAAATATAACTGCTAAGTTTAATAAACAAAAGCCATTCGTACACATTGTATAGACTAGTAACGCAAAATATGTTTGTCTATTTGAAATTATTCAGTATTAACTTTATCCAAATTGGCTAGGTTATCCTTTCCAAAACTAATGACTTGTAATGTAATATTATCTGTATTGATATTACAACCATATTTACTAAAATATTCAAATTCTTTTATAACTTTCTATTTAGATCACTCCGACCTCCATTACAACTATCTAACTAAATATGTCATTGTTTTAACAGATCTACAGGAACATTGAGCTCTGGTGTCATTAGTAATGGGTTAGATGCAATTGGTTTAACTTTTGTCTCTTCCACTAATCTTGTGTAGGGCGCTGCTTTGCCCCAATATGCATTTTTTATACTTAAAACTACAGTATTCACAAAACTAACTAACACATATATACCACCTATAACAGCAAATAGCCTTAACATAAATTGCAATAAGTTTTCTCTTTCTTGAAACACGTGTATTTTTAAGGCTGCCATGTCATATTTGAAGAATATTCCGGGGACCCCATGAGAGCCTTTAGCATGGCTTATAGGTCTCTCCAGTTCTTTGACTGAATACTGGAATGTTTTTATTCTCTCAAATGTGGTGTCAACGTCCGTTGGTACAACTTCAATGAAGTACTGGTAAAGCATATTTTCCTCTGTGGTCATTTTTTCATCACCCTCTAAAGGGTATATTATTCCATTTGCCGGACTCCCGAAACTTAATCTGTGAATCCTATGGCTAAAATTCTGGGGAGTATTGTCAAAGAGCATATTCAAATGGATGTGTCCCCTGGGCAAGTGGAGACTTTTTCCAGCAGTAATGTGGAAGTTACCAGCTACTTTGTTGAGGGTGAGCACCCCGTGCAGTCTGCAGGCGTCTGGCTGCCTGTTTGGCTTGGTTTTTCTCGTCGGAACGGTCGCTCTTACGGACCCATGACCTTTTTTCCAAAGCAACTGCCAAATAGAGTGGTACTCTTCTCGCAAGTAAGAGTTTATGTACTTAACTGCTTCGAAGGAGTCTCTCTGCTCCTGTGTCAATTCAAACCAAGTGTCTTCCTCTTGTAATTCACCAAAACCAAATACGCTCTGAGATGTTGAATCTAGAATATCAGCACCAATGTTTGAACACGGCATTGCGACTGTTATGTCTATATTTATTCGTAGTTTCTCATCCATGTCTGTGTCGGGCATAAACTTGAAAACTAGGTTACTGTCTAAAAAATAGGTAACTTCACTATATACTAGAAAAACTACAATAAAAAAAGTGATAACAGAAAACGTTCCTCCTACCGGTGTACTGTCTACGTACTCTTCCGGAACTTTTGAGAAAGCATCAAATTCTTTCACTTTGTCTAACACCTTCTTTTTACCCCTATACCTTAACATCGTAGTGAAGTAGCTCTCTCGTTGGAATAATATAAAAAGTACTTCAACTTCTATGAGCGTTTCAACACAAAACGTCGACGTGTTTTTGTCTTTTGCTTTGATAAATCATAATTTCCAATATAAACGAACTAAACCAATTGCTAAACTACACTTGGCACTGTCCACACTGTCAGTTGTCAATGCGACAACTCGACAAGACAATCTGCGACTGCGACATCTCGCAGTTGATAACTAATTGACACTGACAAAAACGACCAAGTTTGTTTTATTTTTTTATTTAAATTTAATAGTTAATATTACGAACATATCTAAGTTATTAGATAAACTTAAATAATATACACAAAACCTAAAACTAAAAAGTTAAAAAATAACATAATAACTAAAAAATATTATTAAAAGGAGTCCCTTTAGGCAAGGTTCCGAAGATACTGGCAGCGTTCCCCCTTTGAATAGCTAGGCTAATTCTTTGTCCGAGGTAGCTGCCAGCTCTTCGGTCTCCTGTGATGTCGACTAACCTTTTAACCTTTTAACCTATTAACCTTTTTATTTAAATTGTTTTATTTCTGCTTTTTATTGCTTAATAACTCGAACTTTGTAATAAAGCCCTTCAAGACACTATTTCTCAGTAAAAATGCAAGTCTTATTAATGAACCGTTATCTTACAATTTTTTACTATCGGAGTAGGTATCGGAAAACTAAGGCTGTATATAGTTCATTATCAACTTGCGTCTATGTTGTCTATGTAGTAAAAAATACAAAAGTCAAAGACGTCAAAGTCATATGTGGATGCAAGACGTCAATGTCGTCAATGCTTGATTGACACAAACAAAAAAACTAAATAAAGACAGGAGTACAGGACAGGCGTGTGTGAATCATATGAATGTGATGTGATTTCAATGAAATTTTGAAGTGTGCAGTTGAGCTGCGTGAAGTTGTTTGCGATTGTGATAATCATCCACTGCGAATTACGGATTTTTCTATTTTTAACAGCAATAACTTAACAAAACATTTATGCAGTCGGACGGCGAGGAATGCCTGCTGCATTCCTGCTTCGGCTCTCTAAAGAGCGCAGTCATGGGTTGTTGCTACAGTATTTGCCACAAAGAGACTGATCCACAGGTAAATAGCTGATTAATAATCGCAAAACGACTTTTATAGTAACCTTAGATCAATATAACGTTAATATAGATATTAGTATGTGACGTGTGATACGCAAACACGACCTCTAAAAGAAGAAATTGTCACAATATTGTACTTGACAATGATACTCGCTGTAACAGCCAGTAAGTAGAATACGTTCCACTCTGTATTTCGATACCGAATAAGCGATAACGCTTTGTTCCCAGTTGACTAAGTCTTATCAAACAAATAGTGTTATTGAATAAGGAAACTGAGATAATGTTGGTCATGTATTAACCTAGTACTCTAGTATAGCCGGATTGTTTATGTTGTTTACAAATTGATTATAAAACAATATTCATAATCATTGATACTTAATTGTGTTTGATTTTTTTATGTGCATCAATGTTTATTATGGTCAAGTGTTTGGTCTATGTTTTATCAAAAATTTTTGGTTCAAAGGTAATTTATTTATTTTTTACTTTTTAATTATTTTCATGCAGAAGACCTTAGAATAATAACACTTTAGAAAGACAGTCTTCATACAAACGCTCCGTCTAAAGTGAAGCACTAAACCGAAACTTTCCCTAAAGCGGAGAGTGATTTGGCTGCGGATAATCATAATAATTATGTTTTTAGCATTAATACATATATAGCGTTTCAGATATTTTGTGACACAATTTAATTGGACAAATCGTCATATTCCTTTTTTTTCGCGAGACACGTTTGGCGTGCGTTGACATGAGCTACCCGGTGTTTGGATCCATTTCTGGCTCCAAATAAGGTGCTTCAAAATGGCCGCGCGGACTTCGTTTCTATAGTGTAATTATTCTAAGCAGAAGACATTTTGCTGCATTGTACACCATTGTGGTGACTTGACTTTGGCTGTCTGTGGGCATAATAGATGGACAAATGAGACATAATCATAAGCCATTAAGATGTAGTCATGGGACACTCAGCAAAAATCTTTTTTAACTCAGTAACTCAGGCGCAGTTAACTGCGCCGGCTCATTGCATTAAGTCAAAATTGCACCATGGCGCAACAAAATGTAATGTAATTGAATATAAACGTATTCCTTCATTTGTTTTACACACAGCTGTCAACTCAGCTAGCTGTTAAAATAAAAGCTTATGGCCAGTAAGTAAAGTGGAATCTAGAAAATAAAGATTACCTAGGTATGACTCCATTTATATGTCACGGAGTGGCAGTCTGGTTCGGCTGTGCGCCAAAACATTTTGAAGAAGTGAGTTAACACATCCAACGCAGTACACTGTTTTGGCGCAATTGCGCGGCGCAGCGCAGTGTTATATATATTAACACCAGAAAGACGGGATTTTTCAAATCATTCATATGTCATTTTACAAAAATATTAAATAATAAATTAATAGTTATAAAAATAGTAAAACAAAATTTTATTTAAATCCGCTAAAAAGACTAAAATAAATTTTCCTTCAGTCTTTTTATAATAAAAGATTGTAGCCACGTAAAATCCAATCGTTATGTACCAGGAGAACATAGTGAACGAGAGGACACATCTCCTGGAAGTGGCCGAGCAGCAACAAGAGACCCCCTCCCCCACGACGTGCGACTCCACGCCGGCGCGGAAGCCGGACGAGCAGAGCGCACTCAACAAGATACTACATGAGACTGCCACGTGAGTCATCAATTTGTGACAAGGACATATGGAGCTTATTAACCATGTGTAGTGTGTTCCTGGTGTTTACTATCACCAGAACAGGTGTAATTATTAGCTGTGAGGTATCGTGTTAGCTTGACTCCATTGCGATGTTTTGATGCGAACGAATGTAAATGATCGCTGTTTGTACGTGGAAGATATACGAGGAAGACTATTCTTGGGTGTCTTTATTAATACAATAGAATGCGAAACAATGATTGTTAGAATTTTTGTATGTTTGTCTGTGAGTTTGTGCACGCTAATCTAAAAAAAAGCTTAACCCATATTGTTGTCGTTTTCACTAATATGTTGTAGTCAATCAATTAATCAATTAATAAATTAAAAAGCTATGTCAATCTAAAAAAGTCGCGTGTTATAAAAATGGAGCGCATAGAAAGACGTGTTATCTTTCTTCTAAATAATGATATTGGTACATCGCGTCCCCAGTAACGTGATAGACGTGGGCGCGCTCGGGCCGTACGCGCTCGAAGCGGGCGTGTACAGCGAGCGCGTGCGCGCGTACACGGCGCGCGCGGCCACCGCGCCCCCCGCGCCGCCGCCCCGCGCGCGCCTGCTCGCCGACCTGCCGCCGGCGCTGCGACGGCAGGCGCTGGCCGGCACGCCGCTAGCGATGGTCGACAAGGATCTGGTGAGAGACTACTGAGAACTAAAATTTTTTGCAATAATATTCCATTAAGGGTATAAAAATCGCTTTATCAATCTTAATTTCATACTTGGAAAAATGGATGACTTTTTAGGCCACTCTAATTCTATATCAAAACATTAAATTTTGACTGTTTCATTACGTGAACTCAATATTTAAAAAAATAGTTACACCACTGGCTCTCATGGCTTATTATAATTATGAAAATAAAAATAACACTTGAATGATTACCCTCACAGATTACCCGATCAAACAAATGTACAAATATAAAATGTAATATATAAAATAACAATCCTCTGAATAAACCGCCTGATTTTTTTTAATAAATGCATACCAAGTCATACACTACTTTTTATATTCCTTGTTTCATACAGTTGTATCACTCCAGTGTTCGCTAACGGTTCCCAATCATGTTTCAGATAACGAACGCCTCGAAGAAAGCGGCGGCGGCCATATCTGAGCTCCGAGTGGAGCATCACGAGGACTTGGTCGTGCCCTTCAGGGTACCATAGCAGTGGCAGCCCCTCGACAGCCGAGGACGCATTGTGAGCGACTGTTACGTTTAGATAGGGCTTTTGGTGTGATAATTGGGTTTAAACGTTACGTGTTTAAGTACAGTCGCGAGCAATACTATGTATACATTGTCACGTTTTCTAAAATGTCTTAACTTGAACAACAATAACAACAATTCGTTCTAAATTGTATATTATACCTTATTTTGACATCGTTTATTGGTTAGTTAATTTAGAACGAATTGTTGTTCACTTCTTTCTAGATTGGTACAAGTTAAGATATTTTAGAAAACGTGACAATGTATACATAATTATTATTGCTCGTGACTGTACCTCCAATTTGTTATTAATTTTGCATTTGATTTCCGTAATAATGACTCTTGTTGTGTGAAACAGATGAGAGTTATATTTAACTCTGACGCTATGAATAGTAAAATTTTGATTTGTTTCCAAAAATATGTTTGTAAAAAAGTGATGTACAAAATGAAATTACATTTTTTTTGATACTGGCATTTGATTGAAATGGGGTATAGTAAAAAATGCTCCTTGTCTTTTAAGGGGATAGGTAGGGCCCATTAAGACCCCATAAATTCCCCCCTGCACACCTACCTCTATTTTGATGAGGACTCCAAAATGCCTCATAATTGTTTGAATATTTTCAATTTATCACACCAAAGGAGTTTCTAGTTTGTTTTCAAGTTCCAGTAAATTTTCCAAAGGAAAATAACTGAGAATGAATGAAGTGGACTTAATTTCGGGTTGATTTGTCAACTGACATAAAAATATTGATAGAATTATTTATAGCTAACCAAAATAATGTTAAGGAGACGCAATAATTCGTTTATAATTAACTATAAATAATTTGATACGCTGTAAAATATACACTTTCAAGTCTGATAAGGACATAATTTGTTTCTGATCAAGTGTAAAAGGTTACGATAGATATTGTGTCAGTTGACAAAACAACTTCTATTGCCATAGATAAAAAATATCATATAATTATGTAACATTTTGTATTTTAATAAAGATTAGCCTTATATTAAAGATATTAACTTTTGTTTGGTATTAAACTTTTTATATAAATGCGGTGTTTACGTCGCTTACCTGTATGACTGACTAGTCTCGAAGGCTTTGTGGGTTTAAACTAGGTTGAACTAACTTTAATATGCCCACAATACCTTATCTATAAGGGTGCGGTTACATTGCAGTATACACCTACATTTGTTTTTGTGTGATATATTCTACCCTCTCATACGAACCAGCTATTTGTAATAAAAAACTTCAATTCTACATCAGTCTAGGTTTCAAAATGACTAACTTATTTTCTTATATATTAAGATAATAGAATGTTGCACACAGTTATAATATATGTAGATAGGTGAACGCTTGTTTCTACAACATAAATAAAAACTAAATGAGTTACAGAGTGAACAGAAAACTACATATTTAATTAACCATTGTTATGTATTACTTTTAACGCGAAGGAGTGGAATTATCAGTTTATACAGTACTACCTCCGTTTCTAATGCGGCTACCTACGTCTTCAAACTTGATAATATATACTACCCAGTACCCTATATTATTAATTGTAGTCAAGCACTTGTATAATACAAAAAATGCTAAGTAATGGGCCATTAATGGTTGAAAGTTGAAATCACATTCAAAACAAATGTGCTTAGCATGTGTTGTAATGTGACCGCATCTTTGTAACGGGCAAATATACCCTTATATTCGTGGTTATATTTCCAATACTTTTTGTTTATTTAATCCAAATAATTTTATACATGTTTATGATAAGGAATATTATTTGAGTTTAACTTACTATTAAATCATACATTATTATTGTTTGCACTGTATAATAGCTTTATGTAACTTTTGTATAAGATCTAAGGTGGGATTGCCTGGGCACCATAAAACAGAAAAGCTTCGTGAAACTTTACTCTAAAAAAATGTGTTAAAACCAAATAATATGAAAATTTTCTTTGAAAGTTTTGTAAAATTAGTCTGTATTATGTTTGCAATGTTTGATGTCTTTCGATACACTTAACACATAAAATTAGAAGCATGACTAACATTCGTGCAGTCAAAGAATTATTATGTAAACCAATCCTTTTTTTATTACATGGAGTTTATATGGAATTATATTAAATATATTTGTTAAATGTAAATCAAAGAAGTAAACAGACGATTATGAAAAGTTACTTCTTTACAAAACTATCCTACTTCTGAAATATAAAATCGATTTCAAATAGAACTATGATCCCTTCGGCGTCATAACTTTAGTTAATTAATTTGACATCCCCACCAACGTAACCTAACTTAGCTTAACCTCTTCTAACTCACTTGCAATTAAATTTTTGTATAAGGCCCACGACTGATTGATAATGTGAGGTAACTAGTGATTGTATATAATTATGTAAAAGTAAATAAATGCGAAAGTTATTACGACGGTATAGATTGGTATTGTTATTCAAGCGTTATAATGTATGGATGAGCTTGTCCATAAATTGTAAGAAGGAATGATTTTAAACGTTACCTACAATAGTTTGGCAACTGACAAAGATTGTATTTCAATTGTATCAGTATATTTCACACGACAAACGCTCTCTTTCATATAAATATAAGGTACCATTCCGCAGGATGCGACCGACGACAGTTACCAATAAATACAGCGCTAATAAGGCACAGACAGCATTACTTTGCAGTTTTCATTTGTATAGGTGCAATTCCTTGACTGTCGACTGTATTTTGCAGCTGGAGTCGTACGTCGAATTCGTCTTATATAAATAAATATTACTGAAAATACTAGCAATTTTATGTTTTAGATTTAAAGTTGTGTTTTAATTGTTTTTTATTTTTCGTTTCAATTATGCCACAGATCAAGTACGTTCAAGGTTACACTGTGGTTACAAGTATCAATGTATTTGTGACTGACTTTGACTAAATCAATATGAATATCAATATCAATAGCCCCTTATCGATGTAAAGTTAATTTTCAATTTTCAAAACGGTAAAAAATGTTTTATTTATTTTATAAACCTTATCAATAAAGACTTCTACAGTTATCAGCTGATTAACTGCCACAGACGCATTGAAATACAGTACTCTGTGATCTGTTTGTTGTTGGTGTAGCTATAAAATCCCCGCAAAATACGCTTACATAATAGCTGTTGTTTAGTTAAAAAAGTATTCAAAACAGTTTATAAGGATATTGTATTATTTTACTATAAGATCAATATAAGTAACAATTTAACAGCTCTAACCTTTCAGGATTAATAAATTGCGAACTTTTGTTGATCATTGCAATATATTATAATTGTTTTTCTTTAACTTAAAATAGTTTTTTCACCAGTGAAGCCTTGTTACACGATGCATTGCGAGCGTGCGGTATCCAACCGGTATCCAACCGATATCCATTCGGTTGCGGTATCCTAATATAGAAACGTAAGCACCGCAAGGTATCGTGATTAAAAAGCAATCCTAATTTTGTATTAAATATATTATACACTACTTCAAATGTTGCAGTAAATTGTAAATAGTTAAATTGTTGCCTGTTAAGTTTATAAATTGTTCCCTCTTAAAAATAAATGGACGATATTTAATATGAAAACTTTGTTTTATGTAATAATTATGAAACCTGTCTGAAATTAATCCTATAGTAATCTATAAGTTGCAAACTTGTCTCTGCCGCCCTTTAAATGTCAAGATACCAAAGTTTACTTAAAGCAGTACATTATTTTCAAAGGTACCAATGGGGGTTGTTTTTGTGCACGCCGCGCGTTGTACGATTTCTTGAAGAGAAGCTACTATTATGTATATATGTTGGTAATACCGTAGTTAACACCGACGCTGCACAGCTAGCGAAACAACAAACATTACACCATTTTGTTGTTGTCATATTTTGTCAATTTATTAGTTACATCCATTTATATTATCCCCCTATGTCGGTAAGACTGAAAATTGTGCGATGCCCATATCGGTCGTTTGGTAAATTATTGTTTTCCAAAAATAAACGTTTAGCAAGGGGAGATCTTCCGTCTCCGTGTCATACGCGGGGAGCGGCCGAGCTCCGACTGTTTTCGTTGGGAACTCATATATTATGCGAGTAGAAAACTTTGATAGTGTGATTCAGGGTTGACGTGACGTCACAATGACGTGTAATTTCGCCATTCTATTCTGTAACTGCTATATTTTTTATCTTGTTTGGTGGTTATTATAAACAAGAATTTCTTTTTATAGTAGTTGTTTTAAAATAATCTGAGGTCAAGCCAAAGTCACATTTCTATGACGTATGTCAATTTACTAATCAATTTAGTCAATACAAAATTCGTAGCTCACTCGGTTTATTTATTTGTTTGTAATTAATTTAAAGAAACATGTCTGTTTTCGACGGCGAAATAGACTTTCAGTCTGTTTATATGGTAGACTATCCTAAGAAGGTTAAACCGTGAGTACCTTCACAAAAACTAAATTTATTAAGCTACTACCTCAGTCCTCAGACGAAACACTGACCCCGCCTGTGGTCCATACCTCTGGCCAATAGAAGAGGTATACGCCATCTTTAGCCTCCAATGAGGGTCCAAAACTAAACTTAGCTAAAAAAGCTAATACCTACTTAGTTAGGTGTAGTTAGGTCATGGGTGACCGCTAGTGCCAATAATTTTTTGAGCTTCGGAGGATACATTGAGCCGTCGGTCCCGGTTGTTATTGTTAGATAGTTATTTGGCTAGTTATCAAAGTTGGAAATGCATTGCGTTCCGATACGGACTTTCGTTTGCAACTGAGACCCATTTGCAAGCGAGTGGGTACACTGCATCCTTTTTGGTCGGCAACGTTTCGGAAGTCGTCGGCAACTGTTATGTGACCACCTATCACCGCATGGCTCACTCGGTTGCCTGTATACCGTAGTTCCATAGTACCTTACTTTATTAGCCGTAAAAATATTTTTAATGAATAATCTCACAATAACATTTTAGTAAAAGCCCAAGACGAAAAGCTATTGATGATGATTGCCTCATCGTGGGTGTAAGCCGGGATTCTTTGAAAGCTAAAGATGCCCCCAGGAAAAGCCCCGATGTTCTCTGTCCAATAAACTTTGATTATTACAAGGACGCAGTAAAACGGGTAAGGGAACAAGGTGTTTATAAACTTATATTTATAAAAACACTTAGTTATTGTAGATGCATGTTTCCATTGTGGGAGCTAGGGAGGTTACACGCATGTCTTAAGTAATATCATCATATTTGCACCTATACCTAACTGTCCTACTGCTGAGACCGGGTTTCCTCTCAGAATGTGTGGGGTACAGGCCATAGTCTACCACGCTGGCCAAGTGCAGATTAGCAGACTCCGCCCTTAGAAAATATGGAGAACGTACTAATAACATCATACATTGTGCCTTGTGCTTGCAGTTAGTTGGAGTGAAAGTAGGATTTCCGCAAAGTTACTCTTGGTACTCTATTTTCCTATAATTCCTACTACTTATACCTCGTTTTTCCTAACGTTAAACAGTTTGAAAAGGATCACCCAAAGCTGGCTAAGATGTACCTGTCCACGGACATTGACCCTACGCCTATCGAACACGAGATCCAGGACCTCAAGCGGACCGAGTATCTAACCAAGTATTGTTCTAGAGGTTTGTCCAGTTTTAAGGAATTGACTGTCGACTTTGATTCTTCGTTGACTGTTTGTTTTGAAATAGGTTATGGCTGTGAGTTCTATAATGGTGTCAACGTGTGCAAGGGCTCCAAATTGTTGATCAAGGGCCATTGTGTAACACGAGTATTATTCAACTGAGGGCCACTTATACTTTTACCTTTGCGAATTATTGAACACTTTTTGAATTTATCAGACTAATATAACGCCATCGGCGTTTTATTAAAGTTTCACGAATTCTTTACCCTTAGTTATCTCGAACACAGGACAAGTTGTGCTGTAGTTAGTTGCTCGTCTAACTTTCACCAAGATTGTCTGAACTGCTCCATAATATATTTCCGCAGAACTCCCATTCATGTCAGTCAACCTGGCGCGTCGTGCCCGAGCGCTGCAGACCTTGCGGCTGCCCGACGACATCTACATCCCCGACACCAGCCAGAAGGCGTCCTACCGACACCCCGCTCCAGAGAAATACGCCGAACCTCCTTCCAAGATGTCCATGCGGCCTAAGTTTGATCCGTCATTGCAAAGCAAGTTGTTTTTTATGATATCTCTAAAGTATTCGTGAATTTTACATGAGTAAGTATTGTGGTATTCGATACTTGAGCGTATTATTGATGATAAAGCCATTTCCTTTTGACATACCCATAGATAGGTATGCCATCGGCCTAGGCCGCCTACTGCCGCCTCATTCAACAATATTCTGATGCAAAGGAAATATTTTTTTCTCTTTACTTCAATGGCTAATTTGGTAGTTTATGCAGAATTTTTAATTTTTCGGTGATTCATCTCAGTTTTCAGAAGTTATAATAATAGATACATTAAACATGAAAAAAAAAAATATTTAGATAGGTAGGTTATTTAGATAGGTAATTAATGTCTGACATAAATTAATTCAACATTTAGCCATAATCCTAGCGAAGATTTTTTTAGTACCCAAATAAGTAAATAATGTTGGTTCCAGAGGAACTTCGTCGCATTCTCCGGATCAACACTGGCGACACCACTTACGGCGTGCCCCACGGTCTCTTGGGCCGGGTCGTGCTTGACCACAAGCCCTTCGGAGAGCCTCGCGAGGAACCCAAATATGGAAGATGGCGGAACCCATATATTTATACTTACAGAGTTTAAGCGCCAAATCTTGGCCGGAACTGCCTAAAAATGAATAAAATGTTAATAAATGCACAGATTGGATAATATCTAAAGAGTATTTTGTTATAAATTATAAAAATAAATACACTGAATACACTGTGGATAGATCCAGTATTTTGTAGGGGTTTGGTAATTTTGTTACTAAATATGTTCACTGTTATCTATCTATACTAAATAAATCTGTAAAACTGGTCGCTGTCTGTACATGGAAGTGTGTGTGTGGATGTGAATGGTTAATAGAAACCAAAACAATGATTTTTAGATATTTTTTTTCTGTTTGTGGTTTTATACGCGCTAATCTCCGAAATGGCTTATCCGATTTAGGTGTAGTTGTGATTAATATATTAAGGTAAGCTTCACTTCACATTTAGTGTTTGTTTTATTTCAATCGGTTGTGAAATAAAAAAAGTTATGTCATTTTGCACAAAATATAGAATCGTACATTCCATGGTAATTTCATGCAAAATATTACCTATTATAAGTACCTAACGGTCATGTACTTAAATCGAAAATATGGCTGAAATAAAAAATGTATATTAAATGACAATCTATGGACATACCAAACTTCAATCGATTGTCAACGGACAATGTCCAACAATGATGTTTATTTTCATGTAAAATTAATACAATGAAAGTTTTTGGAAAATTCACTTTAAAATTCGTAATGTAGAAATGTAAACAGTATAAAAACAATCAAAATCATGGATCATTACCTGACGACATACAGGAAGGACTACCTGTGGCCCAACTTGCCAGGGTCTGGGGGGGAGAGTCACGGGGGAGGTGGCCTACCTGAGTAAGACTGACTCGATTTATCACACAAGCACCCATTCACCCAAGCAGTGCAGCTTCTCCGTCTTCTCTCACAATGGAGTACAAGCCGTAGTCCACCACGCAGGCCAAGTGCGGATTGGCGGACTTCACACGCCTTTGAGAATAATCTGAAGAACTGTTAGGTGTACAGGTCGTAGAGTGGTTTGAGTGATAGCCCAGCGATTTGAACGGTGGACTGCTCAACCGGGAGGAACGGGTTCAAATCCTGCACGTCCCTCTAATTAACAAAAACTATGTTTATATTACAAATTAATTATCACTTACTCGTTAAAGGAGAACATCTTGTGGAAGCAGTGGTAGTCTTGTGAACGTCATTCTTTTGTTATCATTTTCTACTCTCCCATTCTGATAAAAAAATGGAACCCGTCAGTCACACTACAGCTTTTGATGAGGTTGGACATTAACAAAGAAAACTGGAAACTGCATACACACTTACAGCATATGATGATGAGTTGGATAATTATATAAATGATTAAGGGTACCTTCCAGGGTATTAAGGGTACAATCAAGGATCAAGTAGGGTGTGTCCTTTAGTCCTTAATTCCTTCAGGAGCACATAAATTATTCAATTTTATCACCACATTTTATGGATAAGTATATATTAATCAATGTATATTTCGTAGAATCCCAAAATTATCAGGAGAAGAGGTAGCATTTTACCAGGCATGCATGCAGCACACGCGGCCGCCCGACTGCCGTTGCCCACAGTACTCTAGCGAGGAGATGCCTCAACTGCCTCCTGGCAAAGAGAGTGGATGGAGCAGGAATGAGGTAATTGTACCTGCGAGCGGGTTTGAGGCGTAGAAATCGTGGTCTTCTTTCAAGCGTACCTAAGTTGATAGGATATCACAACATCAATATTTAGTTGTTTGTTAGATCCATGTGGTTCAAAGTTAAAAGAATTGGCCATATTGCGCATATTATTATCATTTGACAACCCGTAGCCTATTTGGTAGTGACCTTGCCTGCGAAGCAAGGAGTCCCGTGTTAGATTCCCGGCCGAGGCAGATATTAATTATGTGACAGATAGATGTTTGTTCTCGGGTCGTGGGTGTTAGCGACGTATAATTTGACGTACGGCATACGTAGTCCATGCCACCCGCGATACAGGGAATCCTAGTGAGGGGTATGAGTGTATTAACGTTTATTTAATTATTTATTACTAGTTGTATAATGTTAGCGTGTAGCCCGCCTGGCTATTAGCTACCGGTCTCTCGCTCGAATTAGCCGTCAAACGACTTGTCGTGTTTCAGATGGGATTTTGAGGGAAATAACTTCTTATATCCTCTTCCATCTTTCTTGACCGACAAGGTAACAACCCTAGTGCCTAGAATAACCGAAACGCAAACAAAACAATCTATGAAAAATAAGAAACGAATCGGCATTTTATATTCCATTATTCTCAAAATATGGAACGTTTGTATTCTTTTCCAGTTAATGGGCCCCATGTTGGACCCTAAGATTTACCCAGCGAAGGTGGGAGCAAGTCCGGAGACAGCTACATCGCGCTACGACCAGCCCAATGCGTTCTTGGATAAAGTGCGTACTGTTTTAGCCCTATCGATTCCTATTATCGATGTTTAGGTTCATCGTTGTTTAGATACCAGTACTCCTAGTATAGATTCTTAACATATTTTCAAAAGAACTAAAATAAATTTGAAAAAAGATCTGAAATTACAAACTAGGTATTTAAATTGAAGAATGTTCCATTCATCCTTCATGCCACATTATGTTTTCCAGTGTTTTTTTTATATTTATATAACCGTTACCGCTTGTCTACTACGATCCCACCTGATGGTGAGTGGTATTTTCCAGACCAAGACCTTCCTAAAGTAAATAAGAAAAAAAATATTTCGAATAATAAATTTAAGCATGATTTTTCATTTAAATATCATGTTCTGCAAAATCCAATGAATCTATCCAATCAACAAACATCTGAATTTCACAGTTGCAATCGAAGTATCCGATGCTGTATAGCATTTTGCAGAACGAAGCGAGTCCTGAGCTGAAACAGAGAATAGACCGCGACAGGAACAAGACGACATACCAAGTAGACTTCTGCGAAACTGGTATACTATTATTATCATTTTTGTTTACGTGCGTAGGCGCCTCAACGTAGCCTCTGATGCGTCTTTGCTCCTCTCTTGGCGACGGCGCTCACTTGAGGACGTCATCAACAACGTCATACTGACCACTAGCCTCAACTGGCCAACTTAACTAACTTACAGGGTACGGGTTTCGTCTCATAATTGAGGAGGTCTAATAGAACATATTCCACCACGCTACTCCGGTGCGTACCGTGCGTATTAACTATTGCGATCTGTCGATAATGACCGAGATGGCTTTATGTGTGTGTAATATAGTTAAGGTAGGTACTAACTCTAAATTGGGTCAAGAAATCCAAATTGGGGGGAAAAATGCATGAAGGGTCTTTATAGGGCCAATAGAAGCCAAAAATATTATTTTTAGAATTTTTTTCTGTCTGTCCGTTTTTGAACGAGCTTCACACAACTATTAGCTACTAAACCTGAGGATATTAATAACGGGTCAGCTAGTTTATCATAAACTGAAAAAAAATTTTTTTTTTACTTCAATGCTTCAATTTCATCAAGGTCCGGGAGCGAAGTTCGAAGGTCTGCAAAGAGCGGCGGATGACAGCGGGACAGGCCCCTGCGCGCAGCCCATGCGGCTGCCCGGCGACCCGTGCCGCGTGGGCCCCAAGCCGCGCCGCGCCGCGCCCAAGACCATCTCCAAGCAGGCCGGGGCCGCCGGCGCGAGCGATCCCAGGGCTAAATGTGGTAAGATTGCGTATTCCACCTGCAGTAAAGGCCTAAACGGCACAAATTTCGTCTCAAAAAAGCTAAACACTCTCCATCACGCTGCTTCAGTGCGGATTGCTTGAAGGGACTGCTTTCTCGCGTATTCTCTTTACGGTTTTAGAAGTACCTTTACTGGGTTATTTGAAAATGAGGGTAGCGGCAGTTTGAATCGTAACTATTACAATAGACTGTACACGATAAATCCTACGCCAATGCACCAAAATAATTGTAGAAGTCGGTACGTTTCCCAATTCAAAATTAGGAACCTTGTGATGTCAGTGGCGGCGATAAAATGCTACATGTGTAAAGTTATGCAGTAAATTCATTTTGTATCCGCAGAGACAACGTCAGCTGTCCCTCCGCTGGGTAAAACCGAGTACCAGGACGGAGTCTCGAAGCTGGGCGGCATCATCATGCGAGACAAGTTGCACAGGAAGTAATCACACTATACGATGTCAATCATGGATTAAACGATATTACTGGATATACAGTGTTATTTTATTATTAGAAATTATTGATTGCTCACAACAAGTTATGAGTCCTTGGCACATTTGTTCTGATGAAGACCATTCCCAGCAGGGCATAACCGTTACCAGCAAATGTAACGCATATTCCTCAATAATCCTCAGAGAGTTGCCTATTCAATCTCAAAAGTCACCTAAACTGTTAGTTATTTACTTACTATTCACATATGATTATGGATACACAGAATATTTCCTTATGGAACACGTTAGCTAAGGATTCATTTTCTTAATCCTTAACGGATCTATGGAGTACCAAACATACGTAAGTTCATCACAAATGGCGTTACACATATAAAGATCTAGATAATCAGTATTTTATACACATTTGCATACACACAAAGGCAAGGACACACACCCAGACCAAGAACAGAAATTTAAACTTTCCGCCTCGCTGGGAATCGAACCCAGGGCCCTTTGAAGGGCAGTAAGGCTTGGTGGTAAATTAACATCAATTATCTTCTTTATCTTGGCATCTTTCTTCTTGCGTTCTTCTCTATATATACTTTAAGAAATAATAGCCAGCATGATAAATAGATATTTATGTATAAAAGCATTAAGTAAACAATGTGTCACGCGGGAGGCGTCCGCGCGCTTGAGATTAATTCTCCTCTCTTATAGAGCATGGTTCCTTCTCTCCTTTCTTCTCTTCTTACGACTATATTATGTTCTTCTCTTCTGGCGTTTGTTTCGTCTCTTCTGTGGTCATCTCTCCTAACCTCTTCCCGGCGGACGGAGTGATCCTGGCGGGAGCGTGCACTCCGGGACACGGCGGTGTCGTCGTGCTGACGGAGAACCACTGCACGTGCGTCTGACGTGTTGCGTTCTCTGGAGGACACAGTGTACCGTCAAATGTAGTGAATAGAGAATTGAGGGAAAGTTCGAGACTGGCCACCTGATGGTAAGTGGTCACCGTCTGAACGTCTGTAACACCAGAGTTAGCGGTTGGCAAACTGCTTTTGGACCAGTCAGAACTTTTCAACCGTAACATCTCATGCACAATTACCCTCGGGAGTAGACCCGTGACAGATGGACGGATAAACAGCGGAGTTTTATAAAGTCCCTTTGGTATCCTTTGGGTAGGTACATATAGCACCTAAAACCTAAGAAGATAATCAGATGAAGTCCACCCATCTAGTTTTTTAAGGTCAATAAATAAACAAGAACATTGAAGTTATCACAAACTCGTCCTGACCTTCCGAAGCTGACGAGCCTGTCGATGTCGGTGTGGCGCACGGGCAGGCCGCGCGGCGGGGGCGAGGCGGGGGGCGACGCGGCGGGGGGCGAGGACGCGGCCGACGCGGAGGACGAGGGCGACAGCGGGGAGGGCGGCGAGGGGGGCGAGGGCGGCGACGCGGGCGACGAGCCCACGGCCGAGTCCCGCTTGGCGGACGACGAGGAGCCCGACGTGGAGCGGCGCCGCGGCCGCGTCAGCGCCGGGATGTGCAGCGAGGCGGTGATCACGCAATCGTCTTCCGATGCTACGCCCGGCTGCGGAGCATAGTGCCGAGCATACAGTGAGTACATTTTAATAATATGTTACAGCTGGTACTACTAGTCTGGCGAATCCCACAATTATAATACGTGAGATAGCCACGAAATACACGTAAAATGTCAAAATTTAAACCTGGGGTCATGCTCCGACTGTTAACGTTCGGAACCTGTATATATGCGAGCCGTGTAGGAAATTTCTATAGCATGTTTCAGGTTTGACGTGACGTCATCGTGTGACGTGTGTGCGATGACGTCACAATGCTTTTATGGACAACCATGATTACCCGAAATCAGGGATAACAAATAATTTTCCGGTCCATTAATAATTACTTATACATTTGTACCTATTGTTATTTATTCCTATCGCGCAGCATGCCCGGAATTAAGATTGACACATCGAAGGATTGAGGACGATAACTTCTTTTGTGTGCGTTGTAGCCTGCCAAAGAATCAAAAGAACGTTACGTACTTCATTGTAGTCGCTGGCGGAGTCGTTGGAGTCAGCCGCGGAGTCGGGCCGGCCGGCCGCGGCGCTCGCCACGCCGCTGCTGCCGTACTCCTCGCTGTTGCGCACCCTGGAACAACCACTTTCGTCAACACCAACATATGGCTTTAACTATAGATGGGACTGTAATAGATATAATATTTGACGCTTGTCTTAACTGGGCCTTACACAATAGGTGCACATTGAACCCTGCTTGTGATAAATCATCAAAATACCTGGTAACTATAGTCATGGCGGAGGACAACGACCCTGAGGACGTATCAGACGCCGCATCCCTCGACCGCCGGCTGCGGGTGTAAGTCTTCTCACTGAAATTGCATAAAACATATCTTTAGTCATTTCTCTGCCAGTCTATAATAGACTTTCTAAATCCATGGCATATTTTAATGAGTTTCGGTTACATTAGGTACATGGAAATGGCTAACAAATGAGTAGACAATCCATCTGATGGAAAGCGGTCACCGTCATCAATGGATAGGTCCATAGGTAACACCGGTGTCAACCAAGAAAGAAGAAGAAAGAGAGAAAGTTTGGGAAGAAACAAGCAGTAAACGCAACTGATATTGCTGGCACCTTGTGGATCGTAACATCACACAAGTCTGCGAAGTTATGGAACAAAGCAAAGAAACCAAGATGGAAGGGGGTCAGCAAAACGACAAGTAGTCATACTTGTTGGGTCCCCCGGTGGCGGCGGCCCCGTGCAGGAATTGCTCGCGCGACCACACGCGCCGGGACCCACCCTCCGCCCCCGACACACCTGACTCCGTCGCGTTCCTGGATGATAAGGACACACTCTAAGCAAAGGAACATGTCTACATTTTTCCCCGAGCTCTAGATTACTAGATATATGTATATCTAGATCGAGCTATAGATCTAGATCGAGCCGAGATTATCAGGCAGCCAACAAAGCTTGTTTTCTTTCTTTCTTTATTTCTTTCTTTCTTTCTTTTCTTGACTATCCATCAGTATTTGGTCAGCGTAGCGGATTATGGCCTTAGCTCTTTCCATTCTGACCCAAACCGTGCCCGCCAATGGGATCATTCACTTCGCACTTCTCCATGCAATGTTCAAAGATGATAGAGAAAACATTGTTCGATGTCGATCATAGCAGAAAAATAGAAGAACGACTCATTAAACTTTAATAATGTGACAGTAATAAGTATTTCTGTTTCTATTTTGAAAATATTTGTGTCTATTTTATTTTAATAATATTTGTAAGGACCAAGTCCAGCTCCGTATTATACGTACTCTGCTCTCCTCAGCAGCAAGGAGTCCAGGTGCGCGGGCGAGCTGTGCGCCAGGTGGATGTAGGCCTCGTGCAGCAGGTCGGCCGGCAGCGTCCACAGCTCCGAGTGTCGCTCCACCAGCTGCCTCACCACGTTTATCACGTCCGTCCGCTCTGATAACTGCTCGGCACTGGAACACGAATATTATTATTTGGAAACTTCGATGGGAAAATAAAAAAACCTGACCTAATGGTTCTTCGTAATGTTCTTTGTTAGGTCTGCTAATCTGCACTTGGCCAGTGGACATGGATAGTGACAGGATACTCGAGCCTAGCAATAGGACAATTTTATTACATGTGCTGGGATGATGATGCTCATGATATCCGGCTAAAGGATTTTAAAAAGGCTAATACTTCAATCACACATTTTGATTATAATCTAGTGTTGTATATAGGTACGAGCAATGTTATATAGTAAAAACATATGCTATTGGTCACAAGCAATGGCTAACAAATAACTCGAGGACTATGGATATGGGTAGAATATTAAAAACTCTCGATATAGATAATTAGATATATCCATCCATCCATATATAAAAATGGGTAACAAATTCTTTTACGGCCACATTTTAGGTACTACCCAATCAACAAGCTCTATTCCATCAAGCAATATCACAAACCTAGCCGCTTCATTAGGCTTGTTCCGATGCAGGATGTTGGGCGCGAATATCGTCGCCAGGTTCGCGGCGTCCATCTTGTTCCCCGGCTGGCGCACGTCCTGCGAGTGCGACGCCAGCTGCGCGAGGAACGACAGCAGCGCGTTCAGGGTATCTCGGTGCGCCGCCGGCAGCAGCTGCACGATCAGCCGCAGAGCCTCCCATTGGATACTGCGGTTGCGGATTTCTGGAACCAATGTATTTTGGACTTAAGCGCGATTACAGCACGATGATGAGTAAACAGACGCCAATATTTGACAACCTCGGACACTAAACATTTTAAACGCAAACGAGTAATCACTATTTTGATTTTCTTACCAATTAGTACCAGTTGGTAAAACAAATTGCATTTAAAACCTCGGGTCAATTAAATTAACATTAATAGGCCAGAAGAATGCAATGATCATTTTCTAGGAACTATTGACTTCTAGGGTGTGATAGCTAGTCAGACAGGTGAGACTATCGATATAAAAGAATAGGGTGGTGGTATAAAGTATCTAAAAGGTTTCGCGGTATTAAGGAAGGCTGATAAGACTTGAACTTAATTTAACTCTCAGGATTGCTTAAATGAGTATTGTATAAAGTCTATAAATGACAGAGCACTTGTATCGGTATTGATGAATCTTTGTGAACATACCATTTAATATCTAAATATGCTATATTGGTGACTTAGTTATGAAAGACGTTAGTTATGAAAGAAATAAATTATTAATTGTGGAACTCGATGACACATCCAACATAAATAGAAAAGTGTAAGAAGAGGGATCCGGAATTTTTCCGGGAATACAGACCATACTAACTCAGACGCGTCACGGTCTGTCCAAATGTCACAGTGAATTTCTTCATCAAGCTCCAGCGATAAGTCCTGTCATGTTCCATGTCTCATTTCTTTCTAATCCGATAATTAAATACATAACAAGACCTCTTTATTCTTTAGATCTCACACCACATGTTTTCAAGTTTTTGATCTTTCAATTTCAATGCTTGGAAAAATAGAACAATTCATTTTAAAGAAGAACGAATTATTGTAAAGAATTTTAAAGTGTGTAAACTACTTAATGCTTTCAACTCAATAAGTTATCTACTAACAATTTTCGAGTGTGGACACTAAGTGTAGTCCAGAAACGAAGCGAGGGTGGGTTTACTAGTATGTACTTAAATATGATTTTCCTCAACTCAAGTACCTACTTACTGTGGTCGGTCTGGTGAAAGCTTAAGATTGTTCATATTTCAGGTCACCAAAATTTCTGTGTGTTTTTTATTCTACAGTAAGAAGATTCATCTGACTTGGCTTTTGGAGTACGATAGTACGAAGTTAGGTGACCTCGAGACATAGGTAATAAAATTGTATTAACTTATGGTAGCCCATTAACGTATTTTAGAGACAAATAATCTCAGATAATAGTGCAGACTACCATCATAAAATGTCCGATTACGTCAAGACCAAATAAAATTACAAGTGACAGAAAACGTCGTGCGTAATTTCAGAAGTGGGATAGGGCGTCTAAAGCGCTTAAAGCTAGTGCATCAATTGCGGCGCGGTAATAAAGCGGTAATACCGGCTGGCTCGCGACTGAACACAATTTATTGCACCGTTACACATTTCATTATCACTTGCTCCAATTGCTATAAGTGTTTGGAACGTTTGTGAAGAGTTATGACCTGCACCCTCTTAACATTTATTACCCTTTAAAATTATTCAACACAAGGCTTCTAGTACAGTAGAACTGCTTTGACTAAGCAGATGTCACATCACACAATGGGTTTTTTTGAAGTCTATGCTATGCTGTTACTAATCAGTTGATAAAAAAATTGATTTCCATGATTTTGATTCAGATACGATCTGATCATTTCCTGCCTTTTGAAAGGTCTTGTGTGATAATACATCATATTTCACCATTTCTAATTAGGTATACCTATTTAAGTCCTGATGTTTTCATCTTGACGAATCCGGATAAAAAACGCAAACCAAAAAGAACTAGTTAAGAAGTTAATTAGCTATTAATTGTTTTCTAAATCTTAAAAAAATGAGATTCAAAAATAACTTTAAATCTAATAGTCTTTTGATATTTTAAACTTATTTATTTATTTCAATTACTTACATAAAAACCTATATTCTTCATGTTCATCCGTGGAAATTACTTACTTTGTGTCTGCAGGAATGCAGGATACAGGTCTCTGCACAGCAGCGGATCAGGAAGGTCCCTCAGGAACTCCTTGAGGAGGGTGGCCACGTCGTGTGGACAAACAGCCGAGTCAAGTGCTGACTCCTGGCCTCGTTCCCACTCTTCACGTAACTGAGAAGTTCCAATCAAACCATTACCAAATATATCGTTGCAATGCTATAGAAGAATAAGTATAGTATTGGGAGAGAGAGAGAGAGAGATCCTCAGAGATCCAATATATTTTGTACTACAGTTAGATACATATCATCCAAAGCCTTCTTACTTTAGAATAACCATAATTTACTAGTTCTTAGTTAATATTATTGTCGCGTAAATTAAAAATAAAAGAAAAAAAAATTTGAAAATAGAATTTATAAAATGTTTTCGACGCTAAATTAAAAGAAAACCTTTGAATTTGGAATGATTGAAATTGGTGGTATATAAGGCAATTCCGGCCAAGGCAGAGTCAGTCGAGTCTTGGTAGCGAGTCGGGAAGCGCGCCAGTGGGAAGAAGAAATAGGAATAGTGAAGTGCCGTTTCACAGTACAGTGTCGCGAGTGTGAAGTGAAGTGTGAAGGGAAGTAAAGTGTATAGTACCGTGTCGCGTGTGTCACCCTTTTACAGTGAAATAAAACAACATCTATTGAAGCCGGCCTTATGTTTTCCCATCCCCTACCCACGGCTGTGACAACTGGTGTCAGAAGTGGATGGGAAAGATGCCGATCGTGCCAAGGAACGAGAGAGGGGTAACCACCAGAGCGGGAGCTGCAGCGGCAGAAGAACAGTCGCAAGAGGGGCCTAGCACCGGAGACGGCGCCATGGCGACTCCGGCCGTTTCACCGCCTGCGTCAATGGACATGAGTGCGCTCCTGCAGCAAATGACTGCCATGATGCAGGAGCAAGCTCGCCGCCAAGAGGAGCAGGTACGTGCACTGCAGGAGGATCAAGCTCGTCGCCAGGAGGACCAAGCGCGCCGCCAGGAGGAGCAGCTGCGTACAATGCAGGAAGATCAAGCACGCCGCCAAGAGGAGCAGGTACGTGCACTGCAGGAGGATCAAGCTCGTCGCCAGGAGGAGCAGCTGCGTGCAATGCAGGAGGAGCAAGCGCGCCACCGGGAGGAAGAAGCTCGCCGCCAGGAGGACCAAGCGCGCCGCCAGGAGGAGCAGCTGCGTACAATGCAGGAAGAGCAAGCACGCCGCCAGGAGGAAGAAGCACGCCGCCAGGAAGATCAAGCACGCCGCCAAGAAGAGCGTTTACAGGAGCTCCAAGACGGCCTTAGCAAGGATCTGGTGGCCGGGATCCGGGCCAACGCCTCTAGGATAGAAGTTGTGAAAGAGGAAGTTACGGAAGTCAAGGGAGAAGTTACGGAAGTCAAGGGAGAAGTTACGGAAGTCAAGGGAACGCTTCAACAGCTAAATCAACGAGTGAAACTCCTGGAGGTCGGGGGTCCCGTAACTACGTCCGTGGTAACTTCCGGTAGAAATCTGAAGGTTCCTCCATATGACGGAAAATCCTCTTGGGCTGCCTTCAAACTTCAACTGGAGACAGTCAAAAGGACCTGCTGCTGGAGTGACCAGGAGTCGCAGTCAGCGCTGATCCTAGCGCTACGGGACGAGGCTCTCTCCGTCTTGGAAGCATTCGCTGGTGGGAAAAAAGAGGTCTCTTACGACGAGCTAGTGAACGCGCTGGAGGCCAGATATGGCGACAGTCACCTGGAGCATGTATATCGAGTACAGCTTAAGGATCGCATTCAACAGGTTAACGAGACTATACAACAATGGTCCGTTGAAGTAGCGAGACTAGTACGCAAGGCATATCAGTCGTCGCCGTCCGTGGTTGAGGATATGCTTCTGCAAGTATTCATCGACGGAATACGGGATTCTGAGGTCAGGGCCACCGTACGACTTGAACACCACGCCACCTTGAAGGAAGCAGTAGCTCATGCTCTTGAGGTAGAAGCTGTGCGACATGACTTGCGTTCTCCGAGGCAGCGGGAAGTTTTAGCAACGGATAACAATAGACGGCGACCGTACAATCCCATGTGTTGTGAATGCGGAGAACGGGGTCATATACGTAGCACTAGCCCTAAGCGTGAACGGATCAATTTCCGACGACAAGTGGATGCGGCGGAGGAGAATTGGAGAAAACCATCGCTGGCTGTTAACAGTAAAGCCCCGGAGATAGTCGTAAAGCAGACGAATGATGGAAACACTCTTGTGATAGACGGTACCATCAATGGACAAGCTTGCCAATTAACATTGGACACGGGAGCTTCTCGTACAGTTATCAGCAACCTCAGATTTAAGGACATCGGAGGGCGGTACATTCGAACGAAAGGAAGCCTCACGTTAACGACTGCTACCGGTCAGCGTATCTCAACCCAAGGTGAAAAAGTTGTGGCTATCAAGATTGGTGACACACTTTATTGGCAAAAAGTCATCGTAGCGAACATATCCGATGACTGCATTATTGGCTTTGAATTTTTACAAAATCATCAGTGCAACATCGACTTGAAACAAGGCGTTCTAAAACATGGAAATGATGAAATTCCAATGAAGGGGGGCAATTTCGGAAAAGTGCTATGTTTGAAGGACACCATCCTGAAACCAAGATCTCAGACATTAGTTCCTGTTAGACTACCGCAGAACGATGGAGGAATACAGCGAAGATGTGCCATCATAGAGAGAGGAGTCGTGGGCGCACCATGGATACCGGCCAGGACTTTAGTGGGAAGCGGCTGTGTTACGATGGTACCTGTATTCAATCCTGATGACGATGAACAAACAGTGGAAAAGGGAATGGTTGTCGGAACCTGTGATGAGGTGGCCTGGCTAAGGAAGTGCGAGGAAGGACAACAGCGAAGAGTTCCGAGTCAAGAAGAAAATGTGGCAAAGCTTTTGGCGGAATGTAAAGATAATCTTACCAAGCTGCAATTAATAAAAGCAAGAAATTTTCTATTACGTTATACCGATCTTTTCTCGAAAAACGACCAAGACATTGGCAGAACTGATTTGGTGAAACACAAAATTGATACGGGTAATATAGCACCCATACGGATTGATGACCCATACGGATGATTCTGGAGATGAGGAAGAACGGCGTTATAGAACCTTCGTCAAGTCCATGGTGTTCACCGATTGTATTAGTGAAGAAGAAAGATGGATCGACCAGATTTTGTGTGGACTATCGGCGAGTGAATGATGTAACGAAAAAAGACAGTTATCCATTGCCCAGAATCAATGACACCCTGGATTCACTTTGTGGAATGACGTGGTTTTCCACCCTTGATCTGAAAAGTGGATATTGGCAAGTTGAAATGGACTCCAAAGACAAGGAAAAAACTGCGTTTTCGACTGGAAAAGGCTTATGGCAGTTCAAAACCATGCCATTTGGATTATGCAACGCGCCTGCTACATTTGAGAGATTGATGGAACATGTGCTGGCAGGTTTGCTGGGAGAAACCTGCTTAGTCTATTTAGACGATATCATCATAATGGGCCGTGATTTTGATGATCATCTCAAGAAACTTGAAAGTGTGTTCACGAAGCTACGGGGCGCAAATTTGAAGCTGAGTCCGAAGAAGTGTTCATTCTTCCAACGTCAAGTGGATTACTTGGGACATGTTATATCGGAGCGAGGTGTTGCAACTGACCCATCCAAGATAAGTGCTGTTAAAGATTGGCCGACGCCGACGGATAAGTCGCAAGTGAGAGCCTTCCTGGGTCTGTGCTCATACTACCGACGCTTTGTAAAAGGATTTTCTGACATAGCTAAGCCGTTACATCGCCTAACAGAAGAGAAACGAGCATTTTCTTGGGACGAAGACTGTGAGCAAGCTTTCCAGAATCTTAAAATGTGTCTATGTGAATCACCAATTCTCGGATATCCTGACACAGAGGGAAGATTTATCGTAGACACTGATGCAAGTAACACTGGAATTGGAGGTGTTCTTTCCCAACAGAAAGGAGATCAGGAAGTTGTGATTGCCTACTTCAGCAAATCTTTATCAAGGCCGGAAAGGAATTACTGCGTAACTCGCAGGGAATTGTTGGCTGTCGTAAAGACTTTGCAACATTTTAAGAAATATTTGCTCGGTCGTAAATTCTTAGTAAGAACGGATCACGCCGCATTAAAATGGTTGCTGGAATTCAGGAATCCCGAAGGACAAGTGGCCAGATGGTTGGAGCAACTGCAGGAGTATGAGTTTGAGATTGAACATCGTGGTGGAAGAATTCATGGCAACGCAGACGCCCTCTCCAGAAGACCATGCTCTGAAGACTGCAGACATTGTAATCGGCAAGAGGAGAAAGAGGAAATAAAAGTTCAACTTATCCGAACAGATTCTATCGATTCAAATTGGAGCAATGACACCATGAGAAGAGCCCAAAAGGATGATAAGGATCTTCAACCGCTCCTAAACTGGCTGGAAAGTGGAACCCCTAAGCCGAAATGGTCAGAAGTGGCCAAGTACAGTACGGCCACGAAGAGTCTCTGGGCACAGTGGGAAAGCCTGGTACTCCACAATGGATTGCTCTGCCGCAAGTGGGAGACTCCTAAAGGCAAAGATTGTCATCTTCAGATGGTGGTTCCAAGAGCAAAAGTGAACGAGGTGTTGAAGACTTACCACGATGGTTCTTCAGGAGGACACCTGGGAATAAGAAGAACTCTCACCAAAATCAAAGAACGATTCTACTGGTTGCATTGCCGTGACGATGTGGAAGACTGGTGTCGGCGGTGTCAGAGTTGTGCAGCCGTTAAGGGACCGCAGACTAGAAGCAGGGGTGCAATGAAGCTGTATAATGTTGGGGTTCCTTGGGAAAGAGTGGCTCTTGATATAGCTGGACCGTTTCCAGTCACGAATGCTGGAAATCGATACATTTTGGTAGTGATGGACTATTTCACGAAATGGCCAGAAGCGTTTGCACTACCCAACCAGGAGGCTATCACCGTGGCAACGAAGCTTGTTACTGAAGTGTTCTGCAGATTTGGCGTACCACTAGAGATGCATAGTGATCAAGGACGGAACTTTGAGTCGCAAGTTTTTCAAGAAGTTTGTAAAGTGATGGGAATACATAAAACTCGGACGACGCCTTATCACCCGCAATCTGATGGAATGGTTGAGAGATTTAATCAAACGTTGGAACGGCATCTGGCAAAAGTGGTGGATAATCATCAGAAGAACTGGGACGAGTATATTCCACTGTTTCTCATGTCCTATAGGACTGCGGTTCATGAGACCACAACAGTCACTCCGGCGTATGCTAATTTTGGAAGAGAACTACGACTGCCAGCCGATTTGCTCTCGAGTGCTCCACCGGATACACCAAAAGAAATAACTGACTACGCAAGCGATCTACGCAACAAGATGGTTGACGTGTATGAGCAAATCAGAGAAGCAGGATATAAGGCCAGCGAACGAATGAAAACCCGCTACGACCGACGGGCCAACGGGCCTAGCTTTGAAGAAGGAACCTTGGTCTGGTTACATAACCCCGTTAGACGAAAAGGGAAGTCTCCGAAGCTTCAACCGAGTTGGGAAGGGCCTTATAGAGTTGTGACTAAGATCAACGACGTCACTCTCCGAATTCAGCGTACTCCTCGCAGTCCTCCAAAGATCGTACATGTGGATCGGTTGGCACGATATCACGGAAGCAACGATGATCGGGACGATCATGTCTTGAGAGGGGGCAGTGTCGCGTAAATTAAAAATAAAAGAAAAAAAAAATTTGAAAATAGAATTTATAAAATGTTTTCGACGCTAAATTAAAAGAAAACCTTTGAATTTGGAATGATTGAAATTGGTGGTATATAAGGCAATTCCGGCCAAGGCAGAGTCAGTCGAGTCTTGGTAGCGAGTCGGGAAGCGCGCCAGTGGGAAGAAGAAATAGGAATAGTGAAGTGCCGTTTCACAGTACAGTGTCGCGAGTGTGAAGTGAAGTGTGAAGGGAAGTAAAGTGTATAGTACCGTGTCGCGTGTGTCACCCTTTTACAGTGAAATAAAACAACATCTATTGAAGCCGGCCTTATGTTTTCCCATCCCCTACCCACGGCTGTGACATTATATTGAATCCAAGATTAGCCCAACATGGTCTGAGGAACCCCAAAAATGCCTTTTTTATGGTTTATTTACTTTTCTTCACCATGATTTGATAAAATGCCTTCGTTTGGTGAAAGACAGGCTCTGGTTAGAACAGATTATTTGGCAGTTTCGCTACAAGACAGATGTGGATTGAGCATGTATGAACTAAGTGGCCACACTGAAAATGTGGGTTTCATGAGTAATTCCCTTAATTTATCTCGAGCTTAAAAATTGAGATGTTTTCGGAGCTATAAAGGAGACTGGCGGTTCTCGGCCCCAAGCCCTACAATAACAACACATAGGTCTAAAAATACACCATTTTTTTCTAGTGTAAAATGTCGTATGCGCATTTTCGTAGAACTTGTCGACTTGCAGAAAACATTGTTTTTAATGTTAGTAAATCGATATCTTTCGTGAATCGATTTATACAAAATCTCTTTGTGTTTTCACCCGGTTCTTTATCACCATTAAGTCACAGTGATTTTTATCGTACATTCTGGTTGAAATTACTTGATAAAATCAGATTTATTGAGTACGAACTGAGCGATATCCATTTTTTGTAATTATGACGATGACGAATAATCGATCAAAGAGATCGATGCGTAAATGTCATATCGTGTCTGTGGTTTGAATTGACATCGCGTATTAAGGTAACTGTTGACTGTTGACTGACGAACGAAAGGAATAGCTGTCATTCAGTTGTTGCTCCTGTTCTGTTACTTCGTGGTATTTTTTAGTGTTTTCTAGTGCTTTCCCGTGCATTCTGTTTTAGACTTTGACTTTTAAATTAAAAATAAGAAAATGAATTAACTTAATTCCTTCCAATAACCATCAGTTTCGTGTTAATCAAAATGCGTATTGAAAACAACCTCAGTTTACCTAGTCAGTTCGGTGTCAACTGTCAAATGAAACACGTAAGTTTAAATAATTATTTCAGCTACACAGACAAGTGCTTAAAAGAAATTACAAATATCAATTAGTATCTATTTAAATACGCTACACGAATACGTAATAAATAACCATGTGGGTGACCAGGCCGAACACTCCTAGAAAACCCGCCAGTCTCCTTTAATTATCACCACTAACTCCACATTCTGCATAACATTCCCGCATCGCCGGTAACCAAAAAGCCGTTTCGCGTTGGATTCGAATCAAAATATTTATATACCATATTAAATTTAGCCGTACGTGTTAATGGACTGTCTCTATTTAAGTCTGCGAACACGGAATTATTCTCCGGCCAATCAGTGGCTATCACATTTATTGCATCTCGTAGAGCTGTACAGCGAAGTTGGTAATAAATCGCGTTCCCAATCTGGGTCAACGATGCCGGTGGATTGCAGCAGCGATATGATCGGGAAAACATCTAATTCCGGCAGCAATGTTTTATTCTCACCGCGTATTGATGTCTGGTACCGGAGCCGGCGCGTGGCTTTGCCGTATTTTCTGTCATAGCAACAGTTGAAACGGTTGAGAGCAACAACAATGTAGGCCGGTGATTTTGCCGAAAGACGTCATTTGGTTTGGACGCGATAAAACAGTACTTTAATTTTCAAACGGCTTGGCGTCGACTCGTGTTTCTCTCGGTGCCGATCTCAGGAGCAGGCTTGGATTATACTAAGTATGCCACAATTGTGCAGCAAAGACTGACAGGAATTGAGTTCTTAATGCTAAGGAAGAACACAGCCTACTCTGCGTATTGTTAAATGCCTATAAATTGTAGCTTCCCGATTTTGGAGATTGTCCTACTTACTTAGAACATCTCATCTTTATCTGTAAGTTTTCTGGAGGTTTTCCTGGTCGTAGTGTCCAAATCCTAAATACAGGTCGTATTGTGGCGGCATAGAATACGGCCAGTATTCTACTATATCCAACCCTATAGCGGTAGACCAGAGTGTCGTATGAGGCAACAGACTCCGCCTCTGGACGGATATTATTAAATGGTAATTGCAAGTCACCAGTCCTTGTCATGTCCAACCTGGCATTCATAATTTTCAAACAAAATCCAACTCAGCTTCGAGCGAACAAAGCATTCACGGTATGAGTGATTAAATACAAGTGTTTACAATCGATATAAAACATACCTGTCTAACTCTCTTCTTGGAAGCTGATACCCTGAACAGGCCGAGGGTATGTAGTCCATGTTGTCGTAGGTGCGCCAGACAGGCGGAGACCAGGGCAGGGACCTTGGGGCCTCCTCCAGCCTCCTCTAGCCCTGACCAGCCCCACTCGCCGGAGTCGCAGGATTCACTCTGAAAGATCAGAAAAATAATGTTATAAGACATTAAGAATACATTCTCACTTACTCGTTTCCCCTGACCTCTCTCAGAGTCTCTGTTATAGACATAAACAATTAAGACGGTATTTAAGTTGTATTTATATTTCTTTGCAACAATCCGCATAGGTGGAACTTGTTTTGGTATGGACCCACCAACCTCCCTTATCTCCAGGAAGGTATATACCATCAACATTAAAAACAACTGACTACTTAACTCACTTTTATCATCGACTATGTACAACATCTCTACGCTGATATTATCAAAATTAAATCAAACTAACAGTAGTTCAAAAAAACGCTCCGCATTGATTTGTAGGTAAACAAACACACATAAAAATTTTACTGGTTGTAAAAATCTCTTCGGAGTTCGTGTTTTGCACCAGGCTCGCAGGAGTTCACGGGCGTAGAGCGGTCAGCAACACGCGTACGGCAGTGCCTACCATTATCTCCCGGGCTATTTCCGTCCGAATAGATATCAGAACGAGCGGGACGCATCATGAGATAAAATTATCGTGGCCTTAATGAAAGTAAGCACTGGAAGGCCGTGCAGGTAACCAGATACCGGTGACGTCATCGTGACGTCGCGTTACGTCAAAATTGACCTATCGGGGGCCAGCGGCGTTTGTTTGATCATTATTTTTTTGTGTTAGATCATAGTTTTTTCGATGACTTTGAAACGCTTTCTTTAATGACACTATACGTGTTTTATCGCTTTTTTATGAGTGTTTTCAAACGTTCCGCGACACGGCTTCCGTGTTCTCAAATTATGCAAACGGACAAATCAAGCTGTGTGATGCAAGAGGTAAAAGACTGATGCGGACGACTATGTTTTAAATCTTCAGTCTCCCTTTGAACATTAACTTATCTTAAGCTTATTTACACAATATTTAGAGAGAAGGGACATTCCTGAACAACCTATCTAGCAAGAAACTCTTCCTCAGCGATACAGAACAAGTTAGTATCACATCACAACAAGGAACTGCTTTAACATGTTCGCTGCGGCGATCGTAATTTTATATGGAAAAAACACGACTTATGGTACGTGCTCAGCAGCTTACGTGTTAAAATGGTAAAACTAGTTTGAAATGTCTCTCGCATTGATAATGTATAAAACATTCGAACTATACAGTGAATGTAAATAATATACGAGTACCTAGTCAGTGCCCGACAGCTATCGGTTTTTTATTATTATTATTTGTTCTAAGTTAAAAAAAAGTTATACATTTCCAGTAACCTGGGTGGTCGTAGACAATTTTATCATAACACTATTATTTTCTAATGCCTATCACTCATACTACACTCGTAACGTGGAGGCATTTGGTTAACCTCAAAGCATAAATCATAACAGAAGTCCGAACTGTCACTACGTTGATGTATCGATCTGTTGATTGAGCCGCTCACGGGATCGCCCACGGCTGAGCGGCCCCGTCTGAGAGACGTCTCGCGGCTAAATACTAATAATATTAAAAATTACAGACTACATTACAATTTCTTAACAACGTTTGTACACTTATTTATAATCCTAGATAATCATAGCATAATTGTAATTTATATTTGTTCGCAATTCTTTCTGGATTCTCTAAAGGAAGTTTGTTCTTATAGGACATCTTTTTTTGTTTTAGCGGTTGCTGTAATCACATGTATTGTGTTGAGTGGATCATGGGGATATAGAAAATCTTTTAAAAACATCATCTCAATGGACGTATCGTTGATGAGCTTGAATACCTTACGTTGATTGGGATAGGGGAATTTAGGTGTATTGGAAAAACGAAAAAGGCAAAAAATGTTTAAAGGCGTTTATACTATAAGAAATACGAGTATAAGACAATTTACTGATTAAATAAATGAAATAAATTAATTGAATTTGAGTTTGTTTGTTGACACTGAGAATTTTTTTTAACCAATTTGCTTCCCGATTAGACACATAATCACAAACAACTTTATGTTTATGTAAGTGTTCATATTTCCAGAGATTTGGAAATTTTATTTTGGTTTCGTACTTTTTGATAAAGCTTTAAAAGATTAAAGAGAAACAAACACTCAACTTATTAATTGCAGAAACTAATGAAACTTCTCGTCAGTATTACATTTATCATTAGTTAACGAGCGACCAAATAACCAGTTAACTAACACATCCTACGGATCTAAAATTACAGAGCTGAACATCGTAAAATGCCGTGAATATTAAGAGATATAGGCTCTTTGGCGCGCTCTCACCTCAATATCAGGAACAAAGTCGTAAGTATATAGTACTTCATTTGTTTCAGGGCAACTGGCAAATGTGACCTATTGTTAATATCCCATATTTTAAAAGAACTTTTTCTTTGGGAAAATCTTTGGAATTCAAATTAATTTATTCATATAGGTACTTATCTCTGATCCACGTATGCACGTTTTTTGCTATTAATTATTTATTAATGACTGCAATAATCCGCTAGTAGGTCAATGTATGATTGGAAAATTATATACACATGCAAGGAACCGACCCACTCCCAAAAACAAAATACGAAACAAGTATCGTATCGTATCCGAATTTACATACTAACACGTGTTTCGCCCAAAAACGGAGCATCGTCTGGGTACGTTGACTTTACAACTCTACTACTAGGTACTATTACACTATACTATATTTTATTTTAAGAGTATTAGTGCTCCTCAGAATAACCTTATTTTAATTAGGAGTAGGACAGGTAAACCGTTCGCAGTTAATTCGACGTGCCGTCGTTAGTTACGCACAAATGTTACCCCAACGGGAGGACTAAAATTTTAAATTTCATATATTCATAGTGTATAACCTACTGACAGGATTTAAATATAAGTGTACTTTATTCTTTGCTGACAGTATTAGTAATAAAAGTTTATAAAAACTAGTTACTCATCGAATGGCCAACTAAACTCGCGCGCCGCGACACACTTCCCCGACTGCAAGGTATTTAATTTTATTGCATATAAACATTGTCTCGCGGCGTAAATAGTTTAGTTTCCGCTAAAACGTCAACCTGTTGGCTGCACGTTGCTTTGTCTTTGTTTTGACGAACTATCAGACGAGCCACGTTACAGTAAGTGGTCACCTGTCACCGTCGCCATCGCCAATGGACATTAGCAACACGACAAGTAGTTTGGCGGCCGACTCTAGCATTTGTTTGTTGTTTGTAATGTTATTAGTGTTGTATGCCACGGTGTCGCAGGGGAGTAAGAAAGAAATATAGGTACACTTAAAATTCTACTGCTAAACATTCTCTGACACTTTATATCCGAACCTGGGTCCCTCGCGCTGACATTGGAACTAGTACTCTATCAATGTTTACCGTTTGTACTTGCGCACGTTCGTACTTCGTACTACTTGCATACAGAAATTCGAGCGGCGGTTAAACGTGTTTGCCATCATTTGGCCGCACTTGTAATTTACAAAAACTATGTAAGTATCACAAATTGTCATTTGTTTTGATCAAGGATCAAGAACATCGTGACCCTGACGATCAGTTCTCCATGCCTATTTCTAAGATATGTGAAACCGATGACTTAAATTTTGTTTGACTGGACTGGAATAGCTTGCCTGCGTCGGTGTGCCCACCTACGTATGATGTGGGAGTCTTCAAGAGGAGAGTGAATTGGCTTTTAATAAGTTAGTGCGACCAACATCTTCGACTTCATCGTCACTTACCATCAGGTGGGATAGTTGTCAAGCATTAACTTATCTCATGTAAAAAAAGACGCGTTAAGATATGTGAAGCCACTGCCAAGCCGTGCTTGAACAGCGTAGTACTTATTGCTTGTGCCCACTCATTGTGGGAAAAGCGAGCCCAGCAGTGGGACAGTTATGGATTGAGATGATAATGATAACGACCAACAGGGCAAATAAACTGGTTGGCCTGACCTTGACTTACGCTCCTACAATGCAGGAATAAACATATGCCTGTACCTTTTTAGCCCTAGCCACGGCCCGATTTGATACACCAGAAATATCGTCCCAGGATTAGACGTGTTACCGCCTGCCTGGACAGGTAGCGTCTCCATTTGGCGACCGGCTGTTTACACGCCCTGTCTCACACCTTACTTGGCGAAAGGGACTTGTTACATCATGCCCGGAAAACTATTCGCAAATAAATAGTTAGCAGTTTGTAATGTTTACGGCATGATTCCTTGTGGTATGATTTCCAGGATAAAAACTATCCTATCCTACAAGGGTCTTAAACTTCCTCCATACCAAAGTTCATCTAAATAGGTTTAGCCGGATTAAACGTGAAGGGGTAGCGACAGAAAAAAAGACAGACAGGGTTACGTTCACTTTTATTATAATGTAAGTAGAATAGAATGTTATATAATAGTGTAGATATAAAATTAATGGTCTCATAATACGGTGCAGTTCCTGAACTTCAGCAGGTAGCAGTATTAACCCTGTCAGTATCCTAACAAAATAACCAATAGTTATTAACGTCGTCCACGACACAGGGATTCCTAGCGCGGGTGTATGGGTGTGTGCACTTACATAAGGTGCAATCATGAACATACCCTGCTTCTGATCCTCAAATCTTCAGATTTTCGAGGTAGATTTTTTAAGGGTACAACAATCATAAGTATAGTACGGCCGGCGGATCTTGGCCGCTCTGAACTTTGTTCGGATCGCTGCGCAGTAGTCAATTTTAGGGTCGAAATGGTGGCAAGACGCGCGGGGTGTCACTTTGAGCATTGTTTGTTTCAGTCACACGGTCAGTGATTGTGTCGCTATCTCTCTCTAAAGAACAATACCCGCGCACTATATCCGAAAGCCTAACTTCAGAGCGGCCATGATCCGCCGGCCGTACTTTAGATGCATTTAAATCGCCTACAGTTAACCGTCCGAGGTAAGACTACTAAAGCCGCGCACACAGTGGTGGATAGGCCCAGGTGTACCCGGCGGACGCGTCATACTACGTTACGTGTCTTGGCTGCGAACTCACGGACTATTTCTGAGCTCTCAAATGGCGAATGCCAAACCGCACTCGCTTTACACGACCAGTGAACGGTGACCTCCTCTGTTTCCCGCTGCGGAACATTGTCAGGTCGGCGCGGGGAGCATCCTTGATTTACGCGGCTCAAGTAACGTTAGTACAATTTTAGGGCAGTAGAACTATTGGAATAAGAATCAATTAATCATCTGAATTGAATTTTTTACGGCACAAGAATATTATTTCATCAACACAAATAAAATAAACATGTTTTCAATAACTATAACTTCGAGGACATTAAACATTTTAAATACAAACGGATACTCACGATTACGGATTGTTATATCCATATTTCGATTTTAATGGATCATGATCACGGTGAGACTGACAGTCACGCAATTAGGTCGAAATATCGTTATGACAACGTAAAATCGTGCATTTAAAATAAATTCACTATATTTGGACGGTTGTGCGAGTGTGCAAGTAGATTTATTTTTTAAATATTTAAATCTTCATTTTCATTTTTTAGTAACATAAATAATCATTAATAGTCTACTTCGGCCATATTGGGGCAGCCTAGAATCCTGACATTGGGGTCAGCCGACCGGCCAGGACACCGCAAAATCGACAGAGAACCTTGCTTCTTATCGGAGATAGGGCTGTTGCCTGGCTGGTTGGCTACCACCCAGTAAAACCGTACCGAGTTTAGTGCATAAAGATGTTAGTACGTGTCGTAATTTAAAAACAAAACGATCAACGGAAAGTTGACAGCCTTATCTGTCATTAGTGTATGTCAAGTGTCACCTGTCAAGAGCTTCTCCCCGCCAGCGCAGTCTCGCCGTGACCATGATCGATGCAACTGGGTCGAAATAGCGATAAAACAATTAAAAATCGTGAGTACCCGTTTACATTCAAAAATGTTTAGTGTCCGCAATAATATCAGTTTTAAATCATATACCACGTCAAGTCATTTGTCGTTATGAAGAAAAAAACTACTTATATACAGAGTTTACTCACATCATCTCCCTTATCTAGGGCCCCGAGGGACGCGAGCGAAGCCCTGGAGCCCCCGTGCTGCTGTCTGCGCAGCGCCCTCTCGGCTTCCACGCACTGCGACAGTGGCACACCAAATACGCTGCCAGTTCCAGACTCTGGGGAAAAGAAAACTTTGCTTTACACTGGCTTTAACGATTAAGCCTTTGCACCAAGAGTAAGGAGGCTTCAAGATAGACTGACTAGCAATTTCCGAATGCTAAGGGACATGTTTCCCGAACCGAAGCGAGGATGGGTCTCCTAGTAATAAATATGTCCGATGAGACTCCAAAAGTACTACCTAGTATTAGAATCCAATAGTTTAGACGTAGGATTAGCATAGTTAACGAATATACTATAATAAGTGATCTATTTACGAGTCCACGACAACCGTTCCAGAAATTAAATCATGTCAGGAGGGATCACGCTGTCACCCGCTATGAGTGTGACCGGCGACGCAGGGCGTGACTGATCGAAGCATGTGTAAAGTTCTGTGCACATTAGACCGACTCAACTACCGACCAACGCCAGCTCAGCTAAAAAACACGACAAAACTTAAATTTAATTATATTATGAAATTTAATTATCTTATAAAGTAAGGTTGAATTTCGACCGTAAACTTAAAACAAGTGTACTACTGGGGAGTAGGAGGGGAGTAATGGCGAGTATACGTTCGAAATTCAACCTTACTTTAAAAAATATAAAGCTCCTAATTGAATTTTCTATTTTTTCGTGTCCTTTAGTTGAGTTGGCGTCGGTCGGTAGTTGAGTCGGTCTAATGTGCGCAGACCTTAAAACTGACATTACATCGTGATTATTTCTAAATCAGTATTTAATTTTAAGGTAATTTAATGTACAGTAAAATATGTCGGTATAATATAATGTTATTTTACTGTTATTATTTTGGTGAATTTTTCACTTTAGTTAAATGACCCGTCCGTTCCTAAGACAACATTATTTTAATTTGTTTTGTCTTTAATTTTAAATTGATGTACGATTGTTGTTTACGAATCGATTAAACTAAATGTTACCTTATGCTGGCTTCAAAACATTAGCGAAAACCACATACAAATCGGTTAGGCCGTTTCAGAGATTAGCGGGATCAAAGACACAGAAGCAAATTCTAAAAATAGTTCTAGATCTCTATTACGTTAAATCAATAGTTTTTCTTAAATAGTTTGCATGTACATAGTTACAGACATTAATTAGTTGTCGCTTGTATGGCGTATCAACATTTGAAGGTGAATTTTTGAATTGTTAAAAATAATCCTAAATGAACTTATGAATCGATTGAATTTGAAAAAAAATCAGTTTAAATTATCAGTTTTTATAAATAGGCCCAGATTTGATGTCAATGTTTAAAATGTATGTCCAATAAGTAGTGAAAAATTGTAAATAAACAGCAAATCACAAAGTCCAAAAGAAAATGTCCGTGCGACACGATGTCTATAATTATTTTTGTTTTGGTTAAAAGTGGTGCAAGGGCATAACGAGACAGGTAACTACTCGTAACAAAAACACTGGCGTCGCACGACCCAAATCCCGTTCGTGTTTTAGCGATAAGGAAAAATAATGCAAAAATGCACGTTTCCGATGTATTAAGAAAAGTTGGCCGCGGTTCAAAATGTACAGTCGAAATACATAAAGTTATATCAAAGTGGTATAAACAATCAGAAAACAAGGTCTGAAAACCAACTCACGTCGCTCGCCGCTTGACAAATGATAGCAAAATATACGCCGAGGTGAGCCGATGTGTAGTTCTTTAACAATACATTTCTGGTTAATGTCTGTCCGTACTATATTCAGGCCTTTTTTCTGCCTTCTTACTTTGCTTGTAACCAGAGATAGGAAAAATGTAATCATGATTACAAATTACAATTACCTCTGGAAACTCGAGCGCCTTTCGAGAAAGCTCTACCTTTCTCTTCTTCTTCTTCTTCCTTTCTCTTTCTCCCTTGGCGGCGGCATTTCCGTGCCTCCAGATATACTTAATTGAAATTCCTTATCATGATTACATTTTGCTCATCTGTAACCTTGTAAACCTTGCTTGTAAACCATCCAGCCATTTGTTTGCCGCGCCAATCTCAGACGGTGGTTCTGTATGGTGTGGCCCAGCTTAAGAATACCGCTTTACCAACTCTAACTTTAAGCTCGCAACGTAACAGCTACTTCGCCTGTCACAGACCAGAGATTACATCTAAGGCTCGGAAATGCCGTCGCCAAGATTGCTCGTCCCCCATTTTCGTTCCCCCAAACGTAATCCGTACCTAATCACGATTACATTCTGCCCATCTCTGCCGGAGCCCTACGACTGATACCCTCGAAACCACCCAAAGCAGTCTCTTAAAAATGGCAACGCGGGCCATCAACTCCAAACCCCAGTGTTTACTTGGCCACGAAGCAATATATCGGCCGCGATGACAGACAATCCTCACATACTAACAAAGTAAAGCTGCTATTTTTAAACTTTGTGTACGGCCCGCTCGTGGCGCCTACACTATTTTAAATGTTCATATTTTCCACTACGAATTCCTGGGTGTTAGTCAGTACCCGTTGCTACCCCGCCGCCACAATGGTCAACGACTCTTGGATGAGCGCGAAACACTAATCTATCAAATTGTAATTTCAATGATGATCTGTTACGTACAGGAGAATATAAGCGTCATACAAAATTATTGTTGACTATGTAGAATAAAGACTGATAATATAAAGACTACGTGTACTGCTAGCATTTCGGCAATAATTGGGTACATAAACCTCCTAAATTATGATTTTTTGCTCAATTCCATTTCAATGATACGCTGCCCAACAACGGGTCCATCTCGTGGAGAATCAGTTGCTCGGTTATCGTGGACCCGTGAACGCGTGACAGGCAGAAGTTTAAGATCTTCAATTTATAAAGTATTTATAAACTTAGTTTCGAAAGAGGTTTTTTTTTATATAAGACCTCGTCTAACAGATCACACTGGCTGTTACAATAATTCAAGAGCACCATCGTGATCGATAACTACTAGTATTGTTGGTCATCACCGCAACCCATAACTGTCCCACTGCTGGGCTTCGGTAGCTGCTGCGGATAGGCTTACTTCACACACCTTTGAGAAAGTTTATTTTTTATTTTTGATGCTTGATAAGTTTGTTTGTAAATTATGACGCTGATATAGCAATGTGATTCGTAGCAATATGATTCGTTTAGATATAACTTAGCGTGTAAAAGGCTCCACCTATGTCGAGTCCAAGCCAACCTCCGACGCAACGTGAACAACTGGTCAAAAAGGATACAAGGGAGGTTGCATTGTATCCATTCAGGCTCTTCAGGCTCTCATACGTAAATAATAAAATTAAAAAACGCGTCGGTGATATGATGTCGTGTGACCACTCTCCTACCATTCAGTAACTCGCCAGCGCGTTTGTCCACTATTAACCTAAAAAAACAATTAAAGAAGTATTTTAAGTATATTAAACCGATTACCAATAGTTACTTACAATACTGAAGTAATTAGCGGTAATAGCAATTAATTTAATGAACTTTAAAAGTGGCCAACGCTCGAGTCTACCGCAGACGCATACCGCAGCGGCTACCGGCTCCACTAGATTACATTTAAAGGCAATAAAACAAGCACAAGGCAGACAATACCCGGCTAATGAATACATCATAGTGATTTACCACGTGTTTACTGCGGCCGTAATTTAGAAAGAATTTTATATCCGCTGATTCATGGCGCCTGCTATCTCTCAACCGAGCACCAATAGGCGGGCCTTGTAAAGGGGATCTGCGCGTTTGATCTTAGCATATAGAATCGCGACATTAATGTCAACAGAAAACTAAGTAATGTGTGATGCCAGAACCCCCCGATGTATGTTATTTTAGCAAACCAATGCTATGATGTTGAGGACCCCCATTTTTTTACATCGTTACTGCTTTCCTTTTAAGCTATTGCATAGCTTTTATCGCGGGCCTTGAGCGTGGGGACCGAATCCAGAAATTCCGTAACGAAAAAAACCTAACATCCCCAATCAGCGCCATATAGTACCTTAATACTAAGGTATGGTACGTATGTTTTCTACAAACTAGATGGCGCTGTTCTGATATAACTATATAACTTCTAATAATTATAATTGCATAAGTTGATAAAAATGCTATGCAATAGCTTTACCGCGGCAGTCTCCGAGTGCCACATTTAGTTTATTTTTTATGGAATTAAGATAGCAAAAGAGCGTGTAGATCCACTCTTCCGCTGCCGCGCATGATAACTGACCGACATAAATAAGATTCAAATCGGGACTAGGTCGGTTAGTCAATCAGCAAAAGGTGTTAGACCGTTAGTTGGTTAGTTCGTTAGGAGATATGAGGACTTGGGTAGAGACTGTTCGTGGCAGTCCTGTTAGTTGTTGTTAGTAATAGTCCAGTTAGTAGTAGTAAGTAGAAAAAGTTTCTCCGCGCCACCGCAGTTCAGCCGTGACCACGATCCATGCAGGGGCGGATCCAGCCCTTAAAAAAGGTTGTGGGCACAGCCACCCGAAAATCGGCCAAATGCAAGTCAGAGAACGAACTCGCTCATGAACAATCATGAGTGACTTTTGAATTGATTATTGCTTTTTTTCCGCTTTGGTCTTAGGAATGGAAATAATATATTTTTTTTATTGGAGGAAGTCAGACCCGATTTCGTCCAACTGAATAGTTAGAAATATAGTTTTCATTAAATTCCAAATTGTTTTTTGATGTTTCTGGTGTAGTCAGTAATATCTGATAGCCTGAAGGGAAGCAACAACTGTCGACTACGACCTTAATAAGTCGCTCAGATATAAAGCTGGCTACCCAACTGCACAACTTGTCAGGGAGACCGTAAGCGCTTTCGCGAGAAAAGTCTGTGCCAGTCCCGTTCGAAGACCTGAGCGATATCTAGGCTGACTGCTAGTGCTTTCCCGTTGCTATCGAGAACTTGAGACCAGCGCGACCGGTGAATTAAAAAAACCAGAAGATAGCCAGCTGAGCGGCCGTGACGAAAACCATACTTTCAATCACTAATCAGCTGGCGATCCTCTAGATATCTAGGGAACTGTGTATTTATTACACGCTCCATCAACATCTAGAGTAGGGAAATTATCGCTGTCGGCCTGTTATTGGCCGGGTCACTGAGATCACCCTTTTTGGGGGTGGGATGAACTAGGGCTACTTTCTACGAAGACGGTACTATTCCTGTGGTGTAAGATAGCGAGAATAGGCGTGTTAAGGCTGCATTTGCACCAATGCTCTGCGAGGATGCATAGCGAGGAATGTGTTTGTGAAGAACCAATAGAATTGCTTCATTTACCTAGCCTTAGCGGAGCGAGGTTTTGCAAGAGAGTGTACGAGAAATGTGTTGCGAGGAATGTGTTGCGAGTAATGTGTTGCGATGAATGCGTTGCGAGGTTTGCTGTATCAGCCAGTCCATAGACGCATGCTCGCACGGTTCGCACCGCACATTAATGTGCATTTCCACAGCTCCGCTACACATCCTCGTACGTCATATTTTCCTCGCACAGCTGTGGTGGAAACGTCCATACATTTCCACAGGACAGCTACATATCCTCGCATGACACATTTTCCTAGCACAGCATTGGTGGAAATGCAGCACGCAAAGCGGCAACTCGGGAGTATCGAGGGACTGTAATGATCGTCTGATGGACTTTTGAATAAAAAGTATATCGTTCAGTGAGCTCTCATATCGTGGGATGTTAGGTGGTGTGGTCCTCCCGTCGTCAAGGGTCGAGTTAGTGGCAAAGAGGGAGCCCAGAGTTCGGCTTTCCCCTTTGCCGTATGGACAACGGATTTGTCCTGGAAGAGATTACCGATAAAAGTTGCCCTCAACAGCCTTAGCTAGCGACCAGTATTCTCATTCTGGTCGCCAATTCTGCCGATAAACTTGGCCTTCGCCCTGGACATTTCTTTGCTGAACGGGAGGCAACGTTGAGCTTTCTGTTCAGCTCTGGCGCCGATGGATCCTTTGAAGCGTACGCTGATGTTTAGGCCTGGTAAGCGGTATACTTGCGGTTTGAAGCGGCAATATATGAACCGCTGTATCAGGGCTGGTTTTTTCCACCAAAAGATATGACAAAGCTGGGGATAAAACCTTCCATACCAGTCATATCACATCGGCTACCGAATTAGTGCACGCGTTTGGATCACCCGATACGAAATAGAGCTGTCTCCAGGGGTACGAGCGCCAGAATTCCCTGAATTATAATGCCATACTAAACGCGTTCCTCTGGGCCGAAAGCCCTCTTGGGCGCGCCCAGAGCACAGTGTTATTTTCAAATAACTTTCGAACTACTGTATCGATCAGTTCCATAATCTATTTAAAAAAATAGCGTCGAATGCTGCAAAGTGCTTCAAAATCGGTTAATCCATTCGGGAGATTTTGTTGACGAAAATTTTTGAAAATGAGTACTATTTTTTTCAACATAACTTCGAAATTTCATGACATATCAATTTAACGGGAATTTAAGGGAATTGCCTGCAGGATCAACCGATTTTTTAGGTTCAAAAAGGTGAAAATGTGACGTCACAAGTAATTTGGGTTGTGGGCATGCCCATCGTGCCCATAACGGTGGATCCGCCCCTGGATCCATGCAACTGGGTCGAAATATCGGCGTTTCAAAATACATATCGTGAGTACCCGGATCATAATAGAATGTGTACAATCCGCGATGAGTTAAGTTTAAAATCATAAGTCCAGTTAGTAATTGTTAGGAAGAGTCGTTCTAATTCGGTCACAGATAATCTTTACATAGCCGTCGCTTTCAAGCTACAATATGTATACAGTCTTAAAGTATGCACATTACATCAACTCAAATCCAACTGGACTCAGATTCAACATATAGGAAAGCATTGAAATATTAGCTTTTTTATTTTAAACTTAAATCATCGCGGATTGCACGTTTTATTATGATATGGGTACTCACGATATGTATTTTGTTTTACATTAAAATGTGTATGACCACGATCTATGCAACTGGGTCGAAATATCGGCTTACAAAAATACATATCGTTAGCAACCGTATCATAATAAATAATGAGCTATTTGTCGTCTTACGGTTGAATTTTCAACATTTACTTGAAAGAACTGATCCACGCGTGATTGAAGCATCTTATACTTACGTCAACACCGACTGACCGTAAATTCGACCGTAAAAAATACGAAATAAAGCTCCCTTTTCAATGCTCACATATGAGTTGAATCGGAGATCGGAGTCGAATCGAATTTTCGACCAACCGGAGTTGGTCGTACGTATACAATGCACCAATCGCCCGTGGATCGGTTCTTTCAAGCGAATCTTGAAAAATTTACCGTAAGTAGCACGTTATAAACATCATAATATTTCAATGCTTTTCTAACTATGAAGTTATCGAAGTTCAGTTGGAGTTAAGTTGAAGTAATATGTGCAGCGCTATAATTTCACGTATGCTCATAATAAAAAAAAATTTGAACCTTGACATACAACAAACTCAAACATCTTATTACTTCAGATGCCCCAAGTATTTGTTAGGTTACGTAAATAAATAAATATTTTTTCAACTTCCTCATACCAATCCACTTACAACAACTTCTTACGTGCCAGAATCGAACCCGACACCGGATCTCGACCAGCATTGGCAGTCGCGCCACTGTACCTGTCCAACTTCACATTTGACTCGCTGACATTATTGAGTTTAGAGTAATCATTTATGTTTTAAAGCAAGACATAGATTTAGAGTATGTACTCGTTGCAAGATATTGCAACGGTTGCAAGATTGATCAGTATGTTCTCGTAGTAAGATCAAAAATAAAATATTAAAGATACGCTTACACCACCTGTCATGTGTCAAATAAAACACATTGTTTTTTGTATTAAATACTACAAAGTACTTAAAAATTAATGATGATTTGAATAAGAATGAGATTTTGAATGAGAATGAGAATTTTGAGAGAGAATTTGAATGAGAAAGTATCAGTTATTATTTTTATTATTTACTGGTAAACCCGCCCTCGCTTCGGGAATCATGTCCCTCAGTACGTACATTCGGAAATTATTAGGTTAGTATTTTTTAAACTGACATCTAACTTTTTTATTTATTAACCGATTAAAATAAAATAAACACTAAATGTTAAGTGAAGCTTGCTTCAATATATTAGTGAAAACCGCGGTTAAGCCGTTTCTGAGATTAGCCCGTACAAAACCAGAGACAAACAGATAAACGCTAACACACTTATACTCCCGCACAAGAATTTCATACGTCACTAGAGGCACGGACAAAACAAATAACATTATCAGTAACACCCACGACACGAAAATAAAGATTTATCCATCAGATTCATATCTGCCCCAACCGGGAATCGAGTCCGGGACCCCTCGCTTTGCAGGCAGGGCCACTATCGTCTAGGCTACGGGGCGATTGACGGTTATTGTTATGCAAATAACCCAATTGGACCGTGTAGATCCTCTACGCGAAATGCTACGACGTAGACCTCCTGCCACAGTTGTAGGCATACACTGTTTATGGAGTACACTAGCAGGGGTCTACGTCGTAGCGTTGAAGCCAGTGAGTATTCGTAGCCTAGTGGATCGAAACTTGGTTGGTTAGTATATTGAGTTCTATCTCCAGTAACTAACGTCTAAATTTGTAATAAAACGAAAAATAATAATCCAAGATGACATACGAATTGTCGATCGGAGCAGAACGAATTTACGGGGTCACTGCGGATTACAAATTTAAACGTTAGGTTATGGAGATAGAACTCAATATACTGATAACTACGACTCTGCGCCAGTGGGAGTATATTGAACAATTTGAGATATTTTTCTAAAATGTGTCAAATACCCTATTGTCTGTATTTCAAACTACTTAAGCAGTCCTAGGAATGCTTTTGACATGAGTTTTAAATTTACAGTATGGCATTTCTGACATTTGTTATACAGCTGCTGCCCTTGGACTAGCCTCCAGGTTAAGTAAGCCTAAAATTTGTTAAAATCAGTTTCGCCCTATTCCTAGTATTATTATTGTTAACATCAATAAACATAGTAAGAGAAAATGGGAAACTAACTCACCTTTTTCCTTGTCATCCTTGGTGCGGCTTTGGTCGAAGAATCCCGTGGTGAGGGCCTTCCGCTTGAGAAGGTGGGCTCGCCTCTTGGGCTTCGTCGTCACTGCTGCTGCATTCTCTGCAGGAGGACAAGTTTATTAAACCCTGAGTCCTGATTATTTGAAACATCTGATATCTATATATATAAAAGGAGAAGCTGACTGACTGACTGACTGACATATCAACGCAGGGCCTAAACTATAAGGGTTAGAAACTTGAAATTTTGCACAGGGGTTCCTTATATAACGTAGGGAAGCACTAAGGAAGGATTTTTGAAAATTCACCCCCTAAGGGGGTAAACCGGGGGTGCAACGTTAGTATGAAACTTTGCCGTTCTTGAAGGTATTCGAATGAAACGAATGAATTCAGAATGAAGGCATTTCATTGAAAGTTATGAAACATGTATAAAATATTTTTTCGAAAATCATCCCTTAAGCGGGTAAAAGGGGGGCGCAAAGTTAGTATGAATGTTCTCTGATTTTATCAACTCTTTAATTATATTTAGGGATTTTTTGCGGGCGAAGCCGCGGGTGCAGGCTTGTTTTTTATATGAACAGCTAACTAATTATTGTCTCCGTGTCTGGTTAAAACGACCCTGACCAGATTGAACTAGATATTAATTGATTAATCTGGATGATTATTAGTCTTGCATGAGCTCTGTGGTGGTTGACGAAGCCAAATTTTGGTTGGAATTCCCGATTAGAAGAATAGAAGCGGTTCATTGTCATTGTACGTCTATCTGGAGGAGAGTTTCCCGAGGGAGAGGGAGGTCAGAATTGTCCTAGCGCACATTTTATCAAGACCTGCGTGACGAGCCTCCTCGGACATTTCCACAGGAGTTTTATGGCCAGAATCCTGAATTCAAGTGGTTCCTCTCATGGCTGGCCAAGAAGGAAGCAAAGGTCCACTATTACAGCGTCGAAAATTGTAGACAACTCAAATTTTTCAAAGTATGCAGATAATACATGTTTGTAACATGTAGAACTCACGGTGTTAAACAAAACCAGCATACCTGACATAAGTTGATGTTGATAAGTTGATCAATAGATACTTGTCGATTTTGAAGTCGGTTTTTGTTTTGTTAAATTATAACATCACTAAACAGCGCGTAATCGCCATTCCAAAAGTGCTCTTAATGAATCATTGTGGGTGGCATTTACAAGTTTGAGCCCGAGAAAGAAGATTCCTCCACAAATAAACGCAAAACAAACAAGAACGAAAGCGAAGTGGCGTGCAACGCGATACTTATTTTGATGAAAATGCGCGGGACTTGTCTTATGTGATGAAATGACTTAAGTGCGACTGAATAGCACTTTATTAAACTTTAAATATATCAAGTAATTAATGAAGGAAGAAAGAAATATATTTATTTCATCAAACATACACTACAGAAAGAGAAATATAAGCGTAGTATATAAAACTCGTCAGTTACAGTTGTTTGATTAACAAGGGATTGTTACATGTCGAAGGCGACTCGTCGAAGGCATTCGGGCGACACAGCCACTTTCATAGTTTGGTTAGACTTTTCCCCTTTCCATCAATGGAAACGCCTAGTGGAGTTGCCCGTATTTAAATAAGCTAAAAACACGATCAAAGTTACCCACTAATACCGTGGTAGTTTTTCCAGGAATTATGTTTGGTTTTTCCTATCACGACTGTTGACTCCGAAGACACACACAGTATCATCAGAAATCCATTTAACAATGAAGAATGCAAATAATATCTATCCCTTTCGCACACATGGCACTTACAGCATGATCTATTTTTGAACTACCGGTATGTACGACAGTAATTTCTGCGAACAAATGATTTAAAAACGTACCTGCCTCACAGGTGACCTACTCGTGTGATTCTATTTATACGTTAACACATGCAACACATATGCTATTTACAAGATGGCCGCTTTAAATAAATACGTAGACGGACGTTACGTTACGCAAAGGTGACGCGTTGTGACGTCACCCAGGCACCGCCACAGTGACAATATGATGTTATACATGGTGAACTGTGCTGACAGGAATGTGACATCATAATAGTGTAGGTATAGTAAATCTAAAAATACCAAAATTTTTCCAAGACAAAATTTTTGAAGACATCTGTGTTATACGTATAAATGTTGCCTTTTAACTCAACTCCAATAAAAGCAAGAAAATACAAAACAATAAAAATACTCACTTCTGTGCACATTCAGATAATAAAAAAGACAGTTCAAGAGACAGAATTACTTCAAGAAGCAATGGACTTATCGTTGTGATTATTCATTTAAATTTGACGTGGTTAAACTAATCCATCTGTCACGACAATTTCACGCCCGCGCACTGCGTAACGTCACGTAATATTACGTCACTCATTCCGTTTTATCGCCGTGTCTACGCGACGTCCTTGCCACACTAGCCAGCATAAAATAGGGGCATAAAAGAGACTTTTCTTGTGAATGAATGTCATTTCAAAAATGCAATAAAAATGTATTGGACAAATTAAAACACGCTGTATAAGGCCGCGAAGTTGGCAACGCTCGAATGAAAATGTCGCTCGCTGAACCCAATGAAATCACATGATCGTTTTTTGATGAGTTCGTTAAGATTATTTTTGATTAAGAATCTCGGTAGGTGGTTTATAATTTTGTAGGTAGCTGCGTTGGCAAAGGTATTTGTGTTCTTGCTCTGAAATATGTTAGAATCCAATATGTATTTATTATACTCGAGTCGCGTGTTACACATCGCTTTGGCACAGACATTAAAGAGTATCATCAATGTAGTCTCCCGTTTTGTAATAATGAGAAATTGATCTGAGGCTTTTTCGGTACCAAATTAAAAGGTTTTAGTATAATTGCACGTCCGGGTTTGAACTTCTTTATCTTATTTTGATTCTCATTTGGACGAGTTCACGCGAGATACACGTCTAAACATAATGATTTACAGGGAACTTTTTAAACAATATTTGATTTTAAATTGTCACGTATATTTATTTATTTTAGATTAATGATATTTTATTTTGATTATTTATTTTATATTGGCTTCGGAATATTATCTATTAAGTGAATAAAAGACCGAAGTTACATGCAACTAAATTAATTATTCATAAATAAGTTGAACTGAGTAATGAAGTAACTAATCAAAAAAATTAATTTTAATGTTTAAAGGTTGTCTGGAAGATATTGCTTATTAGTGACAAGACCATCTGCTGTACTTATATATCTTTAGTTTAATGTTTCTGTAAAACTTTATGGTGTACATTTACAAAAGATTTGTTTTTGTAGTCGAACAGTAAAGTAAAAACACAAAAGACAACTACGTCACTGACTTTTTGAAAAAACATTAATTAAAAAAACGACATCCAAGGGTCCTGGGTACGATTCCAGGCGGAAGTTAGAAAGAGTTTAAATTTCTGTTCTTGGTCTGGGTGTGTGTTCTTGTGTTCCCAAAGCCGGGCCCCTTTAAAAAGGTCCCTTACATCATTGCACCTTTCTAGGGCCACCACAATTGACTATACTTGGGACTTTGCGCCTACAGTGACCATTCCTTTCGCCTTGGACAAGGACTGGCCTTGCCGAGAACAAATATTCAGTTAGCGACCCGACTTATGAATCAAACTCGAAAAACTTCGCTAGCTACAGAGGGTTGCTGTCCACTGGGTCATCCGCATATATTACCTCATCTGTTTATAGATACTGACCGCCATGTCAAATCTCACCAGACAAACTTGCAATAACGCAAAATTTCCCTGAATTTCCCTGGGACGCGAAGACAGAATGGCAATCAAACATCTGAAACACAATTTTCAAGAAATTTCCTTGTTTATAACACATGTGTTCGTAGATTGAATCCAAAATAAATAGATTTCACAACTCGATTCTGCGAATTCCTTGCTGTGTGCCGACGTGTGTCGAAGAAGAAGAATTTTATAAATCACGTTTTTTATACATCAACAGTGAAAGCTTAAAGGTAATGACGAAAAAACACTTTGTTTTGAAGACTATAAATTTGTTGAATACAAAGAAATTGTGAGCAATATCAATTTATTGACGTTTAGTTACTTAATTGTCAAGAATATAAGTTGAAATTAAATATAAATTACGAGAACAAAAATTGGTAAAAATAATTAATTGTTCACAGATACCCTCATACAAATATAGAACTTTTGCTACTATAAAATCCGTCTCTACCCCAACACACACACATACACACACGCGGCAATCAATATCTATTATATATAAAAAATTGGAGGTGTGTGTCCCTATATTTCAGTTTGCAGCCAAAACTACGCATCGCAGACGAATAGTGTTTGTATGTGACAATAGGTACAAGTCTCCCATCGTGCAGTTGCAAGTCGATAGTTATAAATTATAATGGTGTAAAAGATACGGGGGTTGAAACATGTTGAAAAATGTAATACTATTATTGGTCTCAAAATGTCTGAACTCCTAAACGGTTAAACCTATTTGGTTGAAATTTTTTGCGTGTCTTCAGGTGGATCCGAGAATGGTTTAGATTCACATTTGGATCCGGTAGGTAGCGCTGCTGTCGACATGACATTAAATGTCAAAAAATAAATGTCCACCCGTGCGAAGCCGGGGTGGACCGCTAGTATTATATAAAATTCTTCCGTTGCTGAGTGACTGACAGACAACTCACAGCCAAAACTACTGAACCCTACAAGCTGAAATTTGGCATGTATGTTCCTTGGGGACTGTAGGGGAACACTAAGAGAGGATTTTTGGAAATTACCCCTGTAAAGGGATAATATACTTACAAGAATACACTGAAACTTTGTATATATAGCTGTATAAAGGGGCTCCGACTTTGCCTTTAAAGTTGTATTTATTTATGTTTACAATATTATGAGTTTCTGCCAGTTTTTGGAGTAGTACAATAAAGCACTTGAACAAATCGTTTCCATGTGGTAAAACCGAACATTATTCCAACACGAGAATTGAACATTAACTCCGCATAGTGAGATCTAGGCGTGAATTTAATGTGTTGACAATTCCGCCTAACAACTGCCAATCATAATCCGCTGGAATTCGATTTGGTTGTGAGCCGCAGAGAATCTGAAGGCCCTGGTCTACGACGTGTCTAGAAGCTTTCAGACAATGTTTGGGTGGGTAGAAACAGAAGGTCAGTTTATTTGGTTGGTTTTTTTTAAATATTACACGTGTCTAGTGTTGAAAAGCCGCGGAAAAGCTTTGTAAGTCCTTTTCTATTCATCACCAAAACTCTTAAAATTTCAAATTATAAACTACTTAATTATCCATATAGATATTTAGTCGACACATTTCAGCACGTAAGATTTTTCCTTCTACTACGGCTTTAAAACCCAGCGATCTTTAGAGAGCCTCATTGCCTCATGCGTTTTTAGACAGGAAGGGAGCAGGTGATCTTTTTCTAAAGATATTTATCACTGGCCAAGTACGGATCAGTAGACTTCACACGCCTTTGAGAAGATTATGGAAAACTCCCAGTTGTGCAAGTAAGTTCCCTTACGACATTTTCCTTTATAGCAAGAAATAATTAATTTAGATTTATAGCTAAGCTTTAGAAACAAAAAGAAACTCATCTTACCTATTCTCCATTCAAATTCAACGAAAGTGTTGTCTAAAGATCCACGAGAGATAATCTGGGAGCTGTTACATTGTGAAGTGTATCAGTATTTGAGCCGGTAATCGTGGTTATGCTATAAATAGCGTTCGGAATCCGACGTGCGCGTACTCTCTCGTACATTATCTTAAATACATTCGCATGTGACAATGCCATCGGCGAGATTGCAACTTGGGTGGATTTGTGGGCATACCGACCCGGAATCGGCGCGCGCAGTTATTGCATCCACGTGAGCTGGATATGGGACAATCCAGGATTTAAAACAGTATGAAATCTCAAATATTTTTTGTCAATAGCCGGCAAAGGAACAGACAAGCCACCTGAACTTAAGTTATCACCATTGCCTATGAGCATTAGCAAAAGGCAGTACCGATGCTTAGCCGGCCAAGATTTTCTCTTCTTTGCCTTCCTTAAGAATGAAGAGGAAGTGAAGAAAATACTGACTCTCAATCTTCCAGCCGGAATATGACAAGTTGTTCAGCGGCTGACACAAGCGAGAGGGAGGCAGCTATAGCTAGAGAGGAGGTAGGATATTCACGTGTCTGTGACAAACATACCCGATAATCTGAATGTAGTGGATTGAGGAATTGTTCGACCTGTTGACCACTTCACTCTTCCATCATATACATGCCGAAGATTGATTTTTCATGTCAATTGGAATTGTGGAGAGCCTCTACGGTCCGATTCGATATTTTTTGCCACGTATGTATGCACGTACGTGTAAAGTATGCACTTTGGAATGAGTTTCCTTCCGAGGTATTCTTGGAGCACTGTGATAGGGTTCTTCAAAAAAGGTATAAAATTAGTTGTCCTTTAGGGCTGTCGTTGGTTCTGTCCTAAGCCATGACTATTTCTATCAGGTGAGTCGTCTGCTTTATAGTCAACCCATATAGCCATAAAAAATTGAATTTTATTGATTTGGTTGATACTACTACTACTACTAATACTACTACTACACTACTATAGTAGTGTTCTAACTAATGACGGATATATTTTTTATTTTTCGTATACCGTAAATAAGAATATTTAGATTTTCCTAAAAGTTTTACCAATTGATGATTGACGAGGACGGTTTTCATGTATTGAGTAAACATTAAAAATTATATAAACCTAATACATAAGAGTTACGAGTTACGACCCGTGAATCATAACTAACCGCTTCAATAACTAAAAGTACGGTAATATTTATTTAGACACCCACGGTTTTTCTACTTAGTTATAAATAAGAGTAAAAGCAATGAAAGTAGAAACAAAATAGTTATTATTAACAATTCTACAAGTTGATGTTATTGTTTTCAGGCACCCGATTTCTTCAACATCCGAGACAACAAAATTTTCAGACGTGAGCTAAATAATTTATTGCAATGAATCACGAAATGGACAGGTATTTTTATCAAGAGATAGCGGTCCACGCCCACGCCCACGTGATGGATTGGTCCCGACAACGGATCAAACACATTTGGTCGGAGCAGTCGCTAGCACGGTTTACACTTTGTTGATAATTCTGTCACTCATCTTGTTATGATTGCCTGGTACTTCAATTTAACATTAACTATATATTGTGTTTTAAAACAGCTATTTAATAAATAACGAGTAGTAGTAAATATTACTTGCATATTTTTTGACGAGTGCACATTTATATCTGATACATAAATGTATATACCGATCAAAATTCTACCCGGAGCCCATCAATGGCCTACAGAAACACTAGAATATATACAAAAAGATTATTCAGATAATCTAAGTTAGAAACTAAAACAGACAGGAAGTTACAAAGGTTATAAATAAAATAAAGAAATAATAGTCATAACCGATACGTCGGCAAGAATTTACGATAATGAAGATAATATATTATAATATCTGACCAGCTGTTCCCGAGAATTCCAATTCCCACAAACCTCTCAGCGCTGCAGTGTGTCACTATAATGCATCCGGTACGTTAGCGGCTATTAACCAGTGCTAATTTTGTCCACAAGTTATTGATAGATGAATAAAAATAGTTAATTGACATTGCATACGTTTGTCAGCTCATCATATCACGTTCATCTTTCGCCAGTACTCCCTAGCGACAATATGTGCTCGTAACAATTCCTTGAGTGACCCGAGTTAATAACTACTATCGTATCAGGATTTTTTCTAAATGCTGAAGGCCTAATGAATGCAGACGAGCCACCTGATGGTAAGTGGTCATCGTCTCCTATGGAACACCAGCGGAGTCACCAGTGCAAAGCCGACCCTGAATGAGAACTGTTTTTACACCTTTTTTGAAGAATGCCATAGCGCTTCGGGAATACCTCAGAAAGAAGCTCATACCTCAATTTGATTTTATAAAATTTCATTGCTTTTAAGCTGATTGTTAGATTACCCACAGCTGGAATTATGACATAGCTTTAAAGTCGGCATTGCAACCGTGTGCTGCAACCAAAGTCTCAATCTAAAAGAAAAATAGAATTTATAACCATACGCAAAACAGTAAAACCTAGACAAATTGTAAGACAAATTGTTTACTCTAGATAAAAATATCAACCCATTTTTTAAACGAGCATGCAGCACCCTGTGGACGAGTACCATCGTGATTAGTACCATGATGGTACAAAGTCTAATGATCGCCAATCCAGAAAATTTAAAGTTTCAGTTGTCTTTGAAAATTGTACCTACAGAAAATGAGAAATGAACTGAAGTGAAGTACTTAAAATGAAGTGTTCGAGAAATGAAATTGACTCGAAGTTGGTTTTACAAACAATTTCCAAAACGAGAAACGGTTTCAAAACGAAAATCTTTAATGGATCGGAATGAACTGAAACAATCAAACGCCCGAGGCGAGGTGTTGAGGGGAATTTAAAAACAACCGTTTTGATTACAGCAGCACAAACACCGCACAGATTCACCTGCATAGTTCTAATGTTGCTGCTCCATCTGCGTTAACGTAACGACAAAGTCCTGGGTTCGATTGCGAAAATTTTAACCATGACTTTATCTATTATCTGTCCTCGTTCTAGACGTGTGTGTTATTGTCTTTGTGTTGACAATGGTACCCACGTCACAGGGAATCCTCGTGTGGGGCGATGAGTGTTCTTTTTATGAAATTAAAGTAGGAAACTAGCATGCAACATCACCCTTCCGCTGCCGTCGATGATAACTATGACAGCAGAATGGTGGAGCTGTATGCTCGTTTGTTACCTTATTTAAAAAAAAATTGTTAGTAAGAGTCTAGTTCTAATTCGGTTACACATGTGTTGCTACCTTTGAAGACTGAGATGGTCGCCTCTAAAAAAGTGGAACCGTTATTAACCTATTATTTTTTTATAATATTCACGTTACCACTTAGGTGGAGCAGTAGCCTAACGCTGGAACGCAGCAATTCGACGTTCAGATAGCAATGTCTTAATAGCGATGTGGGCGGGACCATCGCGCGTCTGTACGCAGATGTGCATAAACAAATTAATTATTTCATTTACTGAGAAAACATTTTGAGCGAGATTAGCTCGCGTGGTCGCCGTCAATGTTCATTAGTGACCATTTATTTTGTAGCTATTTGTTTGCTGTTTCGTTTCGTAATTGAACTAAGTACTTACTTACTACATTATTGCAAATCGCAATCTAGATTATCAACTACACGTAATCTCTCCTTGCTGTCTATTTCTCATTTTATAATTCTAACACAAAAGTAATTGGATATTTCATAATAATTTTACACCCATTTTTTGTTTTCGTAATAAGTTTCCCTGACCTATTGTGAACGGTGGAATAAAAAAATTACGTGCATAAGTGTATCAGTAATACCTATATGAATAAATGATTTTGAATTTAGATTTGAATATCAAACATCATGTGAATTACAAGCATTCTAAACTCTATATAAATATTACTTTAAATATCAAAATGTCCATATTTACTTTGTTTAATTTATTTAATATTTATTTAAGACTTTATTTTCACATGGAAGCACGATACAAAGGAAGGAGACCAGGTTGTTAGAGACATTCACACTTACATAAATCCCATCTGAACATTTTTTCGAATGTGGGCTGCGCGTTTCTACTAAGGTATAGTTTTCCCGAAACGACGCAGTCAGTTCCAAAGTAGTACCCATTTAAATTATATTTTATCAATAAATTATTCTCCAAACCCATTAAACATAGCAATAGTTTATATTATTAAAAAATCTTACGTGTTAACTGTTAAAATAAAACCATTACACATTATAGCGTGTTGTAAACGTGTCTCGTCCCGTGAGAATAAACATAAATCAATTTAAATTCTTGTTTATTTTTGTTTTACTAAAAACAAGTTTATAATGTAGCTCTCCACATGTCACGGTTACTTTATAACTCTCGAATGTATCTCTATTAACCTTAACGAAATATAAATGAATCGAAGAGGATTAACCCTAATTCGTTGGTTATTTATTAAACATTCTCATAAATAATTATGAGTTTATCTATGTCTTCATTTTTATGTACTTCAACGAGTCTATTTTTAATTTGTTTGATCTTATTTGATGTTGTATTCTTTATAACTAAATATAGTTATAAAGAATAAGACTAAGTTAATAAACTTAGTTCTACTTTTCTGAACTCACGTCGCGTTTTGACGTAGTTATACTTTTCGAAAGTCACGTCACGTTTTTCGTAGTTGCATGTGTGCGTTGTGTTACGAACAATATTTTCTGTGGAGTTGTGACACTTGTGTGTGAATATTTGTTATAGTGATATAACAAATCTGCATTAGGCGACTGCAGAGTGTTGCTAGTATTTGCCATATGCGAATATATTAGCCACATCATTTGACGTTTAATCATTTAGATCTCGAACCGCGAGATCTGAGTGCAAGATAGATGATATACGAGGGCACGCTTGGATGTGTTTCGCCGGTTGATAGCGTCCAATTTATTACTCCTCCCTCAGAATAGATCCGCTATTTATACACCACTTGCTGCTCTGACAGACATTGTTCTGCAATATATTTGAGTTTAGAATTTATTAATAACTGCATCATATCTATTCAGTCGCTACTAGCTAGCTAGGAACTTGGTCTCAAAGTAAACCATATTATGTGAATGATAACCCGTTGGTTAACTTTTTAGTGGCTATTTGATATCACAGATATTTGTACATTATATAAAAGACTAGCTGGCTCAGCAAAAGTTCTTCTTTAAAAAGTATAAAACTTGTTTATGTTTGACCTTATTGTATTTAAACTTGTTTTACAAGTATATTCCTAGTTTACTAGTAGCCCACTAACACTATGGATTCAATTTTACTGAAAATATGTAAATGATGTTACTGAAAATATATGAAATATAAATGAATATGTGTTCTCATGTAAGTGACGATATTCTTTATTGTCTTTATGAGAAAATAAAGTTCTTTAAACCTAATTATTTGGAGGGATTAATCTTAGCGCCGCATCTCAATAAATTGTAAACTTATCATTAAAATTATGCACTTATAGACACGTAAATAAAGTGTAGATATTATGTCACGTGTCATGTGGTAGGTAATCCCACCGCTGCCACGCTAACCAGACGATACGCGATGACACACGACATTGGAAGTTATGAAAAACCGGTAAATCCATGTAAATGGCCGATGGAACGATAAAATAGAACTGCATTGGCATTCAACCAAGTTTCGAAAGCAAACGACACAATATTGGACTTTCCCGGAAAAGTTGTGCGGCAGGGAAAATAGGAAATGTCATCTGTAGAAAATTACTATTGTATTCATTATAGTCCAAGAGCCCAGAGCGATCTGACATAACTTATTTTTACATGGATGAAACCTTAATTTCTCAGTAGCGTCCATGTTCTTTGAATACCCTGCTTGCTTGTGGAAGCTCACCTCGTGACACCTGGACAGGTACAGGTAAGAAAGGCAGCTAAAAATAAGAGCTACTTCAGTTATTTTCACATGGCTGATTTATATAAATATGTTTTGTAGAATATTATTCTTAAATAGTATCCTTAAGTGTCAGACACTTTCCATGGGCTAAAACTGTGGGCCATGGAAAGTGTCTGTGGTGCAAATAAAACGCCAGCTATTGAAACCGGCATTATTCCTTTCCTAACCCGTACCCACTCCTGGGATAATAAAACAAAAAAACTATACGTTACGGTGAAAACAATTTTTTTGTTCCTGTTTCTACTAGTTTGTAACATTCATTTGGTGGATCGTTTGCCAGTTTATCATGGTCATTAATAGTTCCTGCTCCCCCATGCTTACTAACAAACTAACCAACTAATGTCCTGACACCGTCTGCTAACTGGACTAACCATCCTAGTCCCCATCTTGAGTCTTGTTCTACGCCGGACACAGTTGTCATGGGCAGCAGCGAAAGGGTGGTGCTGCAGCTCCAACTGATCTCTTTTGGAACTTGTATACATATTATTATATGCGAGCGATGTAGAAAACTTTCGGTGCGGTGTAGAAAGATTTCGCCACAGTTACATAAAAAGTATGAATATAACGACTAGTAAATGCTTTAATGTGGCTTTCTACTACGTACTTTGAAGGATATACTGTAGTGTAAGTAAATGAGCAGAGCACGCACCCTCGGGTATCTTGATGCTGGTCCCCAGGTTGAACTGCTGCAGCCTGGCGAGCGCGGCCTGCTGCAGCGCGCGCCGCTCCACCTCGCTGAGCGACAGCAGCGAGCAGTCCGCCAGCCGCACGCAGCGCCCGCTGCCGTCTGCCCAGCAACAGCTGCCCTGCACAATGCGACACGTCATCACACCGGGCCGCGGTATTGGGGGATTTGTGTTGCGAGGTGGGATTTGTGTTACGAGGTGGGATTTGCGTGTAAATAACCGACATACGAATAGATTATCCACGTGGCTTTACCATCACGTGAGTGACGTCACCGCGGACATCAGAAAGACCAGGGGCCCAAGTCTGCTAATTTATAAATATTGATACATTTTTGACACATTTTGCATACGAAATATGTCAAAATATTTAAACGCGACACTTTTGAAGCATTTATAAATTAGCAAACTTGTGCCCCAGTTGTTGTTGCATTGAGCACAAAAAAAATTAATAGGGTACACTTGTTGCCTGGTGGGATTTACGTATTGCATGGTGGGATTGGTTTCCAAGTAAGCTTCAATGATAATGGTAATGTGGAGCTATTTGTGTGTTTTATATGTGCTCCGAAGATCAAAAAATAACAAGAATAAGTAATTTATTCCAAAAAAAAGGAACGAATATTATAATGAAAATGAGTGATAAAATAAAATATAGAAACCGTAAGTAAAAATACCAATGAGAAATAAAAATATTATGCACTCAAAAAAAATAAACAAATGTTGTACAAGTCATAAAAATCATTATTAGTAAATTACACTCAGACTTCATACGTCGGTGTGTATTGGCAACTACGCTTCAAACACCGGTACAACAGTGACGACAAGTTGAGACACGTGACACGCGACATACATTCCTTCACCAACGAGCATTGTAAACATGTGAATAAACAAAATAACAACAACACATCAACATTTTTTGCGAATTGAAAGATCACACAGCTTGTAAAGACTAGGGTTTGGGTTTCGAGAATGAGAAGATGTTCACAATGACGGGCCAGTTTTGATAGCATTAGTTAATTCTCAGGATGATTTAAACAAACACATAAACAAACAATTAAGTAAAATACAAAGGAAAGTAAATGTAATTAAATCAATCATGCAATCGTGCAAGCATTTGAAACAAAAGCAGGCAATTAAACTTCTTTACAATCATTGTCATCATCGTGAATCCTATTTTATGACAAGCAGATAATTATTATCACACTAACACAAAATCAAGAATTACATGGGATTGACGTTTAGAAATCTACTGCTGAATTATACCACAGAATTTCATAATAAAAGACTTGTAAAAAAAAATTTTGCGTGGATTATATATTTAGTGTTTGATTTATTTGAATCAGTTCATAAATAAAAAGTTATGTTAGTTTAAAGAATCATTTTTAATAATTTTCCATAGTGACTACTAAGGGACAAGTTTTCCGAAACGATGCGTTTATTAGTAAGTGATAATATTTTTTTTATGTACAGACATCGATCAGTTACAGTTTTATTATGTATAGATAAAAAAAATCTCTTCTGTCCGTCCTCGCTCTCAAGGCCACATGTTACAAGTATTTCGAACCTGACTAAAATCAAAGCCGTTCATGTCACATTACTTTAATTAGGCTGTAATATCAATGCTGCAAATGAAGAATGACAGCAAAAACTGTTTCAGACCGACGCAGGTGGGCGACTGCTGACGCCTGGTCGTCATGAGTCTCGAAGCAAAATAGACGGTATGCGAACATTCGCCAGTGTGTGCAATCTATTACAATAAAATACGGACGTTTTTTATAGCCTGAAGGGCTGACGTAAAAGCGGACGAGCCATTTGATGGTAAGTGGTCATCGTCGCCTGGACACGGGCAACACCAGGGGAGTCGCCAGCGCAACGTCGACCCTGAAGGAGAGTTCTTTTTACACCTTTTTAGTTTTTTACCTTTTTTGTTACTTTTTTTGTTAGTGCCTACAGGTTTGTAAGTCCGCTATATAAGTTTTAACCCCCGACGCAAAAAGGGGCGTTATAAGTTTTAACCCCCCGACGCAAAAAGGGGCGTTATAAGTTTAACCCCCGACGCAAAAAGGGGCGTTATAAGTTGGACGTGTAGGTGTCTGTGTGTTTGTGGCATCGTAGGTCCTAAATGAATGGACCGATTATAGTGGTTTTTTTTGTAAACCTGACGTGATTAGAGATGGGTTTTGCCTATAATTTGTGAAGATCTGTTCAGGCGTTTGATGAGCATCAGCTCATTTGAGGTTGTTCTTACCGGGGCGTTTTTTAATTTTGAATTTATGTCTGTTACTAGTAAAAACGCCCTCACTTCGGGAAACATAGCCTTAGTATCGACATTCGAAAAACTCGCGGGTCTCAGGTAGTAAATGCACTTACAAATGACAGCGCACCCGATGTGGGGAACTTTTTAGGTAATTTTTCACACCTTATGTGTCATTATTGGATTTTCGTCCATCCCTAATTATTTAGCGACCGCGACTGCAGAGGGTCCAGGGTTCGTTTCCCGGCCGGGCAGACATTTATATGACCAATAAATATTTGTTCTCTGATCGTGGGTGTTAGTGATGTGTTATTTGTGTTGTCCATGCCGCCCGCGACACAGGTAATCGGGAACTAGTACACGGTGGTTTTAGTGCTGGGGTATAAGTGTCTCAACGTTTATTTATTTACAAAAAAGAACGTTAACGAGCAATTGGGACAAGAGTCTGTGACCTTTATAAACAAAAATACAATTTAACGACTGCAATAAAATTTTAGCTGAAACTTCCTGTTTATCTGTTCTCCAAAGTAAATTTTAAGTTAGATAACTCTATGGACAATTTTCGCGTATCTTTTCAGTCGCATATTTATCTTTTAAAAGTTCATCTCCTTTAAGGGTAAAATGGAGGATGCAAGGGTTTGTATGAATATTGAAATAATTCTTCCACGGCCGAAGACCCGCCAGCTGTTATCCGTGGCGCGAAACTTTTTGATATCGATCTCTATTAGTGGACTTAGGAGTGGAATATCACAAAAGTTCGTTCATAGCTGACGTATCCTACTCATAAACTGCCTTCCTGCCCAATTTTATTTTCATTGGTCAAGTAGTTTTCGAGATTTCGTGATTAATCAGTGGGTATCCTTTCGCTTTATATACATATGTATAATGTATACAGGGTGTCCCGTAAGTAGTGGACCAACGGGTTATGGGGAGTAGTGGGACTTATTATCTAACGAAAATACTAAATTTTACAGTCCTAGGCCTTGTAGTTCTTGAGTTATGCTTTTTTCCAAATTGTGATGAAAATATCATCCACGTAAGCTAAATATTAAATTTTACCATAAAAACGAAAACGAATGTGGTAAAATTTAATATTTAGCTTACGTGGATGATATTTTCATCACATTTTGAAAAAAGCATAACTCAACAACTACAAGATCTAGGACAATAAAATTTAGTATTTTTGGTAGATAATAAGTCCCTCTACCCCCCATAACCCGTTGGTCCACTACTTACGGGACACCCTGTATATATTATATATATTGAGTGAGTCACATTGATTTAAAGCTACAGACTACAGACTAGCGTAGCGCTATTGTCGTGAGCGATTTTATGTTTTATTCACACGTTTACTTTATTATGTAATTTATCAAGTGTGCATTTATTTTGGGCTTGGCGGCGCGGCGCGCGGTGTCCATTTTCCCACGGAGTAGTACGCTGCACGCCGACGTATTCGTGTACCAAAGCTCGCTTTAAATTCATTCTTTAATACGGGCGATTTGTTGTACGTAAAATGTTTTTTGTGAAGAGAAAAGATCATCATTTACCTAAGTTACATGGCTTCAACAACCACGCTGCTCCAGTGCGGATTGGTGGAGGCGGTTAGTGGCCAACCCAAGTGTCGGAAATTTTTAAGCATCCGATAAGGCTTAACGACTGCTACCAAATGCTAACAACCGGTACCGACGGCTTTACGTGCCCTCTGAAGCACGGAATCGCCCAAGAAATTTTGCCACTAGTGGTCACCCATCCAACTACCGACCGCGCCCGCCGTTAAGATCAACGCAAGCCGCCGGGCTATGAGCAAGTACTAACCTGGGTTACATAAATAATATAGAAAATAAAAAAATTGCCAGACCATAGCAACAGCACTTAAAACTCGTCTAAAATCACATATATTCCCATCCACATAACTCGGCGGACTATAACGATCGGAGTTATGGCGTTTGGAAATTATTCGGTCGTTCACGGGAAATAATGAGGTATGCGGATTGTACCGTAACAGTTGTGGTTGTGAGAGATGAGGCACGCCGCGGAAATGATTTAACATTGTTATTGGTTATATTATTTATGTGGGAACGCTGAGTGAAGTGAAACGGAAAGTGAAACACAAAACAATAATGAGGACAAGACAAGACTTTCGGAGAGTGTGTGCTTGGATTACTCGATTGAATTCCCCTATCCCCTTTCCACCGGCACCGCACGGCGGGATCTTTTACTTTAATAGTCGATTATAGAGCAGACAAGCTTCCCGAAGGCAAGTGCTCACCTCTATAATGCCTTTGGGTTGCTGTTGTCGATTACAACAGCAACCCAAAGGCATTATAGATGCGTGATCGGAAAACAAAGAAGGGAGAAGAAAGAATGCTGGCTCGTAAGCTCGTCATGACAAGTCGTTTGGTGGCTGAAACGAGCAAGAGCATAAGAAGTCTTAAACTAATTATAAGTATAATCTTACAAGTAACAAAACCGACTTCAAACTAATACAAATTTAAGACTTATATGGATTTCTCATGGATGCCATTGATAGAACTGGACGAAATTATATATAAACGGAACTACACAGGCAGCACCAGCTTACAAATAAAAGAGGAATCATCAAAATCGTTTCACCAGAATTGAGAACCTCCTTCTTTTTTGAAGTCTGTTAAAAACATAATAAATTTACATAGTAGCTGTCACCGCTGGTAGCAATTATTGAGCGTTCCTGGGCTTCTACGGGCACATACAAGTATTGGTCTCGGTTGTTATTATTATATAGTAGTCATGAACCCATGTCGGAAGCTATCGGGTACCAAAAAAATCGTCCGACCCTAGCTTTGGCCACTAACGCCTCCACCAATACGCAGTAGAGCAGCGTGGTGGAGTATGCTTAAAATCCTCAATACCGAAGAGAAACCCATGTCTGTAGTCGGTCATATGGGTACACCATAATAAATATAATACGATTTGATTGTGCTACGCGCTACGACGCGTAAAGCCTCGGCGTCGCGTAGTGCTACGACCGCTACGACTCACGTAGGTCTAATGTTTATTAATAAATAACTAGTAGTAATTACTATTAGGACCGAATTTCTTGTCACCAATTAAACCATCGGTTAACATATTTTTTAGTTACAGCGACCAAAGTTAGCAATACCAAATTCCTACTAATAAAATGCTTCTGAATTTTATCCCACAAATAATTATATTCATTTTCTTTTTACACCCAATTATGAATTATACTCAGACGAAGTCGCGGACAAGGGCTAGTACAGAATAAAAAGTTATACTCCACAGTCATAGGTCTTTCTATAGGTCTGTGTATTTGATATTGGGAATATTTGATAAAATTTCATCAATTAACTCTATACGATAATAATTTGCACGGAATTTTATCTTGAAATAGGCAAGATACTAGCAGATTGATACTGTAACAGTATCAAGGATACCAGCCTTACCGCCTACCTGGCACCACCTAGCTACGATCATTCACTTCTATGGGGATCTGCTGCCATGGTCTTTTCTGTTGAACAGCAGAGTGCGCCACTGAGAGAGACGGAACGCTTGGATCCTATAATAGCAAGAGCTATATATACAACCTAACCACTTTAGTAACAAGCAACGAGTGCGTGCTTAAATATGGCTTTAGAAACTTGTTTTATTAGTTGTAAATGTGAATTTAGTACTATGTCTATCGTGTGAAGGTTATTACTAAACGATATCTAATGCCAGATAAATTTAACGAACATAACTTACTTGGGAATGCAATATCTGCAAAAGAAAGTATAAATATAAATTTACTAAGATAACTTATCATCTGCTCTTGATACGTGATATAAAACAGTATCTGTCTACGCAATCATTACAAAAGCGCTTAAAATATAAATTAGATAAAAGCGCTCACACATTTACACCCTGAATAAGGACATCCTGTGTTGCGGTTGGCACACATACACATACACACACACACACACACACACACAACACACGGAGATATGGATGGATAATAAATAAAAAAATAGAGATAATGATTGCAAGGATTAACATTTATAGCAATCTACTATACCTACTTATAATTAAAATGTAACTCGCTGAATGCATCGCTGTCTAAACTATTACTGGACGCATTTTTTAACGCAATAGAACCCAAAACAAGAAAAGAGTTAAGAAAATTGTCTGTTTGTCTGTTTTTATGCGTCTCAGTAATAGCACAGAATATAGACAATGGTGGTAATAGCTTCACCCATTTGGGTGCGGTTTTCACTAATGTATTGTGGTAAGCTTCACCTAAAATGTTGTATTTGATTTCAATCACAATATAAATTAAATGTAATTTTTGTCAGTTAAGAAGAATTATGTCTAATAATTTTCAGCGAAGCGAATTTTCAGCCAGTACATATTACTTTTTCGTCACTCGTCATCCATCATCCATCCATCCTCTCCTTGTATCCAAACTCAAACCCTTTTCAATCTTAATCATGAAGTATATTTTCACACCATATATTTCCCTTATCCTTAGCACAACTCTGTTTATAAGAGCTGATTTTCAGTACGGATAAACAGCAATCATTTACTACAGAGTATATTTAGACCACTCCAGGGTCGTTCGGTACTTCTTTTAAACTAATAATAAAACTAACACAAGAAACAGAACGACCATGCGTACTTTTTTCGATAATTTATTTCAGATTTGCTTGTCTTCGTCACGCATAACTGTCCCACTGCTGGGCACGTGGCTCCTCCCGCAACGTGAGAGGTCCACCACGCTGGCCAAATGCCGATTGGTGGACATCAACACATCTTTGAAAACATTATGGAGAACTCTTAGGTGAGCAGGTTTCCTCACAATGTTTTCTTCACTGAAGCAAGTTTTAATTAATTTCTAACACGAACTTATTTTTTGTTATAGATGCGAGCAGGTGTTTTATTAAAGACTCCTTTGTTGAAGAGTCCAACTTTAAAACCATTTGGCAGTGTTAACTGCTACATTTAGATTTAAAATCGATAGAAAACAATAAATCATTTTATTTAAGACCTCTTACACATGGACTAAACACATTTTTTTTGGAAAAACATTAATTTGTGGATGCGGGTAGTATTTATAACTTAGTTAAGTATTTCTAATCCGAGAGCTTTCAAAGCAAATCCCTCTACGCTTCAAGTGTTACCGTCAAGCATTAAAAACAAATGTTTGTGTACGACCGTGTATGGCCACGAAATTGCGCTGCAAATTAGCGACATTATTTACAAATGTAAATGTATGCAATTATATTGACATGACGCTTGGAGCGTTTAAAACCATTCTATCGGGGGATGTGTTTTCGCATTTTATTCAAATTTGGTTTTATACAATCATTTTTCGAAAGTCAAACTATCAACAAATCGCTACCGTGAGTGGTCTTAGAAGAAGCGGCAAAAATATATCCCAAAGAAAAACGAGCGAGAACGGAAATATCCGATTCCCGCAATTCTCGCTCGTTTTTCTCGCTCGCCCATGGACCAAATCAAAAATAACACAACTGAACAACACTTTAAGCCATAAAACAAATATTTTAATGAAAATAAGTCAATAAAGATAAAAGAATATCACACGTATGAAGTAACGCATTGAGATGTACATCATGTTTTTGTTAACATAACAATCCCAAATTAGAATGTACAGATCGAGATACGAGGATACTAAACTAGTGTTAGGGTGCCTTTCCACCCGGGTTCCGCTAAGTTATGCTACGTGAGCCAATGAATGTGATTGGTGGATAGCAAACGCATCCTAGCAACGTAGCGTCACAGAGTAAAGGAGTGCGCACATTACAACGACTCCACGACCGACCGACGCCAACGCGACTAAAACCTTGACAAAGCTAACATTCAATTATGAGCCTTATATCTTTGAAGGTAAGGTTGAATTTCGAACTTATACTTAAAAGCCCTGTACGGCTCGCCCTACACCCATAGCCGTTCCGTTTCGAGATCAACGCGTCAACGTTGCGTTGACGACTCACCGTAGACGAGTAGTCCACGCGTCGACCGACACAATGACGTAATGTAACTAGCGTCGGAGTTGAAACGGAGTGGAGACGGAGTCGAGTTGACGTCGATGAAGCGTTGATCGCGGAACGGAACGTCGGAGTTGAAACGGAGTGGAGTTGACGTCGAGTTGGTGTAATGTGCGCACTCCTTAAGGGAAGTAAGTTTACTATGTGGTGCGTAGCACATCTCAGGTCGAAAGGCACCTTTACACGTTTAGGTACAGGATATTAGCTGTGATTAACGATCTGTACATAACGGTATTATTTTTCGCTGTCTGTACAATATATTTTTGAAGTGAAAACTTCTGTAGGTTCTTTTCGGTAGGGGAAAGCTTATGGGCTCGCGTCAGCGACATGCTGTGACGTAGTGCGCTGGACCGGCGTGGCGGCGACGCGCAGCGGTCTGCCTGCAGACCTAATGTATGTATGTGGTACCTAGATAAATATAAATGGATATGGAGTTGATTGTCGTCCACTCTAGGCAAAATAAATCTTTCAAGGCCATTGACTTATTATTACTAAAGTCAATGTTCAATGCAGCTATTTATCTAACTGACCCGAGCCTTTTTAATCAGATACCTTCTATAAGGAATCAAGAAGGTAGCAAATGTTTCTAAGTTCCTAATCCTATGGTCTGTATAATGCCTACGTCTTAAATACTTTGCTTACGTCTTAAATCTTACCGGTGAATATAATTAAATTGAAACCATGAACATCAAGACAAAAATCACAACGATTAATTTATAAATGGTATACTATCATTGCGTCCAAATTCCCGCAAATACTAGTACCAATTTTCAGCTTCAGTTTGACTGCATCATTTAACTATGATGTAGCAGTCCACAGGAACTGAAGAGACGTTTACAAAGATTACGATAACTCAATCCCTCTTTTTGTAAAAAAAAATGTTGATTGTAAAAATCATGCACATATAAAATGCACGTTTCAAATAAACAGTGATATGGGATTCGAGAGTGAACCCATAAGAGATGTGTTTTTAAAGAATATACAGAAAGGACGACCCGAAGCCCAGATGGCAGTGGTGCTGTCTACAAAGCGAGGGTCTCGGGTTTGAACCCGGCGTCAACCCCGGCCGAGACAGACATTTTTGTGACAGATACGAGTAGGTACATAGTACACAGGTTCGGGCTTCGGGCGGACTCAGGGCGAGTAAACAAGCAAGCATCGTTTCTTTAAACTAGAATACATACACTTTTTGTAAATGAAATGTGCATAATCATAACAACGTGCTATGTTTCGTTTTCCGGCTATTAATATAAAATATGTAATAAGTGAGCTTCTTACAACTTATAAGTATGTGTGTATCTATAGTGGCGATCATAACATGTAAGTGTAATAATATGTAAGTGTTTCGATGTCAAAACACTGATTGATGTAATAATAGTTAATTAGTGTTATAAAATGAGAATCAATCTTACTACAAAAACGAGCATGCACGTTTGTACAATCAAACAATCATTGATGTAAGCGTCGCATTAAACACACAGAATTGAGTGCTACTGACCTGAGGCGTCCATGTCGCAGCGACGCGGCTGGACGACCGACTGCGCGTCGGCCACAGCCGCTTGCTGACGCTCTGGACCACGCTGCTCGACGACCGCGACTTCTGCATGCCACCTGCACCAGAGGACACCGCTGAAGCACTCCGCCCCAGCAGTGTGGAGAGGAACGAATGCGACTGTGACGGCGAAGGCGGCGGCGACGTCGGCGTCGACGAAACAGACGCGAATTGCAAGTCACGGTACGTCAAAATCCAACCCTCCTCCGTCTGACAACCCTTGTGAGGCCCATCGTCGTCCACCTCCCCCGGCGCTCGGGGCTTTATATTCCGCAGATTCTTGTCGTAATTGATCCTTTTGAAACGATCAGCCTTATCGGCGTCGACGCTTTTCTTTCTAGCCATTCGGAGGTACCGCTTGATCGTGTCGCTTACGGACTGCGAGACGTCGTCGTGGTCGACGCTGGAGCGACGTCTCGGCCGGCGTTCAGGCGGCGGCGGGCTGGTCGGGCTCGTGGGAGCGGTCGCCGCCTCCAACTTCTCCCGGTACGCCCGCTCGAGCTCCGCCAAAACTTCTTCAGGTATCGCATGGGTCTGCGTTCCGCAGTCCACAAGCTTATCCTCCAACGACTCGCCCAACACCTCAATAAGAGGTGGCGGGGACATTGGAGGAGATCGATATGAGTCCTCTCCGTCATGTCGAAAACCACTAGCACTCCTGACCCGCAAGATGCTCCGGGGAGTGACCGCATTAAGGGTACTCGGCCCGAACCCCCCGCTGCCGCCGCCGCTGCGCCCCCCTCTATACGGCTTCGGCTTACGAACATCTTGGTATATCTTTTTTAACAGATTCCTATCGCTTAACAGATCCTGCACTGAAGTGTCTCTACTCAACCGATTGTAATATCGCCCGAGATTATCGTTCGAAACTCGCTGCGAGGGATCGCCATCCGAGTCGGCGGGGGCGCGATCCGCCTGCCGTTTTAAATAGGTTCGTAACGCGCGCACTAGCTCATCGGAGTCCGTAAACTTTTGCGGTGGTATATCGTCCTCTACTTTCAGGTACTTTCGCAACAAATCAACTAGCGTCCCCTCGTCGTCCTCCGCCGCGGAGGGACGTGAGGTCGCATTTTTAAACACTGAGTTAAATGCCAACGAGGAAGGCGACGGCGGGGGTGGGGGTGCGGCGAAGAAGTCTCGCCTCAGCTTAGCGATGTCGAAGCGGCCTCCCGAAGTGTGCGGAATGAAGAGCTCCGTGGGTCGCGTCGGGGGCGCCAGATCGTCTGAGGGGGACCGCGCGCGCACCGAGCCACCTCGTGGGCGCTTCTTGCGGCGGGGCTTCGGCAGCACGCCGGGGTACGAGCTCTTCCTCCAGAGGAGGAACCGGGGCTCGCGGGAGCACACATCCTGGAAGTAGGCCTCGATTCTGGGTACATCCTCAGTCCGGTTCTGCGCGCCGTCGGGCACGAGCCGGCGGCCGGCGTCGGACATGTACTTCCAGGTCTTGCGCGTGAGCAGCCATCGCTCGCGCGGCTTCTCGCGGCGGCGCACCGTCTTGGTCATGGGGTCTTCGCGCGGGCGGCGGCGGCGTTCCATGGTCGCATCATCGGCGCGCACACCTGCCCGCGCGAAACTGAACGTTCCTCGCCACCGTTCGGAATATTATACGCAAATAGACGTCCGGTAATAGAGCGACCGTGAACTGAATATAGGGTGCGCTCGCGGCGGCGGCGCGGGCGGACTGGACGTCGTCCGTAAACAAACGCTCGCATCCCCCTCCCTCCGCACTTCCTTGACCTATGCGGTGACAAACCCTACCATCTGTCATTGATGATGGTCAGGGCTGATTAAACCTCCGGTCTTTGATGCGGATTCAATCATAAAAAGAGTTCTACATAAAACGGTACTCATTTTCCACTTGATTTATATTTCCTCATTACCCCGAATAGAGGTCTTAAAGGATCTCTCGTTCTCAATGCTGTCAGAATAATTCAAGTTTTCGCATTAAAAGTTAAATAGGGAATTTGAAAAGGAGAAATTATGTAATTAATAACTGCTCCTAGTTTAAGGTTTAATATAGCTTTTAATCGAGGTTTAAAATTGAATCGAGATTCATATAGATGATTGAAATTTAAAATGGAATATGTTACAACTCTAAATATATTTTTATTATTTATAGCAACTACTGAATTACAGACATGCTCAACAATACACGTGCTCTCCAATTTGATATTCTCGTTTAAATATCTGAGCATAATTCGGAGTTATTAATCATCTTTGACTGCGGGAACAGGTGCAAAGTCTTTGGCAAGAGTGAGCGCATTGTTAAGGGCCTAGATTAGGTGATAAATCAGGTGACTATTACCATAGCTATATCAATAAAGTTGGGACTATTACCATAGCTATATCAATAAAGTTGGGACTATTACCATAGCTATATCAATAAAGTTGGGACTATTACCATAGCTATATCAACAAGTTTCGTAAGGGGTATAGTCCAGTAGGGAGCAAACCGAACGAAGTTTATAGGGTGTAATCTCAGGTCCGAGATGTGGCAGATAGATATTTAATTCTGTTCTCGGGGAGTACCAGGAGGTAGTAGCTCTAATTGTCTAACGTCTAAATAGTCTTAATAGATGTAGTCAAACAATTTGTATTGGTTGGTAGGTAATTCATTTGGTAGGTACTTATTGTTCCGAGTTGTTGCACTCACCTGTGTCAACTCGGCTCTAACCATGTAGTACTTTTTGTGAGAAACTTCACATAATAACACACACTTATCATCGTAACAACTTAATTCACTTGCGACCAGCTACGGAACCACCGGTATCTGGGCTTACGTCGAATCGTCCCCACTCTTACGTCTCGACACCTGGATGCCCCACTAACCCCCTGCGACCTCCTCTCTCGCCAAGCAAGAGTTATTGGTCACCAAACCGCAAGAAACCTGGTAACAGTCAAAGATGCTGAGCCGTTCCGATTCCGTGCATCCGTTAGTTACCGCCTTTTTGACAACAAGGCATCGCCAAATAGTTTGCGAATCGATAAGAGGACGCAAATCAAATTTCAGCATGAATCATTTCATTTTTTATTCTAAAAACATGAATCGTTGGTTTTTGAAACACGTATATTTCAAGATACTCGAATGAATAGAAGACACCAATATTTATGTGTTTGAATAGATTAAACTATTATGGAAGTATTTTTATTTAATGTAATCCTAGCCTAACATTTTTAATTTTTTTTTGTTAATGGACCGAATTTAATGATTCTTTTTTTGTTTTAAAGGAGACATCCCAAGGCAAGGGTGGTACCATGATGAAGAAACCAGTGCGTTTGTTAATTTCTTTGAAGGAACGTACTTCCGAGGTGGTCTCACTGCCACAAAATCAGTATCTGATGATAGAATCCCAGGGAAATGGAGGGAAAACCTCATCGATATTGAATTCGGTATTTTGATTTGTTAAATTATTGTTTGTATTATTAATTCCACAGTATTCTTACAGCAGCAAATATTACAAGAATAATCATTAAAAATACCTATACCTCAGTATGAAATATTACAAACTTATTTCGTTACCATTACTAATTAAATCTGAAGATAATTTGTGCCATTTAACGTTTCAATTAGTACATACCAGCGATAACTAAATTAGTGCTCGGTTATTTCGACGGTATTCTATTAATTGCATCACGAAGTGCGCTGTGGAAAATAATAGCATAGCACCTACTATCGTACTTCGGGGCGGCCATTTTAGTTCGCCGCGCTACACTTTTTGCGTCCGGATCCGATTACCTACAGAAAGTTTCACCCTTTCAGTTTTCACCTTTTACACTATTCTAAGTTTATTCATCTTTAATTCAAATTTAGAACATGCCAGTGTTACAAAAAGAACAACCTTTAAAATAGGAAACCGAAACATTCTACGTTTAAAATTCAAATTGAATTACGACTATGGAAAACTTTCCGCTCAAATTTACAATCGAATGATATTTTAAATATCAGAGCGAATGTATCTTGATGTGGGTATACTCGTAAATATTGTAGCGGGTGAAAGAAAAAATAGGTAGGTGTGATTATAGCGGCATAGGCAAATCATAATAGTTTTAGTACAATGTTTACAGCGTCGAAAAATCTCGATATTGCAACTCTACATTCTGCGCGAGCTGTGTCATACATTAACTTCCTAGGCCACTTATAAAAATAAACTTTCAACATAACGCACAAAACACGGGTTTCAACGCGATGGAAGTACTAGTAGCGACATCTAGTGGAGCAGCGGTGAACAAGGAAAACTGTAAGCTCGCCAAAAGCTTTAATCAAACAGGGTTTGAATACGAGTTTTGTGTTTACATACAATGTCGGTAGATGGCTGTACGAGTACAAGTCTTCAAAACGAAATTAAACCCAAAGATCCGCTCTGCGCACGAAATTCGACAGTAATATTTTCCATCAAACTGTCTGTATCTTACATTGATGTCAATGATATAAACGTAAACATTTTCTTTAATAAAATGTATTTGAAAACCATAATTCAATATAAAATTTAGCTTTTTGCACTTTTCCGTGTAAACTTTTACTATACCAAATCACACACATACATACGTGCGTTATTCTTAAAAAAGAGTGCAAACAAAGATATATTAACTATAGGTGCGCTACGGTCATTCAACGCAAGTTGTGCTTTTAGATCTGCTCCGATGACATTATTCTAATATGCGAAACATAATTACGGAACGTATGAGACAGAGAGAGATAGCTAAATAAAAAGCTGAATTCGGCTGCCTCACTTTTATTATACTAGGGTCCAACCAGGATAATTACTAACTGTAGGTTCATCATTATTCTGAAAGTCATGGTGAGTGAACTGCATGGCGAGATTGCATGGCGAAACGAGATGGCGTGATTAAGAAGATGAGTCGTCTTGAAGTTGCACCAAACGGAACTGTGTCCTAAACTCCCTTTTATAGGGAACCCTTGAGGAAGCTACAAACTGAATAGTCAATTAGCAATGGTAATAGTCGATTTAGTAACAATCGATTATGATAGTCAGTATTGGCATGCACAGACGCATTGTCTCCTAACATAGCGTACGACGACCAATGCTGCATTGTGAAACTAACAATAGCTTGGCAGAATTATATTTTGGTCAGTGGTCGGCGGTTTTAGACAAACTATTTGTGTCACAGACTAACAATTTTATACGGTGACGTCATTTACAACAATGGATAAAGTACCTTTATATACGCTCATTAGCACTCGCATATGCTAATAGCACAAATGGTCTATGGTTGTGTTTCCACTGAGGTCGAGGGGAGCATACATTACAAAGTAGGGCTTCTGTCACTGCTTACGACACCCTGGTCAGCATGGCATTGGGGTCAGTAGGCGAGGCCGTCCCAATACGACCAACAACTTCGATCACAGGGAGAGAAAGATACTCGTACTTCGAAATGGTCTAATGAGTTGTATGAATAGCATAATCATCACAACTCATAACTGTCCCACTGCTGGGCACGGGTCACCTCTCACAATGTGAGTTTACTATTAAAGTGTAAATTGGCCAAGTGCGGATTTGGCAGCCTTCACACACCTTTGAGAACATTATGAGAACTCCCAGGTGTGCAGGTTTTATCACGATGTTTTCCTTCACCGAGCAAGTGATAGTTAAATTCAGATACGCATATAATTTTTGGAAATTAAAGATGCGTGCGGGGTTTGAACCCAACCTTTGTTCAACATTCAAGCCACTCGGCTATCACTGCTTAGTTATAACTAAACTTTTTGTGGACATTCAGTTGGACGTTTGATTTAAACTACAGAATAAATTTGGCAAGCCATAAATTCTGTCAGACTACGACAAGGAAAATGTTGTGACGAAAAATATATTTCGTCGTTACCATAATTACAGTAAAAAGTTTCTTTTGATTTGACGATTCTTCGAGCTAATTGAATGAAGTGGATTGAAATTTAGTTAATTTATCTTTCCTGCCCGCAACGCGTCGGTGCCTTTGGATTCCTTTGCGTTTACTGATGTCCATGGGCGACGATGATCAACGTTCAAAAGTTCGGAGGCTTGTCTGTTTGTTTGTCCTGTCGTTTGCGGCCTATTTACATCAAAATATATTCGTATCCATAAACAGCAACCAGGTTTGTAACATGTTCGTATATTATGGGCCCTCAATGTTGTCGTATGTTTTCAACCACAAAACATGTAGGTTCCTACTAAAATATTGATTGCCTCTTGCTATTTTATTGGTCTTCTGTGTGTAAATTAAATCAATTAAGTAAAATAAATTATCCATTTTCCATTACGTACGTATTATGACTGTTGACTTGTAATAGACTCTCCAATAAACATTGTCTATGGATATAAACTTTTGTAGTTGAAGATTTTTTCTCAACTTAACTTCATTATTACCTATACAATCATTCAGCTGATTGTGTTTTAGTTTCAACCTCAATTCACCTGGTCATTGACATTTAATTAATTTCCAATACCAGTCATAGTATTTCCAATACTCTATCTATGTACTGGATACTTTAGACCAAAATTTCGATGTAAATAAGTAGCTTTTTCCATTTCAACAATCTATCTCCTGAGGTGTATCTGCGGATAGTTCTTATCGGTGTTTGAGAAAATATGCATTTTACAGAAAGATCGCCAGCTATCATTTTTTGGGTTGATCTTGATTATGTTGAACGGCCGTTAGAAGAATCCTTTGATCCTTTTCCAAAGAGCCTTTGTTCTCTATTTTTCATCGGATCTTGAAACGATACAAAGAACCAACAATTCTTTTTGCAATGCATGAAATTCATCTTCAAGAAAAGCGTATTTCAATTCCTTCGTTTCAGTTCTACAATATGTATATACGATTGTTTGCAAGTCCATTATGGCACTTATTTCTATCCACCTAAGTATTACTATTGATTCACCACGAGCTGCAGGATTCGGTCATTGATTATTCCAAATTTAAATTCGCCGACCGTCTCATTCGCTTTCGTTCACTCTCGACACGACATTGAACTTACAAATAAAAACAATAACCATTCATCCGGTCTGAAATAGAGCGATTTATTTATGCACTGGCAGACAAAGTATGTTACGTCTCCGGAAGAACATCACTACTTTGATGTCAGCTAGTGATGTGAACAGGAAACGGATTTCGGTCATATATAAAAATAATAACATTGAATGGACGATAAAATGATGAATGTATCCACATCGTTTCAATATTAGTGTATTGAAGATATTTTCGTTTTTTTTACAAATGTGATTACATTTCCATTTAGTGCCCGAAATAGGGCATAATATGAAAACTATATCTGATGTACCTACCTACTTTTATAATAATAAATAAAGTTTTGAAGATAAAATAAAGTAACTATAGAACTGTTTTATATTTTACACTTGATATTATGCCCAGGTTTCTAATGCTATTCAACTTGTCGGTACAAAACCGATCATATTCTACAAAAATTACAATAGTTTTTTATCGTTGTAATATGAATGACCGGTTTTGAGTAATGAACTGTCATGTAACGGAAATAGTAATTCTTTCTCTACTTTATCGTTTCTCTTCAATATATGTATGTTAATGTAAGTACTTACATGTATTATTGCTATAATTAACAGTATTCTCCACTTGTATGGGCATGTTTAATCTTGACTAGAGGAGTATCACTTCATGTTACAGCCATGCACTGGTAGCTAGCGCCGGAGCTGAATCACTTCACTTCATTAACACTTTTTACTTTACATAATTATTTTTAATTATTTCTCACTTCACCATCACTTCTGAATTTACTAGACACATCGCATTCGCTTTGCTTCACCTGCTACTTACAAATAAATAAAAATTATAACCCATGCTTTTTACTAAGTATAGAAAGAAATGCAATAAAATGTTGCCTATCCATAAATAATTAAAACATACTAAATGAACTCGAGAATTTTCCTGACTGAAATCAAGAATAAATTAATTTGAAAATTCTTCTAAAAAAATAACAGGTGGTCAAAAGGAATGCTTGTATTACTAGTGAATGAACGAGTTACGCCGGAACATGTCCGCGCGGAGAAGCGCGCGCGCCGCGTCGCACCGTCCGCATGTCACTGCGCCTGAAAAGAAAAAGTTTGTATTTTTAATCTATGTTGCTCAGTTGGCGGGAAAAGAGCTATCAATTTGTGATTATGTGGCACTGTTATATATCATCCTCATCATCACAACCCATAACTGTCCCACTGCTGGGCACGGGTCTCCTCTCACAGTGTGAGGGGTATAGGCATAGTCCACCACGCTGGCCAAGTGCGGATTGGTGGACTACACACACCTTTGAGGACATTATGGAGAACTCTCAGGTGTGCAGGTTTCCTCACGATGTTTACCTTCACCGAAGCAAGTGATAATTAAATATTAATACGCACATTTTTTTTTTAAATAGTGGTGCGTGCGGGGTTTGAACCCGGACCCTCCGGTTCGGCAGTCCAACGTTGAACCACACGGATATCACTGCTTTGCGTTTCTATTATATATACTAAGCATAATATACAAGGTTCGTTATTTGTAAGACTCCCTGCATCCCGACAATACTCATGCATGATGGTACAGCATGTAATCCGCTTATCAGTAGGTAACCACTCTCATTCTAAAGTCAACCGGCTAATTTTTACGTTTTTCAGTCGCAGTCTCGGAGAGCCATATATAGAGATATAGAGAGAGAAATACTGCGGTAACATTAAGTATGTAACACTAAGGATTAGTTTTAATCGGTTCACAAATGAAATAGGTATTACAGAAATGAACAACTATTTCAGGAGCCGGTATTAAAGCATCGCTTTTCGGAGCGGACCGAAGGCGATACTCTGTACTCTATAGCAGGACTTCCCAACCAGTGTGGCACGCGCTTGGGGGCGTAGAGAGATTTCAGGGGGGGCATAATAGGAACGTTACCATTTCCGAAAAAAATATATTTAATGCACCTCCCCTCCGTATTGTTGTATTGTACCTATTTGAAATTCAAATAAATATTTTTTGTTGGAAACATAAGGGGGGCATGAATATACTATTTTTGGTTCGGGGAAGCTCGGCGAAATAAAGGTTGGGAAACCCTGCTCTATAGACTAAACAAATCACTTAACACGATAACTTTGCTTATTAAATGCAATAAAATTTAAGATTTTTAGATTCTGAGTGTTATTTATTGATGTTGACGACTGGCCAGTGACAAACATACTGCATATAGCCACGCGGTGGTGTTGCATTGTGCGACGACTATGTATTTTAGTAATGCGACCGCCTGCGAGCGGGACCGTCAAACTTTTATGACATCTCACGTTTACATTCTATTATCTGCGGCAGTTTTCCGCGGCAAAAAAAATGTTTTCGCACGGGTTGCTCTTCACTTTCATTTTGAGTGTAATCGTCGCATATCGTCGTCGTTATTTTAAAAACGGAATTTCTAGGAAGTTCTCGACGAAATAGAAAAGAAAATATTAGAGATTTGTTTATAATGTTGGTGTCTTCAAATCAAGAGTGAACAGGCTTTACTAAGTTAGTTTGCTTTATCACTTATCACCACTTACCATCAGGTGGCATTGTGGTCAAGCATTAACTTACAATTAATAAAAAAAAACGCGTCATCAGTAACATTACGTCAAACCCAAATCATGCTATTGAAGTTTTCTAACGCTAGCATATAATTTTACGAGTACAAATCCCGATCATGAACAAAGAAAATATAATAATCTAGTTTATAAATTTATGGATAAGCCGAACGTAATCATACCAAATTGAACTGAATTTAACATGACTAACAATTCTTGTTTATTCCGTATATTTTTAATATCTCCATTTATACAATATTGGTAATTTATAATTATATTAATTGCAGCCTTCTACGAAATTCTGAACTGCCCCATTAACAACACTGGAGTGCAAAGAACATTATAACCGAATTTCAGTAACGAAACACGACAGATCTGTCACGAAACAATTTAGCTAACTTCACTGTAGAAATGAAGTATTCTAATCTCTGTTACTGTCCCATTAAACGGACGAATGGCTGCGACATACATTAAGATATTATCAAAGAAAGAGGTAACCGTTACATGTTGATTAATAGAAAAAATACTGAACTATTTTTTGCTAAAAGGATTTGAAGAGGATACATTTATACCTTTCATTTGGTTAAAACTGTTACAAGCATCTCATTAGTTTCCGAAGAGAATAACATAAAGCAAAATTATAGTATATTAGATGTTGGTGGTGCCAAATGTCACCTATAGCCATTGAATTAAATGGAGAGTAAAAAGCCTAAAGCCTAAGCTCTTTGTTTGAGATCAGTTCAAGCTTCAAAGCCTCACAACTTCGCAGAGAAACCCGCCTGTGTATTATGCGTAGAAATAATAGAAGGTCCGGATTAAATGACTTAACATAACATAAACGTATTACCTTGACTCCACAGCCGTCACGTGATGACAACAATCATTTTGCCAAAGTGTTAGAGACAAAATATAAACATACAGCTAATCTACAGCTACCATTGTTATCCTTTACGTATTTACAATAAAAGATAACCACGCACCAAACAAACAAAGGGGAGATAAATCAAAGAAGCGAATGACGTAACTCAGCATCTCAACACAAAGAACCCTATCTAGCGTCTACTTTATCATCACCCTCATCCTCAGAACCCCTGCAAGCGCCAGTCAACAAGACACATGCAGGTGAACACACGCCAACAAATCACACGAATACGACGAATACGTGCGAATAAATCAATTCGTAATTCGTTGACAATGATCTACGCACGCGCACAATGTCATTGCCTCGGCTAAATATACCTGGCCGTGTTCCTCCGTGTTCTTCACGTCTAGCCGACGCATCTCACGCACTTATCCATTCCTATCCAATGGCTGTCGCAAACCAACTTGCAGTTACCATGCAGTAAGCTATGAGTCTCTTCTATTAACCGAAGACCACGATGCGATGCTTAGATACACGGTTGACATTAGGTGAACTACAAAGCTAATTAATGGTAGCTGCCAGAATCACGCCTAACAATTTCCGAATGTGCGTACTAAGGGGCATGTTTAACACGACGCGAAGGCGGGTTTACTAGTTATAAATAATTTTGCTATCCCGTAACATAGGGAATAAAGAGAATTAATATTTCAGCTTTAGACAAGACTTCAAATTTGACAAATAGAAAAATGGGTTATTACTCCTTGTGTTGATCCTACGTGATCGACCGTGTTAGGCACGCGTCGGTAGTTGAATGGGTGGGTTTGAGGAAATGCTGCCGGCACCTTGGGTACGGCATTGCAAGGACCTACTTATTTATGTTAGTTATTAGAGATACATTTTGACGTGTTAACGTCTTATAGATTGATGAACACCGGTAGAGCGCACGAAAAAGTATCCCGTTCCGCCTGAGCCTCTGCGTGCAAGCGAGAGCGCGCAACAAGCGATAGAGAGGCACGATAGGCCTTAGCGTTGGCTTGCAACGCATCTATGTATTTCTGTTCCACTCCAAAGTATGAAATTTGCCATTAATGTTTTCGTATGACGTTATCACGTAAAATTATCGTCCCTAAACCGACTTTACAGACACACATATTTTTTTACTTTTACCTCTTATTTTTATTGTTTGATTTAAATTCAAATTAATTCTGGGATCAATATTTAAATATTGCTCCGAAGAGAATGATAATATGTTTACACAATATTTTGCATTCGTACGACATAGTTCGGCACATAAAACATTAATTGCTGTTGTCGGTTTCATAGAAACGGTGCTTTCACAGAAATGAACATCAAATAAACACGCTAATTCATAGTTCGTCGCTCCACTGACCCATATTGGCTTGTCGCGTAATAAACAGTTCTTGCACTTGTACATTGTCCAAACCGCAAATGTATCTTGCTACAGAGTAGTTTAGTAATACCACAGAGGAACGACTTTCTTACAACAGTTTAATGGAGACAGCTAGACAACATGTCATAGTCCAGTGAAACTAGCATTCAACATCAAATTGTTTTGTAATTTTATTAATTAAAAACAACAATATTATCATATGATTAATATACAAAATACATTTTCTCATAAAGGACGATTAAGCTTTGAGAGCATAAGTCCCCTGGAATAGCAAAACTCGTCCTTTTCACGTCAACTTTTACAGAGTTCCCTTAAAATTGGCCTCCTAAACAGACGAGTGGCTATATTTTACAAATGCTTGTTTGCCAGGAATGCGGAGATATTTTGGCACGCCGGGACGGACAACTAAAATAATTCGTTATAGTCATCCAGCGATGTTCGCCGACCGATTGACAAAAAATATGTTGCATACTTGGATATCGTCAATCATATTGCTGGAGTTCCTTGAATAATTTAATTGGAAACATTGCCACTACTGATAACTAAGGTGTAACCACTTACCGAGGCATTCTGTGTTACCTATATGACAACCAAACTGTGTTGTCACAAACAAAAGTTTTAAAATGAATGGAATGTAAATAGTCTTTTGACCTTTTTAAAATACAAACTCAATAGTATTTATGGGCCTAAACTTACATCCTCAGATTACACGCACAGTATTTTTCAATTAACTTTCTGACTAACAAAAGTGTTGACAAAAAAAACAGAAAAATCATCTGATCGTAAAATAAATTAGTCACAAGTCCACTCTTTAAGGTCTCGAACCAAAACACCTTGTCCCGCAAGAAGCTTTACTACCGACTGAGCTACGGCCATCAAATTCCTGTAACTGCTTTGATTATAAAAAGGCTGTTGCTAAATATACTAGTCGTACGAATAAAAATAATATTAATACGATTGTCGGATTAATAGACACTTCGTTATAAAAAATGCTCGCACGATTAGATCGTGGTGTTAAAGTCCGTAAGATTTCGTTCGCCCTCAGGATTGAGTGTACAATCCCATTCACATTCCGTTCACACGGTCGTTCCTGCATTGAATTAGTGTTTTATATATAAACGCGACGACACGTTCCTGTTTTCTTTAATAATTTTCTGGCGGAAATAATATAGATTTGTTGATTCTATCCGTTTGCTCTTGAAACAGTAAAAGGAAAGGAAACGTATATTTATTCCAAATTGGACTAAGAGATAAAGGCTACTCTGATTGTTACCGTATGCAAGCCACATGATTGTTTTTAATCTGAAGGTGTTTTTAATTTTATCCCCTAAAAAAGTAAAAAGTTAATATGATTCTAAAAAGTATCGGACGCCCCCTAGATAAATAAAACTATGAAGTCAAAGTAAAAAAAGGCTAGATTTCCCTTTCGGAATGCCAAAATTAGCTGCTTAAAAATATCACCAGCTTTACACCATTTACCTGCATTTTCAGTTTTAATTTATTTCTCATCAATCAATTTATCAATCAAAGCAATTATATTAGGTGCGTTGCACGTACACTGCATTACTTTGCAACTAGGGTTTTCGGGCCCGGGTACCCGGGTCGGGTATACCCGGGTATTTAAGAGTTTTCCGACCCGGGTAATATATGTCTTAAGACCCGGGTACCCGGGTATCAATAAAATTATTCTACATTTCAGCTATTTCCGTAATAAAATAACGGCAAAAGTACTTAAGAGGGGGCATAAAGCTAGCAAAAATCAAATTTCACCCGCGCTTCACGCAGACAATCGTGACTAGTAATAACCAAAAACTTTGAGCGACTTGAGAAAGACGGTAAGCTTATTGCACGGAATAGGAATGCAATAAGAGACAAATGCATTTTCTTTTGATTAGGTATTCCTAAATTGATTTTGAAATCGCTAGTCTAATCTCTTCGTGAATACAACTCGTAATCAGCATTATATTTATATTAAAATATTGACTCTAAAAATATGCACCATATGAGAATACATTCATTTTCGTTGAACAATAGACATAACTTTTTGGATTTTTATCGAATAAAGTTTCTTCTTTTATGTTTATGCTCAGTTTAATTCCTCGATAATATAATGTAGTATTACTATATTTTTATTCAGGTTCTAGAAACTTGATCTACTACTGTAAAAATTGAATCTTAGATTGCCTATTTTGCTTTATACCCCCTCCTAAATTCGAGATCTCATTTTTGTGTCATATTTAATAAGATTTAAGTGTTATTTTATTCGAAGTAGATAGATGCATTCGTCTATATATAACGATAAATAAATAAATAACGCTACACACTCATAGCTCCACACCACGATTCCCTGCTTCGTGGGTGCCATGACAACACACAAGACAAGAATACACACACCCAGACCAAGAACGGAAATTTAAATTCATCATTCAAATTTCCGCCTCCCTGCGAATCGAACCCAGGACCAGAAGAACGGCGATCCGGCGTGTTAAGCATTGCGCCATCCGGGTCGTGAAAATAAATAAAATCTATAAAAATAAAAATAAAATTGGAGTGTCTGTTTGTAATATTAAAATAACCGCTTTTTACTGAATGCATAATATATTATTGTATACACGGTGCATATACCAAAATAACATTTTTTACAATCTTTGTCTGCCTGTCTGTTTGTTTGAGCTAGTCTCTGGAACCACTGGACCGATTTTGACGGGACTTTCACTGGCAGATAGCTGATGTCATATGGAGTAACTCAGGCTACTTTGTTTGTGATTTTTTTAGAAGTGGGTATCTTTATAAAAGGTTTATTTTGGTCAGTTTGTTGTGTTGTGTGATTTTGCATGGACAATTTTTAAGAGTATTCCTACAAAGAGTTGAAAATACGTAGGCAAAATATGTGAGTTTATGGAGAAGGCATTTATTTTTGATTTTTTTTCTTGAAAATATTATACACAAATGAGTGAAACTCATGAATTATGTGAAGTTTTATTTAAAATTGAAAATACCCGGGTACCCGGGTCTACCCGGGTATTTAAGAAAAAAATACCCGTTACCCGGGTATCAAAAAAGTCCGGGTATGCGAAAACCCTATTTGCAACAAATGACTAACTACCTATATTTAAATGCAGTCAAATGAATTTAATAGATCATAAAATATTTTACACTCTATGCCAGTTCCGCCGATTCAAATTTATTTCGATTATATGAAGTACTTTTACATAAGTTTTTACTTATTGTACCGGTGAACGTGTATATTAAGCAATTACATAAATATCATCATTATCAGCTATTTTATCAGATGACCAACTATTTGTCACGTGTGGAAATCTTCAAACATTTCGAGAATCGTTATCTCACATGTCACTCTCGGTAAAGCGATTCAAACATTAACTAACAATATATGCAGAGCCAGTAATTGGTGTACCCACACATTGGCAGAGTGCCCCGTGAGTCGAGTGACGTCGTTGCCATAAAAACTACTACTATTTACTCAGCATTCGTGTAGGTTTTGTAGGGCAATAGTTCTTGTGGAATTTCCTTCAAGAATGTTTTAGGCTTATGCATATAAGGTTGTATGGTTGCATTGCCATCGTCATACTTATTCACAGTATCATGATTCATTGAAAAACCAAACCAACCTTTTCAGCTTTCCTTGGTTTCTTAAGGTGGCGGTTCGCGGCCGAGACCGAGACAAGCGACCGAGACAGGAGACCGCGATCGTCACTTTGTATAGGCGCGACAGACTGTCTCGGTCTCGGTCGCGAGTTGTCGCCAATACATTGCCTATGGTCAAGTGCCGGTCGCGGTCTCCTGTCTCGGTCCTGTCTCAAAGTCTCTTTCAGTATTAGGATCGATATAATATTTCACTTTTAAACTTTTAGTCATAAATTCACGATCTTATTCTTCACGATATTATTTAGAGCTCAAATCTTGGAAAGACGACGCCAAAACTACTTCAAAATTTCCATACCTCAATCCTAATAGGTAACCGAACACACCTCACGCTTCGGTTGGTCGCCAAGACAAGCAGATTACGGCGACATCGGTCCATGACGTAAATACTAAACGTAGGTATAATAAGCAACGCTGACGATAATTGTGGAGTAAATTCTGCTGGAATCATTTCCTAAATCAAGGGCGATTTGAATGAAGCGAAGTTTATCCATTCTCCGCACATCCAAGATGATTAGAGAATGCTATTTAGCATTAAATCCGCCAATTGTACCACTATTTCTGGGGTTCAATATTAATATATATGTAAAGATTGAATAAAAATAAATAGAAAAGGTACATAGATCTTTATGGTGTTGTAAATATTGCTTAGCAATCGTTAAGCCACGTAGGAGGTCTTCGGGTGGCATAAAAAACTTCCGACACATGGGTTGGTGGTTGGAAGTCCGCCAATACGCTCTTGGCCAGCGTGGTGGACTATGGCCTGTACCCCACACATTGTAAGAGGAGACCCTTGCCCAGCAGTGGGACAGTTATGGGTTGCGAAGAAGAAGAACTGCACTTTTGTCGGTAATTTACACAAATAAAAAAGTGAAGTGTGAGGGACACCCTGTTGTAACACGTCTTTAAAAAAGTTCCTTTAGCTACCGCTACCGCGGAACTTCATTCCAAAAAATATTACAGGGTATCTTACCGCTTATACGAGCCGTTTGTGTGATTATAAGAAGCACGCCCATTGAGTGCGCAAACTCCGTTAAATTTTCCATATTTCAAGCAGAACAGCACAGCAGAACTGCTGCAATGACTACTCTAAAATAGATATGTTTAAAATAAAAACTGCTGAAGTGCGGTTTATTTGGTCAATAACAACATAGAAGGTAAGTTTAACTTGTTTGGGGATTTTTTACGTTTTTTATTTTTTGTTCTGATAGCGGCCGTAGTAACACGCATTCTGTGAAAATTAAAAAAAAATTATACCTATTTCTGTTTAAAACATAGCGCTCTGTAACAAACAGACAAATAGCGGAGGCAATTTATATTATTCCTTTGGGTACGGAACCCTAAAAATTAATAATAGTATGATAATAATATAAGTGTGATTATTTCATTTCACACACTCCGTTGAATTCATAAAAATCTTTTCTTTATAAATCATCTAGACTGTTGAAAGAACTTCCGTGGAAATTTTGATGTTCTTCCAAAAAACTACAAGTTACTCACAAAGTAAGAACTATAGGACACACAGACCGCACGACCAACTTTAATATATTTGTAAAATTGTAAAAATACACAGTAGTTACCAAGGTATAACATGTAAGTAGGGACTGCTATGTAACAAGAATGTATGCTTATTACACAATCTATGCTAATAATAAATCTGTAACTGGTCGCTCTCTGTACATACTCGTAGAAGATATATGAGAAAAACTTTTACTGGGGGTCTTTATTAACGCAATAGAACCCAAAACGATGATTTTTAGAATTTTTGTCCGTTTGTCTGTGGTTTTTTACGCATTTAGTTTTCATTTTATTCAATCGGTTGAGAATGAAAAGAGTTATGTCAGTTTACAGAATCACACCTAAAAATTTCCGAATGCGTACCAAGGGACATGTTTCCCGAAGCGAGGGCGGGTTCGCTAGTTACAAAATAAATGAATTATTTACGACTTAAAAATGAAATAAACCACCAGCCCTACCACCAAGCCAAGAAGTCCTGGAACCGTAACCTCACCCGTGGTAGAGCAGAGTGTTACGAGCGTGGGAGGGCGGTCTGGACTTAAAAATGGAAGCCCTTCACAGTCAGTATAATTGTCCGGGAAACATTAAGCCCGTATCTGGCAACCCTATGTTAGGGCATAAAATACGAATATAAACAAACCAAGGCCACGCGCTAATCTCCTGCCCCTTCTCAGAGTCGAGTTCGTCACGCGCCAAGGTCGGTCAGCCCTTTGAAGTTGGACAAAGACTGTGCTAATTACAAATATGTTTTATTGTTCCTCGTACTGGAAACTTGCTGAGTTATTCAAAGATAGAGAGATAATTGGAGTTATTCATATAAAATCAGGTATCAAACTGTTTCTGGGTATTTTATGTAAACATAGTAATATGTCAATGTGTCCAGACAAGCGTCGAAGACCGTCCGCCATAAAGACCGGTAACACCAAAGGCGTCACAGATACATTGTCAACAAACAAGAGAAAAGAAAGAAAGTACTTATCATCCTACATCCTACTTTCCTTCACGGAAGCAAATAATAGTTTAAATTCTAAGACGAATTTTTGAAAATTAGAGGTGCGTGTGGGATAACTGACTAACTATTTGACTCTTGTTCTGTGTCACAGTTGTCATGGGCGGCAGCGGAAGGTTACTGCTGCATGCTCGTTCGAATGAGGGGAAGCCCCTAATTCCATAAAAAAATTGATTCTGTTACCAGTATCCATGAACAACGGAGCCACTGATTTGTGATTTATCTCTTGGTCAGCAATTACCATTACAAAAGATACGACATTATTTTGTCTGATATAATTTTTTACTTTTTTTTCGATTGCGGTGATGATATTAAATTATTAACAGTATTAATAAAGTGACGCGTCACCGCGGCAGACGGGCAGACATTTGTCACGCGTGACGGCGTGACACGTGACGTGAGTCACGGTCGTGCGCCCGCGTGTACTACGCCTCTTCAGTAATTATCACGTTACTGTGTAGAACTATTCAGGGCTCGGTAGGTTAAGACCACCACCAATCTGCCCTGGAGCAGCGTGGTGGAGAATGCACCTCCTCAGTTTTGAGGAGAGAACTGTGTCCTGTAGTGCGCCATTAATAGGTTGTGGCCATTAGAAAGAAGCCTAATAAGACCGTTCTTTCATCTGGTACACTTGCAGACTTTTATACCGGTTGTATCTACTTATAAAAGCACGGCTCTACGTTTAAAGAGTTTAAAGTGTAAGTTTAAAGTTTTACGTTTTTAGACGACCTCGTTACCCAGTTGGTAGTGGCCCTGCCATCGAAGCAAGAAGTCCCGGGTTCGATTCCCGGCCGGGGCTGATATCTGTGACGGATAAATATTTGTTATTTGTGTTGTCCTATGTCCATGCCACCCGCGACACAGGGAATCCTAGTAAGGGGATATAAGTGTGTTAGCGTGTTTTTATTTATTTTGTATAAAACCACGTATCCAACCCAAAATTATCTTCTAATATATCGTATTTACAGCGATCAGCCCAACAAACCCGACGTGCTTTCTCCGGTCGTAAACCGGACGGCGGACGGTAAGCCATCGGATTTATCCACGTTACGACCGTGACGTCAGCGGTTGCGTCACGCGCGCTGACAGATTTTAATTTGCCGCTCTGTTTATCGATCGTTTCAGATTCGACCTAGATTTTCGCAAACTATTCATTTCCATGTGGTATTGTGAAATATTCTGTGGTTGTGATGTCGACGACGGTTTTAGGGTTCAGTGTCTATTTGTGCCTCTGTCCGTTTTATGAAACTTACACATAATATAAAATTCAGTCTCGTTAAGCTGGCGGTTCGCGGCCGAGACCGAGACAGGAGACCGCGACCGTCACTTTGTATAGGCGCGACAGACTGTCCCGGTCTCGGTCGCGAGTTGTCGCCTATACATTGCCTATGGTCAAGTGCCGGTCGCGGTCTCTTGTCTCGGTTTCTGTCTCGGTCGCTTGTCTCGGTCTCGGCCGCGAACCGCCACCTTAAGACTCCAATAACAAAATATTTTTATTATTCTTATATATCATTTCTATTATTCTTTGTCTATCTGCCACAGGGCTCTATTGCTTGAACGGAAATATGTAGACAACTATTTTAAAAAATGCGTTTTACTGTGGCCGCTATCACAATAATTAATAAAAAAGATCTAGAAGTAAAGGTAGTCCCAATACTAGAAACATATTTTATTAAGCTTATAACTCCATCCACACCTAGATGTCGATAGTACTAGCGTAACCCTGCGATTAACTAATTAACTCAACGGTCTTACCCTACTTCTTAACACAACACTAACTATTCTTAAAAAAAGTGTGTAATCTTAATTTTACGGTGGGACGGAACCCTTCATGACCCGACTCACACTTGGCCGACATTTTAATTTATTTAATAGCCATTCAAGTGCGATTTAAATAATCTAAAAGTCTCTTAGCACATTTGATGTCTTTGCTAGATTTTACGCAATTTGACGTGTGGCTTCGTGCAAAAACACCTAACACATTTGAGAGCATTAGTTTTTACATAACTATCTGATGAAGGAGCACACGAACCAGCTGATGATCAGGGTCCACTGCCGACTAGATGCATCAATTGATGTGGGTATTGTTAGCCAACTAGGAACCCCTTATTAATGACTCCTTCGCTAGATTCAACAAACAAAGTGGGTGGTACAGAGTCCAGCGACTTCTACCAGGAGGCTCTTACCGCTCGGTTTGTCCAATATTCAGCGGGAGTCCTACGATCAGAGGAAGTTAACTCTGACACTCTTGTGTCTATATCCCCTGCAATCCAAATGCTTATAATTTTACTTAAATATGTATGTATATTGCAAACAGTGCTCGTCGTAATTTTAAAATGTTTATCCTTACGTAATCAGTAAAGCTTTCCTTGAACCGTGGGCCAGGTATTCACAATATTCATTGCATTCGCAGAGTTCAGGCATCGGATGTTGCTATAAAACAATAATTTCTGATCGCACACGTATATTATCTAAAATTACACGATGCTCGATGTTGGTATTATTTTAAATACGCCATTTCCTCGGTTTATTTCGGCTCCCGTCGAACTGCTCGCTAGGGTTGTCTTTTGTGCGTTATTGGTTTTTATGTAATCGCCGACAAACTTACAGACAAGCGTCCTGATGGTAACTGTTCTATAAACCATCTAAAATAAATGTAATTGATTCACTGTTAATTATAGAAAAATAAAGAAATAAATAAACCACCAAGCAGGAGACCCGCCTTCTTAGCCTCATGCAACGTCCTGGTCTGCAGGTACAGGAATTGGGGATAGTATTCAAGGCTGTCCCAATACGTCCAAAAATCGGTGCTGAAATAAATGTCTGTGTCTGTTATGTTTTGGAGAATTTGGGGATATAGTTTAAAATCGGCTTTTCCCAAATCAAGTTCCGGTAATAGATCATGGAAGTAAATTTGAGACAATAAAATTGGTTTCCTAAGTGAAATCTACATAATTTGAAATGAAATTATTACAGAATTATTTTAATTATATAAAAGAATATAATAAAAGAAAAACTTTTAATGGACCCCGCTAAAAGTTCTTGAGGCTGCGTTGTCCTAATCACAGAAATATGTTCTAAAATATGTTTCGAAATAGGTAGATAATGGTAGCATTTGTCGCTAGTGAATGCGTTGTGATAGAGAAGTCCCCTGTGCTGTCCACGCTACTGTTTTGTATGACAAATTGTGGTTTGTGTGAATAAAATTTTAGGTTCATATAAAGAGCTCGCGTTATGTACATAGTGTGGTAGATCAGTGTGAATGATATTACCAAAATAATAAGTTCTACATGGGCTGCGGAGAATATAGGTAAATATAACAAACACATTTGACTGAATATGAATACCTTTTTCGGTAACAAAAATTTTGTTTAATTAAGGTTCTCTACGACTGACTTTCCAAAAGACCAACCCTGCGGTTGCAGCGGCCCTGGCCGGCGCGGCCCACCGTGCCGCAGTGAATCAATTTTATTGATGCAACAGTCGCCAACATGATCTATTTCAAATACAGGAACAATAAACTTTTTATCCAAGTGTTTTGGCAACACGCTAATGCGTTTTCAATATTGTCTCAAGGGCGAATTAAAACAAGTCGTAAAAGCCATTCAAAATATCTTTTGAGTGACTCTCAAGGCCGAGGAACAGGTTTAAATGTAATTCAGACTGTTTGTACAATCTACTCGGAAATAGCGGTCTGTGAGGATATCCCGGCAGTATAGACTGCTCAAGAGATTTACAGGCCAGCGATCGTCGAAGTCATAATTCATTGGTGAGATATGGACAGATAAGAAACGGGTACATTAGGTACAGGATATTTGGACTACAGAGCTTCATCCCTTTTTGAGTCGATCCTCGGCTTTTTTCAGTGCCCACTGTTGCCTATCAAACAAGGCATAGTCAGCCGTCCTATTGCATAACTATGTCAACCTGCACAGACTGTAAGGTTACCATCTCATCATTGTAACTTCATCTCATCAAATTGCTTAACTAACGTGACTTAACTTAGAGGGTTGTCGTAAGTAAAAGTGACTTAAGTCAAGCTGGTAGAGCCTAGAGTTCATCCGGGATAGTACCACCGCCCACCAAGGCACTTAGTACCATTTCTACCGTGTAGATTGCCACTGAATTCCTCGACAAAATTACAATAATTATTTTTGCGGAATCTCGTTTCTAGAAAACCTATTACCACACCGTCAATTCACATTGAATGTTGATAGAAGCATTGTTTACCGTTGTACTCCATTAGCGGCGGTGTATGCATCGTGAAATACCGCCGATTGAACGATTCACTTAAATCAGATCGACAAGATACGTAAACAAAATTATAACCGGCTGTTCCCTTTGAAAAACGTTGCTGCCGTACTAGTAAGTATGATGGTAGATTTTAAGCCTGGTTAGCTAGCACACTTCTGATTTTTTTACGGAATTAAGGTGGTTGGATCTTGGTCTTGCCATGGTTTATCATGGTTCTTGCTACTAAAAACTATGCATGTCGTCGTAGTACTCGTAGTACCCGACTACAAAATACATCTCACCAGTTTGCAATGCACCAAGACCAACCCAGCAGCTATAACGCCGACTGATATAATCACACAAACTGCTAATGTTTACGCGATAAATCAGCAACGATGCATCGCAGAATATCTTCCGTGGTGCTGTAACTATAGTACCATGTCTTCCTATCAAGGATGCCTAGAATTATTGGCTAGGTATTGATTTAAAACCATAAGCGTATGTTGCAGCTGGTGAATATTTTCATGTTTAACCCTTCGATATTTAGATGCTGCTATTTATTAAGTAAGCAATTATGTCAAAATCTATACTAATACATGTAATACTATTAATGCGAAAGGAACTTTATCTGTCTGGCTCCCATCTTTTCACACTCAATTTAGATGGTGTGGAGACAATTTGAGATCCTATTATGAAGGTACTTCGTTCTCGTGGGATAATTTTAAAGGCATTTTGTCGTTTTTCATAACGGCAATAACTAATTCGTTTATAATAAGTGTCCGTCAGAATTGAATTTTAATTATCGAATACTGAGGTCATTAAATTGGCTGGCAAAGTGCTACAAGGTCCAACGTTCTATTGGACTTGTTTTATTTATTTATTTATTTATTCTTTATTGAACCTTACATAAGTAATGGAACAAAAGGCGGACTTAATGCTAAGAGCATTCTCTTGTTGATCCGTACCTACTTACAACAGTGGACTTGACAGGTAAATGAGCGAGAATGCAAACTTGAAGTAAATACACATATTGATTGTATCATTCGTATACCCTTGATTTACAAGAATCCATTAAACTTTTTAAAGATACATTACATTACAACTTTACGCAGACTTTTGATTGAATATCGCAAATGTTTTACAATAAATACGTATCTTATTTATGTTGGCAACATACTCATCTCTCATTGCAGTGTATATCGTGTTCTGAATTCGACAGGGTGATGAAGAGTGAAAACAAACAAACTAAACAAACAATTTAACAAAGGAGATACAAGACAGAAGGCGTTCCTTCCAAGTAACCTAGGTTAGAAAAGTAATACGATGACAAGAGTATGGCTAGAGTCATACTCACCAGAGAAAGAAGAAATAAGTAAGTATAGATACCTAATATTGTTATTTCATGAAAATAATGTTATTTCAGCGTACAATCAGACCGAAGAACTCAAAAAGTCACCTGTAAACATTTTATGTCAATACCTGTAAATGACCTATAATAGCAAATTCTCAGGACGGTTAGAAATACACATTTTCCAATTAGCCATCGCTGGCGTGTCGCCCGGTGATTTACTGCCGGCAACAGATCCGCGGGGCGGAGCGCCCGGGCGCTTGCGGTCAGCCTTGGGGAGTACACTACTGCTCAATAGTAAGTATTTTTTACCTTACATTACCTACAGTCAGTGTAAATAATAATAATTAATGATCCGTCACAATTTCCGTCACAGAAGATTTTATTTCTACACCTAACTTTGGATTGCACTACCAACTCAACAACGGGGCCTTCGGTGTTCGTGATATTATAGGAATAGGTACATTATAAAACTAAATTATTATAGTATTCAGGAATATCTAAGGTCATTGCCTCGTCCGTAGAGCAGTGAATGAAGTTACACAACGGCAAAATAAGCCTAAAGATGATTTTCAAATAACTATTATACGCAACCCTATTTAAAACATAGTTTTCCGACTTTCATTTTTTGTTTGGCCTCTGGTGGTCGTCATATTAAATTTTAATGACTGTCATGTGCTATTGATACTCGCAAGATTAAGACAAATCGATAAGACGTAAGAATCAATAAAATCTACCTACGCGTTTTGTTATATAAGCGCCACAAAAAAAACTTGTAGGCTTGGTGATTCACGACTGGGGAACGGATGCGGATGGTACTTTACGGTTGTAGAAAACTTTGATAGCGTGATTCAGGTTTGAAGTGTCGTCACTGGGTGACGTGTGTGCGATGGCAAAACATACATAGATAGACTATTACACACACAGATTATTACATGGTACCTCCTCCCATATTACGCGGTGATGACTTACCATTAGCCGGTCTGCTCCGTGACCGGTTATTGACATTAACTAAACAAACAAGGTTCCTTCGCTCCAAATCATCTTTTGGCGCTCGTTATGGTAAGCAATTAGCGCGTTCGTGACACCTCGTCACTTGGCAACGGCTGACGGCAAATACCACGTCTACCTGACAACACCTGGACCGATCTACAGTATGTAACTCACACAACAGACATGGACCAACGCAGCCACTTACACATACAGTCATCATCATCACAACCCATAACTGTCCCACTGCTGGGCAAGGGTCTCCTCTCACAGTGTGAGGGGTACAGGCGATAGTCCACCACGCTGGCCAAGTGCGGATTGGTGGACTTCACACACCTTTGAGAACATTATGGAGAACTCCCAGGTATGCAGGTTACCTCACGATGTTTTCCTTTACCTAAGCAAGTGATAATTAAATATTAATACGCACATATTTTTTGAAAATTAGTGGTGCGTGCGGGGTTTAAACACAGACCCTCCGGTTCGGCAATCCAACGTTCAACCACACAGCTATCACTGCTTACACATACAGTGCCTAACCCTATATGTGAAATTTTTCAAACGTGTTTTTCACAACCGCAACCAACTGAGTTATGTTAATAAGATTAATAATTGTTTTAGTATTGACGACAACATACGCTATACGAGTAGCTACAAGCAATCAAACATCATTATCCTTGGTAAACAATAATTAAAAACATAACGTTCACACTCAAAACCCCATACCAGGATTCCCTGTATCGTGGGTGAGCCAATGACAATACACACGACAAATACACACGCACCCAGACCAAGAAAATGAATTTAAACTCATCATCCACATTTTCGTCTCGCTGATCGAACCTCGGACTGATCGACTGCGGCATGACACGTCAATCATTACGAATTTCATATTGCACTACACACAACCGCGTCCTCGCATACTCGGCGTACGTATCGATAGTGTACGTGTGTAGATACAGAGACAGCGCGTATTAATATCAAACGCGACACGTTCTACGAACCCGCCCACCGCGTATAACGGCCCAGAAATAGCTCCCACATCACGCATGCAGCCGCACTGACGTTGTAAGGGCCAATGTTACCGACTGCTGTACTGTACGATTACTTACCTGTTTAGTTCCAAACAAACACTAATTTGCGTACACTCGTAGTGACAGATTGAGACAGTGCGGAGTGGACAAACCGATATTTTAGTGTTAAATGAAACATTACATGTATGTAGAAACTTTAAACGCATTAATGTTAGTAGCTTTGCATATAAATGATACTAGCTGTGCCCGCGACTTCGTCCGCGTGGAATTTGATATTAACATTTCTAAAATAAAAGTAGCCTAAGATACTCTTTATTACATTAGCTATCTTCCAGTGAAAGTTCCGTCAAAATCGGACCAGCCGTTCCGGAGATTAGCCCAAACAAACAGAAAGACAGACAGACAAAATTGTAAAATGTTATTTTGGTTTATGTACCGTGGGCCATATCCATATGCATTTAGTAAAAAGTTTATTTAAAATATTACATACAGACACTTCAATTTTATTTATTTGTACCTATAGAGTATACAAGATGTATAGATAATTAATTAAAAACAAAACTATTTTAAATAAATCCTTAATTCAACTTAGACCTTAATCGTAGCAAATTACGTAGCATTGCTACGACAGAGGTCTGGCTCTTTCAGATAACAAACATGTACATAACTGCATTATTTGAATTGACCTTGTTTTTGTTTTTAATGGATAATAAACATAGTAGCAAACAGGTTTTACAATTACTATTTTATATTACTCTGTACCGATTATTATTAATGAATAGTTGGGACGTTATCATAATAAAATTGATGGTTGTAATTTAATTTACAAAGTTAAAGCTATTGTATAAGTATAGGAATTTTATAAACGAATTATATTAAGACGTCAATATCAATCAAGCAATCTACGTATATAAAACTCTTCCGTTACTGAGTGACTGACAGACAACGCATAGTCGAGACTCTTTGATTATAATAATCAAAGCAACTTAAAAAGTATCGCTCACACACGCCCCCACACTAGCATTCTTTTAGACGCGATTTCATAGACACGAACGAGACACCGTCATTAACTCCGCCCTATGATTGTCATAGCGAAACGGTGATTCACTATTGATTCAATAGGGTACGATGAGTAACAGCGGGCTACGGACAACCTCACCACTGCGCTGTGTCCGTGACACACGGTGTAAAGTGGGGTAACTAACTCAACGGTTATCGTTATAAACCCACGAAACATAGATTATAATTCAGACCATTGACTGTATTAGTTGCTATTGATATTGATATAAACAACCTTAAAAATTGGGGATTTTCGACATCGTATCTTGATATTGACCAAAATCGCTCGGTGGTACATAACTCTACCTACTTGAGCTCGTCCGACTCGCATTAAACCGATTTATCTAAGATAATGCGCTTCACAATATAAGGCTACATTGCTATTTTCCAACATGTGGGATCTTAGTCATGCGCTATTATGTAAAACAAGATAAAAAATAATGAATATCTACAGCAAATAGAAGAATAAGAACCTGCAAAGCACAGGGACTTATTAATGAACAAACCTAAACGCTTTTACCTTGTGCACGTTTCACCGCAACCAGACCAAGTCAACTAGGCCTCAAGGATACATGGAAAATGTAATTATGACCAACATGACGCATTAGCCTAGATGTTCCTATCGAATCGGAACACGTTCGTAAACAATCTAAAACAATTCGATCGGATGCGTGTTATGGGCGGAGCGGCATTTGGAAGCCGAGAAACACATTATTGTAGTTGTAGTCACACTTACGTGTTCTGCAGCTAGAACCCAGCTATAGTGCTTCTGGGTAGCTAGAGTGTTAAGTTAACCCTAGCTACCCACTAGCTAGCTAGCACTAACTAGTTAGTTAACACTGTTAACGGAATTTGCCAATTATCGCAGAAAGAAGCCTGCATTTCTCTTATATTTGAATGAAACTGAGTGACATTATAGATTAAACTTTTCTACCATAGCAACAAAATTAACAACTATAACATTTCCCATTCCCGTGGGAACTTCGGAATAAGTTTCCGAAAATGTTTATTGACAATATTAAAGCTCGTCAATAAACCGATTATTATTAGTTGGTCCATTTATAGAATCTGCACTGAAAGACGACAGTTTTATAACAGCATCCCCTGGTCCACATAAAACGCGTGCTTCAATACGCAGAATATGTACGACGGGTAAGTACTAAGTATAGAGATTTTGCTCATACATGCATTGTTTTTATCTAGAAAATGGCAATTTTTTTATAATATATCAATAATAAATATAGGAGATCATATCAGAAAATGAAGATAGCCGTCACATGGCTTGTTTACAATCGATCAGACATCAGATAGGTCGATCATGGGTTGGCGAGCTGTCAAGGGGACCGGAACGAGTGCGGCCGGTGATGGCGTCCAGTTACCAGACGACAATGTTGTTTTGTAAACACTCCGACGCGTTGAGTGTGTTGGCGATCACTGTCGCAACGAGCCAAATTTAAAAAACATAGTGTATTTTACACAAAACACAAACAAATATTATAAAATACTACCTAATCCATGTCTGTAATACCTTTTATAATGATATTGTTCAAGATGTAAATGAATACATTTGTTTATTTCCAAAAGTTTTTGAAAATAAAACATTTTAATCATTAATTTATCTATCTTATTCCGATTTAGGTACTTTAAAAACACATCATCGACTCTAAAGGGTGCTTGCAAGATTTATTAGGCTGCGTCAATACAGCAAATCTATCCATAATCCTCAGTAAGACTATCAACCATTAATCAATCTTTTACAATGTAGTGTTAGTAGATATTACATGCCTTGTTACTCATCCAGAGATTAAAGTGACATAGCATTATATATTATTGGAAACAATTGGAACAAACAACAGACCCCCACTGGAGGACTTTTCTAATTTATTTTCCATAATATCTAATTCTTATAATATAGAATATAGCTACAAACTGCAACGCAATTTCGTGGCCATATAGGGTCGGACCCATACATTTGTTTTTAACACTCGACGCTGACCCTCACAGCAGAGCGAATCCTTTAAGCATTGCCGTTTGGTCGGGTAATCTGGAACTCTGCGATAATACAGCGAGTATCAGCGAGTATGAGAGCTGTCACGTTACCGACGAGTGTCCGTGACTCGCGTGTTTACAAAACAGCGATGTCGGCCGTCGTAACTGTAACTGAAGACCGAAGTGTCGCGGTGTCACCATGTCTTGTCAACACATACCGTTGGGTGCTAATGATTAACAGTTTAAACGGGAACTATGAACACATAGGAAAATTTTATATAGCGTGATTAAGAATAATTTGTTCCAAATTCCGATTTAGAGATATAAGCTCTGATTACTGAACTAGTCAACCTAGTCCCGATCTGCGTCTTGTTCTAGGTCGGTAACAGTTCTGTTGTTATGGGCGGCATCTCGTTTACTACCATAATTCCGTAAAAAAGTACTTAATTTATACTGAAAGTACATAATGTGAACATTTTGAGTCGCGTAGCACACAGCCTACGAAAACTCACTTAGATTCTAAAATTACCAGAATTCCTAATGACAGTTTTCAGATTATTAAATAAATTGCATAAAAACTTCAATTGTTTTTCTCAGCTTTCCGTAAACATTTCAGAGTAAATAAAAGAAAAATCAAAACCCTTAACGATCCAAACATATTTTACATAAAACTGACGTTGATACTGGTTACGAGTTTTGAATAAGTATTTACAATCTAAAGCTCCGGTTTATGGCTTGTAAATGTGTACTCGTAAAGTGGCAGAGACGCGCATTGTTATTGCGATCACTTTATTTCCAAACGTCATAAGAATACCACGGCTGGGCTCCCCAGCCCAGCCATAAATAAGCCATCAAAACAATATTCCTCACATTCTTATTGCTCACTAGTTGTGCCCGGGAATTCGTTCGCGTGGAATTTTTTCCCGCGTAAATTCCGATCCCGTGGGAATTCCGAAATAAAAGCCTATATGTTGTCTTATAATCTTCTATATCTTCCATTAATAGTCTTATTAAAATATGTTCACATTGGAACGGCTTAGCCCGGCAAAACAGAAAAAGACACATAAAAATTAAAAACGTTTGTTTGTGTTTTAATATAAAAGTGCCAAGTAATAGTGGAAAGGTAACACGTATTGCAAATTAATACGAAAGCAAACATTTGGATGGCTTTGGGGTGCCTTGGGTGGGCCCAGTGGCGGAATATCCGAAAGGCAAACGATTTTTTGGTGAAACAGTTTTTTCGGTCCAATTTCATGGATCACACTCACAGTCACGTTAAGATTAGTGGCGGGCAGAATCTTTTGACAGTTGACACTTGACAAACACTACAGTAGCGGCAGAAAATTAATGCCCCTTTGACACATTAAATAGTGACGTGAAAAATGTTAATTTAGTATCGAAAAAACATGGTCAAGTGCGAGTCGCATCGATACATTTTTGGAATAAAAATTTTAAGCACCCTTTTTAATTACATAATATTTGGAATGAGAATGGAATACTGAGTACCCCCTATTAATATCACAAGAGTCTTACGAATCACCTTATATTTAAGGTCTCCTCGGCTTTGAGCTCAGTAGTGGGCCTTGTTGGGTTGAGATGATTTATAGTATATTTATTTATGTAATTGACTTACTTACTTAATTAAAGGTGGCACTGTATTTTGTTAGTAAAAACGTGAAGGAATTTGTTCGCGGTACCATATTCTTTGTTTATATGGTCCCGCATTAGTCCATAATATTTAATTATATATATTGTTTCAATATCCATGTAATTAATTAACTTTGGGTCCTAAGTTATACATTCGATAAATTTTATGACTTTTTGCACATCACTATTGACAATGAAGAACAGCAATTTGCTCCTTCAAATTTATGTAATAATTACGAAACTTGATGATCGGACAGACGTCAAGTAAACGTCAAAGGGGCCTTCGATTTGTGCTGCTACTATAATGCAGCTAAGCATGTCAACTGTACCTACGTCTGGTTCGTAGATATCAAATTATTATTTTCAGGCATCAACCACAAAAATGTAAGCATGTTCACACCTCGATAATTAATTTGAAGATTGTGGATTTAGCCGATTTCGCCCACACTAATATTTAATTTGCAGACGTTTTGCAAAAAAGTGACAGTGCTATGAAAGTTTATAGTTAGTACACATAATATCTAATTAAGTGAAACATTCCTACTTATAATTCAATTGAGTGTTTGATTTCTCGCGCAAATGCGTTATACAATCTGTCATAGTTATTTATCTAAAAAGCGCTCTTGAAACTACATATTAATGAATTTCGATTTAGGGCGTACACACGGTCAAGTGGATGTTTTACAGTTCGCATGAGTGTTGCCAGACTCAAAAATGTCTGCCTTTGACGTACGTAGTACGCAGCCATATTATGCATGCATTAGTACATCCATACGTGATTATACCGACTGCGTTTCGACTACCTACCTACTGCTCGGTTATTTTATAATGTTCGGTATAACTATTATACATAACATATATGTAAGTATCTGAGTCCTCATTTGAGCCTTGTTTTAGGTCGCTCACGGTCGGTTGTCATGGGCGACAGGGAAAGGGTGTTGCTGCAAGTTTAATTCCACAAAAAATTTGTCCTGAATGTGTTTTAATTAAAGATGTTAGCCTATAATACCTACTGTTGTCCAGTACCCTTATAGTAACCTAACTTAAATCTATAGAAAATTCACGGCAAAATTGTATGCTTCGAATGCTATCATAGAAGTTTCTGCTTATGAAGGTACTTCTTCCTATTGTGCTTTGCTTGTAGGCGGCCAGTTCCGGACAGCGACCTCAAACCTTTTTCTTATTATAGCAGTAGGATAATAGTAGGTACCTATGCAATGACGTATAAAATATCGAAATATTAAAACATTTTCCTTAGAATAATTACACTATAGAAACGAACTTCGCGCAGCCGTTTTGAAGCACCTTATTTGGAGCCAGAAATGGCAACGCACGTCAACGCACGCCAAACGTGTCTCGCGAAAAAAAGGATTATGCTTTGTCCAGTTAAATTGTATCACAAAATATCTGAAAAGCTATTTATGTATTATTGCTAAAACATATGATTATCCGTAGCCGAATCATTCCCTACTTTCGGGAAAGTTTCGGTTTAGTGCTTCACTTTAGACAGAGCGCTTGTATGAAGACTGTCTTTCTATAGTGTTATTATTCTAAGACATTTTCATATTACCTATTTAATATATATTATGTCTGTTCTTCCGTATTTCGTGTACTTGGTAGTCTTGTTTTTATTATTTTACCGGCCTTTTTTTCGTTTTTAAGTTTATTAGCATTGACTTTAGTAATAAGTCAATGTATATTAGTTTAACATGCCTTAAGTTAAACCACAATATCACAGGGATTTTAATCAAATGAAAGCAAAAAATCTACGATTTAGTTGAAGTAAAATTGATGGGTACCGATATGAATTGAGTTTTAAAAGGTACCCACATTTTGTCTGAGACCATGCAAAGCTAATAAAATCTTTCAGAAACCATCACAACGTAAATCTGTCAGCACTTATTTATAGTTTCGAGTTGTAAACCGACCACCCGACCGATAGATCGCTTTTGATCCTTTATCGTGTTTATTTGCTAAAACGCCCCAGAGAGATGTTTAAACAACTTTACTGTAGTGGTTTTAATGGCCAAAAAACATTTTTAAATTTTCTTTCTTTTACTGGCAGTGATTAATCAGTTCACACAAATATATCACGTTTACAGCACTTTTTATGACATGTCATAACATGTTAAATTCTATACAATTCATTTAAAAGCTCATGTTTAATTTATCAAATTTATGTGACTTTGTAACTGAACTTTATATTTGTCATAATCATAACTCTTGTCATTAATAGATCTATTCTATCTACATATTATAATTACCTTTGATAATGCTTCCTTGTATTGTTGAAAGTCACTAAAAACAAACCATTAGATGCTTCACAAAATAACAAAACTTTTTAGGTTAAATTGAAATACTTTGCTTAATCTGTGGTATTGCACTTAGTACACTTTCAAACGCAACTGTCACACGCGGAAGGCGGGAAAAATCGGGCGGTTGACCCGACGCAAGCGCGGCTGCCACTGAAACTGAGCGCACCCGCCGACCATAGATAATATAATGCGCCAAGCGGTGCCAACGTGCTCGTACGTCACGCGCCAAACGTTTGGCAAACGCACCAAAATGCGGTTTTGTATTCGATTCAACCAATATATTCGAGGACATAGCGCAGGGGCGTCGCAGGTATTTGTCAGATTATCTAAATAAACTATGGTTATTTTTAAAGTGGTCATACAAATATTAAGTAACAAATTCATTGCAAAACCACCTACACACACTTTTTCAATATATAATAAATTAGAGATTCTCTCGGGCCATTTACCATTAAAATGATCACATATTTAATTTATTGTATCATTTGGCAAAAGTACGAACGGGATACTTAGGGTTGCCACTTTGCTAGGTGCATGTGAAATACGGGAATGTCCCGAAATTTTGCGTCTTGTTCAGTGTTCATGCTTTGAGAAATTTAGATTTCTCAAAGCAAACCGTACCTTTTCAATTTTTCATGCTTTGAGAAATTTAGATTTCTCAAGGTACGAGACATAGACAGAGTAACTAACATTCGCATTTATAATATTAGTATGAATAATATATGAAATTAAAGGTGTTTCATAAAACATAAAAATTATCCCGCAAATGATTAGCCTGCATCTGGTAACCCTTGTTGTAGTTGATCACCATCTATAGCTATCATGGTAGATACCAAAGTAGGTAAAGATACCACTACTATTGCAAGAATATTATAATCAACATTAATCTTGATGGTACAAAAACCCTACCTCTACCACACAGGATGCCCAGAGCAGAGTAACCGCACACTAGAGCAACGACTCTTGGTCTGAAATCAATCGTTAAATAGTTTTCCTGCGTTTCAGTTCCGTATCAGTAACACCAAACGCATCACCGATGCGTTGTCGGTCTAGGAAGATCAGAAAATTACTTACTCTCAAGCCCCCCTCGAGCCAGAACAAGAGGAGTTGTTTAGCGATACTGATGTGCAGCGGCCAGTGACATAAAGGATTGACTGCCCACTTTTAACATTAAACATGCCTTACCATTTTTTTTATACTATTTAATAACAAAAGATATTTGCACTAAAAGTTTAAGTATAAACAATAAAACGTTTATTTGTTTGTAATAACGTTCCTTATAAATAAACTGTAAATCCAATCACTGCAACATAAATCGTAACAGTATTTATTTACTCTAAATAAATAAACTGACCACGACACAGCTATTTATATAACGGCGCACACACGTACAATGTTTGGCCAACACTGCAAACGTTTGTCCAATGTGTTATTTTGATGATACGACCGTCTTGGCGTCTTTTAATACACCGTTGATATCGACGTGTCTCGCGAAGGTCCGCTCTGCGCGTGGTGATTGACATAAATGTTTACTATTGACCGATTCTCAAGAGTTATTTTACTAATACTGCGACACAGCTACTTTGCATTTATGCTGCTTCTATTGTCTCTTACCACACCCTGATCTGCCGGCATGGATTGGAGTCAGTTTTGATTTCATTCATACTCGCATCAACAGAGCCCAAAAGGTTTATCTGTAGGTTATCTATAGTTACGAGACAGAAGCTATGCATGTGACGAACATTGAAACACATAATGTATTATTCATTCTGCAAGCCCAATTCGGGATACCTGAGAGATACGTTTTCAATGCTCAAAACTCTGAGCGACTAAACATAGGTAATTAACCACTTCAATATGCACCAATTAAAAATCTTAAAGATCAAAGAAGTTTTGAAGCCGCCCAAACTTTCCTCACATGATAACCAACTATGACCGACAGCTTAATGAGTCCTCCGAAGCACGGAAATCGAAGTTTTGCTATAAATTACACCATCACCCGTCACCAACACCCTGACAGCCGTCTTCAAGCTAATCCTACGATCAACACAAGCCGATCATGCTACGAATATTACAGAATTACACACTAACACACTCATAGCCTCTCACTAGGATGTCCTGAGTCGTGTTTGCCATGGACAGCACATAAGATAACAAAACACACCCACACAAAGAACAGAAATTTAATCCGTCATTCAAATTTCCGCCTTATTGGAATCGAACCCTGCGAACGGCGCCGGGGGGTCGGCATGGTGAGCATTGTGCCACAGGTCGTCGTAATACCGGAATGAAGCCGCTTGTTATTTATCACATGCGAGTTATTGCAAGCTGTCAGCGGTACAGGTGTTAACAACGTGTTAACCACGACGAAGATTTATTCGCCAGTTATGATTAAGTCAAGCTGAGTACCTCAAGGGCACTGGTTCATAAACAGATCTCTTGACTTGAGAATTTCACATCAAAATTTGTTCCTGGTTATGGCAGTTCTTTGTCCAAAAATTTTATCGTTTTAACCCTTCCTTGTTGATATGCATGCATGATGAACTGATGGCTTTTGTTTGTGATGTGTGTAAGCGTTTGTTTTTAAAACCAATTTATACGTGTAGATGCCAGATGATACGCTTACGAATAACATTATTAATAAAAAGGTATAATATAATTGCTTACAAAAGAATTCAAATCCTGCACGCACCTAAATTTTGCAAATTGAGAAAATGCGTTTTAGTAATTTATTATTGTATCACTCTAAGAAAAACGTGTATCGTATGATCTTCATGAACTGCATTATTAAAGTATAAATCCATACTACCTACCTATATATAAACGCGAAAGTAACTCTAAATAAACGTATGTTTGTCCATCTGTATGTCTCTCTCTGTCTATGTGTCTGCTTCCTTTTCGCACTAAATCCGCTGAATCCATTTAGATAAAATTTGGTATAGATATAGTTTGAATTACTGGAAAGAACATAGGATATTTGTTACCCCAAAAATACGTGTCCTTTGGATAATATTAATGGTATTTTGTGGTTTTTCGACTCTTTACGCGAGCAAAGCCGCTGGCATAAACTTTTTAAATCAATGCATTATTACTGCATTTTGTACTTTCATCAATTAACTGTTGTTAATTAAGCTGGATTTTTCGGTTCTGTTATGAATTTACGTGCAAGACAAACCGCTCTCTCCCATCACTTGCCGTCCCCAGTAAGTACCCTTTTAAACACGTCATCAATTCTTGCAACTTCCGCCGAAATTAAGAGTTTTAAGTGATTAATGTCATACATAAATCGATCAAGATTCACGCAGTGGGTGAGTAAAGTGCACCGTTTGTGATGGATACCGTACGTTAAACCTATCGTCTGAAGTTGGTATGTATGATTGTGTCTGTAGTTCACGTGAGGCAGTATCAACATAACACGAATTACAATTCAAAATCATGTATACACTTTTGCACCATGGGTTTTACCGATACACAATGCACGTCATTCTTCTTCTACTATTCTAGTTTCGGAAATACTTTAGCGTAGAAGTGTAGAAAAGGCGAAAGAAATTCCACACGTTCCGATTAGGTAGCAAAATATTGTTCCTAGATACCTGAAGCTGAAGAACTAAGAAGATATTATAATGAAATTATTATTTTGAAATATTATTTTGAAGTAGTTAAGTAGGTTATGCAAGATCACGGGATGTAAAGAGAGGGCGGAAGATTCGCCCTTCGATTGGATGTTTTTCAAATATTATTATTATTATATTAATAATCAACTCGCACGAAGACATCTTGCCTACGTATTTTTGAGCAAGTTGAAAGACGTTGGCTATTTTTATACATTCGTTTATAAAATAATAACGTAAATTTTGGACGACGGTGACCAGTAAAAGTGAATATTATATGAATTTGTGTTTCAATTTATTCTTGGACATCAAATATTTGCGTTTAAACCAGCTATAACGGATTTTAGGCTTGTTAATAACGTATATTATGATTATTTTAATAATACGAGCACACTCAACTATATAAATTTCCGTCATAATAAAACGTAAGCCTATTTTCCAGATAATTACTACGACAAATGACACTCTGGTACATTACGTTCATTGCTTCCTCGTTACCTCTTTCGATTTATGACGTCCGTGTGATTTAAGAGGACTTCAACACCGCTAACAAGCCCCACTAAATCGTATTTGCATGTCGGCTTCGCGGTTTCCTTGGAAATTGTAACTTTCAAAGTATCACCTTTGTCTTTCTCCCGGAAACAGGGGGATTAATCACTTCTACACTTACCGCAGATGATTTAGCGAGGCATCGGTCAATGTGTTGTCAACATTATGAAGATTTATTGTAATACTGCCGACTTATGTTTAATGTCACTTTCCTAGAAATCAATAAAGGGAAGTTATATTTTTAACGCATAAGTATTTTCGCTGGAATGAAATTGTCCTACTTGCGAGAAGAAAATTATTGCTTCGAGTAATATCCTCGATACCAGGAGCTCATAAGTGTAAGAACATGTCGTTAAAATAATATGACAACTATTCATATTTTTAAGACCATTGCCATTTTTCTTAATGTTTTCATTATACAAATTCGTTTCGTCGAAAAACATACGGTTTAATAAAATATTCGGTTTATTTAAATTCCTTGAGGTGATGTTTTCCTATGATTATTCTTATGAATAAACACGGTCTTGAAACACGTCATATTAAAGATTTATTTCGGCCAAGACAGAAGGGAAAGGATAGAAAGACAGGTATTGAAGGTACCTTCAACCTCCGCTGGTCACAACAGGTCGTTGGGCCGCTGATTCAAGTAAGAGGGCTGAAGCCTGGAGCCCTACCACCGAGTGGAGACTGGCTTCAGTAGTCGCTCTTACGACACTTTGTACGTGTCTCTGTATCTCTGTACGTGTACGTGTCTCTGTATCTCTGTCCGTGTATGTGTCTCTGTATGTCTGTACGTGTATGTGTCTCTGTATCTCTGTACGTGTACGTGTCTCTGTATCTCTGTCCGTGTATGTGTCTCTGTATCTCTGTACGTGTATGTGTCTCTGTATCTCTGTACGTGTATGTGTCTCTGTATGTCTGTACGTGTATGTGTCTCTGTATCTCTGTACGTGTATGTGTCTCTGTATCTCTGTACGTGTACGTGTCTCTGTATCTCTGTCCGTGTATGTGTCTCTGTATGTCTGTACGTGTATGTGTCTCTGTATGTCTGTACGTGTATGTGTCTCTGTATGTCTGTACGTGTATGTGTCTCTGTATCTCTGTACGTGTACGTGTCTCTGTATCTCTGTCCGTGTATGTGTCTCTGTATGTCTGTACGTGTATGTGTCTCTGTATCTCTGTACGTGTACGTGTCTCTGTATCTCTGTCCGTGTATGTGTCTCTGTATCTCTGTACGTGTATGTGTCTCTGTATCTCTGTACGTGTACGTGTCTCTGTATCTCTGTCCGTGTATGTGTCTCTGTATGTCTGTACGTGTATGTGTCTCTGTATCTCTGTACGTGTACGTGTCTCTGTATCTCTGTACGTGTATGTGTCTCTGTATCTCTGTACGTGTACGTGTCTCTGTATCTCTGTCCGTGTATGTGTCTCTGTATGTCTGTACGTGTATGTGTCTCTGTATCTCTGTACGTGTACGTGTCTCTGTATCTCTGTACGTGTATGTGTCTCTGTATCTCTGTACGTGTATGTGTCTCTGTACTCGGGACGTGTCTCTGGTCTTCCGTCACCAGCACGGGATTGGGGTCAGTGTTCTAACTGGCCAAAATCAATAGAATTCTTTATTTTTTATTCAAAATTAGAACTTTTACTTTTACTTACTTAGTTATACAGTTCTGTTGTGTTCCAAAACTTAAGAGCTCGATAAATTTCGTTCATTTTTGGGCTACAATAATTATGATATTGTGCCCTATTATAACGAAACTAATATTTGTGTATTTATATGTTGATAGTAAAAAGATAGTAAAAACAAAATTATTTTCATATAGATATCAAATATTTTCATAGCTTGTCTCACCTAATTTAATCCATTAAATGGAAAATTCAGTGCAACACTAAAACCTTAGACTGAGACAGAAAGTTTTAATATGAAAATGTCTCATCAGTGACATTAATATATTTCGTGCTAACAAGTCTCATCCCCGAGGGTCTCACCAAATCAGTTATTAGTCAGTGGTAGTCGCCGTTCAATCACCTCAGTTCCTAGTCTCCTGTCATCTGTTTCTTCTGAACATAGTTTTACTAATTTTATATTGAATTTTCCGTTCTAAGAAGCCCGAAATTCTGACTTAAATTTAAAAAAGGATGGAAAGGTATGAGGAAAAGTAGAGCTTTTAAAATTACGATATTTTCGTCATCCGTAACTACGTGAGACATTAACGATCAATTGTACCGATTTTCACAAAGTTTTAATTTATAGCAACAAATACCTAGGTAAGTATAAAATATTATAATAATGCCAGATGTTTCCATAAACATTTAGAAGCTGCAATACCTATTCATCATTACGTAAGTCATAAAATTATTTTTATTTCAAGAGTTAACTTCAAAAAATTAAAGTATCACTTCAGAGAAAATCAGAAATGAAGACTGACCGAAATAAGCTGAATTAAATGATCCATTGTGTTGTAAGCATCGGCTTCGACTTTCGAAATGCGAATTGTCACAGATAATTTAAAGGAATCGTTGACAGCTGAGGAACGAACAAAGATTTTACTTGTTTCGCAGCTAAATTAAAACGTTATACGCAAGGTGATAACATTTATAAGGAATTAACTAAATGCTTCTTTGCAGTCGTGTCAATTTGCAATATATCCCTGTCGACATTATTTTCCTGCGAAACGTTTTTGTTCAGAAGTCTCTTCGGGTTTTCATTCTAACACATGTAGGTACCTACCCTATAAATAAATCAGCCTTATAACGAAAACATTTAAACCCACAATTTTTTATATAGGATCCTAAGAAAGTAAGAATATTAAATAGGTACCATAAAAAGTTAAAAAAATTATAAACAAGCTTTTATTTAAATGTGCTAAAAAGAATAAAGTAAACTTTTCCTTTAAATCTTTTACTATCAACTTATAAAGTCATAACTATTGACTTATTATTACTGTAATAAAGTCAATGGTCAAGTACTACAGTATATCTTATCTTAAAATATATAAAATTCTCGTGTCACAATGTTAGTTACCATACTCCTCCGAAACAGCTCGACCGATTCTTTTGTGTACATATCGAGTACGTATGAGAATCGGCCAACATCTTTTTTCATACCCCTAAATGTTAAGGGTAGTCCACCCTCGATTTTTTTTTAAATTTTTTGGTCCATTATTTTTGCTTATTATTTTATGATGTGGCATAAAAAAATACACATGATCCCAAATTTTATTATTAGGTAAGTCCCTACCCCCGCCCCTCAAATTTAAATCGTGCTTTAATCATTCAAAATCTATATGGCGGAACTACGTTCGCTGGGGCAGCTAGTATGATATAAAAGCTTAATCAACTATTGATGTCATATATTTATACCTATTTACGGGCCAAACGGGCCGCACGGATCAAACATCAATCAGGCGCCGCGCCGGGGGAACAGGATCACAGAATGTGTGTGTCAATCCGGGTAATAAACTCCGGCTGTTGTTCAGGGATGTGGCGTACTGCAGTGCGGAAACTTCAACTTCTTTTAAAGAAGGAAAGACGTGTAGGTAAGGGGCTCCGTTTATTTCTGAGTCCAAGCCGACCTCCCTCGCTAACGTTGCACCTTGTGGAACAACGGACGAGGTTACAGCGCCCGGCCCCTCAGAGACCAGCCGCTGTATAATCCCGAAGGTACTGTAGGCTCATGGTAGGTTTTTGAACCCGTTTGGCTAGCTACCACCTCTTGCTTGGGTCACCCGCGAAACGACGTTTTTTTCGTTCTTGCCTCTTCTCTCTCTCTCTCTCTCTTTCGTGGCCGGCAACGCATCGGTGGTGATAGTGTTGCTGAGTGTTTGGGCGACGGTCAAACACATCATCAACGGTCAGATGGCTCATCTGCTCGATTGCCAGCTATCAACATAAAATCATATGTTTGTGTATGTACCACACGTAATAATAAAAAAAAATTAATTATCTTCTTCTTAAAAAAAAGAATTATCTTAGTATCTAAGACGACTAAAAAAATTACAGTTAATACCAAAGGCGTCAACGATGTTTCTGGCCTAGAAAAAAGAAAGAAGAAAGAAGACAGAAGAAAGAAGAAAGAAGAAAGAAGAAAGAAGAAAGAAGAAAGAAGAAAGAATAAAAAAGAAAATTCATCAGTTCATTTCATTCAACAGTTTTTTGGTTGGGTAAAAGTGGATAAAAGCTCCTTTGTTGAAAAAGTAAACAAACGGGTACAAAGAATTATTCACTTTTTAGATAAGACCAAATCTTTATCTTATAATATTCCACTGGGCAGCCCTGCCCACGCCGTGGCTGGCATCGCTCCAACTCGTCATCTGTTGTCATTCAGTGGAACAAGGGATCGTGGTGGCCCTTTGTCCACTTCCTGATATCCACAGATCGCACCGCGAATCAGCTTGTTAAATAAAAAATTCCATGAATCAACGATTGATTGCTTTTTTATCGAGAATTTGAGAACTTTTCAAGCGAATTACATTTACGTTCCGGGTTTTATATCCGGGATTCTAAATCTGACCGTTTTCAAGTCATCATCCGCGCGCTTATGGGCCGCGCTTACGATCCGCGCTGTAAACGTGACTGTAAAACCACCCTTCAGGTCTTTTTTGATGAACTCCGTTGCCCGTGGCCCCGCCCCGTACGTATTCTATTCAGTAACAGTACAATAATTAGGGTGCTGACCTTGAGATCTATGTGTAGGACTGTATAGAATAGTAAAATTCATTCACTATAGCTAAGAGGGGCCGGAATAATTATGAAATATTTTAAAATTAAAGAAAAAAAATAGTTAAAAAAAATTATATGGTAAAAAAATGCACCAAAATTTTTTTTTCGATGTAGTATTACTTAGAATCACGGTCCAAAAGCGTGGTTACAAGGTTTCTGTTTGAGCCCCTAACACCCTTTATAACTAATTTAAGCGGTTATTTCAATTATCCTATACCAACACGGGTGACGATAGAGTTAAATGACATCGTTCAAAACGATTACATTTAACAAGTAATATCTTCAAGTAGTAGTATCTTCGGAACCTTGCCTAAAGGGACTCCTTTTAATAATATTTTTTAATTATTATGTTATTTTTTTTTTTTTAATTTTTTAGTTTTAGGTTTTGTGTATATTATTTAAGTTTATTATGATTATGTTATGTTATTATGTAAAATTTTAACAAACGAGTTCAACATATTAAAATTTAATAGAGGTAACACGTACCTAACTGTTAGCAACACAATGTGCGGTTATATCTGATTACCGGTGGGAGCTGTGAACATGCTTCCCATGCATCATCGGCTCGTGTTTAGAGACGTCACGGCGCAAACAATAGGTATTCTAAGCCCGGGTTATTTTAATTTATTAACTAGCAACACACAGATTGGTACACTTGCAAAATTCTATAATTATAACATGCACTTTTCTTATAAGAAGAGATAATATACTTATCTCTTATTCTCTGGTATAAAATTAAGTTACTTCTCTTTTTCTGCACTTAGTTGAGAGTTTGAGAACTTTGAGGCACAAGAAAGAGTGACCTTAGAATAATTATGTAAGATACATTAAAAACGCTTCGACTAAGAAAATCTGTAATGAGACTGATCATCAAACGCCTGAACAGATCTTCATTAATGACAAAATATTTTTAAACTTAAATAATACACACACAACCTAAAACTAAAAAGTTAAAAAAAAATAACTGTAACTAAAAAATATTATTAAAAGGAGTCCCTTGAGGCAAGGTTCCGAAGATACTGGCAGCGTTCCCCCTTTGAATAGCTAGGCTAATTCTTTGTCCGAGGTAGCTGCCAGCTCTTCGGTCTTCTGTGATGTCGACTAACCTTTTTGCTATTTCCTTAAAAAATTATTTCTTCATTAATTATTTCTAGGAACTATGTCGATAACGTCAGCTTTCGAACAAAACCGCATCTAGTTCGGTCCATTCATTTAGGAGCAACGATGCCACAGACACACACAAGTCAAACTTATAACTTTCCTCTTTTTGCGTCGGGGACTAAAAAATATATAGATACATTATATAAAAATTGTATCTTACATTTTGAGTCACACGCGCCTATCGTGTTCGGGTGAACGGGAGTCAATCTTTTCCAATATTTAATTCCACTCCAACCCATTCATACATTTGAATCCAGTTTAATCCCCTGAAATTGATAAACGGATTAGATCTGGTTTTTAATCCCACTCATTCATTATCCACTTGGACTAAGAATCGTCCGACTGATTCAATGACTCAGTATTTACGTCATTAAACTCCGCATTAGATGGATTCTTTTTATATAAATTACATATTGCATCTTCATTACAGACGTAATAAGTATAACACTAACTTCGTAAATATTCATGAACTTGCACACTTCCGCTATATCTGCTGTTTCCATAATTATGCTATCAGCTATGTGATGTGACCGCTAGTGGCAAAAACTTCTTGAGCTTTTTCGTGCTTCGGAGGGCGCGTTATCTAGATCGGCGCGATATCTAGGTTGTCTATGTAACTATCTAGATCTTCGGGATTGTCAATGAATTTAAGACTTAGGTACCTACTTCAAGTAGCACTTGACGCGAGGCCGTAATAAGCATTACATAGCAGCCACCAAATGACTGCTTACCATTACAGTCATAACTAGTGTACAATATTCGCTTCATAATAACGTTTAAAGGAACATAATACTTAGGTATCTGGTAGACTAAAAGAAATGAAACGAAATATAACACATTATGTATGATTTATTCATACAAACACAATAATTATGCCAAAAATATTCATCCAAACTACATAACATATACAGAAAAATAAAAAACATGATTTTTACTCATTTTTAACCGCAGTATTATATGAGGAATATTCGTGATGATTTCTGATCTGATACGTGATCGCAAATAAATAAGCGTGTTGCTGTTAAATCGGCACTAAATAATACCCAAAGGTATTTTCAGCTTTCAATACGTACCGTCTACTTTTACAAAATCAAATTTTTTAATCTTTATCTTAGATGAAGTAATTTATATTTTAGTCGTTATTTTATATAAACAAAATTTCTTCTTAAGTTCATTTCCCTCCAATATTAGTACAGTCGTTCCCCGTCATACGGGGCCCCGTCGAGCTCAGGCTGTCTGGTGCCCTCCGGGGGAAGGCCCCACCGCGGCCGGCAGCCGTTGTGAGCGTGGTACCGCGGAATACGATCGTCGCGGATCATCTCGTATGCCAGCCGCGCCGTGTTATGCTGGTACTCAGTTAGACCGGTCTTGAACAGACAGGGGCGGACGTAACTGAGAACTGGAAATTAAGAAGTGGAGTTGAATTATTTTATACTTATTTATATTGAACCTTGCTATAAGTAATTTTAACAAAAGACGAATTTTATGCTAAGAGCATATTCTATTACTCTGCCAGTCAACGGTCAGTGGGATAAAGATAATAAAGAAGGCGGCAGCTACAAACAGGGATGGAAGAAGGAAAATTTTTGCCTATACGATAAGCTAATAGGTACTCTTGCTCTATTTGCTCTCCTTCCATCTCTTGAGTCTGAGCAAGGCGTTATTACACCCTGCTAACCAACCGAGTCGGTACTCGACTACTCGTACATGGGAGTATGATTTTTTCCCTGCCAAACTCGCTTCGCTACGTTGTTCGTAGCTACGAAATATTAGTGGTTTTGCTGTGGCTACCGAACATGATATAATGGCACCAGCCACGTTTCTTACTTCCATACTAATAACAAATCTCCTATGATGAACAGTAAGAACCCATAGAGGATCTATTCTACGACTTACCGCAGTATACACTCTCGTTTGGATTGAAAGCAAGAAAGAAAATTAAACATGTTAGAACTAGGAACTTAACTAAAATGCATCTAAGTAAACTAAAAATGGGTAGTCAGACAGATGAATTAGCTAAAATTGAAACAATAAAAGCACTTTTAAATCATTTAAATACTTTGAAACTTGATAAAACTATTCGTAGGTACCGTAGAAACACCTATAAATTTAATCTTTAGCTTATTACTAATAATTATAACTTTTTACTAATTCTGTTTATCAAAGACGCCTTAAATAAATATGGTAATTACATCACTAAATACAGCAGTAGATATATTCTACGCGCCTTTTTTCTTTCATAATTTACCCTAACCTAAAAATGAGCAACATAATAACTTCTGAAATGCGTCGGCAACGGTTCCAGCGTCGGTTTATCCATGTTGCGTTCGTACAGCTCCCGAGCGACCTTCATGAGCTCGGTATCCTTGATGGCCAGCTTCGGTGCCGGCGGCGGCGGCGCTTCCTCCGTCACTACGTCTTCTGTCTTGCAAGGTTGACGCTTTTTCGGACGCGGTTTAAATGGCCGGGTCTTGAACTCTGTAATAAACAATACGTATTTATAGTTATTACTAGCTGACCCCGCGAACGTTGTTCCGCCTTAATATATGTAGATACAAAAAGCGCGATTAAAATTTGAGGAGTGGGGGTAGGGATTGGGATTATGTGTGTTTTTTTTTATGCCACACCATAAAAAAAATAACCAAAAAAAAATTGTTCAAAAAATGAAAAAAAAATTTTGGGTGAGCCACCCTTATTACTTAGGGTTATGAAAAATAGATGTTGGCCGACTCTCAGACCTACTCGATATGCACACAAAATTTCATGAGAATCGGTCGAGCCGTTTCGGAGGAGTATGGTAACTAACATTGTGACACGAGAATTTTATATATAAGATAATATAAGGTAGTGCTTGACAACAATCTCACCTGATGGAAAGTGGCGATGAGGTCCCGCACTAACTTAAGTAGAATATTAGAATAAGTCTTTGTTATCAATGTACAGCGATGTTCATGTTTACCTACGCTGTGTAATGTTTCTATGACGCACGATATTGATTGCTAAGTATGTTTCTTACTCTTTATACAGCATCAGGGAAGATCGGATTGGAATATTGCAAGCACCTCTAATTTTCACAGTTATGCTAGTGCATAATCCAGATGTTAGAAATTAAGTACCACTTGCCTTGGTGAAAGACTGAAGGACTTAACCTCCATAACTTAGTTCTTCGTCATTGCCTCATTGTGTGAAGTCTGACGAACTGCGCTTGGCTTGTTGGACTATAGCCGAATACTCTCTCCACGTTGGTTATCACTTATGTGACGCAGCCACTGAGTGACCACGCCACGTGAGCTAGTTTGTCGGCTATTTAAATGAAGAATATACAAGAGGACCTGGCGCGAGATGTGCGCAGTAGTCGTTGTAGTAGGTGGACTGGCCGCGCAGGCTGCGCATAGTGCTCTTTATGAACTCCTCGATCTCCTCCTCCGACCATGCTTTCTGTAACAATCAACTGTCTTATGGTGCGTCCTCACGCTTAGGTTTGGAGTTTTTGGCAAGCAGCAAACGTGTGGATGCATTGCAAGCGCTTACGGCAAACCCCTTTGGTTTGTGTCGAAAAACCGAATTTCAACGGATCGACTTCAAGCACTTGCAAGCCTACACAACCCAAACCAAACGGTCCATCCACACGTTTGAACTTGCAAAGGGTTGTTGAGGTTTGCCAAGCGTGCGGATGCGCCATTATAGTTCGGTGACCCTCGCTGGTCTCATGTGTGGTGTTGGCAGCAATGTGAGCAAACAATAAAATTATATGTATAGTAAACTTGTAAGTCGTGGCACTTACCATCCTCATCAGCTCTTATCTTCAGAAGTGATTTTTGTCAAGCATTAAATTAACACAAAAAAAATAAAACTTTCATTACAATCGAAAATAAATTAATCTTCTAATATTCATCCATACAATTCATGTATCATCGTCCCATCTTATTCTCCATAACACGTAGTAAAATTACTATCGTAACTAGTAATTCTGATGACCTTTCCTGATCACCTTATCAAGCAAAATATATGTGTAATACCTACTTATGGACTGACCGATGATTTAATATCGGTAAAATAATTTCATATCACTTACGTCCTCAGAGCCCACTCTCGGATCGAGCCACTGGCCCTCCAGTTTGGCCCATCGGTTTTCTGGCAGGCACCTGTCAATAAATGTGTTTAATGCCTAGAAAGGGTTCTGTAACTAACATTTCCACCTTTAAGTATACATATGTATATTCAAACCGAAACTACCGTCAACTAAAACTGCTGACTGTAGTCCTCCCGCACAATGTTGCGTTGCAAATTTTCCTAATAGTAAGTAAGAAAGCCTGTAGTTATTAGTCATATCTACAGATAGTAATTCCTTCTAGTAAATAGTTAGGAACGTACTTACCTATGCTATAAACTTCCTACCTAGTCTGTGCTATAAACTACGTTCAACCAAATAGGGATTGGACATGAAAAATACTGCAGAATTTCAAAAAGTTATTGCAGTTATTATGTAACTGCTTCCGCTATGAATGTAATATCTGCACTATATCCATGCTGACACCGTACACAACTACACACCATAATTGCTATATTATAAACTGCAGTACTGGCGAACAGACATACAGTCCACCTGGTATTTAAATGGCAACTGTGACTCATCTTTATCCGACCTGAATATGTCGTAAATAGCAACTTTTTCTATGTAGTCGATTCCAGGCATGGTTTCTACTTGGGAACAGACGGAAACTTTATTCGTAAATAAGTGCTTACGTACACACGTACGGATTTCTGGTAAAAATATACTAATCTTAGGTAGGTATGTAGATATAATCTTTAGTAGGTAGGTACTTACATTTTAGTTTTCCTGATGGGATGAGCCCGAAACTCATCGAAATATTCCGTTAAGAACGACATTTTTTATTTATTTTTTTATATGTATAAAATAATCACTTAACTAAACAGGAATACTTCCTACGAAATGTTACATGTATTGTGTAAACGTAACATCACAAAAATAACATGACCGTATGACTGATTGTTTGAAGGCCGTCAGTTGGTGACGGAAAATTTAACTAATGATTTTTATAAACTAAACTTTTTAGTTGTTTGCAAATATGTACTTACTTAATATGTACTTACTTGAAGCGCTCATAGCCCGGCGGCTTGCGTCGATCTCAAGTGATCGACAAAGTTAAGCAACAGCGGGCGCGGTCGGTAGTTGGATGGGTGACCGCTAGTGGCAAAAATTTCTTGAGCGCTTCCGTGCTTCGGAGGGCACGTAAAGCCGTCGGTCCCGGTTGTTATCATTTGGTAGCAGTCGTTAAGCCACGTCGGATACCTTCGGGCGGCTTAAAATTTCCGACACTTGGGTTGGCCACTAACCCCTCCACCAATCCGCACTGGAGCAGCGTGGTGGAGTATGCTCTAGGCCTCCTCAGGTACGAGGAGAGACCTGTGCTCAGTAATGGGCCATTAACGGGTTGTAGCCATGTACTTACTTCTATTTCACAAAATTAAATCATAATAATAATTTGAAAGTTAGGTATGTGATTTGAAGGTCCTTAGGCACTTATACAGAAAAAAATTGCAGTAACTAGGTATATAATATTAAATTATACGTAGGTATATGCGGAATAGGTACCTATTTATTTTATGAATTCGCAGCAACAAAACAATCGATTCTAAAACACTACTGCAGTACACCGACACCCAAAACATGTGTAGCCTAGCTATAATGACGTATGTCTTGAAAGAAAGCCAGTATTTAGACTGACTCTTTCGGTCTTTCCTAATTTTCTTGACAACATTTCTTTCGTTAAGTTTGGAGTTATCGCTGTATTGCATGTCCCGTCACTTGTGGGATGCGCAACATTTTCAGATTTGTGCAATTTAGACCAACTGTTTTGAAATGTAAGTAGGTATACCTAAAACAATGGAATAGATTTTCTGTAAATATAATGACGAAGGTTTATTATTAAATGGTGAGGTCTAATAAAATGATAGAACACTCTAAATATAGTCCAAAAATATTTGACACGTATTCAATGCATAAAGAAAACAAATACACCCAATAATCCTGCTTCGTATTTTTCTATCTACTTAGTGTACTACGTAGTGTTTATATACTCTTTGATCTACACTAACTGACATGCGCAAAGTTGATAAAGCACCTAGGGATAATAAATACAAAGTATTACTCTTTAATTAAGTAAGTATTACCTACTATATCTACAAATAAAAAAAATCTAAACATCACTCATGCCTTTTTATTTTTTGTCAAATATAGAACGATGCCTTACCAACTGTTGAGTTTCCCCGATTTGCAAACCTCGTTACAAGAATACGAGCTTCAATCCGTACGTACCATTTTTACGTAGCGTGCTAGCCGCACGTAGAGATGAGCCGGCGGCTTTGCTAATGTCATCGAAATCGAAATGAGTAGAAGTTTAGATTGGAAGATAGTCTATCTTATAGGTTCATCTAACACTGCATACACATTAACGTACAGTATAACTTACCATTACGCTTTGTTAATAAGGGAATTTGCAACAAGGGACTACTAAACAACTCGTTAGATAGGTACTTTAATGAAGCATGCTATAGAAAAATAGGTACATTAACCAAAAATAAATGCGTTAACATATTTTTTGTCAATATTTTTAAAAACCGGACGTTCTCAATCGATCGATTCAAAAACTTGTATTACCTAAAAAATCGACATGTAATTCGATACAACTATTTTTGAAACCACACGCTATTGGCAGACATCGCAGACCTGCACTCTTGGTCTATCTTCACGATAAGACACTTCCTTCGCTCACTACGTCGCCCCATTCTGAAGGGATTGTGCGTGTGACCCGTGGTCAAATTTAATTAACGCCTAAAAGCCTTCAAACGTGCCGTCCTAAACATTTTGCCTATAAAATGTACACCAAGGCAACGATCACTTATCAACCATCGACCGTGCACGTTGTTGCGTAAAACATTTTATCAATCTATATATGCTTACTAAAATTTCGCATTTAAACGTTTGTCAGCCACTAATCACCCACACCCACCAAGGGCTGTAAGCCCTTCAAACTGTGGAACTGCCAACTTTCCGATGTCTCCCATCCCTATCGCGCGCCGCACGCCGCAGGCCGCAGCCGCAGCCGGCTGCCGTGACCGCGCGACGTAAATCACGCTATCGTATTTTTAGCGAACCACTAATTTGTCGTAAACTTGCATTACTCTCCGAAGGTCATTGCCGTTAAATCGAAATCTAATTCCAAAGCAACGTTAGAGATCCCTTGAAGGCAGGCAGGTAGCTATAGGCATTTGATATTTGGCTTTTATTTTGTATTCGGTTACCAAAAGGAGCAACTAGGACTCATTAATATTTGTAAGTATTTGCATTACTTACTAAGCCTAATCATAATGCCTAGTCACACAATATAATTTTGTATCCTGCAAACGTACAGAAGGTCCACATAAGCAGTGCTTACTTGGACATTAACTACATCAAGCTCGTCACTAACACTGGTGGCTGAAAGAGATGAATCCGTTTCCATCCCTGACGCACTAACATTTTACTTGTAAGAATTTGAAAATCGGAAGGTATTTTCATAACCATGTATTGCATCAATTGCAAATTTGCAACCACACATCTGATTGGTATGGGGATTTAGAGCCCGCGCTCACAGAGAGCGGTAAGAGTTCTGCGTTCTAGTGACCGTTGACCTCTCAAGAGTACCAACGCACACAATGACAAGCGGCGTTCAAATTCTCGCGTTCTGGTTTCGTTTGGGTCTTTGCACAATGCAACATGACACTATGAAAGTTCATCATCCGATGAAGAATAATTCCTCTTGCTTTACTTATCTACTTTGCGTCTTGTGGAGCTAAGCAACTTCTAAAAAGAAAAGGAATTATTGGGTGCACCCAAAGAAGAACAATGCGAATTTAGTAGCTTTTTTCAGGATTTCCTTATAGATGAACAACGATTCTATATTTATTTTCGAATGTCGATTAATAGTTTTATCGAATAGTATAACATCATAAAACCTGATATCGAAAAAAAAATACTAACTGGAGGAACTGTGTCTCATCAAAAGAAAGGCTGGCTGTATTTTTTGCTGGCTATAAGTATTTAAGGTATGTATTTATTTAAAGGATAAGAAAAGACATTAGAGTACATATTTAGAAATGATAACAAAATACGAAAGGTTCATTTGTTAATCGATATGACATGTTTTCATAATATTCTGTTAGGTTTCCAGTCAACTGCGGCTGCGGTGTACTAGCTGTTTGAAATGTTAGAGTTGATTGTGGTGAAAGGACGTAAACCACCCTATTTTCTTGATTAGATGCATTAGGGTTCCGGAAACTGTTCAAAAACAAGGCTAGGAACGGCCCACGAACTTGAACTCTGATCATAGGGATTTGGAACCTTTGGCTCAACGTCAAATTCGGAGTCCGAATTTAATGTAGAGCTGCAAGACCGGTTGACTGATTTCGGTGCAACTCGAGAAGCACTTGCATCACTCCCTTCTGCCACTTGTAGCTCGTACCTTGCAAATAGAGTAGCCATTTCTAGCTTTACCATACTTTGCATTCTAGGTGGGAATGTCTTAAAAGTTTGCGCATAACTTAAAAAAAAATGATCGACTGCATCCATTTTGGCTTTTTGTTCATTTTTATTTTTTAAATATTCTAGTATTTTATCACTATCACTGGGGTCTGCGCTCGTCTTTATTCGTTTTCTCGTAATTTGATTTGGTCCAGTTGCATAAACAGAAACCTCAGAATGTGTAGTATTTGGTGTTTCATTCATCGTAGAGTTCTCTGTGTCGGCTGTAATAACAGTGGTATGATTGTTGGCTGGAGAACGCTGACTATTACTTTCTGTTCGTCTTCTAAAATTAAAATCGTCTAAAAACCTCAATTGCGAAGCCCATGGCCAAGACTTATACTTTTTATAAGCCTGGCCTGTAGAAGATTCATTATTTTTCTTGTACTTGTTGTAGTTATCCCTCAGACTCTTCCACTTGGCTATCCATACTTTACCTAAAACAAAAAACAATTTCAGGACGCGTAGTAGAGACACATGAGTATTTAACTACTCATGTGGTAGAGAGCACATTTGGCATTTTAAGTCAAAAATGGCAGGTATTGATGTTGTGAAAGCAGCGTGTTGTTTACACAATTACCATAGAGTAAAAGGAGATTGTCACATTTAAGATGATGAGCCAGATAAACAATAATCAACACAGTACCGCCTTTTAACATTTTAAGCGAACAAATATGAACAGAACCAACAGTACAGCGTATGCAATTCGGGACGAATATATCGCTATTTTAATCAATAGTTAGGTCAGGTTGGTTACCAATTGTCAGACTGATATCCAAATGATTGAAATATAACGGCGGCTGTACACTCCCGCGAGACTGCTAGCCGAATGCACTCGTACGAGTGTACAGCCGCTATTAAATTATTATTACAACGTGAGGTTTTACTTACTCTCTCCAAATCCCATTTCTGTGGCAATTTCAAGCCAAACTTCGGCTTTTTTGTCACGGTTTTTATAGTCTACATCACTTAAATCGTATAATAAACTCCTTTCCCTAACCAATTCAATTAACTTTTTTGTGTTTGCAACCTCAGACATCGTGGCGTTCAGGCGTTCCGTCTCGGCAGGAAAAGAACTCTTAGAACGCGACGTTCTGCTTTGACCGCCGCGGTCTGACTCACAGAACACTATGTCTGACTGCCTGCCTGCCCGTGCCCGGTGCGTTGTTGTTATAGACTCGGTACATTCTAATGAACGCCGAACGCGGAACTCTGAACTCCTGACCGCTCTGTGTGCTCGGGCTCTGAGCGGCTTTAATCATGGGTTGGTAATTATCATTTCTGAATACTAACAATTAAAAAAGTAATCAGTGAATATTATAAATTCGGTCTAACGCATAAAAATAATAATATACCTTGATTTTATTTACTATTCAAAAGTCTCTTTCCTGTAACCGTAGTTTATAGCACTAATGAGGCACGACAAGGTTAAAGAAAAACAAAGTCCATTCCGTATTTACGGAAATTGAATTAAACTAAGATATTTGTGGCACTTGAACCATGTGGCTTCTGGAATTAAAATATTTGTGTCACTTATCCCATGGGAAAAATAGACGATCCCATGCTGAGACAAAAATTGGAACTACTTCCATGATTGCATCCTTGTCTCGCTAGATGGCGTTGAAATCATACCTTATTACCTGGTATTTTATATTTTCCAATTTCAAAAATGTTTGATATCTTCAGAAATCGTATTATTGTGTTCTATCTGGTAATTAACAGTAACAGTTTATATAAAATTGTAATAGAACATACAACTTGAGTATTGTATGTTTTGTTTCAGAGCTAATAAAGGTATCGCAATTAAACAAGACATTATAATCGTGATAAGTCATTTATTCTTACAACCTTACTCAGTACGTTCAACGGTGACAATGTTACATTAAAAGGTGAGCTCGAGATGACAAACAATATACCTAACATATACTTACCACTAACATACAAACAATTACATTACGATCTAAATATAAAAATATACTTACTGAACATATACATTCATCATCTTCCTGCCCATTTCCCAAATTTATTTGGGGTCGGCGCAATATGTTCTATATGCAAACTGAACATAATACACTATAATAATTATATCAAGTATACATATTTAGTGATAATCAAAATAATAAAACAGTTGCAAAACATTCATAATATATTATGTAACATTTTTTGAACAGACAGATAATATTACTTACGAAACTTAATTTAAATATCAGATAATGAACTTGCTAACACAAAATTAAAATATAGCGTAACTGATAAAATTTTATTGGAGATTGACGTAAAATTGAAAGAGTGCTAATTAATACTAACAAACGAAACGTTGAAAAAAATACAACACAAAAAAATCTTCTGGGTTATGTATTTAGTAAAGTAAAAACCATAATCAGTGAAATTTCATTTCAAAACTTAAGTATTCATCTACTAAAATCGTTCAGGATCTTTTTTGATTTTTATTTGATTTTTAATTCGAATTAGATTAAAATGAACCCAGATTAGCCAAATTAGTCAACTAATAATTGCAAGTACTAATATTATTAAATAATTAACCCAATGTACTCACGCCCACACATTTACTTTGTCCATGTTTACTAACACTATCTAACTTAACTACGCTATTTGATTGCTACCTACACGACGTAAAATGTTTCGAGCTCTGATTTAAATTACAACTGTATCTCTTTACATTTGTTAGTGTATTATTAAATGTAAAAAGTCAATTTCATTAATAACTTGATTAAAAATAAATAAACAACTTATTTTTGAGTAATTACGGGATACTTCTTATTATGATTCAAACCATGTGGAGCCCGTACATCCAGGTATAGTACATTGTAATAAAAAATATAAACACGGTGTGTGTGTGTGCGTGTGCGTGTGTGCGTGCGTGCGTGTGCGTGTGTGCGTGCGTGCGTGTGTGTGCGTGCGTGTGTGTGCGCGCGCGCGTGTGTGCGCGCGCGTGTGTGTGTGTGTGTGTGTGTGTGTGTGAAGGGAGATATATATATATAAACAGCTGACAGTTTATTTAACAAAAAAACAAAACGCCGTATTAAAACTCGAGGAAAATTATTGATAAGTAACATAAGTTAATTTAATAAAGTAAGGTGCATTGACGTGGCCCGTTTCCAGACAACTTTATACGTATGCCAGGATGACAATCTGAATCTGAATGACAATCTCTCACAATATGAATGACCAACAAGAACTAATTACAAAAACACAAGGAAAACAGTACACTGCGCAAAATATACCCGAAGTAAATACAATGTAGCAACAGCAACGCAAACTAATAAAATGCATCGAAACTGGAACTGAACATACAGACAATGATAACATGGGTTTCGAGGGGGCTCTTTAGAGCATTATGATTATGAAAATATGAATGTCACCATACATTTATTATACAAAGGCAACATTCGATAAATATGTGTACATACATAGACATAAATATAGATATACGAGTATAACATTACTTGGTCATTGTAGGTTTCTTGCGTACTTTTATAATTGTATAATTTTTTATAATTCACATTAAAATGTCTCAAGGATGAACGTAACGAACCATTGGCAATACTTTTGTAATATGGAGTATGAACAATTTGATATACGGGAGACTCGGATAAAACGCTATGCTTTATGATATCTAATTGATATTATGTACAAGTAGTTTAATATATTTACGTCGCATCGAGCACTTCGCGACTTTTTCAACAGTGCGGAATTGAAATGTTCTTGAACAAAAAAAAATATAATTAATATACTTTTCAATTATTCTTTCCTACTATCCGCGCCACAAATCCCACAACCGGTGTTCAATGGGAATTTTATGAAATAACAGATATTTAATACCTCTCGACATGTAACCTTTGTGATTGTTTAATTCGATAATAACATTTTTTGCATCAATAATAGTGGAACTGTCCCATTCTAAATATTTATTAAATAATACTTCCTCTTTAACTACATAAACAGAAATTACCATTAATTAAATTTTAAAATTCATACCTCCACTGATTTTTGAGTTTAGAGTTCCTGTTAGTGAGTACCTATATTTTTACATTCGAATCGATAATATACGACCCTAATAACCTATGTGAAAAATAAATGAATCAAGGAGCATTCTTAATGTAAATTAATCTTGCCAATGCAACCATCAATGTACCGAGTTAATAATTGTCAAGATCATTTGTGTTCATAGATGAAATGTACAGGAGTGGACGCAATAAATCTTAATAAAGAAAATGCTGTATTATGTAATGTATACATCCATCCATCCACGAAAGTCAACAAAACAAGGTCATACAACATTTCATACTACACAGCATCAAACCTTCCATAGAAGGTTCACAAGTAGAGTCAAAGAGGCCGGGCCCAAAGATCTGATGTTTACAACCTAGCACTTCACTGTACCACTGTTCACTACGCACCGCTGTGCACTGTGCACCAACGTGTCCCACCGTGCACCACCGCGACCCCCGTGTACCGTGGCCCAACACCAACTTGTACCATACTGTCCCACCTTATGGTTCGCGAATTGCATAGCCGATACCGCTAAAAGCCTGACACTATAGCCCGCGAATCGTCCCACTTTGCTCGGGAGCCGGTAGCGCGAGATGGGGTCGGGTCGGGCAAGGTCGGGTCGAGTCGGGGGCGGGTCGGGGTCGGGTCGGGGCGGGTCGGGGCGGCTCAGAAGCGCGCGCGGATGTAGACGGCGGAGACGTCGTGGTTCGCGTAGCCGAGCCGCTTGGCGTGCTTGAAGATCTCGTTGGTGGTGGCGGTGAGCGGCAGCGACTGCTCGAGCGCGTCGCCCAGCCCCAGCGCCAGCTTCAAGTCCTTCTGCATGTGCGTCAGCGGCTGGTGCGTCGAGTACGACGACTCGATCATCGCTGTGCACACACACACACATCGGTTCATTGATATACATATTATGTAAATTAACAATTATATAGGTATATAAGTTAGCTTCATTAACATTAAAAAACACACGTTATCTACACACATACCGCGCGTTTATCTTGGCGTTCAACGAGCGGCAATAGAGCATGGATGCTTTCATTAAAACATTGATTGGTAACAAAGTCACAGTTCTACATTTCTGTCATTGTGACCTCTAAAAAACGCGCGATCGTAACGCTATAGTCTCTTTTGGTACTTTCCACGACGTTACCAACTGTTCTATACGTTGTCCAAACGAGACATACTCGACCCCGGCACTAGGATTCCCTATGTCGGCATGGACAACACACAACACACCACTAAGGCTGAGATGTATAGACGATACTTAGCTTTAGCTCAGACTTTACTTACGAAAAACTTTGCTTTGCAGAGACTGCGATTTGGTATTTATAGACATGTCACGCTGAGATTGTGCTCAGCATAAGGTTCTTACCTTAGCCTCTAGCGGTCTTCCGCTAATGTCATAATACCACTATTGGTACACCTGCAAAGTTTTTCGAAAGTAAAGTCTGAGCTAAGGCGAAGTATCGTCTATAGATCTCAGTCTAACACCACGACGACCCGAGACCCAACATTCATCCGTCACCTAACACTCGCCCCCGGGGTCACCATCAACCACCAACCACCAGGCTGGGCCACTGACCTCTCCCCTTGAGGATGAGATGCGGCGAGGCGAGCGGCGTGAGCGCGAGCACGTCGAGCAGGTCCGCCTGCGAGAGCCCCGCGCGGTCCGCGAGCGCGAGCCCCTCCGCCAGCGCCGCCAGCGACACGCCGCCGACCACCTGCAGCACCGAGTTCATCTTGGACGCGTTGCCCACCTCGCCTGCGGAACACGCACAACCTTTACTGACTGAATTACTGATACTGAACGTGTCATTTAGTGTTGTTGGTTTGGGGGGGAGGGGGACTTTTTTGTGATTATCTCGAAAAATATCCTAAAAATGTTTAGGAAAACACAAGAGCAAAATTAGGTTACTTTATATTAAATTTCGAATCAATGCAAATTGTACATAACGCCCTGGCCAGGATAAAAGTAACGATAGCCGAGTGGTTGAACGTTGGTCTCCCAAACCGGCCTAGGTTCGAAACCTTGCACACGCCTCTAATTTTCAAAAATTATGACTTATTACTTATAACGTGCTTCGGTGAGAGAAAACATCGTTAGGGAAACCTGCACATTTGAGAGTTCTCCATAATGTTATGTATAAAATCCGCCAAAGCGCACTTCATTTTATAAACATTTTAATTCAAAAATCAGCTGTAAAATAAAGTACAGTTTCACAGCATGATGTTGGTAGTTGTAATGTTTTTTACTAAAGCGTTTTTAATGCAGTCGATTACCGTGAGCTTCCCTTAAAGGCTGTAAGAAAAAAATGCATAATAATTATAACACTTTTTAAATGTAAATACAAAATAGCCGACAAGCGAGTAGACGAGCCCCGGTAATCACCGATGGGTTACCTTGTTCTAAAGGAAAGGTTAAGAAAGAGATTGTTTTTAAACGCTAACACACTCATACCGCACTACAATAGTATCGCGGACGGTATGGACAACACAAAGAACACAACACGAACACCCACGACCCGAGAACAAACATTTTTCTGTCACATGTCGGCTCCGGGAATCGAACCCGGGACCCCTCGCTTCACAGGCAGAGTCACTACCAACTAGGCTTCAGGGTCGTCAAACTTCCAAGTCTATAGTTCATAGATTAACTTCATAGTTCGTTATTGTAGAATAAAGTTAGTGTTATTGACTTTAATTATATTTTGGGCTACTCGGATTTGGTCGCTCACTGTTAAAAGTAAAATATAACAAGCGCAAAACAAAACAATAAAATAAAAAAATCTATAAAACAAATAAGTTCCATCAACATTAAATCGTTCACTCCATCGTTCACACGGCAGGCGATGCTAATGCTACTACTGTAACTACACATGCTATTTTCAAAATATATTTCATTCGAAATATATTATCGACTTCATTCAAATATCATTACGGACATCGGGTCTCATACTAAAATAGCGAAAAAACGTCCCAGTCACAGACGGCCATCGCGAGAATAGAAATGTTAACAAGGTAATTTAAACACTAAAATCATTACATCACGGTTTAATTTCGATTGCAGTCAATTGTAGCTCTATTTGCGTTTTGTTGCTCAATTGGCTCGGACATTTTTTAGCGCGGACCCGACGTCCATAGTAATAATAAGCCAATGGCAAATATTACAATTTTTGTAACCCCTCTACCAATCCGCAATAAACAGTGCGGGGGAGTATGCTTTAGACTTAGAGTCATGAGGAGAGACCCGTGCTCAATCGTGGATTGAAGCCTTAAGGAAGGACAACACATCACATGAAAAGGATTTTTTAAAGGATTATTATTTGCAGTACAATAAAATAAAGGATAACATTATTATTAACTACTAGCTGACCCCGCGAACGTTGTTCCGCCATATAACATGTAGATACAAAAAGCCAAATTTTAATTTGACGGGTGGGGGTAGGGCAGTGAAAATTTGAGATTATGTGTATTTTTTTATGCCACACCATAAAAAAATAACCGAAAAAAAATTTACCACAAAATTAAAAAAAAATCTAGGGTGGACAACCCTTAACATTTAGGGGTATGAAAAATAGATGTTGGCCGATTCTCAGACCTACTCGATATGCACACAAAATTTCATGAGAATTGGTCGAGCCGTTTCGGAGGAGTATGGTAACTAACATTGTGACACGAGAATTTTGTATATAAGATAAGATGAAAGCAAAACAAAAAAGATATTACTATAATGCTAATTGAATCCAAGTTGAGATATAACAGGCGAATAAAATAAATAGTATTTGACTAAATAATTAAAATTTCTTTGAACCTATGATCATAATAATTATATAAGTCAAAAAGTCAAACTTAATAGGTAAAAACTACTTTTACAACATGCAGTATACAGTAACTACTCAAAATAAGCATTTCGCTAAGTAAAATGAAACAGCATTTCACAGCATTGATCACAACACGATTCAATGACATTGGAGGTTTTTTCTCCCCAGCGCAGCGCGGAGTTCGAGAGAATAGAGGTTATTTCGAAATTTTAACTTTATTTGGAATTCAAGTGAGAACTGTAAAAATTAAAAGATTTTTTTTGTCATAACAAATAAACAAGGAAAAAATAAATAATGCATAATGATTTTTATGTTAGGATGGAGTAGTTTTGATTTGAAAATAAAATGATTGAATTGTATAAGGAAAGTAAATACGACGAAACGGAAGACGTTTCAAGATTTTTTTTAATTTTTTAAGCAGCTTTTTACTGAAATGAACATATTAGTTAGCAATAAAAGAATCGTATTATTTTTACTTTATGTGATCAAAAATCCCCAGAAGATATCCATGTTCAAAACAATAATCTATTTTATAGTAGTGTAGGAAGCATGGAAAACGCTTCATATTTCCATTCCGAAGGCATGCCTATCGTACACACTCAAAGCACAGTACACACCAGTACGCTGCGTCTACGTTATCAAGGGTCGTCTAAGTTCGTTTTATTAATTTTTTAATCTGTCCTGTCATATTCCCTGTACAAATATAGCCGCGAGTCTATCCACTGTGGATGTGGACTGTGGATTCACAGTCAGGTACCTAGCAACTGTTTGTCAGTATTAGATGTTATTGTTATTTTTTTTTTGCTATTGGTATTTTTGAAAGTTGTTTGCAAAGGGAGAGCTCCCTATTGGCAAGGCGATCATGCCTGAGGAGCGGCCGTACTCCGAATGATCATGTTCGAGACTTGTATATATCCGAGCTGTGTAGAAAACTTTAACAGTGTGATTCAGGCTTGAGGTGACGTCACAGACGTGTGCAATATTGAGACCGACCGTTACGGCGTGTTCAAATAGAATAAAATAGTCCGTTTTACAGGTCCGTTTTAACGGGTCAGTATTTCCGTTGTGTGTGGGATTTTTTACTGGATCCGGTATACTGGATTCTGTGTGAAATCGCTCATACAACTACATACGCTACTAGCACCCAGTATTCCGGATGAAGTAAAACGAACGTTCTATGTGAACGCGCCCTTAGATATTACGTATAGATCGAACATTGAGAGTATTTGGCGGAGACCAATAGACGCAGCGTACGTATCCGACCACACACAGACGAGACAGTGAGCGACCAGCGTTCCTCGCGCCGGCAACCGGAGTAGTGCACTACTACCAAGGTAGAAGGAGTTCTTGCTCATCGCCTTGAAGCACGACTGGCAGTCGTCGAACAGCGCGCGCTCGCCCGCCGCCAGGATGATCAGCGTGCCCTCCTCCGCTTGCGTCTTCGAACCTTGGATCTGGGGAGTGGTCGTCGACAATGGAGAATATGCATGTTTTTTTTTTGAATACTTCATTAGTGTCGTTGTATTTTGGAATTCGTTGAAACGGAAATGACGCGAATGAAGCATCGGCAAAATGGCGGCTGACGTAAGCAAAGCAAAACATCAATATTTTGGACTGACAGTATTCGTTGTTACGAAGTTTCACTTCTAGCACGTGAATTGCCCACATTTTGTTTTTTTATTGCTTCTATCGTTTATTTATTAAATGTTATTAAAATACCGTAAAATATGATTCATAGAAAAGCCAACATTTATTGAAACGCTGCCATTTTGACGCGCTTGGTGGTGACGTCAGCATTCACTTAACTCAAACGTCGCGTTTGAGTTATTTGTTATTGAAAACAGTTTGCACTGGTATTGTTTTGACATTTTCAATGCGAATGGTGATTTCACGCCGTCGTGAAGCCAACAGCATTGCGTTTCCTTGTACATTTTGTGCTTTTTATTAATTACTATTCGTGAATTCGTATATAATCGAATAAAATCGAAATTCATAATTTAAGTATCACTTGCTTAGGTGAAAGAAATATAGTGACAAACCCTGCACACCTGCGAGTCCTCCAGTGATCTCAAAGGTGGACTATGGCCTGTACTTTACCCCTCACATTGTGAGAGGTGACCCCTGCGCAACAGTGGGACAGTTGTGGCGTGCGATGATGATGCGTGTGCGTCCAACAGTTACCTGCGCCTCGAGGTAGCGGCCGCCCTTGCCGCCGATGGCCTCCACGATGTCGTGCGAGGTGTCCGCGTCGATGGACGTCATCTCCACGTAGCCCTTGCCCTCCAGGGACGGGCAGTGCAGCACGCCGCAGTTGCCGAACACCATCTGTAGCGTTAACACCACACATCCACGTAAGAAATACGTTTAAAGCGCGATGAAAACTGACCTGTACTCGGGTATCTTACAACAGCGTTTGATTGGTATCTTCGTCCTTTACTCTCGCGCGTAAGGGGGCGTCCATAAATTACGTAAGGCATTAAGGGGGAGGGGGTGTAGGGGGGAGGGGGTGTAGGGGGGAGGGTCAAGAGTAATCACACACAATCTTACGTGGAGGAGAGGGGGGTCTTGGCAAAAATCACGTAACTATTTCTGCAAGAAATTGCGAGGAATCTGTTTAAAGTAAAACATGTTTTTCCACTGAAATATGTCTAATCCTACACAATAACACTTTTTAATAAATCGAGTACAATCAAGAACAGATTATCTATTTACACAAAAAATAATATTTGAAGAATCTTACGCGAGATTAAGGAGGGGAGATCCAAAAATTGCCAAAATTACTTTTATTAGTTAATTAATACATTAAAAGTACATTACGAAAACTATCGAGAAAATGTAGGTAGTGTCACACGTCTTGGCAGGGCCACTCCCATGCTCAGATTTTGTTCTAGGTCAATTAACGTAGACTATAGGCCGAAGAAACAATATTGTTGAATGCGTAATATAAAAAGGTCAGGGTGGAAAGGTCAGCGGGGAAGTTAATACCGTAATGCCCCGACCTTCAGCTGCCGCGACCCCGCGGGATCCGTGCAGGTAATCTAAATAAATTACTCGACTGACTGGCATGAGGTTGACGACTGACGTCACTGCGTGATTAGGAAAAGTGCTTTGCGTCGATAAATCAGAATAGCCCCACAGAAGCGGAAACACTTCCGCCAGTGAACACCTTCAAAGCCCAGAGCATAGACAAAAATAATACCCGACCTTCAAACGAATTTAAAGGAAGCTTAATTTTTGTGAATGGATTGCTCTATAATTTCTATGCAAAATTGTATTTTTTGGACTTTGACATCTTTTTGGATTTAATTTTCGAATATAAGAATTGTGCATAAGTCAACGTAATTTCCTGAATTATCATGCGATTTTATTGGACGACCACCATAATTACAAAAAGCGGTGCTCACGCTCACCTCCTTGGCCGCCTGGGGGTCCGCCACACACGAGAAGGTAATATCTGCCTCCTCGACCACGTCACACGGAGTCACCGCTATCGTAGCGCCCACCTTCTCGAAGTCTTTGCACTGTTGACAAACATAATAATCTAATTAGTATAAATTCGTTTAATGCTACACATAGATACTAATAGATATGATACTAAAATAATTTGAAGGCAACTGGAAAAATGGGCACAGCAAAATATGTCCCGCGTACAGCAAAATATAGGTATGCAAAGTATGACTTTATTTATTTCAGATGTCCGTAAATTATGTATCATTAAAAAAGAGGAACTAATAAAAAGTAAAATATCTCCCCCGTAAACAACTAAACAGACGCCATCACTGCCATCTTACAACGGGTAAGCTAAAGTAAGCTTCCGTGTTTTTAAACTAGATGTCGCTACTAGTGTTCCACTGTGAGAGCGAATCGATACGCGCGCCACGCCGGCGGCCGCGGCGTCAACGACCCCACGCTCGCAATGGCCGCCGGCAACGCGCCGCCATTTTGATAACGGCGTCTCCACAATACATACTTTGATACGCTACGTAAACATCGCAGCACCGGCAACGGCATGCGACACCTCCTGACAATCGTTTGGAAATGCACACGTAGAAAATCTCCACCGAATTTTAGGCTAAACCTATAAAATTGTGTAGTTACACCCATTTTATTTTGTAGTCCTTGTTATTGAACCGCAACGTAACATGGAGACGTAGTTACGCGTCTGAGATAATATGATTACATGTTACATAGGTAGGTATTCTCATCGTCTATACATAACAGTTATCGCATTTTGAATTAAATATAAATACTTACATAACTTTCCTAGAATAGAAGTTTCTATTAATTGCAATAGACACAAATAGTAATTTGTTGTCAATCAGGTATGTATGTAAATGTATGTTGTCAATCAGGTGTATATAAAGAATGTAATGTATGTATAATTTTGGTGCAATGAGTTAAAACAATTCATACAGTGGTTGTAAATTTAATGTTGCCGTTAATGAGATTCGTTTCGCATATAGTGAAGTTAGGAAACTTAACCTTAGACTCGTATACTTGTTACATTTTTTTTTTATGGAATTAAGACAGCAAACGAACATGCAGCACCACCCTTCCGCTGCCGCTCATGACAACCGTGACCGACACAGAACAAAACTCAAATGTGGACTAGGATGGTTAGTCCGGTTAGGAGATGGTGTTAGAACATTAGTTGGTTAGTTTGTTAGTAAATATGAGGACTGGGACAGGGACTGTTAGTGAAAGTTAACCCTAATGTTGTTAATAATAGTCTAGTTGTTACTTAGTCAGTCTTGTTGTACTAATTCGACCATAGATTCGTTGCTACCCTTGAGGACTGAGATGGTCACCTCTACAAAGTGTAACCGGCTCCACACATAACCGGAACACTACGAAATTTTTTATCCCAGAAATCCGTGAGATATCATTTGAACCATATTTCTCTGTTTCAGACTTTAACGAGGGCAAAGCTGCACGCATAAACTATAAAAGCTAGTCTACATTATGTTACAAATATTTCGTTATCACCGTTGAGTTATTCTCAACCCGCGCTTCACGTGTTTACACAGTTCTTATCAACTGCGCTTACGTACGGGAACGCTGCGTTCCAACACTGCCAACTGCAAAAGCGTGCCTTTGCCTGACCCTTGGTGTAAAATAATTGCATTTCGTTTCTGATGCGTTTTACACACGATACTTAACCTTATTTACAATGTAACATTATTATATTGAAATCTTCATTCGAAATGCTAAGTTACAGAAGGAAGGAAGAAGGACGAGCGTAATACGAAGTATACGTAATACGAAGCACAAATTTTGAATTACCCAGAGTACCAAGACAATCCCAATAATGGACTCCAGAGAGAAGTTGAGTGAACGGAGACACCGTTGAATCCCGAATGCGAAAAGTTTTGAAATGTATGTCAAACATGTTTCCGGAGTTTATACACCGTGCCAACCGACATCCGAGAACTAAACTCGTTGGTATAAGGGACATGTTACCGCAACGAAACAATTATATCGTGAACATGATTCGAATACATACTTATTTATGTAACAAAACTTTATGGCCAGGTGGAGTAAATAAAAAATCCGATACAGTTACATAGATATAAATCACTAGAATAACCGTTGCGCAGGTCAGTCGTCAGCAGCGCTAAGCGCCAATGCGATTGGTGTCTGTCTGGTGTAAGTGTGGGTGTGTGTGTGTGTATGTGTGTCGGATTGGGCCACAAAAAACTTTCGCATAGACTCCAAGCCTCCCAAACACCACAAGTAGGTCAGTCGTCACTTACGTCATCTTAATAATATTGAATAATCGGATCAATTGTGTGAGGAATGCGTAATGTAAACGTTGTTTGCAGATCTTAACAGGTAATAATAATAATTGTACCAATACTAATTTGTTGGAACATTGCTCACACTGTTGTACTGAGGGGATCATAATTAGTCTACTTACATTATGAGATATAATTAATTTCATACATAATTTAACACAAAAGACGTTTGACAAAAAATATTTTCCACAAGGAGAACATAAAGTGATTCCGATCATAAGTCCAGCAGTATTATAGCCTTTAAGTCTATTTTACTGTAGCAAACACAGATAACGACATAATCCTTACTGATCGTAAAATTATAACGAAAAAAGTCTCCTACACGGCTATGAATAAGTCCATAGGTAGATATTTGGCAACACGTGACAATGAAGATTAACAAAACGCTAATCCAGAAAGAATCCAATTAGGGGCCTGGTACGGTTTAACGAGTTCGTAATGTTTTATGTAAGCCGATAACTACGGCCGACGCGCGGCGACTGTGCGCTACAAAGGCGGTATTTGGAGCAATTCGCGTCGCGACGAAAGCTCGTTCGAACGAAGGTCAAGGGACGTGTTTGAACAGATGCTAACGACTGTGAGATACTCGTTAAAATCGAGAGCACAAACCAAATAACTAGGGAACTAACAACAGAACATTACAGAAATAGCTGTTCTTTAAACATTCACAAATGACCTTTTGATCTCAAGTCAATTACCTACATACATATTATATACATATGTACATGCAATATACATACACACTACACCATTAATAATATATACATTTTAAATTAATATAAATATTATACTGTTTTTCCTTGTAGTGTATAAACAATAAGGAGTTCAATAATATTATTAACGTACGGGCAAACAACGCATGTATACACATATTATTATAGTCCCCAACCCGGAAAGTGAAGGGATTTAAGTTGAATAAAACGGCAATTACACGATATTGAGTGTAATAATAATTGAACAATTTACTTTAAAGTTTACAACGGACAGGGAATTTTACATACAATAACATGGATTACAAATACGTTTATTAAATAAAATCATACAATCAAATAAATAATAACACACTCATACCCGATAACACACTAGGATTTCCTGTCGCGGGTAATTTGGACAGAACACATCACTAACACCCATGACCCGAGAACAAAAAAGAAAATAAAACATTCATAATAGTGTCAATGTGAAGTAGCCCTTTGAAAAATTAAGTTACGACCGCAGCGCAGCGCGCAACGGCACAAAACAGCAACGGACCGAATCGGAAATGGGAAATCGTAAATCATAGAAAAGGCTGACGGATGCAGAATCCAAAACATTATTTTACTTTTTTTATAGGTTTGTTTGCTATATAAAAATATTAAACTCAACTGGTTTTGACTTGTCAATCAATATACTGTGCATCCTGACATTCCTGACACTTTGATATGTGTTCCCGTGACCGAAGAGACGAAAGGTAGCACTGAAAGTGTGAAATAGTAAGTACAAGGGAGAAAATTATGGCTTGCCTTGGCGAAGGAAAACATGATGAAGATACAGATGAACCCTGCACACCTGAGAGATCACCATACTGTTCTCAAAGGTGTAGATACATAAGTCTCCCAATCCACTTGGCCACTTGGTCAGCGTGGTGAACTGTGCCCTGTGCCTCTCATATTGTGAGAGGAAATCGAAGCAAGGGAGTGGGACAGTTACGGGATGCGAGGAAGAAGAACGAAATCATGGCAATTTCCAAATCCACATGAGCAATTGCTAGTGAATTATAAAAGAGTTTCTATTCCGATTACGAACAGTCCCAAGATTAAAGCTAACTCCAAAGAGAATAGAACCGCAAATCTATTTTTAAATTCCGTCAAGTTCGCTTCGCTAACACTTTGAAAATATCGTTTCTAAAATTCTAACACTAGTTTCAAAAGAAGTTTGCCCACGTCACCGACGACTGCCTACCTCAAGCCCGCCCACTGATGCCACGGTACCATTCACCTCACTGCGTTAAATGGACCGTTTTTCAGTTTGCTAACCCATTGATATACTTACATATAATATTTATTTATTCACTCTTTATTGTAAACCTCAAAATCTACATTTCAATGGGCGGACATAATTCCTGATGGCATTCTCGACCAGACAACATTATGATTATAATAACGCTGATAAAATATGTTTCACCTCCTTTTCCCAAATGTCCTCTACATTTGGGAAAAAGAGGTGAAAAATATTTTATACATTCATAACCAAGTTTTCTTTTTATATCGTTCAGCATATTAACAGTGTCTTCAAAATGATACCTATATGGAAGAACGCCGCCAATGTTTCTGTTTGTATGTATGCTACACCAACTGATAACTGGCAAAGAAGGTTTGTAAACAGAACATTCCATTTCATGCGTCGGACATCAGATATAATGTGTTACGTCAAAACTAAAACTCCAAACGTGTCATTTTAGGGAAAGTTTTAAATCGGAAATATAATATACCTACAATACTAAATTAATACAACAGTAAAATATTATTGTTAGCGTATCGGTACTACATTATACGAGTAATGCAAAGCCGTAATGAGTCTTGTAGGAGTAACACTCAGAATTCAATGTTAATCGTACCTACTACTGATACTGTTGTTTACGACCATCAGCTATAAAACGCGTATTACTCGTATAATTATCAGGTGTTATCATTGTTATGAGAATGAGTATCGAACATGCTTACGAACAAAAAAAAACCTGACAATAATAAAAGCGGTTACGTTATTATTGTGCTTATAATATTATTTAGTTTATAAAACAACAAGTAGGGGAATCGTTTTAAACATTCTCCTTAAAATAATAACATCCTAATTATTTAATGTTCCCCGCAGGCTATGCGACTGATACATACCTACCTATATTATTGTGCAATTGCAACAATCAAGTTCCTCTTCACACATAACGTAATGATAAGTGTTCAAGTCACTATAACCCATTAATGGCCTACTACAAGGCATATGATTATAAAAACGCAGTATAGCATTACAGCGTTTAGGTACTAACTTAAAATAAATTTTGTACTTATTTAAGATATCTTCTTATCAAGACCCAGATAAGGTATTATGCGATGAAGTTGCAACGAAATTTTTATTTTTTTTATCGTGATTTTGTACCCTATATGGAAAATCTTGATCGATTTATGTATGTACTATTTATGCGCTATGAGACCCATAACAGCCACTCGGATTACATTCGGAACCTCAGTTTCTTCGAAGTCATCAGAACATCCCTTGTTTATAATTGCTCATGGACAAGTCCCTGGAAACTCGACTAAACCCACAATATAAATAACAGAAAAGAACTAACGAAGAGCATCGCACATTTTCGGCATTATGTTCCGAGCACATCATACAGTCATACATTTCAAAGATTGAGCATATCATAAGTTAACAGTCGAATCGTGTATTGTGATAAACATAAGTTGAGTGTACCCATAAAACGAACTCTCGTCGAGTGCAAAGTTCACGTCATCCGTCAGCTGACTGCGACGAAGAGGTCAAACGTGTGCTGCACAATGACTTATGTTATTGCAACTTGTGACGTAAATTGAACAACTATAATGTCGGCGTTTCCTGCTATTGTTGAATCGCACATGTCCTATAGGCTTCGCATACGTATAATGAATGCTTACCATCAGGTGGGATTGTTGTCAAGCATTAACTTATGTAAAAAAATCAAGACGTGGGCAATGTTAGGCAAAGCTAGGTATGGCATAGTTTGACTATTGTATGGGTGTGTCTACTAGGTATGCTGTTTCACCAGCTTCTTCCTTAATCGTCCCTGATAGGTTTTTGCAGACCCATCTGGGTGGCGTTGACCACTTCCCATTGTGTAGTCTGCTCGTTTGCCGGCTCTTATAATTCAGACTGAGCGTAAACACTGACTCGGATATCATCACTCCTCGATATGCGTATTCAAAAACCGAAATATAAAACCGTGCCATGTGGCGGCCTGTTGATGTTTGTACAAGATAAATATGCAAGTGATGTGAGCAAACCTAAAACGAATATTTTATTAGCGATGAATCAACTATCTGCAACTATTATTTTGATTCCACGACATTAGTTATCGATGACCAAGCAAATAAACAATAGTTATTGCATCATTAAGGACATTAAGGTGTAAGGTGTAAACGCAATATTATGATTGTGTACATATGATAATAACACTTATAATGAAGTCTTACATCCAATAACGGATTTACTACATTTTTCTAGATATGCATAAAATAATATAATCTTCCGTCTTACACAATATTACGAACAATACGTATGTATGTATAAAATGGCTTCATGATCATTGACACGAGCCAACCAGTGAATGAGTAGTTTCTGAAGCGTTGAAGCCTGAAGGGCTTCTCGTACTAACCACGTGTGGGACGCCTATAGACTTATCTCGTCGAGTTATCAACAAATCTAAAATCGATATCTTTATCTCGATATTTCTGTACGAAGTGGACGTCTACGATTTAGTAAAACTGCAAGCAAAACCAAAACCAACGTTTCAGTTGGCCGGTGAGGATGGCAGCCATTGATTATAAATGGCAGCATTCACACACGCTTGATTTTAACTGATTTTAACCTTTATTTGATACAACTTCAGGTGTTGCATGCAAGCTTAGAACAACTAAATAAAGAATTCTATTGTCTAGGTCGGCTGTAATGGTGGCTACATTACACGTTGTAATAATGACCAACGTTCTTGGAACAACAACTTTAATTACTTATAGTTTATACATTCAAAGATAATCAAGTACGAGACCAAAGCACTCTCATTGGTTTAATTAGTATGTCCGGGCGCAGAACAAAAACGTTCGCAAATTATAACAATGAAGAAATACCTGAGTAGCATGTGCCATGGAATTTTACCGAGGGATTAGGTTGATATGGTTTTAAAGTTTTATGGAATAAGACATTCGGTTTAAAGATCATTTCTCACAAAAGTAACAAATATCACTACATTATAAAAATTTAGTACTTACCCGGTGTGAGTAGTTTTGCATTCAACAATATCATTGTATGAACCTAGTTCAAAATTATTCACTGTAACGAGTACTTACGATCGTTTGAATTTTATAACGACGACCCAATTACATAGATCGTGGTCATTGCGTGACTAAATTCGGAAGTACTTTACTAGAACCATGCGAGATTGGAGACGGCATTCAAATATTTATGAAATATTGAAACGGTCACGGTCGAAATATTTCGAGACCATCTACAAATACGAAACGGCATACCATATTAAGAAATTTATTTGGCGGTGGATGAGTTCCAATAATGATCCACGCAATTGCTAATAAACTGTTAACATTTTTTTTATTGAATTAAGGTCGCAAACGAGCATGCAGCACTACACTTCCGCTGCCGCCCATCACAACTGTGACCGACGTAGAAAAAGACTCAATTGGGGACTAGGATGGTTAGTCCGGTTAGAAGACGGTGTTAGAACCTTAGATGGTTAGTTTGTTAGCAGGTATGAGGTTGAGAACTGAGACAGGGACTGTTAGTGATAGTCCTATTAATTGCTAAACAACTTCTATCTTCCTCGAGTACAATCCAGATTACTGAAGGAGACTTAGAGGTTATAAAAAGGAGAGAAGAATATGAACATCTACAATTTATGTCTGCCAAAATCGTTTCACGCGGTTCCCGGAGCGTTATAGCCGTTAGTGTCGGTGAATCTTGGGCGGATCGATAAACGTCTGCCTTCCAGACGACGAATTGAATACTAATACTTTATCATGTTCGTAACAAATGTGCCGCCTGAATTTTTGATGCCGATGGATGGAGTTGTTTCATTTTTTTTTTGTTGCCACCATCATTGTTTTTTACAGAGTAGTTCAGATAATTATGTAGGGTGGTATAAAAATTTAAATAGTAGAAAAACAAATAAAAAAATACAAAAAATTAACATAGGTTAATGATTATATTTATTCGTATAAGGTATTGCCTGATGGTAAGCGGCGATGAAGTCCTATGTTGAGCACACTAACTTATATAAAACCTATTCACTATAAGTATTTGGTTTGACGGTTGTGTTATCTTAAAATATAGTTAACTAGTACAACAATTAAGTTCTTGTGGTTTACGTTGGGGACACGTCCTCCCTGATAACGCTTACCGTTAACATTTTAATGGTGTAAAGATAAGCGCTCATGAGCCCGCCTGGCTTGCGTCAATTGTAAACTGTTTACTATTCAACTAAATATTTTTATGATATAAATAGATGGCAAACGAGCAAACGACCACCTGATTCCAAGTACAAGTAGTCCTCGTCGCCCAAAGACACATCAGCAAGAGCAATGCCCGGTATCTAAATTCGAAAAACGATTCGTTCTGTTTCCGCATAGTAGAACTACCCGGCCGACGACCCGGATGGCGCAATGGTTAACACGCCGGATCGCCGTTCCGATGGTCCTGGGTTCGATTCCCAGCGAGGCGGAAATTTGATTGATGAATTTAAATTTCCGTTCTTGGTCTGGGTGTGTGTGTTCTTGTCTTGTGTGTTGTCCATGGCACCCACGACACAGGGAATCCTAGTGTGGGGCTATGAGTGTGTAGCGTTATAAAAAAAAACAAATAAAAACTACCTACGTAACTTAAGTGCTTCTATAAGAAAAGATTATAATAACGATATTAACGACTCGTATTGGTCGAAAAAAGTCTGAATCAATTACACGCTCTTAAACTTACTGACTTGGCCTACATAAAACCGCTCCAGCCAGTAAATTGTAAAAGCTATGTGGGTAACTTTTATTCGTCCACAAACTTCGTTGAAAATTGTCTGGAAGCGAAATTCTTAACATAGCTCCCTCGCGCAATTCCTAACAAAAAGTAATTATACGAAACGTAACCGGCGGGCTCCCCGCAGTTTATAGGTCACTCGTTAAGTACTCAGTACGTAGACAATGCTTCGGTCGTTCAGCGAAACAATAGGTGGTTAGGTGGTCGACGGTCGTGCGTACTCGAGAAATATTTGTGCATGCGTCATCAAGCCACGTCCTAACTAATAGTAAAAGATAATTTATAAGCCGTTGGGTGTAATAAGTGCAAGTGGGATTTGGTTGTAAACGCTACTGTACAGCATGGATGTAGGTATGCAAATGGTTTGGTTAAAATGTTTGACTGAGCAATGAGCAGTCCATTACCCTTTGAAAATAAAAGTAGTGGAGTCAAAAAATTGGACAAGCAAGACCCGTAACTTAGGAAATAATATAGTATAATAGGTAGTAGAGCCTAGAGTTCGCCCGGGGTAGTACTACCGCCCGCCACGGTACCGTCTGGTCTGGCGGTATCCATAGCCTAACTGCGTGTCAGGTAGCTGCTATTAATCTGCGGTTGGTATCGTATTTCGATACTATAACGATCGCTTTCACTTATTACCGTTAACGAGTTAGAATTGACAACTGTATAAATGTCACAATCAATATTGGTTTAGTCACTCTCTTGACGCCACGATAGCATATTCCGTACTCCGTACTAAATTTCTATTGAAAATGAAATGTCTGATGCTGAAAATGTCTATTGCGTTTTGTTACTACTGTTTTTATTTGCTATTGTTATGTAAGTTCCGTACAATGTACCATTAGGCAATTAGGAGACATCATCAATCATTTAGTAGTACCTAACTGAGAGCGTTAGTGGGTAGTTAAGCCACATTCTTAGTTATAGTGGAGGTGTTACGTTGCGCAATTGAACATACGTTAGATACACTATTTGTTATTGGAATTTACTTACATGTCAAGTAAAATTGATAGCCTAGTATGTAGTGAATCGATTTCCTACTTGGCCCTGGCCTCGAACGCTACACGCACCGGGTGGTAGAGTTAAATACTAACCCTGCGTTCGCTTCGTTTCGGTAAACCTTATTAATACGAGAACCCAAAATACAATGTTTCAAAAAACAAATATTCTGATTCTAATGTCATGAAAACTTGATCTTATAGAGATAACAAAACCTACCTACGTTAAACAAAATTCCCAAAAGATATATTATCTAGGGAAATCAACAGATTTACGGGGTCGCTCAAAATGCGCAGCAAAATGCATATTCTGCGAAATGCTCATTTTGCGTCCGGTGCACATTTTGAGAAGTGCACATCTGCGCCAAATCGTACATGAGTGATATTAGTAGTGCAATAACAAATTGTAATTTGTGACTTTAATGATATAATTAGTTGTTAAGTAACTACTTCGATTATACATATACTGTTCTATATCGTTTACAAACATCATTATATGCCTACCTATTGTTCACACACGTCAAATTCGATAACATCGACAATAGATAATAATATATTTTGTCCTGCGTCATGTTACCATAGTACTGAAGATATTAAATTCATTCAAGTTCATACAAGGCGGTTTGTATTTTTGATTCCGCTATGATGACATTTGTATATCACTATGATGAAATCACTACGATGAGGTAGACAATAAAATTACGAATTACGTATTAGAAAAAAAGAGCTAGCTAAAATGAAAAGTATATCAATTAGCCAAATTTAAATGTACACCTTTTCGCGCGCTAGCCCCATTGTCTACTTCCTTTTTACATATTAATATCATTTATAGTATCTACATTAGGTTTACAAGAAGGTGAACCGCGTTGAATGCGGCTTGTTTGCGCCACGGCCGCGAAAATTTAATCCGCGGCTACGCCCTCGTGGCCGACTTAAAAGTCATTACGACCCGGGAGCGCATCTTGTAGATACCTGCAGTGGTTTAATTACCAACATTCTTATTACAACTTTGACACTATAAGACACAAAGTTTTATTACTTTTAATCACGCTTTACAGACGGGGTTCGTCGTTCGCAGACAGAAAAATGATTGGCTTTAGTTATTAGTTATTGTTATGATGTTCCATATTTTGTATATATTGTTGCTTTGACACATGGAATCTTAGAAAAGCTTTGCGAGAATCTACTACACTATCACTACATAGTATAAAACAAAGTCGCTTTCTCTGTCCCTATGTATGCTTAGATCTTTAAAACTACGCAACGGATTTTGATGCGGTTTTTTTTAATACATATAATGATTCAAAAGGAAAGTTTATATGTATAATATATTAAAGTTTTGTGTAAATTGATTTTCCCGAAGCGAAGCGAGGGCGGGTTTACTAGTTATTTCTAAAAGCGGCTTCCAACGTTGCTTGATTTCAGACGCGCAACAACGGACAACCTAGGTATACATTATGTCAGGCGACTAAAACTATAACAAAGTGTTTGGTTGTGTGGCCCACCACAACGTTCGAACCAATTCTGAACAAAGAGAAGGCAGGAAAAAAGCAGAGTTCCCGCACCGTACACCACACTATAAATCTAGTCCAATCAAATCCTACTACCGCAGACATAAGTATGTATGTCCCAATACTCAGTTATAATACAATTATGTATTAACACATTATGTACACACGTAGACTGACCTTCTGTGGGAGGAACCAGAATCCCTGGTCCTTGGAAGTCGCCATTTAACACATACAGTGAACACCTACCTTCTTCATCTGTTCAGACGCAAAAGTAAACTCGCAAACTGAATCAAGGAAGAAAATGAAGTATTGAAACGGGGGAAAAGGCACCACACCTCATCCGTCGAAATGTATAAAAGTTTCGTCACCAGGCACTTCTGCCTCAGACTACTCAGACTAGACGCCTAGCAGCCGCAACACGAGCCGACCGACCTCTGTTCTGACGTCACAACACGGCAATATAATCGGGGTCGTATACAGTATCGGCTGTCTGCTGAGAGGGTGTCAAAACAAATTACGAAACGCTGAGCCCAAGCGATCGGTACAATCCAATTACGTAACGCCTTTGCTCAGCTGCAATAACAATATCGTTAAGGCATTATCCAGTTAGAGGCACGCTCAGCTTAGGTGTACAATACACATCATCATTTAGAAGAAAAATACATTCCTTTTTAATTCTTCATGATATTCATGAGTCTCGTCATTTTCTCTGTCAATAGAATACACTCTGTTTTTAGAAATGTTTCAAACTATCTCTCCATATCTCTTCTTTGGTCTCCTTATCCCCTAGATGTTTTAATCTAATTCTCTTCGAATACGAATATGACCTTCATTCCTCCTCATAAAACACCTCGTACAACGAGGACCGATTGCGTTGCGTCATAATGTCAGTTACTGGCGCGACTTTCGGGCTTAGCTAAAAGTACTCGTTGAATACAAGTTGATATACAATGATGTATTGATGTAAGATTTATAGTTCCATTTTGTCGCAGGGTCATACTAAATGGCACACTAAAGCGTCAATCGTCAATTTATACGAAATATGTACCCGTGTCTTTCTTCCTTGTAACGTAATAAAGTTACTAAATTAGAAAATGATAGTCATCCTTTCAATTGAACCATTGTGTTGTAATACAATACCAAAATGAGATAAAACAATTCAACCACGGTACAAGCTCATAGGGCCGTAAAAGATCGTCGTTTTCGCCTGCATCCTAAAACAACGGCCTATAAACCATTAGGACGTAAGCAAACGACCACTTCGTGCTGGGTGGGGATTGGCTCCATCTGTTGTGCGGATAAAAACAGACGATCGTTGCATATCACTCTGTTCTCAATGTTTAATCAATTCTCTAGTGAAGTCTTTAGTCTTTAGTCTCGGGCGTCTTTCCGGTACAGTTATTGGTTTGGAAGTATGGTAAAATTAAGTTTTATTGCTGTTATCGGTTTCATAAATTAAATAATCTCCAACTACATACAGATTTTATATACTTCCATAATGTACATTGTATACATAATGCACCTTCATTCTATTAAATTATAAAACATTTTTTTTGTAAAATTATGTTCTGCATATCTTTGTGCCTATATCTGAAGTCTGCCAATACGCACTTACCCAGCAGAATGACGATAAACCCTCACATTGTAAGGGGACGCACAAGCCGTAAGGGTTATTAAGTTATTAACAATGATGTTTTATTTAATGTCTTAGATTCGATAACACATTCCGATCTTATAGGTACTTTATCCATAGAACCGTGACGTGAAAGATGTAGCTTGGAGTGAAGAGCAAATATTCACAGACGCAGTAGACGACCGCTGTACCATCCGTTCACAAATCTGACATATTTTTGGCGCGCATCCATAGAAAGCAGGATATATACTATATCGGCGGCAGGTGTCCGCGACCTTAATCTCTGAAGAGCTCTCTCACGTATCTTTCGGAACTTCAAATGTATTTCAAGGCGAACCCAACCACTCAATGTCTGGAAGATAACGATTGCCAAACTTCGCTGATAAAACTTTAAAAAATGCCAAGAAACTTTTCAGACGAGTCACTATTTCATTTAAAGACGTTGTTTCACGCCAAAGTTCCGCAACAGAACGCCGCATTATGTATTTGAGACAGGTTCCGGGCGCATCGCGGTTGCCAGTATTTTTCATACTTATTTTCTTTCCATTCACTAAATGCAAAATGCAATCGAATTACTATGTGCGGGGAGCGCGTCCCTTGAACAACGGCACATTTGTACATGTATCGCATATTTTGCCGCATATTGCTTTTATATGTAACTAGTAAACTGTGATATTTTATGGGCGTTATTCATATTTCTCAGTAAATGGCGTGGATGACACTGCGTTGACAAGACCAGATAAAAGTATTTGCCCGAAGCGTCACAATGACAATGCAGTTATTTACCTAACCATCTAACCATATTATTTTCATGTCATCCGTCTAGCTAGATGCTAGACTAGTCTTGATGGGTTCCACAGGTGGTTCAGTCTAGAGGCACTCCATCCGCGATCGAATAGCGACTCTCAGAGCTGATCATATTAAAGACCACGATACAAAACAAACTACTCTCAGTCCTCTTCAAACATCAACCACAACGCTACTAATTTTTAATGCAAAAATTAGACATCTGTTATAGGTGTGTACGTCATAAGTTTATTTATACCAAATATTATATAACTACATGAGTGAGGTATATTATGTATTTAAAAATTTTTTAACCTCGTCAATATTTATACATTTTATAATAAAACATGCTGACATTTTCTCCAAGAATTACATCCGAATCGTAGGTAAATTGAATATTTGTTGAAATTAGTGGTCTGTTCTACGGGAGTCGTATTTCAATATTGCAGCATGTACAGCATTTCTTAAAATAGCGGCGTCGGCGGTGTCTAGCCGTTCAGCATAACTAATGCATGAATGGAGTGGCGGTAAGAAGTACTATCGCCCGCAGTGCATCTAACTAGGCGGATCTAATTGACTAATAAACTCGCGGTAAATACAATGGCTCCTTCTGGAAATCTATAGCGATTAACCGATAGACGGACCGGGTCGTTTATATTCAATCAAGGATATTGAAATTACAAATCTTGTACCACTTTCATGGAATAGGCGCCACTATAATGCAGAACGCCTGCGTGTACCAAGTACACACGCTTAGTAAATCGCCAAGCATCAAGCAATACGTTTTTTACGATTTATGTATCACGTAAATGTCTGACCCAGCTTTGAATCGATCCCAAGATCCTTCGCTTGTCAGCCAGGGTCACTATAAACCTCGCCACAGGGTCAACTAAAACTCTCCTAAGCCGTGGTTGGTTGAGCTTGTCCGCCTGCTTACAATTATAACTAAAGTGCTCCCCAAAGCAATGCATTATTAGGATACCACGAGGTCACCCGTCAAGATATAGGCACGAGGCCGAAATAATTATCATATTAATTTTGCTTCAAGTTAATACGTTGTGGATTCAACAAGAAGTACTAAAAGTATTAATAGATGATATGCTTCACTTGTGAAGCTTGTATACTGGGTTTCTATAATATTCGATAATTTTCACATATTTTAACATTACCTCATGAAGATAGAACTCAGTAAGTACATACATAATACTATTAAAGCGTTACGTAACGCAAGGAGTAGCTTCGACTTCGCGCTAGTGGAGTTGAGCCTAAAGTACAGCTAGCCTATTAAATAAAAAAATACAGTTAGAAAAATAAAAAGTCTAATTAAAAACTATTTATCGGGAAACACCACTCATTGGTCTGAGAATGTTGCGACAAAAGAATAATCGGAGGCTTTGTTTAAAATACAAAGAATTTTTTGTTACATCTACAAGTTCGTTTTGTAGGAAGAATTATTCAAATAAGTCTTACATTACATCACAAGATAATAACAACGCAAAAAGGTATTTTCTTTAAATTACGTGAACAATGTGGTATTTAACTACAAATACTAAAACTGGAATATAATTGAATACTAACAAAAAGATTCATCTTGAGTATTGTTACGATGTTCACTACTTAAACTAGTTCACTACTTGTCAAAAGTAATTGTGTTTTCAACCACATTTCTAAATAGATCACAAGGAAAATAGTTCAACTGGTAAAACCAGATTCAATTATGACCTATTTCAATGCGTACAACTAAATGCGATTGGTAACTATGCAGTCCTACTGGCCAAGTGTTCTCGTGAAGAAAGCATTAAATTCTATGAACTCTCCACTACTTCTACCAACTGTGCGTCTATTCTGGTAACACGCGGCTCTATTCGTGCAGCGCACGCGACATTGCCTATTTATCTCTCGCAAATATATTCCAAACACGAAACACGTTCGGTTATAACCGATATCGTTAATATATGCGACGGCTCGGAAACAGGTCAATCGATTGAAGTTTGCACAAAATGTATAATGAGAGAAGCGAGCTCAAAATTATATTATGTATTCATAAAATGATAATGTATGGAGGACATAACAATAGTTTCAGGAAATGTACAGAGGAGTGAGGAGTAGTTCGAGTTCTCTAGTTTGTCTATGACACAGCATTCAAAGTTTCAAACGTTTTGGTTACATATAGTGCTGCCTTACTTAACTTACCTATTTAAAATAGTTTATATTGATCAATACTCCTACTAAAAAATAAGAAAAACGATCAAGTAACTAATATCGTCATACGAAATTATCGTTGCCCTTAAAATTCCTTTCTTAACTTTCTCCACTGCCTATGATTGTAGAAAACTCTCCCACACAATGCTCAGTAAAACCAGCCGTTCATACCGACATTACTAAAATAACCCAGTTGATGAAATTATTTCAGAACTAATGGGCGTTTGACAATAGAAACACTTAATTTACCAAACGACGCAACGCGTGGGAGTTCTGTTTGTGTGACAATTTCTTATGAGGCGATTATAATCCATAGATCGCTCGATCCTAATCTGTAAACGAGAGAGAGAAACCAGAACGAATTCTTCCTATTGTTATAAATCGTAATTATATAAAAGATGAAGGTAAATAGAAAAGATAAAAGAAAGGAATAACAAGCAATGAATATTAGTTCGGAGTAGATAAATTAACTGGACTTGTTATACTAACTGGTAATAGAAAAAGTAACCTAAATGTGTCCAAAATATAAAAAAACAAATGCGTACTGACATAAATCAATTTAACGCAATTGCTAGAAAAAAATGTATCATCCAATCACATTCTTATTGTAATGGCATTGTAATTCATGTTTAGATTACTGTAATTTGAATTTTCTAATTACAATCGAGAACCCGTTTTATGCTATCGGTGAAAAATAACAAAGCTTTGTTGATTAAACGTCACTTATACGAGTCAATTTCAACGTTGAATGGCGCCAATTATTCGGTGAATGAACATCTGATCATAAATGAGATATTAATGATTCCAACGCGCAGTACCTAAACAATAATATAATTGGAGCACAAAATGTTGTTATACACACAATACAAAGTCTGCCTAATTACCTAGTTTGATTCACGTTCTCATAATATTTATGTTGAATAGACTGAGGTTATCGTTGAACCAACTAATGACACCGAACTATCAGATCGAAATATCGGCCTACAACTACATAATTATCGTTGGTATTAGTCGGTTACTACGACATTTAATTTTTTCGTATTAACAAACAGATAGATGGCAGCAATCAGTTATGACATTAGCGGTCTTAGCTTATGCTGAGCACAATCTCAGCGTGCCATGTCTATAAAAACCCAATCGCAGTCTTTGCAAAGTCAAGTTTTTCGTAAGTAAAGTCTGAGCTAAGGCTAAGTATCGTCTATACATCTCAGCCTTAGTATACGAGTATATTATCTTGTTTTACATGGGATTATGCACTTTTCAAAACAAAGAATAACATCAACGCAATGTAAAATGTTCGCCCACTTCGTCGATGCAGCGTAGGTGTACATGAGAAGTTGAAAACACTTCATATTCCTAAACCACAAACCAACTCGCAAATATTCACTCGAATAATAACTTCATAGATTCACTAACAAAAGAAAAAATACCACATCATCTTAAATTGTTACTACACATACAATTTTATGGTGAGCGTTGAAAATTTACGACAATACTTCAGTATCAAGTGGTGAATCTACAAAATACCAACGTCGTGAAGATAAATAAAATTTTTATGCAGGCAATGTTCCAAAATAATCCAGAATATTAAATGTTACATGTGAAACTAATGAACATCTGAATTAGATAGAAAGTAAAAAGAATTAGAGAAAATACTACTGACAACAAATGTTTTCACATCCGTCATAGAAGTATTCGTTGATACAAAGTGTTATAGAGTCTACTAAGATTTGCAAAGACAAATTAATCTATAAGAATTACGAATTATTGCTGTTTCAAATCCCAAATTTATGAATAATAAATTTGGGGTTTGTAAAAGCAAGTGAAATAAATACTACGATTTATAGCATAAACCTCAAAATCGTTCGGTAGCAATAAAAACCAGATAAAGCGTACACAACTCAAGTAGATTCGGAAATTCGTTCAGAACGGATGACATCTTAAAATAGCCGCTGATATATAAATGACGTAAAGAACTTCCCGCAGAGGTTACGCATATTCGTATTAATATAAGTTTTTTTCTGTAGAAGATCCGATAACATGTACGTAACAGCGCAAGAGAAAAGGAAGTGAATATGAGCAGAGTATTAGCATATTATGTAGACAGTCGGTCTAGTGATTCACCTCACTGAAGCAGGAAACGTTTAACTTTCACAGATGGAAGCCGTAAATCGGTCAATGGCAACAGCGGCCATCGCGACTGAAGTCCGCAACTATCACGATCGATTCTAGGAATACGCGCCCGGACTACTTTGTTTATTCAGTGTATTCTTTAATCTCCCCCGTATAAAGTTTACATTAAATGTATTTAATTTTCAAGGTTAAGATATATTATATGTGTTTGTTTAATTTTGTAATGAGTAAAAGTAAATATTTAAAAGGAACTCGCCATTAAATTACATCATAAAAGCACATAAATAAACTACATTACATCATCGTAAATCATCATCAAAATAAATCAGAAGTTGAATTGTTGGTATGAATACTAACTAGTCTCAATCAAATAAATTGATTATAATCATGTAATAATCAGAAAAAATTTAAAGAATTTAGGAGAAGAAAAGTTTCATAACCATAATTTAAATCTATGACAAAATAAAGCGTGAGGAATAGCAATGTATGTAACAAAAGCATAGTACCACTTTATTGCTGCATAAACTATTTTCAAACACAGTGTGAAAAGTAACGTAGAATAGAAATAAACCAGATCAATAGTTCTCAACTCTAACCGTAGTCTAAATAGCAACACTGGCTAAATTTAATTTAGTACTAAAAGCAGTGATAGCGGTGTGGTTGAACGTTGGACTGCCGAACCGGAGGTTCCGGGTTCAAACCCCGCACGCACCACTAATTTTCAAAAATTATGTGCGTATTAAAAATTTAATTATCACTTGCTTCGGTGAAGGAAAACATCGTGAGGAAACCTGCACACCTGAGAGTTCTCCATAATGTTCTCAAAGGTGTGTGAAGTCCACCAATCCGCACTTGGCCAGCGTGGTGGACTATGGCCTATACCCCTCACACTGTGAGAGGAGACCCGTGCCCAGCAGTGGGACAGTTATGGGTTGTGATGATGATGATGATGATGACTAAAACAATCTAGTCCGTTCTATGTCTATGTATAATTATGTACTTTCAGCAGACGCACGGTCTGGTATGAAAGTGTCGATCCAAATATAGATCACGTAATGACTTTACTAAAATCGAATACTGCTGCAAATATTAAACACCGTGTACATTATTTCACTGACAGATGAGTACGTTGCTTGCCACAATAGTATTTGGCTCAGTAGCAACTTTTAGAAATTGACGTTGACGTAAAGTGGTTTGCTCCAAACTTTCAAACAAACAATCCACTTGATTTATTAGTGGATTCAATAATAAGCGTAGCTGATTCCAACTATCACAAAACAAAAGGCAAAGTTCCTGAAGCAATTTTTTGTACATACATTCATACATCTTAATATTATCCTACTTACTACTAATATTATAAATGCGAAAGTATGTGAGGATGTATAGATGTCTGTTTGTTACTCTTTCACGCAAAAACTACTGAGTGAATTTTGATGAAACTTTACAATACTATAACTTACACATCAGAATAACATATAGGCTATAATTTATAAAGATGTGTGCATTATCCAAAATATGTATATAACTAAATCTTTGTAAACGCAAGGAATAAGTTTTCCGAAGCGAAGCGAGGGCGGGTCGCTACTATGTACATATTTCTTCTGTGCGAGTGTATGTAATTGAACTCCTCCTAAACGGCTGAACCGATTTGGTTGAAATTTATTGTGACTTCAGGTGGATCCGAGAACGGTACGAAGTGCGCTGCGACAGCTAGTGAGAATATTAAGCTCCTCTATGTATGAACAAGACGATACTGATCATTATTATTTTGACGTGACAACGTCTTAAATTAGGTTAGCTGGGAGTCACTTATGAAAAATAGTAACGCTCGGTAACGTTACGATGAGTCACCGAACGAGAGAGAGGCCCGCCGAATGCCTTGCGTCTCTCTCCCACTCAACTATGATCGGTCTGTCGCGCGCGCAGCACTAGAGAATTAGGCGCATTGAATCGGCGCGTTAAGTTTAAGTTTACATGTACAATGTTTTAGTAAACAAAATATATTTCTATAGTTAAAATTTGTGCAATTCTTATTTTCATTCAATTCCTTGTTCCTATTGCGCAATTTAATTATATTCATATCAATAAATATTCTACCGAGAAAAAGACGTTGTCACGTAAAATCTTCGCCCGTAAAACCGACTTTACAGGCAACCATTTTTTTTTATTTATTATTACAGATCAAACTGAATCACGACACGGCATAAAAAATAATACCTATTAGTCGTCAAGCTCTTTTGTGAGTAAATCATTTTCATACTCATTGTTTATTATCTTCTGTTATCATTCCTTGCTGCCCGCACGGTAAATGAGTAACGGAGTCTGACGATACAAACGTTGAAATAATTTAATAACGGTACCTGATGTAACTAGATTACATATATCCGTATATTAAATACAAACAGAACTACAAATTTTCTTCAACGAGTACGAGCAAAATTGGTGTGACGAACAAACACGACATATGTCAAAAGCATTAATAGAAGTGTCAATTTGCAACAATTCGCATAGGTAGATTTGAAAATTGGTATGAGATCATAGACTGATCATTTCGCAATTGTGTTAGAGGTTAGAGGATAAAAAGATTGTTACTGTAGATTGATATTTTCGTCGTGGTTTATCAAGTGTATAATAAAATGTTCCACTTCTATCATCTCAGCCATCACGACAACGCACTTTCAGCTAACTCCGCCAGACCGCGACACGATCATCGATTTTTTGTCTGACAAAGTGCGGAATTTAAGCCACCCTTACAGCCCCGAGTAGTCCGAATTGTCCCGACCTTGCGACGACTATTAATGTCCGAAAATAGAAGAAAAATTCAGAGGAATTTGCTAAATGAATTCCATCATTATCTACAATATTTGTCTGACCTATTTCAACGATAAAAATTAGCATATTACCATGGATAAAGGAACAAAGAGATATTAATATTGTTGTTTATCTAATTTAGGTTACTATATTTACATGTATTTTATAGTAGTAATTATTATTTCGTGGCCTCGTTACTATAACAAAGTGTAACAGTATCCAAATATCAAGTACCAACAGGAAGCACATCGCAGGCAGATACGCTCTAATTGCTTATCTTCTAGCCCAGATTTAGTTTACGTAACTACACTGCGGGTGTAATATGTAACTTGGCCACTGCGCTGAATACAGATATTTTATTTATGAGAATGTACGATAATAAAATATTCAAGGCAAACTTCTGACAAGTTCAACGTCCAAAGCCACAAGGATTTTTGTTTTCAAGGGCTAAAGAAACAAGCTAATAAAAGCGTATTAATAAATAATTTACTTTCTTTTTGATAGTTAGAAGCTTAGAAGTAATATAAAACCAAAAGACGAATGTCATATTTGTATCAAAGTTTTCCAATTAATACTTTCGCACGTGCTTCTCTGTTGTAGGCCTCTCACCCATTTATCAGAGCCTGAAATGAAGTTAGTTATACTCCGAACACTTAACATATTTTTTTTTATTCTTTGGATGACGTGATAAAGTAAATCTCATCTATGTCATTTGGGTCGTGGATGATCTACGGTTATTATAGTATACCAGATACCTACTCTCATTATTTTACAAGGCTACACCGGCGATATCAGATAGCGGTACAAGCGGAATTTAGTGAAATTAATTAATTTTATCGCTTTTTCAGTTTCATGCCTACAATAAGTACCTCTAGTATCAAAATATTTATGTGCTCATTTTAGACGGAAAAGAATCCTTTACTTTCTACCAGGATTTTGTTATTTTAGTGGAACACACTTACAAGGATTACGTAAAATTTTAACCTTGCAAATGTTATCTTTAAAAAAGCATAATATATATTATTTCTTAGTACATAGTTCCATGTTAAAATACTAGTCTATAGCAGAAAAGGGTTGACTGGTGGAGAATGACATTACTCATTAAGTCCGCCCATTGTAAAAATAGATTACATATTTCTATCTATCAGCCTTTTGAAGTCCACTGCTGGGACATAAGCCTCTCCTAATCGGCGCCACTCCGACCGGTCCTGCGCTCTGTGAATCCAACGGTTTCCCGCTGTCTTTATGCCATCACTGATCAGACAACATATTTATTTTCCTATAATGTTCCATTGAAAACGACCAATGTCCATTTTATCCGACGCGCACGATATCTACACAATTCATTTATTTCCTTCGCGAAGACATTCACGCTGAAAGAATGTCGTTGGTCGGCGGGCGGCGTCTACCACGTAACATCTACGGACGCACGCCAGCCAGTGCAGGACGCCCGGATGCGACCGAAATAGAGCGCACCTGAGCGATGGCCGGACTGAACCGGGTCACCTATTGCACTCGTGATAACGCTCGAGCTGGCTCTTTGTAACTACTTTTAATACCATTTATACCATTACACATTCACTACACATTCATTACACATACATTAATACCATTTTCCTGCTTTATGTAATTGGATCACTTCATTCAATCATCGCAACCCATAACTGTCCCGCGTCTGCGCACGGGTCTCCTCACACGACGTGAGGGGTGCAGGCCATAGGCCACCACGCTGGCCAAGTGCGGATTGGCAGACTTCACACACCTTTGAGAATATTATGGATAACTCTCAGGTCCACAGGTCTCAGGTTTCCTTCACCGAAGCAAGTGATAAAGCAAGCAATAAGCCTACAGGATTTATGCCCGGACCGCCTTATGTCCGAACCACTAGGCTATCACTGATTGGTTCACTGATGGAAATGTAATAACCAATGTCATGTCGGTTCTTGGGTGATGGCCAAATATCCAATAATAAAAATGTGACTGATCGCTATCTGTACAATATAAGATAATAATATTTACTAGAAAAAACTATTATTGAGGCCTTTATTACCACTATAGATCCCAAGAATTATCTCAGAGACGCCTTAACCGACTGGGTGCTGTTTTCACTAATGTATTGAGGTAAGGTTCACTTCAAAATTGTTTAATTTCAATCCCTTCATAAATTAAAAAGTTATGTCAGTTTAAATAATCACACCTGTTGTACTAGTGTGAAATATGTTTGTTTACGCCCTTATACCTTATAATAGATCCCCTATTGTTTATCATTGGGCAACACGATAAATTTCGGACAGCTATTTTTCACAAAATTCATAATATTTTATGGAAGTGATCTTAATAAAATGCCAGTCTATATTTAACAAATAATTGCTTATAAAGTGGCGTGCAATTATCATGTTACTACTATTAAAAAAGCGTACAACATGTCTATCAATCGACACCATGGGAAAAATTCAAATCACTGAAGATAATCACAACGCAGCGAAGAACCTATAACCTAAACAAGCAATTTTATTGTGTTTATCCAATAACGACCTTGTACCGAACTTGGCCGTTTTTTACGATTATGTTAAGTCTGGATGGGGTTCGTCTTCAATGCGGATCACTTGATACGTCGACAAAATGATAAGTCGTTACGTCGGTAAATGTTACCTATTTTAGCATGGACAATAAAGAGTAGGTATTCTTTTCTATGTGGTTGGTTATATTTCTAAGTGGTTGGTTAATGGATCATAGATTAATCAACCACACGGCGCTGCCGCCGTACTGAAGCCATAATAACCTGTGTCGTTCATTAATAATGACATACTTCACAGTATACTAATTACCAACTACTCGAGTTACAGGGCTTACGTGAATGCTAATTAATTTACTGTAATGCGATGAATTAACATATATGTAGATAGTAGATACTTTGATGCGCATTGAGTACTATGGACCTACTTTGAATGTTTGGGGGGGGGGGGATACCACAAATGACCAGTTCCTTAAATCTTCAGGACCGGCAGGATAGATTAATATGTGAATGACGAAGACGAAATATAATATTATAATAAGTTAGCTTGCTTCTTTTACTAGTACAATATCAAAACCTCTGCTTTATAAAGTCTGCATTGGGTGACGGAGGTAAAGTTCTACGTTAAACTCCAATTATTTATAGGTATGTAAAAGCAACTACGACGCTCATGAACCAGGAGACTGAGGATAGTGTCATGTGTCGCCCGCGGACCGGAACCAGCGCGAAACATAATACATAGTTTGGTACAAACGTAACGCGGCTTCGTCCGGAACAAGATTACAGTTCCGTTTGCACAAGACCCCTCATATCCAGCACCAATTTTGAAAAATGTCATCAGGTCACTTAAGTTAATTAAAAAAATATCCAAATCCAGCTCTGTCCAATCTTACTTCGAATTAATCAATCATTTACGATAGGACTCCAGATACAAGTCATTAGGCGATAATGCAACATAATCAATTAGGTCTTAAACTATGAACATTTTATCTTTATTCCATGCCAAATATTACGAACATTTTATTCCTCGCCAATTACTAAATAAAAGTTCTGATATTCGGTAATGTTCTCGGATGAAAGCCAATTATAATTATTCGGCAAACGATGTACGCCACTTCGTGCGTGAGCATTAAATCTAAAACAGTTTCCAAGTCTGACAAAGACAAAGTTAATAAAGATTAATAATTATTCTATCGTCTCCTGGCAAGTGCACAGTGAGAAACTATTTTCAGAAGCCGGTATTATTTATGAGTGAAAACATTGTGCTACAGCGTTTGGTACAGACGGAATTACCAATATCATACTAGCTGAACCGGCGAACTGCATACCGTCTTAGAATTAATAAAAGTTGTGTTTAGTTTTAAATCAGAAAAATACTTATAACTTATAATTTTCTATGTACAAGTAATGTTCTATTGAAAAGCAATTCAAATTTGGTGGCATACCGGCAGCAGCGCCACCTAGCAGGTCCAATTGTGTTTTCTAACCATCCAGAAACCTAATGAAATGTAGAGTTTATTAGGAGTTACGTGACAAACACACGTACAGTAGAATTATATATACATACTAACTATATCCGTGTGTGTAAACACCCAGTACTAACGTCGTAGGAATACCGATCGAGGACCAATCAATTTAGCTTTAGAGACATTTTATCCCTGTCAGCAAATGGGACGAGGCCGCCCGCGAACACCCCGGGGACTATTTTATCTATTTTATCTACCATCATAGTTGAAGCTTTTAATCGACAGATTGTAATTAGCTGCGAGTGACCGTTTGAAATTACTTTCAATATTAGTTAAGAAATTTGTACGCTATTTTATGGTTAATGAGTTTCGCTTTCTCTCTCCCTTCCTCTCCTAAAAGACTCACACGTTGTCTTTCTCAGAATCCTTCGTTTCCACCTCTCCCTATTCTTCCTTCTTCTGCCTTCTCCCAAAATATTATAAGTATGCCAAACATATCATCTTCATATCCCCCCTACTTAAATCCTAATTTCACCTAAATATTATTCATTACCGCATCAAGTTTCTGTAACTTGTTAATTTCCATGAAAATTAGTAACTTGTATCTAAAACATCACCACACAGCACACATATCAATCAACCGTACTACGCTCCTGTGTTCTCCGCAAAACATAATACCGAAAACTATTTGAAACTTTTGCAATCTATTGTTCTTGTTTTCACAATAGCCCCTTGACATTTTAGGCCCACATTGTTCGAAAAGTTTTTGCCTACATTCAATGTCAGCTTGTCATAAAGCTTTATGCCTGCCTAACATGCACACAAGATACGATAATTGAAATTTCTAAAACGTGAAAATCTTAAAATGAGAAGCCGAAACAAGAGCTGACGCTCAATGGTATTTGCATCAAATATTTGGTCGCTATTCAGAAGCATTCCGCAAAGAATGGATCTATGACGTTATTGCATAAGGCTGGAATGAAGTGCACCACGCTGCTCCAATTGGGATTGGTTTAGATCAGCTAAACCAAGTATTATACGTTAAACGCTAAAAACCGGGACCAACTGTTTGATAATGACCCCAAAACACGTGATCGCTCAAAAAAGTTACCACTAGCCACTGAGTTAAATAATATATCAATGCTATCACACGTCTACAGACGACTCCACTTGAAGTTCGGTGAGTCACTCGGGATTTGACAAACCCCTTGAGCGCCACAAATTTCAGAGGCTTTAACAGCTATAAAAGTAATTTGGAAATGAAAATCAACAGTTTATGCAGAGCCGGGCAAAGATTAATTAACAAAAAATTAATGGATTTTTAGGGTATATATTGTGAACAAGTCAAATAGACTGCAAAATAACTTCGTATCTTTTATCAGTTTTTTAACGATACGCAGCCAAGATTTAATTACAGTGTTATCTCAACTAGATAGTAGATAGCTGTTATCTCATAAAGTCTCGTATTTGATACTCTTACCTACGGATACGCCACACTTTCAGTTACGAATATGGTACTGATGATTATAATTACAATCTATATCATATGAGATTTGTTTAGCAACCTCGTAGCTTAGTTAGTAGTTAGTAGTGACACTAGTGACCCTGCCTGCAAAGCGAGGGATCCCCGGGTTCGCATTCCTGCCGAGAAAGATATTTATGTGACGTATAAATTGTGTGTATCCATGCCACCCGCGATCAGAGCATCACAGGGATACTTTGAGATGATAGAGTATGACACCAACGAAAAGATACGAACGTAAACCTAATTCAAACTAGTCATGCGTATAACGAGACGTATTCATCTTTTCCACATGAATATGCCAATATATCCACTCAATGCGAATGTATAAGTTACAATGTCAATACTGACATTGAAGTAACACAAATATTTGAGCGTAGCCATAAATATTTTCGATAGTATGTACATTTTTGTTTACAAACTTCACTCGACAATAAAATAATTAAGTATTTTGTAAACGTGAGTCACGCTTCGTGCGTAAAATTGGAATTGGTGTACGTCACACAGGTGATATTATAAAATGGATATCTTGTACCGTGGACAGAGAAGGATATATGAAATCTAGTGAGCCGAGCCAACATGAGATAGCACGAGAAAGGACAATTGTATGTGACAACAGAAAAATTCGACTGTCAGCTGGCAAATTTGCTAGACGTCAAATTTACAAATTTTACTTTCCTTAAAAAAAATTACACGTAAAGTGAGACAACACTATTATCATTCTGTCTCGTTTTTTTTCGTGTCATTGGCGTAAGTTGTTCAATTTCTTGTGTGAGTGCGGATGGCATCTTGGGTCTATTCTCTATCTCCTCTCCGTCTACGTCTTGAACGCACGTCGCGCGTCGTTATCGCTTGGATTTCGTATAGGTAATCACAGAGTACATAAACACTTCGTGATATGGACTATAGATTCCACGCTGTTGACGCATTTTACTTTTATGTGTTTCTTTATTGCTACATATTGGACACAGAATATCTTTGGTTGTCGATATGTGAACCATTGTTTACAGGTATTTTTCGCGTCAAATTATTGGCAAATAATCTTCTAGTTTTTAAGCAAGGGTTGAATTTTTGAAAGCGTTTTTTGGCTCTGGTGTATAGACTATACGTATTATCTAGATGTAGATGGCGAGAATAATCACTAAAATTATGTACTTTTTGTCATTCAACGTGTGAATATTGTATCATCAATACTTTAGCGTCGCGTCAGCCGATGATTGATGGTCTCCGTCGTAATAAACCAAGGAACACTGGGAGTATTACAAGAAACTAATGAGTTTCTTATTGAACCTTGTCGCCTTCTGCCTTGTGAATCCTCTTGTTGGGCTGAAAGACGCTCGGTATGTCAGGCTCGAACATGACGTATAGTATTTCCATTTGTACGACAAAATATCTAACATTTCCCTTACGCGTTCACGCGTGTGTGACGTGGTGGTGTGTGTGTGTGTGTGTGTGTGTGTGTGTGTGTGTATGTGGTGTGTGTGTGTGTGTGTGTGTGTGTGTGTGTGTGTGTGTGGTGTGTGTGTGTGGTGTGTGGTGTGGTGTGGTGTGTGGTGTGTGGTGTGTGGTGTGGTGTGTGGTGTGTGGTGTGGTGTGTGGTGTGGTGTGTGTGTGGTGTGTGTGTGTGGTGTGTGTGGTGTGTGTGTGTGGTGTGTGTGGTGTGTGTGTGTGGTGTGTGTGTGTGTGTGTGGTGTGTGTGTGTGTGTGTGGTGTGTGTGTGTGGTGTGTGTGTGTGGTGTGTGTGTGTGGTGTGTGTGTGTGTGGTGTGTGTGTGTGTGTGTGTGTGTGTGTGTGGTGTGTGTGTGTGTGGTGTGTGTGTGTGTGTGTGTGGTGTGTGTGTGTGTGTGTGCGAATATAGCAAAGATCCTCTGTTATTAAACAAACATTAGATTTAGATCTGATGCTAGGGGGGATGACACAACATCAGGCGGGTTATCAGCCAATAATTAGGCCAAAAAGGAATTGGTTAATCTGCTTTTTATTAACTATCCAACAGGGCCATCGGAAGCCGTTAAAATTGATTGCTAATTTTAAAAGCAGGATAGTAGATAGTAGGCATATAAGGAACGATTTCTTCGCAACAACAATATTAAGAGAATAAAACGACGAGAGGAAAAACGAGAAAGACAAACGAGCGAAAAAGGAGAAATGCTAACAATTACTAACTGGACTATTGCTAACAACAACTGCAGGGCTATCTGTAACAATCCCTGCAGCCCTGCCCCAGTCCTCATTGCTACTAAATGATCAAGTAACGTTCTTTATAACATCCTCTGCTAGCTGGACTAACCATCGTAGTCTCGATTTGAATCTAGGTCGGTCACGGTTGTCATGAGCGGCTGCGGAAGGGTGGTGCTGAATCACAGAACATTTAAAAAGAGTTAGAATGGCGATCATGCGAAGTTCGTATGAAACCGGTGTCGCCGATTCCTCCCCACCTTTCACCTCCACTACATCTGTACTTAAATAAATAATATGAAGGTTACCCACATATTTGCAATATAAAATCGAGCCAATCGTAGCGCCGCGCAATCACGACATTTCAAATGGAACTAATCACACGCATACAGATGTACATTTTTGAAGCTTATTTGTGTGAGTTTTAATCATGTAGTTATGTGTGGTTTAATATGCACGTTTGCTCAAAGTCTTGGCGCGTCTTCCCCGCCCACAACTCCTTTCTATTCTTTTTAAATCTTCTGTGTACTGAATGCTCGTCTTCTGTCTTAAATTCATAAAAAATCAGGATTGGCATTTGAAATCGTAGACTCAATCAACCATATTACAAAAGGAGGCTAAAATGCTGAAGTTACAAAGAAATGTTTGAACGGAACCGGTATCCCGTACGTAGACATTACTACGGCCAGCTGGCTTGCACCTTTTTACCTGTTCTATAATAGAATGCAGCGGTTCTGTTGCTCGCTGCGTTCCGGTTTGAATACACTGAGGTATCCCGACATTGCATATAAAATAACAAAATTGTTAAGTTTGAATGATTACCACCAAATGGAAGAAAATCGTAAGTCATTCCCGACGGTAGCGAATACAAAGATTGCCAAACCATTAATCACATACGCGCGTGATAGCAATGTGTTCCATTCCATGAAATTGATTCTGATGAACTATTACTTTGTAACAGTAATTATACTTGTTAATAGAAACATAGGGCGGAATGTCACGGCCATGTAGCCCGCGTGTTTTTAGAAATAAGTAGTACTTACGCAACTTTATAGGCGTATAGTACTTTCTGCAAAGAAAGACTTTTATAACTATAGTTTACCTACAATCGAGAGATATATTTGAGAATATATTCTTATAAACGATAGCTACAAATCATAAGGTCAGACCAGCCAGACATTAATTCACTAAGCAAATAATAATATATTATTATGTATATGCTAAGTTAATGACGTGTTGTACCAAGTTCAACGGCGCAGTCGACGCTGACGACCGAGAGCAAAGATCATTAAACAAGAGTTTGTTGTTTTTATTTAATCGACGCACCAGTTTATGTTAGACACCGAGCTGATTATACCAGATTTTTTTCGAAACAAATCTTTTATTTGCCTTTCCGTCCCTGTATTATTTCGATTTAACGAAATATGCAAAGTACTTTCATTTCATTCTCGCCATCGCGCCGAATTGGGCTGACACGCTACATGTTGGCGATTTACCTTGCGTACCACGTAGGATCTGAGACCTAAAATATTTTTTCAAACGCCTAGCTATCATCAACCATTGGCCTCATTTTATAAACCTCAATACACCTTAAATATGATAAAAAAATACAGGAACATACTCGTTTACGACGATCTTCATCTGTACGCTGTAAACATTCGGGACTATATTAAACATTTGACAAAAAAAAACGAAATACTTCGAACATAATAAAAGTACTCAGCTAAGAAAAAAAAAGTTTTTGCTTTCTGAACTCGCGTATTTTTCATCAATACACCCATCACGTCAACTGCCCGCTCCCGAATAAGGTGGAGTATTAAATTGGGTTTAAAACTCATAATAATTACAGCTTAGAAATCTACGTGACCACATATTTTTGTAGTTAGCATGGAAAGTTAGCCGTGTACCATGTACATTTTTAATAAAATTACGTGACATATGTCACTCCCCGCGCCGATTAGAGATTAAATAACTGTGGTGTTATAAAATTTATAAGTTTCAACTAGAATAGAAATTGCGACCGGTCAACGATACGCCGTTGAATCATTGAATGAACTGAAATTCAATTACGTTTATCGTTGAACTGCAATAATCCCTCTTGACTACAGATTAAAATAAATCGGGTAAGTCATCAATACGCATAAATTAGATAAGCACGAAACGCGCAAGTTGACAGCTACTATATTTAAATCGACTCGATTTTTTATTTCTTGCGAATTGATTGAACAACTCTAGGTACTATTCGCTTACTTATGAATGGGATCCCTAAAGTTACCTCGCATACCAGAATATAAAAAAACGATACTCCGTCGGCCGTCGTCGGTCCGAAATTGTTACGACCACAAACGATCAATACCATCTGTTCGCACGGTATGTCATTGCGTTAAGATAATGGGCTTTGCTAAGTGCTGCCAAGTGTAACAATTTGTGTAGGATGTTTATCGGGGCGGCAACTGTCCCGATTTCGTATGAGTTAATACTTATAACGTGGTAGCAAATCTATCTATACATAAAATAAAACCTATAGGTATCGATCGGTGTGTCATCGATTTATATTTTGCTAAATACTTATAGATTTGCATTTAAGATATTTGAGGTAAAATATTGAGGGCTGATGTCAGTCCAAATATTGATGTTTAGCTTTGCTTACGACAGCCGCCATTTTGCCGATGCTTCATTCGCGTCATTTCCGTTTCAACGAATTCCAAATCATAACGATACTAAAGAAGTAATCACTTCAAAAAAAGTTAATTTAAAAAGTCTCAGATTCAATCAAAATATTTTTGAGTGGATACTAAGGCATAATTAAGATTTAAATTTAGTCAATGCATTTTTTTAAAGAATAATACTAAATATACAAGAATAATAAATACATCTTTGTAGGTACAGGAATGAAATAAAAAACTTTATTTTTGTCCTTTGGATATCGAACTCTGGCATCGCTAATTAATAAAAGCATGTTATACTTGTCATTTTGTCCTCTTTAAAAAAACTCAAATATCAAGTTTTCAACCCTAAAATCCCAATATTAAAACATAGAAAATGGCAACAATTACTACTGAACGCCGTAAAGTGGCACCGCAGCCGTTGTAAGTGGGTACTGAAGCGTGATCGGCTGCATAATGAAGGTCAAACAACAAATTAACTTTATCCGTTATAAACTATCACCAGTAAATGATTACAGCAACAACAAAAACTTGCACGACAGTAATTTCATTCGTATTTCAGCACCACCTAACAGTTCACACCTGCATGTGTAAGCAGTTTACGTTGGTCTTACCAAGCGGAGTTTTACATCGAATACTGCAAATCCCTATAATTTTCAATGTTACTTACAATAGCCTACAATACACTTACCTGCATACATATTACATATTAGAATCAAATATTCACACGCTTCGGTGAAAGAAAATATCACGAGTATGATCTAAAACCGAATTGACAGATTCTATTACATATATCGATACCTGTTCACCGGCAAAGCTACTTAAATCGCGTTAAATACCACACTAATGGAAAAATACGGATGTTTTATACAAAAACCTTCCGCACGGTAATATCGTAAAGAAACAAAACAAGAATATAAACTGTTGACTATTAAATATCTAAACCTAAACAAAAACCTTTTACGTAATAAGATTTCCATTGTCGAGGGTGATATGGACATCACAAATAAGAAATAACAAACCCACGACCCAAGACCAACCATGTGTCACATGTCTGCCCTATACAGGAACCGAACCGGGAACCGAGGGTCACCTATCACATCACAACTAACTTCGGGGTCGTCATATTACAATTTGTCAGTAATTTGTCCCCTCCTACCCTAAGGACCTCTGTTATATGAAAATATAGACATAAACAATGCAGATGTCAAGCTATACATCCTCAATTTTAACCGACGCTGGGGAACTGGATCGAAATATCGGCGTACATAATACTCTGAGCATACATAATACCTTACGTCTGTTTTGCGTGGTAAGTACCCCAATCATATGTTAGTATAAACGTTTCACGGTACAGTCTTATAAATTAAGAGAAAGGCCATACAAGTTTTCCGCCGGCAACCACCTAAAATCAGTAATTCCAATTAACTCCTACGAAATCCCCGTAATTGTACCAGGGTAACATGAAGCCTTAGTAGACAAGGCTAACATCGTTTCACTACACGTGCTGTGACGCCACGTCACTAGACACTGCATCCCTACTACTCTAACCACAGACGGTGAGCGGGCGCGACCGAGACACTAACAAAAAGTAACAGTAAAGTCAGGTAGAAATTAATGTTGTTGTAATTGAGCGGGGCCTGGGGAGACTCTTCTGATCCCACCCGAAGCGTTTTACGATCACGTTTGCACTTCAGTGTAAAAATAGATGAAAATCAGACTAAGGAATGTGAAAACAAGGTTCTGACTTCAGGTCAGTGTTATAAACGATATAGGTATTTTACACAATCGACAAACGACCAGACCTCACAGCCAGGACGAAGCAGACGCCCAAGGCCTCGTACATTGTTCAGAAGAGTGTAGTAAGATGAGCGGGGCTGAACGTCAACTTGTGGGTGGATGGAACGTCACTATGCGCACAATCGACTTGTAGAAGCGAGGTTACACTGGACCTAGCCCATGAGACATTGTGTTAACAACAAGTGCCACCGTTCCATTCACAATTGCGTAGGTACATGAGGTAATCGCCGTTCGCCGGTAATCTACCACACTTCCTACCAGACTTGTTTATCAAATACAATGAACATTACGAGACGTGGGCGAAGTCACACTACCAATGTCTTTTAGAATATTTTATTTTACAAAATGGGATTTCCGAGGACGACACGATAACCAACAATCCTGGGAAGTCAATACCTAGTAGGTATTGTTGGAATTGAAAACGACGCGGCTCGTGAGTTAGTAATTGTCTGTCTGTTAACATTAACATAGCGCACCCTTAGGATCTAAAATAAAAAGTAGTTTTTTGGGAGTTCACGTTTAAAAGATTCTGGACGAGACATATCAGCTCATTATTCGTATAAGGGGACCTTATAATGAACTTGTGAACAGATATAACATAAGTACATAATTATAATTTGCGTTCAGCTCACAGACAAATGATCCGCGAACGTCCATTACGCTCGTCTGACGCATGTCCAAGAGCAAAGAATTTTGCAATTCATTCTCACTCATACCTAATTGTCCGTTTATTTTATATAGGTAAGCGTGTCTATACTATAAAGTTACGTAATTACGTCTATATGTATGTTTCACATCATGTTCGGTGCGGGGTCGGGCCAGGAGCGCGCGGCCTCGTCCTGCTTATATGGGTCATGTTTTATAGTAATCTTTTGATTTTGGGTCATCGAATCAGATCCCCATGGTGGTTCCACGTGTATTTAAAGTATTTGATGAATGAATGAATGAACATATAAATTACATCCACTGAGGTGGTCATGTAATATCTCGCCCAAAATACATAATTTTATAATTTTGTAGCAGCTACATCCAACTCATAACTGGGATAAAGGTAAAAGTAAAAGGCAAATTAATTTATTAAACAAATTGTGTATTGTAAGGAGAGAAAGAGATAAAAATAAGGAAGGTATATCAAAAATCTTTATAATTACTTACCTAAGCTACTTTTGATTTAAATTTTTTATCATCATGGATATAAAACATAGCACCTACACGTTACAATAGAAAATCCATATCGTCACTAAGGGTCCATACGTCATAAAAATAACCCAATTCATGGTTCTAGCTTCAGTCAATGAGGCTCTGCGATGATAAATCAGTCAGTCAGTCAAGACAAACAGTTTTTTGTATAAAATTCGCCTGAAGCGAATTCCACAATCCAATCCTCCAGAGAGCGCGATACTGCAGTGGTATTCAAAAATACCTTTTGTAACGATTTTCCGAGTAAATGATGTCTACGGGGATCGCTGGCGGTGGATCCGAGAAAATATCCGATTCTGTTACTATAAAGACTTATAGAGCATCATTCGAAGCGCCAACACATCTAATATTAATCACACTCGGCCGAAGAACAAGAGAAAATACATTTTATTTGACATTGGGGACAGGTTATCGGCGTGTCGCCACCGACGTTTTGAAGGTGATCATTGAAATTCAAATAAAACAGGCTTTATTAATATTCAATAAGTTAATTAATGCCATTGGTAATACTGTGCTAAAGTGCAATTACATAGCACTCTCGTTACAAATATATATATAATTATTTAAATAAAGCACAAAAATATGATGAGAAATTTTAATTCCTGTATTTAGCCAGAATTGGGCCCCTTAATTAATCCGAGAATTTTATAAATAAGTATTTTAAAAACAGAGTGCAAATAATTTTTCACGCTACAAGTACCTTCATTTTGTTTTCCTTCTTTGAATAATTTCTAATGAAAACTCTATTTATTTGTAAATCAGGTCATATACAGCTCCGTGAAATAGACGGGACTGTTTTAATTTTTTTGTGACCCTTACTTATTCTAGTATTTCATTCATTAATAAAATACACGTTTATAGGAACAATTGTCACGCGATGATTTTCGGTGGCGTCGTCGGTCGTGGTATTACCCCCACGAGGCACGTGAGCTACGTGCGTTCGAACCGGCATCGCCCGACGGGACCGATAACTTTTTATGGTTACTGGATCGGATATAGTTTTACCTGCAAATACGTTTCGCCTATATCTTTATCCACCGCATATTTACTAAAATAGCACGTCACGTGAGTGGGCGCTTGAGGCAATTCTCACAATATTTATTTAATTCCCAAAATATATTTATCAGAGCACTCGCTGACGGTTGTTTTCATGAACCAATTTCGTAAATATGGTTAACTGATAATTCCTATTTCGACTTTCGTAACTGTTTATCCCTTTACGAATCGTCGGAAGCCCCAAGCTATGCTGTGTACTTACTCAAACCGAGAACAGAAATTAAAATTCATCATTCAAATTTCCGCCTCGCTGGGAATCGAACCCAGGACTCTTCGATCGGCGCTCCGGCATGGTAATTGCGCCATACGGATGTCTTCAATAGGCGGTGACGACCGGAGTTAGATGTCGTATTATAGCTAACTCCAGTCTGATAACACCACACTCATAGTCTCATAATAATGTAGTACTTAGGAGGTATACGTTGATAATATGAAATACATTTTAAACACGTGTACGTTGTCTATCGTCGCAAATCAGATAATAAAAGCTATTGTATGTATTTTAGTTAGCGATTATAATAAAATTATACACGCTCAATGAGGTTTTCAATGAATTTAAATTTGGCCGAACGCGAGTCGTTGTTTTGATGTACTTGAATTTTAAACAATGTTTTTACTTGGATTAAATTAACTGGTTGAGATGAAAATACACCGTTTACTTTCGTCTCTTTTATATTGGTTAAAGCAACTCAAGTACCCATAGTATATTTTCATGCTAATTAAATAATTGACAAAGAAATATGACAGCTAAACTTGAATCATGATCTTCCTGCCCATTTCCTAATTTTATTTGCGGTTGGCGTATATCCTCTTCCGTTCTACCCTATTAGTCGTCACTTCTACACTGACTCCGTATAATTCATATGGAACAAAGAATACATCCATCTTTTCTCTAGCATTCTTGGTTCCCTTCATCCATCCACATTCATATCAATCACTCTTTTAGTCACACGCGTCTCCTCTCGCCTCATCACATGCCCATATCACGACATTCGGCTCTCTTTCAACTTATCTGTTACGTGCCACTTCCAGACTTCCCCTAATATACTCATTTCTTTCTTTATCTATTCACGTTACTCCACACATCCACCTCAATATTCTCACCTTCGCCACATGCGAATGTCTCGAATCCGTAATCCTTATAGCCTAGCGATCCGATCCAAATATTCCATACATTATAGCTAAACTTGAATAGTCTTTAAAATGTGAGTGTTCGTCGTAATGTCCTCAAGGCTCATCGGTAAAGGTCACCAAACCGCACTGATCGTGGACTATGGCCTTTACCCCTATCTTTGTAAAAAAAAACCCGCGGTCATTCTTGAGTCAGGTACCTACATAATAATATAATAAACATCATAATCATGATTAATTTCCTCCTTCCACTGCCTTTTTTCTTCATCGATAGGTACACCTGTAACGCCTTTTGTTTTAATGATCATACCATCAGGTGGCTGCTGCACCTTTTAACTTAAAAAAAGTGATTTGTTTTGTAACTACATATTTTGATTGCAGCACGTTCCATAGGAAAAATTAAAAACGAAAAAATTTCGTTTAACCGTATAGTTTTATCGTCGGTTATCCGATATACATAATTGATAAAACAAATCAATGGTGGCGGGCGGCGGGTGGTGTCGACCGTCGGTCACGTGTCCGGTCGGCGGTCGGCACTCCATTACAAAATGTCATTTGTTTGTATTCTATCAATAACAGGTCGCCGTTAAATGCCCCCCAACTCTTCTCGCCGCGTCTTGCCGATTCACGCTGGATATCAACGGAAACTGGTTTTTGACGTCAATATTCACTTTTTCCAACAAGAAAAGAATTTAAATTTAATGTTAATGTAGGTAAGGTATAAGGTGGTATACATCTATACTTTATAATAAATCTGTAACTGATCTTTGTACATTGAAGATATGTATATTAAAAAAAACTATTACTGGGGAGTGGGGACCTTCATTATTGCAATAGAACCCAAAACAATGATTTTTAGAATTTTTGTCCGTTTATAACGTTTGTCTGTAAAAACGACGCGCTAATCTCTCAAATGGCTTATCCGATTTGGGTGCGGTTTTCACTACGCTGAGGAAGGTCAATGGTGTGATATCTAATTGGTAAATGAGCAAGGCATCTTGGCTAGGACATAATAATATTACCTATATAGCTAGGGGGTTTTTCTCATAATAAATACCTATACTTCGTTACACCGTATTCAACATTAAATCAACACTTAAATTCGACATAAAAGAGTGCTACTTGCGAGGCTTATTATATTATGTTTAGGTCTTTATAATTCAAATTAACAATGTCTACGGAAAAAAACTATAACTTAATTAATTTTATCTTACAACCGTCTAATCAATATTCCCAAATAGGTAGGTAGATAAATGAATGTTAATTTCATAAAAACCTGCCTAATAATAGATTTCATTCTATTGTAATTCTTCAACCTGAAGCCAATTCTTTACACGAAGTATCGTGACCGTGGAACGAACCCCACCGCGCTGTCTACATTACATTACCTATACATTTGTTAAAATTTTTGCTTTCCATCGAACTCAAGAAAATCACAACAGTATGAACTGGCGAACGCACGTCGCTTCCGAAAGCACTTTCGCCTACATTCGGCTTCCTTCGGCGCCCGTCGCCCCCCACAGCTGACCGAGCTAACGATCGAGCGAGACGGCACCGACGAGACGCGTATGCGAGACAAGGAGCGCGCTCCGCGCAACTCGCAGCGCCTCCATTTATTTCTTTCTAGTGATCGCCTTCGTCGTAGTGACAGCGTATTTCATTGTCGCGAGAGCTTTCGTTTTTGTATGTGAAAAATTGTATAATAAGTTTTATACACACGCTATACCGCCGTACGGGGGAGCGATAGTGTACAAAATGTTCAACTACAAAGAGTGGTGACGGTGTAACGGGACGCGTCCATCGCTTACAATGGTTGGCGTATTCACATCTGTTGTCAACACAAAATAACGTGGATTATGCAAGTTGGAGTCAAATATGGACGAGTATTAGGTAAATGCAGTGTTGTTTCTGTTACGAGGTGGTTATTGTGACAAAGATCAGTGCTCAGAGTGAGGAATGTGTGATGAGGTGAAGTGAAGTGAGCCCCACGGCCAGCGAGCTAGCAACAGTGTGTCGGCGGAGGCGCGGGTACAATTAATTTGCAGCGTGTACAGCGTATGCAATGTCCACATCTATTCAATTGGCCATATGTTAACTAACAATAATAGGAACACGTTGTTATATGGTGTGTAATGTACTGAACGGCAATCGATTAGCAGATGAGTAATAAATTACAACAAAAATAGTTTAGAAATGAAGCTACCGGCTATTAGTGTTATTTAGAAGTGATAATGTAATGAATGACTGGTACCATTAATGAAAACATTACACACGAACAGTTGATCTACCAAGGTCTTCTGGTGATAAGTAATACGTATAACTTGCGCGAGTTTTGGACAAAATAATTTTACAACAGTATTGATCACACAAACTAGCATCAAACGATAACATGTTTGGATTCAATACGAAATAATATCCGTTAACATATCGCTGTTTAGTTTTAAACAAGCGATTACTTGAAACATACTCAATATTGTTAAATTTAAGACATAAACAAATTGTTAAATTAATTCCAAGTTTATAAAACATGTTAATGAAATTACAGGTTATAAAGTTCGTAATACAAATTATTCCAATACTAATTTTAAACAAATATCCTATTATGTGATGATTATAATGACTTGCAGTTACGTTTACCTTATGTGGTTATCTCATGATGTGGTTTATAGTATTCAATTATGTACCAGTAAATATAAAACAACACAAATATTACATTCACACAAAAAATGACAGAAAATAACCTTGACCCATTTCTTTAAATTGTAGATTGCTGAATGTTAAATGTTAAGGGAACAAGTTGCTATGTTATTATGTTGAAAAGACAACACACTGATAGCCTCTTTCTTTCTTTCTTTCCAGTCAATAAGACTATGCGGGTTATAAAATAATGCGGTTGCTGCACAAAGTATTGACGCTGGCAATAATTTGCGCAGCCGTGGGGGAGGAGAAGTGCCCCTCCACTTGCATTTGCACCACCATCAGTCTGGTCTGCGCCGCGCCCGCAGTCCCCGGCAACAAACTCACTAGAGCCATCCTGTCCAACTACGGCCCTCACCTCCAGGAGATCTCTTGGACAGACTCCCGTGTGACCGCTCTAGCACAGGACCTATTTACCGGTCTCAACGACTTAGAATACATCGACTTAAGCAGAAACGAAATCAAGAGGACTGAACACGGATTATTCGATAGACTGAGCCGTCTAAAGCATCTAAACATATCGAGGAACCAAATCGACGATATCCCGAGATACACGTTCGCCGATCTAGAGTATCTTGAGGTTCTAGATGTGTCTCACAACAGCCTCCAAGTCATTCCCTACCAGGTCTTCGGGCCTATGATTAGATTGCAGTATTTGGATTTATCGTACAATAAGATTAAGACATTCCTAGACTACTTTTTTAAACCTAATCGCCAACTGAAATCACTGTTCCTAAACAATAATAGCCTAGTCAAAATAACCTCGAACGCTCTAGTCAATCTGACGGAATTGGAGATCCTGGATATATCTAGCAACACGTTAGAGTACTTGCCCAAATCGTTTTTTGATTACTTCCAACAACTTAGAGAACTGAATCTTAGCTACAACAAATTAACGAACATATCAAACGATGCTTTTAAAAATCTCATTAAGTTAAAGTGGCTGAATATGGGCGGCAACAAGATGACCACTATTCCAGCCATGCTCTTCCAGCATAACGAGAATCTGAAAACATTCTACCTCGATAACACTAATTTAACAGTTATACATAATACTAATTTCAAAGGCTTAAATAATTTACAGCGATTATATATAAGAAATAACCCTTTTTTACGTGAAATAGAAACATTTGTATTCCAAGACATTCTGAAAACCACGCACCTCGACATAAGCGGGAATGCATTGACATTTTTGCCACTGTCGTTAAATAAGTTAGAAAAATTAGTAGAACTTAGGATAGGCGGCAACCCATGGGCGTGCGATTGCCGGATGGAGTGGTTTGCCAGTTGGGCGGAGAAGAGGAAAGAAATCATTAAGTCTGATCTAAGTTGTGGGCTGACTTACCCCAACGACATGTTAAGGATTTTGAATAATACAAATTGCAAGGCCCCGTGGTTAGTTACTACCAGTCCGCTGACGTTAAAGAGACTACAAACGAATGCACTGCTGGAATGCAAATTCCACGGGAATCCTGCACCGTCAATTACTTGGGTGACGCCAATGAGGGATGTCTTCCACTGGAATCCAGATCCATTGATACCGGACATATTCCACAAGCACGGCGCAGCTCACGACAAGTATTACCGTCCTATCGACAACACTATTTCCAGAGTGAGAGTTCTCGAAGATGGCTCCCTGTTTGTAGGCGACATTCATAGAGAGGACAGTGGGATTTACTTATGCTACGCAACAAATCCTCTAGCGAATGTTTCTACAGAAGTAGTGCTCAACATTGATCCTATGACAATGTTTGAAATTAAAATGTATAGTTTGCTTTGTGGGGCGATATGTGCTGCCGCTTTCCTGGGACTTACTTTACTGGTACAGGCGTTGCGATGTATATTTTACAGGTGAGTTTATTATTTTGTTCATTACAGACCTATGTTTCTATTAGATTAAAATTTGTTTACTTTGTTTCCATTCGTCACAAGGTCACAACACAACTATCATAATTGATTTATTGTGTGAAGTATTACGAATTAAGGAAGAAAAATGTTGTTGATTCCAGGTTCCGTCTCCTGGAGACATGTTGTAGTTGCTGCACTTGTATTAGTCGGGATGCTCCGCGCAGCAGACAAATCTACAGCATGCTGGACAACATCGAGCAATACAAAAGGCAACAGCTGGAAAAATTGCGAGAAAATTACGCCGTTCAAGTGAGTATAATTATCATAGAAAATAATATTACATTTACAAAATTCATTGATCACCCACAGTATTCCTAATGATAGTTTTAATTTTTAGGTTCATCGAATAAAAGACAACTGTACGCAGCAAATGGAATGGATACAGAACAGTTACTCGAGCCAAGCGACGCACCTGCGCAACATCAGAGATATCGGTACCAACCACCTGACCGCCATGAAGGATCAGTATTACGATCAGGTGTGTACTTTGCTAATTTTTTACCTACTAATCTATTTTTATTATCTATTTTATATACTAACGGGAGTTATAAGTATTCATGAGTTACGTAACTAAACCTACGATCAATGTGCGATATTAATTTGATAGACCGTTGTAATGTTTTTTATTTGCCAGTAGTGAAAAAACGTTTGTATTCGGTACGTACTTTTTGTGCGCGCTCAAAATAGCAAAGTTTTACGATTACGGTATCGGTACGGTACGATATCTCAAACGAAAAAAACACGCCATTTCGCGTCTGAAACTTATCGATTGTTGATGTTTGTACAGGTGAAGCGCGTCCGAGAATACTCCACGTCGCAGTTGAACTGGGTGCGAGAGAACTACGTGTTCCAAAGGAACAAGATCCGAAAGTTCAGCGCTCACCAGATCCTTCGGCTGCGCGAGTCCTACAAGTACCAGCAGCAGACCCTGAACAAAGTTCTGGAGAATCTGCCGAGCCTGTACTTCGAGAACTGTCGCAGCGGCTCGTGCGGCCGCAGCGACTCCATGGCGTTCGACCCCGATGTGGAGGTCATCGACATGTACCTCAAGACGAAGATCGAGAAGCTGTCCACCCTGCCCAGCCTGATGGCGGACGACGAGAGCAGGATATCCATATACTACACGCCAACGGAACAGTCGCTCAATTCGAGACGAAATTCGCCGGTGAACATGGAGGGTATTCACATCAACATGATCGAGCATGGCCCGCCGCGGCTGCTCGCCATGATGCGGCCGGCGCTGGGGCCGCCGCCCACCGCGAACTCGTCGACGCCGCCGGACAGCCCCACGCCGTCGACGTCCAAGGCGGGCATGTCGCGGCCCTACATCGAGGAGCCGAAGCCGGCGAGCGAGCCGTTGTTGCGGCGGGACCGTGACCTGTTCTACGAGGATAGGACGGGCCGGCGCAGCATAAGCTCGCCGGAGCTGAGCGGGGAGTGCGAGCGGGACGCGATGCGACGGGAGGCGCGCGTGTTGCTGGCCGTCGAGCTGACCAAGCCCGAGTGCCAGGTGCGCCACGCGGCCGGCCAGCTGGTGTGCGGGCAGTGCGCGCGACTATGCGAGAACACGCCCTTGTAGTACAGGCTTTTGACGCGCGTGTTCAAGATATACGCCTTGGGCGATAGAGGACCGCGCGACATTCAACTGTGTGACTTGGGCGCCGCGCCATCCTACGTGTGATTCGTTAGTGAAAACGGGTGACGGACGCTCGCGACGGATTCCGCTTGTACTTCTAAGTAAGCTGTGATAGTCTAGATTTGAATTTACGTAACGGTAGCGACGTTGAATTTCTCCTAGTGGTAGGGTATAAGGAGCACGCTCCGGCCCCGGGCGTGATGGACGAACGGTCGGTTTAGATAAGCGTTCTGTGGCTATGGAAACGTGTAAATAGGTCTGTTTGTTTCAATAATTTTTCCATTTGGATGTATTTTTAGGGTTAACTCTTAGAGCGTTATGCATTTTATATCTGTTCAACTTAACTAGTAGTAAAGTGAGGTGTAAGGGAGTCGTTAATGTCGTAATTATTGCGAAGTCTTTGTGAACTTCGCTTGAACTCGCCCGTACGGCACGTTCGGGACCGTTCGGTAACGTTCGGGCACGTTCGGACAGCTCGTCCCGTCTCACTCACACCACTGTCCTGACTTTTAACTGCAATCTACACAACCGTTGTACAATAAAATGTTTTGTGTAAAGAATTGTAATTAACTATTTATGTATACCTATATATTTTGTGACGCCGTCGTATGAAGCGAGTCTCGCAGTGATATGCCAAAAACAATCCAGCAATGATTATACTGTAAACGTTTCTTAATATAAAATATACAAATATTGTTGAAAATTTTTCTAAATATTATAAAACAAGAGTAAATAGTAAATCATGGAGAATAAATTATTTTTCAATGTAACTGGATTTCTTTTATTTACACTGAACAATAATGAATACTTGATACTTAATGCATTATTGTATTTAAATCATGACAATAATTTCTATGTACATGACATACAACAAGACATGACCATACAGTTTATAGTAACATTTAGTTAAAGACACAAAATGTAGGATTTCAGATAATTTATTTATCTGACAGAATTTAAAATAGAAATAAAGAACAGTTAATTTTCCTTAAAAATTCGCTGAGTTTCATCCCATTATGTGAACTGATAATGTTATATTATGACACCTGGACTGTCTGAGAGAGGACTACTACAAAATTTATGTCAAAAATGCAATCATGTCTAACTGAGATTGTTGACTAACTGAAAATAGATTGAAATTTATTAAACTGTAGATTTTATATTCCTTTATATACATTCATATATACCGTAAAACTAATTCATGTGTAGTGTTACAGTAGAAACAAGTACAACAAATGCTTAGTTAATAATAGTAACCGCATAAATGAAACACCCACGTTTTTGTAAACATTTTATTGACTCGACCAATAACTACTACATGCACATAACACCCCGATATATACAAAACATTCTGACGAATATGAGAATGCAATTTTATGTACAAAACCGTTTCTAGGTAATAAATACCGCAGAATCTGATAAGACTTTAAATAATATATAATTTTTAATCTATTAACTGCTAAGGGGGAATGTGATTGTACATTAGCGCATCTATTTACACTATCTTATTAGGTGAAATCGGTCTTACACCTGACTTACACATAAGCAAGTCAGTTTAAATAAAATTGAAGTACAAAATAAATGTATTATGTATCTAAGTACAGACTGTGAAAACCAATTCTAAAATACGATACAATTTAAGTGCAATAGTTTCTCATATTATTGGAACTTTATATCCATATGCATAATTTGTCAGCCATGACAATGGTCAATGCAGTTCAAATAAGAAGATATCAAGCACACAATAGTAAGTACATTGGATTTTGTAATAGTTATACTTTAAAATTATGATGATTAAAACGAAAAGAAACTTTTTATATGGTGATAAAGATAATAAATAAACTTAAATGGTTCATATAAGGAATAAAATTATTTTTGAATAAAATAATATTGGATTTTGTAAAAAAATATAAAAAATAATAAAAAAATCATAGGTACTTTAGTAGTTGTAGTAAGCTTATATTTATCAATTCCCATCGGTTCGGGAAACATGTGCCTGAGTACGCACATTCATTCATTTCTCAACAGATTGAAATAGAACAAACACTAAATGTTAAAATAAAGCTTACTGCAATATATTAGTAAAAACCGTATCCAAATCGGATAAGCCGTTTCGGAGATTAGCTAATATCTTCTATGAACAGGCAGCGACCAGTTACAGATTATTAGTATAGATATAGATAATAATGTTAACTATTAGTAATAAAATAATATGTTTAGGGGTAAGTTAAGCCAACGAACTATGTAAATGTTAAAATACTACGGATATTCAAATTTAAAATAAATTTAATTCAACTCTTAATTAATAATCGAGTGTAATACTACGGATATTCAAATTTAAAATAAATTTAATTAGTTAATAATCGAGTGTAGTATAAAATGCAATGCTCAAGATTTATGATTGCGATAATGATCAAATTTTGCTTAGATATATAAATTACCAAGAAATCAAAAATAACGATTAGTTCGCTATATTCGCAAAACTGTATGCAGTTATTTGAAAGATGACGCCTACTGTGCTAATGAAACACGAGGAAAGGAGCATACGTCGCAAAAATCATCCTTAGCTCTCATATAGTGCATAAGTCGCATACCTAGTTGAAACAAATAGTACGTTACTATTACCACATAACGCTCAAAATTGTTTAACGACAATAATGTCGTCTACTAAATGTATGCCACTCGCCAAATGCTTGACCTCGGGATGTAACTGGTGAATATTATCTAATGGGTAATTATTACTGCTGCTTATGCTTCGAATATTCTTCAACATTCTCTACTTTGAATTTGAATGAGTAACTTAAAAGTTTATGCATAAACCTAATCCGATATGTAAAATTTTTACAAATATGATAAAAATTGGTCTATTAAAAATATACTTTTTATATGTTCTTATACCTGTATATGTTTAGAAAAATGTTTTAAAATATGCAAGTGCGCTCTTAAGTCACTATTTATTTTATTTATTTATTGTTGAAACTTACAAAATTATTAATATTGTATGTTTAGAATAGCTCTAATAGTGCCTCTTCTTTCGCTCTTCCTCTTGTCAATTATATTTAACTCAGTCTAAACAATGTAAGTGTAATATAAAATAATAAAATCGCGGAGAAAAATATAACTAAATACGTCTAAATGTTTAGCTGCTCGCGCTAGAAGCTTAGATTTCAATTTTTGAATATTTTAATCTCTATATTTATGTATGTCAATATATCTTGTAATAGAAATGCAATAAACAAATTGGAACTTATTTAATTTAATAAAATATTTGTATTCCTCAATTTAAAATACAGGTTCTGACATATACCTTAATGTTACAAAGAACACAGATGAACAAACTCTATCTCTGCCTGAGTAGTATAAATGGATCGACAGTACAATTACCACTCATTTATTTACCCTCAAATTTGTATATAATTTTAATTATCATCCTGAGCTGCGATTTGTTTCTGCAATATGATTATAGTGGTTCTGTTGATAACTATAATCATACCTATTGTTAATTTTATGAAAAAATAAATAAAAGAAGATTAAAATGACTGCGGTAGATATTACAGAACGTCACGATACATTACTACCTAAAGTTGAAAGTATCAGTCGATTTTAAAGTAGGCATTAAAATAAAGAAGCCATCCATTAGGCTAGCCGACTAAATTAAATGTTTTAAACACAGGCACACACACCTCTGCACCCTGGTTTGCGGTTGTCGGTTAATTTATCAGTAACACATAGGTAAGTCATTTTCATGAAAATATTTAAGTCATTTTTAAGTCAGTAACACTTAACATTAATTAGCAATGCGTTGGCGTCCAAGAGCAATAGCAGGACAGCAATACTTCTCACTTTTTGACACAGCGACCGATATAGTAAAAAAAATCACTTTCGTTCATAAAGTGCTCACTTGCCAAGTGGTATGAAACTACCCTCATTCATCAGTACCGTCTGGATTAAAGTTGATGGTATACACTAACGAGCTTCAACAGTAGGGACCGTTGGCCAGCCTCGGCTGAGGTTCAGCACGGCGCATCGCGAGCGAGATTGGCTTCCGATCAAAATGGATGGTGTCCTTTATACCTTAAATCTTTAGTTATCCTCGAGCATTTGAAAAGTCAAAAAACCCTATTAGGTTTTCACCATACCCTTAAAAACCATTTGGTAGAGAACAGAACAGAACTAGCAGACTGCAATGAACTTTCAGCCTTGGCAGACATTTAACACCTCATGAACAATCGACACAAAGTGGTGTAAGGAAATTAAGTTAAGGTATAAGATGAATTTTTTATGATATTTTATTACTAAAAATAAGCTAAAATAACGAGACACCCTAAAATCTTTAAAACGCGAGTTCCCAAAAAAACTATTCCACTTTTTTGTATTATGCCCTTATATTACTAAGGGTGCGATTTGTACCGATAAAATTGATGTATAACTACTTAGTATGTGTAAAAATAAAAAACGATTACCATTGCAGGGCGACAGCTTAATGGAAACAAGAAATTATAGATTACAATGCGATGGTCCTACACCCACATTCAAAATCCTAAAGCACGAGACTCGTGTAATAGTATAATTATACCGCGACACGAAAATGTACAAAGAAACATCAGGGCAACAAATTTCAAATTATATTTAAAGTCAGTAAGAGAAGCCTACTTATAAGTAGAAACTATCTTCTTCCTGCTTTCTCCCGGAGGTCGAGACTTACAAACACCAAATTTGAATAAAAAAGCCTAAACATCAGAAATTAAGTTAGCCATCAAGTGATCCCACTAACCTTAGCCCCGGTGCGGTTCCACACGACGACCTTGTGGCCGGAGTTGAGGAGGTTCTTCACGATGCCGGAGCCCATGATGCCCAGCCCGAGGAAGCCGAACTTCATCTCGCTCGCCTTGATGTTCTTCTCCAGCAGCGTCTCTGACACATTCTCCAGGTCTAGCGGTGGAGTTTCCTGGAAGACGGTCATAATTATAAGATGTTATCCATTTATTAATTTTATTTGTAAATTGGGCGTGGGTAGCATTCCCATAGGCCACTGCCATCACAGTGATCTGGCTTCAACCCATTACTGCCCACTACTGAGCACGGGTTTCTCCTCATACCTGAGGAGGCATAGAGCATACTCCACCACGCTGCTCCAGTGCGGATTGGTGGAGGGGTTAGTGGCCAACCCAAGTGTCGGAAATTTTTAAGCCGCCGAAGGTATCCCTCACTTCACTGCAAACTGAGATCAAACACTTATCTGTAACCTGTGTCCTGCCAGTTGGACATCGGCTATTATTGACAATTATGCTAAATGGTATTAAATCATACATTAATTTTAATGCAAATTTTACTTTATTATAAAACCCTTCAGTTCCATAAATATGTATTAAAATCAATTTATGGCATTAATGGGGTTTTTTACAGTACCTTCTTATTACCTTATTTATGTTTTATTTATTATTCACTCTTTATTGAAAAACCTAAAGCTAGGAATTACAATGGGCGGATTTGGTACCTAATGGCATTCTCCTCCCTCTCTCCCTCCCTCCTCCCTCCCCCCCTCTCTCTCTCTCCCTCCTTCCTCTTATCACCCTTTACTTTAATCCATACTCCATACAAATATTTCAAAAGTAACTCTGAACAGATTTATTATTATTACTAGTAAACCCGCCCTCGCTTCATTCCGGGAATACCAATTTACACAAAACTTTATCAAACCGCATCAAAATCCGTTGCGTAGTTTTAAAGATCTAAGCATACATAGGGACAGAGAAAGCGACTTTATTTTATACTATGTAGTGATTATCGACAGCACAGATAGCGATAGATATTTGGATACTCACAGGTCTCAATATATTCGAGGGCCGCTGCAGCAGACTGGACTTCTTGGAGAAGGAGTGGTTCAGCATGGACGGCTTGTCGTTGGCCATGTCGGTGTCGGTGTACGAGCGGGACAGACTCTTCACCTTCTTGCGCGGCGTCCCCTTCATACCGGCGGACGACGACCGTTTTATAGGCTTCACCTTTGAAATGCCCAAACGAATCTATAAATATTGAGAGGTTAATGAATGACTCGCTCAGGGTTTCTTATGCTGGGGATACTGGTATTAAGTATGTTTGGTCTAGCGTTTGTGAGGGTAAAATGGGAAAATATTACGTACGTCCGTGCCGGCACCATATTCCGAAAATGATAACAACAAGAGCCGCCCGAAATCATTAATTCATCGCAGAAAATGTGTCAGTTGTTTGTCATTTGATAACCGTCTCATTTCTTTGCTAATATTTCAGCTTTCATGATGATTTTTTAGCTTTGTTATGATAAAGTGATGTTATTGTGTTCGGAATAGGCAGCTAGAACGGACTTAAGATGGCCTAAGTTTCTGTGGACACTAAAGCTAGCCGTACACGCTAGGGTGTACACGACAGATTTGCCTGTACCTTACTGTAAACTTGAGCTACATACGTATGTACATGCACAGTTGTATCAATTAAACCTGTCAGGTACACCCTAGCGTGTATGGTTAGCTTAATACAAAAGACAATCGGCAATTACATAGAATTTTTATTACGTTTGGTAGGTGTACCGCACATTCTCAGCAATACCAAGGGTTGACTGGAATAGAAAACCCCTAAGCAATATACCCGCACACTGTACCTACATACTTTTAAGCAATAAATAAACTTTAAAAAAATTATCTTAAGGGGAACCCAAATAGATTAGGCATCGTAGAGATCTCTGAAGACTACAGAACTACCACAGCCAGGAGGTATTGGATAACAAACCCGATCCGTGAGAATTTGACGTATTTAAACTATGTTAACAAAACAAAACGTTTCGATGGCTCAAGTAGAACGCTACGGTAATTACCAGGATATAGACAACTTTGAGACATATGCCGAAAAAGATCGCATGTTGCTCCGAGAGCATTAGTGGACATGGGCGATTTTACCGAATACCGATAAATAATTATAAAGGTAATAACAAATAGGTACCGGTAGTTGTGAAGCTTGTATCATTAGGACGTCGTTACCTTGGGAGTGGCGCTCTTCTTCTTGACCTCAGGCGTAACCTCGTCTTCAGTCTTCGTCTCCTTCTCTTCGGAGCTGTCTTCGTTAATGACATCTTTCAGCTTATCGAAATCCGCCTCCGGGTTGCGGGCATGATCGTCCAAATCGCCGAATTTCTAGAACGATCACATATTTTACTCACGAAAACAAAAGAAAATAGACGGGCAGAAATAATAACTGGCGCTCAAAGCCCGATTTGTCGTTTCGCGGATGACTCAAACTTGAGGATGGTAGTAAGCCAGCCGTGATAAAAACCCGACCACCAGCCTTACGTACCTAAGAAATAAACTGGGTAGGACAGAGTCCAGCGACCGCTGAAAAGAGGAAACGGGAGCCGTAACTTCGTCCCTTCAGCAGAGCGCACCACAGGCTGATGAGGTCAGTTTGGACGCAAAGGTGGATAGAGGCCCTTACAACCCCATCATCAATATGATGAGTAAGTTTATTAAGACTTGTGAATATTACTTTCTGCAAACTTTATGGCCTCTCTGAAGTACGCTCCGGTTGAATCGCGCGCAGGATGCGTGCGAAATTAAGCGAGTGTTGCGGGGGACAAAACGTACGCTCGCCTACCTCCACCCGTCCGTTACGGTGTTACTCGACAATTGCGTACTGCACAGAGCACTATGCGTAGATCAGAGGGGACAAAGTTTTTTTTATAACGCTCTCATAGCCCCACGGAATAAGGATTCCCCTAGTCGTGGGTGCCATGGACAACACACATCCAGGCCGAGAACAGAAATTTTAATTAATTCAAATTTTCGCCTTGCTGGGAATCGAACCCTTCGAACGGCAGCGCGGCATAGTGACCATTGCGCCAAACAGTTTGGCTCGAATGCAATCTAGCACTCACCTCCGGGTTCTCGATGTACTCCTCGATTTGATTGACGGCTTCCTTGAAAGCTACCGTCTTGCTGGACTTGATCAGCTGCTCCTTGTGCTCTTGATACGGCTTGATGTTGTGGTCTTCGATCCATGCACTGTTGACAACGGTATCCACTTGAGCCTTTCCTCAGAGTATATTGGCATATACTAGTTAAGGAAAGGACGTAAGGCGCCAGCTTCATCACGTTACCACCCACTAGTACATTGCACTTACCATCAGATGGGATTGTATTAAATATATGACATACTATCCGTAACCTGAAATACCCGCGGCAACGGGGCCAATAGAATTCTTAATTATTTTTGCTAATAGCCGAGAAACAGTCCACCTGTTGATATGTGGTCAACGACGTCCATAGACGTCAGTTATTCCAAAGGCATCACCGATGCGTTGCCGGCCGGGAAAAACGGAAGAGGAAGGAAATTAATGACTCCCACTTCCAGTCTGAACGTTATATGTCGTTTAGCGGCTGACTCAAGCAAAATAATGATATGTATCAGCCAGCCGCCCTTCAGCCGTACCACCATGTTGGGGCCGGGTTAAGTCGCTGTAACGACACCCTGGTCTGCTGGCATGGGATTAGGTTAGTATTCTAGGCCACCAAGGGATGATTTCCCAATATGAAATAATTTGATCAAATCGTTGAACCATTTATCGTAAACATAAATCACTTTCGATTATGTTGTAGTACCTAATTACGTTTTGCTTTTTTCTGTACGGGAGGATGTGTTAGTAGGACATTCAGACGGGCGACATTTTAAAATCTAATTTTGAGTAACGTATAAACGTTCAAATAAATTTCTCATAATTTGTAAACCACACGTAAAGACAGAGGTTAATTTTGAACACCTAAAACAGAGGTTCTCAAACTTATTTCATCTACCGCCCAATTTGAAAGACAATTATTTTTAGCGCCCCCCAAATGACAAATCAGCTATCGCCCGCGTAAACCGCTTCAAAACTCCCACTTTTTTGGGCTCCTTACCGCCCCCTCTAGGCCTTCAGCGCCCACAAGGGGGTGTTTTCGCCCACTATGGGAAAGACTAATCTAAACCATTACCTTTTCTCTCTGATTGCCATGTCCGTCAGCTTCTCTCTGTGTTCTCATAATCATCATCAGTCATCTTACCTCTTCATCTTTATAGACTGGTTGGTTTTGAATTATTTTATACTCATGAACCATCCATCCATACTTCCATAGTCCATACTAGTCTTAATACTTATTATAAAAGAAGTCTCAGCCGCGTCTGACGGTCTGTTCGTAATAAAGACAAAAATTACTGAACGGATTTTCATGCGATTTTCAGCAATAAACAGAGGGATTCATGAGGAAGGTTTAGGTGCATATTTTGCTAAGGATTTTTATTCATTTATTTAAGCTTTATTGACCACAATATAATATTTATCACGGTACTAATGGCGAGCGTAATGTTAAATGCATTCTCTACCAGCTAACCATTAGGGCTCATTAGGCTAAACTGATAAACACGAAGAGCGATTTTGTGAAAATTGGTTGAAAAAAGTCGGAAAAAGTCAATTCAGAATTAGCTATCGATGTATAGTACGGCCGACGGTTCTTGGCCGCCCTGAACTTTGTTCGCATCGCTGCGCAGAAGTCAATTTTAGGGTAAAACGGTGGCAAGACGCGCGGGGTGTCACTTTGAGCATTGTTTGTTTCAGTCACATGCTCAGTGTTCGTGTCGCTAAATTTCTCTCTAAAGTATAATACCTGCGCACTATATCCGAAAGCCTTACTTCAGAGCGGCCTAGAACCGTCGGCAGTACTATAACGTGTTCGATGTCATGAACTTCGACGTAGTGTATGTAGTTCGATGTGGCGTATGGGACCCGCGTTCGGGAACTAGTAACAGAAGCAGTCGGCAATAAATTTGGCATAAACAGCAAAAAAAAAACAAGTCGCCAAAATATTTAACAACGACATCGTGTATAATTATTAGATGCAAAGTAAGGGCTATATTGTATACTAGTAATTGCCCTAGTTTCGCTGCAGAAAACTTATGCTTTAGTGTCTAAACAAAAAAAAACTTTCTTTAGGTTATTTTTCGAATCTTGTACTTATTCGTATACATAACTTTTCCGCAATTTTTCAAGGACGCAAGTAAGCTAGGGTCTCGGTTGCATAAATATAGTTTTTTTTAATAACGCTACACACTCATAGTCGTTACTAGGATTCCCTGTGTCGTGAGTGCCATGGACAACACACAAGACGAGAACACACACACCCAAACCGAGAACAGAAATTTAAACTCATCATTCAAATTTCCGCCTCGCTGGGAATCGAACCCAGGACCCTTGGTGGAACGTTAACCATCGCGCCATATGGGTCGTCAAAGTTTATCTATACTGGGTGATTTTTATTCACTTGACATACTCGAGGACATGAAAGTATGAATTCTGCAATATAAATATTTAAAAAATGGTACACAAAGATATCTAAAAATCCTCGGGAAGTATGGACACAGTGTGCCAAACTGCCAACGCTGAAAATACTGCGGTCTAATGCCGCGCGATCGGTGGGATTAGTGACCTTTGAGTCGCCGTGCGCTCAAGCAACGCGCGTGAATTCCGATTGTCCATAGTATGGACTCCATACTGTTGGTTTTTAATGGATAATTAGGTAAAATTTTAAGCACCCTTTTTAATCACATTAATATGTTAAGTGACTTACGAATCACCTTGTATTACGAATACGTGAAGCAAAACCTTTTTACCACTTTTCACGAAAATTGCGCAGACGGAGGAGTATGTTAGCACACTTATAGTTTATATAAAGAAGGAGTACAGAATGCTAATATTTTTAAAAATAATGCACTATAAAAACATTAAGAGCCGATTTCACCAATGTCGTATAAGTCATACTCCCGGGATAAGTAGTCAATTACTCGCGAGTAAGCCCATTTTACGTTTCACCAGCATTTAACATAGGGATAAAATCTCTATATTAAAGTAAAGTAGAGACTAAAGTTACGTACTCTATGTACTAACACGCCTTTGACACGACATGACGTTTGAATGTATTACGTTTATTGTACGTGAAGTGCCAATGTAAAGAATAAATGATTTAATGAACGAATTACGGTCGAATTTCTACCGCAGAGCGGGTGACTAGTAATTTTAATTACCAATTTAATTTTATGCACTTTGTATAAAAAATCCTAGTTTTGTTTCTTCTTCATTCGAAGACCCTCCGTCAATTCTGGCTGACAGAAGCCAGCCCCTGCTTGGTGGTGGGACCATAGCTACCACCATCTTGTTCTACCCGCCAAACAACTTGTCGTGTAGCCGTACTTTGTTTCCTGCTCCTTCCTTGGCCGGCGACGCATCGGCGATACATTATGTTTTACTGCTGTCCATGAACGACTGTTACTACTTACCATCAGCTCGGTGATCTGCTTGTTTGTCGGCAATTACAAAAATAGCCTTTAACCATGACTAGCCTGCATAATATATAAGGTGATTTTTTAGTCATTTGACGTACTTATTAATAGGGGGTATTCTGTATTCGATTCCCATTCAAAATGTGTTTGAAAAAGGTGCTTAAAATTTGACGTAATAATCCATTATAAACCCATTGTGGACAAACTGAGCGCACGCGGTTTAAACTACTCCACTAAAGGTCATTTACCCCGTTTTCACACCGTGTCCATACATTCCAAGTATTTTAGATAATTTTAATTGCCATTTTGACTTTATATTTTTAATCATTAGCTATGACCATGTTCTTTCATGTCCTTGATTATTTCAAGTGAAAAAAAAATCACCCAGTATATTACAATTAAACAGAAAATAACCTAAAGCCAACAACTTCAATTACTCAAGCACATTCTCACTTGTTACAATAAACTAATACTGAATACATTAAATTCACAGAAACTGTTAATATTGTCTATAAAGTTACATTTACAAAATCTTTACATGATCATTATTTCGATATTTTCTAAACTATAATAAAATGTCAATATTTAAAATTTTAAACTAAATAATAACTATATATTTATTTATACATTTAAAATATGATTATTAAACATATACACATCATAATTATACTTTAAAACATTGTGTTTGATTACATACATATGAGTATAGTATATGTAAGTTATTTAATAAGGACTAATAGATACATAAATATGTATTACTTTAGAAAATATTTATTATGATGTCTACATACAATCTTATATTACGTTAAAATTATATAACAGTCCATTCTATCATGGGAACCCGTATATTTATAAATACCTGCCATTCCAGTGCAGATAATATGAATACACTACTAAATCAGTCCTGTACTGTAGCTTCAACCCACTAATGGCCCACTACAGAGAATGTGTCTCTCATCAAAACAGAGGTCTAGAAGACCTCCATACTGCTCCAGTGGATTAGTGGAGGGTTAGTGGCCAACACATGTGTCGGAAGTGGTAATGCCGCCCGATGGCGTCCGACATGGCTTAACGATTGATAACAAATGCCGCTCGCGCTGTTGCTTAACTTGGTTGGTCGCTTAGGATCGACACAAGCTGCCGAGCTTTGAGTGCTTCGTCCTTTACTGACATTCTTATTATTGTAATAATATTTTGACCCTATTGCATGGAACATTAAATTATGATGTATCTTTACAAGTAAATATTAATTTAGACTAAGGCACAACAATTCATTTATTTTAATTATTATAATCAATGTCCTTTCTCACAGCCGAGTTCCTTTCTTCATGAATACACTAATTGAGTGACTTAACAGCTGTGAGAATATCATGGAAAACCCATGGGTATTGCAGCTTCCCCATACTTAAAAACATTAGAGGTACTAGATGCATTTTTTTACTATTTGAAACAACTAGACCAATTTTTTAATATTGTAATACTCACTAATTATTAGTCCCAAAGAAGTATATGCATTGGACATTGGTGGTCTTCTTTGGAGGTTTCAGCTCCGGAGTAGGAATAGCTACCTGAAACATGAGAAACAAAACAAACTTTAGCTTCTACACTAACCATTTTCAAGCGGTTAACCATAGCATGTTGGTGAAAAGTGAAGCACAACCCTACACCATCTTTGGCTGAAGGATATTGAGCAATGCCTTGATGTCAGACATCAAATTGGATTGCACATTGGCTCATTGCAAGGACGGGATCTCTTGTTGATTACTACAAGTACCTACATAATTTACAAATATTTAAATTAACAATATAAACATACTTCTTATATTTTGGGAAAATTTAATGTCTAATGTCTACATCTAACCCTAAGATAACAAAATATGGGCAAGACCAATGTCTTGAATTTAACAATACTTAACTTTTCATTTTGTTGGCTTTTATACTCATTATAAGTTAAAGACAAATTTTTCAATATATCATACATAATATTATTGTTCTGAAGTTCCCATTTTCTAAAATTTTACAATAGTTTACAAATCTGTAAACATATAAGTTTAAATTATTATTACAATAAAATTGTAGTTTTATCACTTCAGAGTCGGTTCAATCAAATCAATGTTTTAAAAGTTATACAGCGCGCGGTCTTTGCCCTTACAAGAAATATTCCACTTCCCATCCCTTTCTCACTTAATTATGTTGGGAATAAGTGCGAAGAGGATGACACATTTTCCAGTTGTTTACAAATAAGGGTTGAAGTTACTTTACCAGTGTTTTAACAGATTTTATAAACTTTGTAATTAATGTTTGGACTTTCTCACGCTACATCCAATCACATTGACTTGTATAGCGTCCTATAACCACAAATCCAAAATTTCCCGCTTTAAATTGTTTGTTTATAAAATGTCAGTTTGTACCAAGGAATAGTATAAATTGACGCAAATAAGATTGTTTAAAGTCAATTATATTGTATTTCATAGTGATAAGAGTTTTATATAGCATAACGAAAAACTCACCCGGCCGGGCCACGGGCTGAAACCCTTCATTTTAGCCCTGAAACAAGAAAAATACCAAATTATAAATTTGGACAATAATTTAACACACTGTACTAATCATTTATATGTATTTTGAACAACATACCAAACTAAATCACCAAGTTTTAATTCGATTGACATGGTACACGACTACTCCGCTCAGATTTACACGACGAACTAAACCATAAAGTAAGAGCGCTATCAACTTTTCCGCGTCCAATTTTTGTTTATGGTTGAAGGGATATGACATAGAGTAATAAAAACGTACAAAGTAATCGGTATCATAATTATAATAGCCTTATGTGTGTTTAAATTTTAAACACAGTTTAAAAACATAATAATTTTGTATTTACATAATAGGACGTCAGCGTCATAATATATGATTAACGTCTACCAGATACCGATAATTTTAATAACGGTATTATTATGGATAACGAAGAACTTAAATACCTTAATAATAATGAATTAGGTTTAAAATCTTTTTAATATTGAAAGTAGAGGATATTATTAAGTTTTTTTTCTTATTAATTGTAAGTTTAATGCTTGACCAATTTAAATAATTACGACAATTTTTCTGGAATAGCTAGCATGACAGCATGACCAGCTAACTCTAACCCTTTTTCCTAAATCAGGCTCAAAACTGGTGCAACGACCCTGCACGATGGCGTGATGTTGACGAGGAGATGCCGAATGCCCCATGCGAAGAGGAAGTGGTGATGTAAAATTTGATAGGTGTGCGCTAGCCTCTATTAGGAAACCTATTCATGGCTAACAATTTTAATGGTACAATTTTAATGACAAAGCTGTTAGCTGTTGTCGTTGGTTGTTGTCAATGTCAATTGTCAATATTGTCAATTACCAATCTACCAGTTACTGAGTTGCCATACTTTACTTTACCTGAAAGTGTAAAGTGAAATGAAATGTCATATTTAATTTATTTATTTATTTTGTCAATTTATCAATATCAATTACCTATGAATGGTTCCTGCCTTCCTGGACTTCCTGGTTCTTTGAGTTTTTGTCCCGAAATCTAAATATTTAAAAAATATAATTGTTGAATAAGCGCCAAAAGTTGATTTTCGGGTATGAATACGGAGATGAACTATCAGGTGTTTCTCAGAAATGTCTAAGAGGTTTATTTTTCAGCAGCAGAGTGGTGACAGAAAAAAACCAAGACTCGATTTTAGTGTTTCTGATCATAATTTTCCTTTAAGTCAGAATGCAGGATCTAATAATGGTAAAAAAAATGTTTATTGTAAAAGTTTTAATAATATTGTATTTGTGTTATTAATTTTAGACTTTCTATAAGTGAAATGATACTGTTTTTCACAAGTTTCTCTGGTTCTTTCAGTGGAGAACCATTTTGACGATAACGACGATGAATTACTGTTACAAGCGAGTCAGGCGTGCGAGCAAGCTTGCAATGCCAGCATATTGCCAACATACAGCCAGTTCAAACCACCGGCATTAACCAGCACCCAACTGCCTAGTGAACCCAGACCGAGCTCCTCTAGAGGCACATTCTCGTTCAAAACTCCTAATTATGGTCAAAAAAATACAATTTCAACTAACTTGAGAGACAAGTGTGAACGTATATCATCTCCTTTACGTGGTATAGCAACTAAAGTTACTGAAACCATAGATTTGACCTGCAACTACTTTAACGACAAAGTGTTAGACACACAAGACAACAATTACCTGTACAGACAGTTGCTCGAGCTTAAAGAGGAGAATGCAAAGCTGAAATCAGAAAATGGGATACTGTCAGAGAAGTGTGTTACTAAGGAAGGTGAAGCATCAATACTGCGCACTCAATTAAAGACATGCCAGATGGCAGTCGATAATGCAAGGTTGGAAAAGATTAAGGTTCAAGAGCAGGCTCAATTACAGTGGAGCGAGAAATTACACATGGTCAATAAGCAGTTGTACGATATAAAGACTCAGATGGATTCTAAAGTAAATATTACCATGTTATTTAAATATTTTGTAGATGATCGGTTATAAATTTTACAACAAGTATTATATGTGAGCTTGACAATGTTATAGAACTTCAGTCATAAATCATTTATGCATGTGGGTATTTCTCAATACATTTATATCATTATATGTGTCGGTTATAAGAGCATGCAGCTCATGGGTGTTTTGTGGTTGCTGTTGCCCATTAGCCAACCAGTCTAAACCATAACCCAAGTCTGATAATTTAAAGCTTCAATTCTGTTAGTTTGGAATAGTTGAGACATTTGGTATATGAAATAAGTCAACTATTCCGACACAACACAATCAAAACAATTATAAATTAGCATAGTTGGGATCCGGGTAAACTGGATGTTGGTTATTGGACATTGGTATTGAAAAAGATTGGAATGGAACACAGTTTTTGCAAATGTGATGCAATGAGGTTGATGTCAAAAAATATAAAGCATTTAGAATGCATTAATCTGTTTTCTTTTCTTCTAGAACTTAGAGATAATAAGTATGAAAGAGAAATGCAAAATGCTAGAATCAAATAAAGTTAAACTGACCCAAATAACTGTAGCTGGCAATGACATGGCTAGGTAAGTAGTTATAAATTTTATCATCGTACACAGTGTTGCACGTCATAAGTCTATTAATCAAACAATATGCGTTTTTACCCCGAAATGAATGTATTGCACTATGTGTCTATGTTTAGGACTTTCAAACTTTTTTTGTTTGGTATTAAGATAGCAAACGAGCATGCAGCACCACCCTTCTGCTGCCGCCCATGACAACTGTGACATTAGTGTGCCACATTGCAGAAAATAACAATAACCATACAGTACTCTCTCTCTAATCTCTGGCTCATCAACTGTGAATTGTCCTTATTATCCAATCTTTCATGGTTTTCCATTTTATCACTAGTTTTTTCCAATAGAGAGAACTTAACGATCGATGAGTGTATGACAGTAAGAATGAAGTAGCAAGCCAGTGTACTCGTTGCTTGTACCAACTCAGTTTATATCAATGTATGTGTGGCAAATAATATAGACAGCCTGCATGAACACACAATACACATCACAAAACACCATGATACAAACACCATGATCTGCCTACTAAGGATCCTCACAGTGGGTAATCAAACCCAGAAACCCTTTCGCCCTGTCACAGAAGGGTCACAATAACCGGGCTAACAGAAAGATGTGTCATGTACTGAAATATCACCCTTGTTATAATTTCAGACTCAACAACAGTTTGATTGTTTCAAATAACTTCCTGGCATCCCAGGCCAAGAAGGTGAAAACAGCATCTACAACTGTGCAGACTGAGAGCAACCCACAGTTCCTGAAGCTTAGCAAGCCATGCAGAATAGGTATGTAACACATCTTTTAGTGGCAGTTTACTTGTTTTTCTAAATTGTACCTAATTGCTAACCTGTACATAATTACTGTATTTATTGAGGTCATCATCTGAATCAGAATTCAGTATTGTGAGAGGTAAGCCAAGGTTTTCTTAAAACACTCTCTCACCAGGAGTATTTGCCTGTAATATAACAGCACAGATTTCAGCATTTGTACGCATTATGGCTACGTTGACAGTTGCCATCGGGTGGAATCGTAGTCAAGCACTAAATTATACAAAATATAAAGAGGACATTATGCATCTACCTGCTCCGCATATACCTAACTCGAATTTTTCTACCATGATCATGATATATTACATAAATTTTATTTAAATTAATTGTATAGATATGTTATTACTATTACCAACATTGGCTATAATAAAACAGTTCTATTTATTTCAGAACAAAGCAAGCTGACCCAAATTCTCCCCCTCATAATGGAGCCGGCGGCAGAACCACAACATTCCATACTAGATTACAACGAGAAACTTAAAAGATCCTCCGATTTTTCGCCGAATAAGTCTAGAATATTGAGCAGTTTTTATAGACCTTCCACGAGTGTGGATAATCTTAGCAATACATCGAGAGCAAAATTGAATTTAAGCTCCATTTATGAGGATCTGACGTGCATTGCTGCATGCTATAATGACACTGAGAAAGTACAGGTGCATTACAATAATGTGAGTAATATAAGTATTACAACAATTCATTTAGCATTCATTCAATAGAAACAACCATACACTAACACCTCACAGCCTCACACTAGAACAGAAACAGGGAACTGACATAAATATGTCAACTGAATGACCAGTGTGACAAGGATGGACTCTAAAAATAATGAAATGTGTGATGTATTATGAATGATCCCTCGAATGTCTTGTGTAGCCTATGATAAATGTTTGAAGTCACGTGGGAACTGACCTGCAGATATTCGAGACAACAAGAAGAGCGCTGGAGGGGGTGCAGCGCGAGCTGGAGCAGGTGGCGCGGCGGATGACGTCAGCCTTCCAGAAGGAGATGGACAAGCGGTACTTGGACGCTACCACCGAGTATCTGGTGGTGGGGGAGCGGGACTTGATCGCTGGCAGGTCAGTTAAAGGTCAACAACACCACTCCAGCTCACAGGAAAGCATTGAAATATGAGGCGTATAACGTGCTCCGCATGGTTGGATTTCCAACATTTACTTTAATGAATTGGATCACCGATCGACGCGTCGTACAGGTATCCATGGCGAAGTTCGTTCTGACCGATAATCCAACCGCAAATAACACCATCGTCGCGGCCACCCATAACTGTGCTCCGCTGGACTCGGAGTCTCCTCTCACAGTGCGAGGGTACAGGCCGTAGCCCACCACGCTGCCCACAAGCGGGTCCGTAGACTTCACACACCTTCGAGAACAAGCATTTTTCTTCGCGATGTTTCCCTTCACCGAAGCAAGTGACAATGAATTTCACATCATTTTAAAAAATTAGAAGTGCGCGCGGGATTCTAACTTGCCCTGAGTTTGGGACCCTGTTTGGTCCCAACATGAAAGTCACGTGGCTATACTGCTATGCCGCGCCATTACGACAACGCCAAGAAGTCGTAATGCGCCAATTACCGTAATTTGATTCGGGCCAAAAATATCGACAACGAATGGCGCGCCGGGTGTTTAGACGGCGCGCGGCGCTCCTCCCGCCTGCTTTGCGTTAGGGCTTCGCGTCTGCATTATAGATAATTATCAGTATTATAATTCAGTTATTTACTGCTTGCCTGGCTAGCTACCACCCTCCAGAATGGGATGTCAATCATCAGGAGGCGTTGTTGTACACGATGTGGAGATTTCAGGGCGCTTTTCAAGGAGGAGCAGTGCGTGGCGGCGCGGCGGCTGACCGCCGTGCTGCGCGCCGCGCTGCACGACCGGCGGGCGATGCGGCTGTTCGAGAAGACCAGCTCGCAGCAGTTCCTGGACCTGCTCACCAGGATCTGCGCCCTGCTGGACGACAATGTAGGTGGCTTGGTGTTTCCTAGTGGTTGGAGTAGGAGGAATTGTAAGTAGGAAGAGGGCTTGGGAGTTTCTTGCCGCTTGTAAGTGGTCTGTAACTGTAAGTGGTCCTTGTCGCCTTTGGGTCGACTTTTGAAGAAATAACTATGAATGTGACAAGGCGTTGGGTGACTGACTTTATCAAGAGGGTATTAGCAGAGTACATTTAGGTGTAGTTAGCAGAACGGTTGTTAGTAGGTTATCTTTAAACAAAGGTGACCTCTTTGTGTGCACGCCGCTGTCGCGTACCATGTGTAGGAAGTGCAGGAAGACAATCGTTGGAGGCCTCAGGACGGTACTTCTCGTTGGTGTGCGTACACACTCGGCACCAATGAGTGTGAAGATATTCGACGCTGGAAAGCGATCTTGTTGTATCTCAAAAAAATGCGAATATGAGTTATATGCTTCATTGGAATCAGAAAAAATTTGTAGAATGATTCCATTAATTGCAAAAAGAAGATTTCATTGTAAAATTCATTTGTTACAAATATGATATATCTATGTCTCCTAGTTTACAAGGGTTGAATTTTTAAAATAGTTTTTCGGCTCTGATGTAAAATTGCATTTGTTCGAGATACCCACCGGGGCTATATGTAACGCGGCGCGTCGCAACTCCAGTGCTGCGGCGTGCTGTACGGCGGGCTGGTGCTGGCGGCGCTGGGTGTGCTGCGCGCGCTGGCGGCGGAGCGCTGGGGGGCGGAGCGCGCGCTGGCGGCGCTGCGGCGCGCCGCGGGCTGCCGCGCGGGCCCGGCCGCCGCGCGCGCGCTGCTGGCCGCCGGCGCCGCGCTGCCGCCCGCCGCCCTGCGCGCGCTCTGCGCCGCCGGCGACAACCTCAGGGTCGACTACGACCAGGGCGTGCTGCTGTATAAGAAGGGTACGACCTTAGAATAATTACTATGGAAACCAAGTCCGCGTGGCCGTTTTGAAGCACCCTAATTGGAGTCTGAAATGGCTTCGAACACCGGGCAGCTCCGTAGTGTTCAATGTCAACGCACGCCAAACGTGTCTCGCGAAAAAAAAAGAATTATGACGATTTGTCCAGTTTAATTGTGTCACAAAATAAACATATGATTATCCGCAGCCGAAGTTCGGGAAAGTTTCGGTTTAGTGCTTCACTTTAGACAGAGCGCTTGTATGAAGACTGTCTTTCTATAGTGTTATTATTCTAAGGGTACGACTTATGTTGGTTTATTTTATTTTAGTGTGCAAAAATTAATCTGGTTGTTGTATTGACTAGCAGTTGGTAGTAGCGCCACCTATGTGTTTTACTCATTGACATATGATATTACTATGGACGCACGGTCCGCGCTAAAAAATGTCCGAGCCAACTCAACAACAATACGCAAGTAGAACAACAATGCCCCGTTAGTCACTTTTTGACCGTGCTGACAACTAGACATCAATGATGCCGTATTGTATTTTGAAATCGTGTAAAAACTACGCAAGTAAAGTGAAAAAAGCCGATGGTATTATCATATTTTCGGTAAGTAAAATATTGTTTTATCTTTTAAAGTATTGGTTTGCTACGAATACACACTATTTTATTTTAAATCGAATTAATTTCGTAAATAAATCTCAGAATCACTCAAAAGAATCAAAAATATATCTTTGTCTTTGTCTTCTCGCTATACAGACTGTAGTCAGAAAGAGATAAACATATCCATTACTTTAGTTTAAATTATTTTGCACGATTTCACGATTGCACAATAGTAAACGAATAAATGCAAGATATAGAACAAAAGTTTCCATAGAGTCGCTGTTGATGTTATATAAATAGATTATGTTTAAATTTTTTTTAGTACAATAAAATATATTTCTTCTAGATTTCCTTTAGACCCAATACGTTGTTAAGCATGGAGAAGTATTATTGCTACATCGCGAGAGGAAGAATATTTTATGCCGAAAGCAGCCTACGTTGTATGCTCGGATCATTTTAAAGAAGATGACATGTACATAACTGGCAAAGGCATAAGAAGAATAAAAAACACAGCTGTGCCAAGCGTCTTGGAAGTTTCTTGCCGCTTCTTCTTCCAAGACTACTCACGGTAGGGATTTGTTAAAGCGATGGCGTAGATTGACTTTCGAAAAGTGTTTGTAAAAAACCAACTTCGAATAAATTTCATTTCATTTCATTTCATTTCATAAGTTGTATCTTTTTCATTACTCTTTTTCGTTTCATTGAATCCAATTCATAACGTTCCGAAAAAAGTTTCAGTTAAAAAATGTAATTAATGTGTAATAAAAATAAAAATAAATAATGTATTATTTTAAATAAACACTACTCTATTACTTTATTAGTCGCGTTTTATTTCACTATGAGCTGCATATGGTGATTATGGTGTGTTGAGCACTCGAAGTATCATAAGGTGTCATTGATGTATCAGTGTTTGTTGCAATCGAAATGAAACCGTGATGTAATGATTTTAGTGCTTAAATTACCTTGTAAACATTTAAATTCTTGTGATGTCAAACTGGGACATTATTTTCGCGATTTTAGTAGGAGACCCTAAGTCCATAGTATTTATGTCAATGGTTTTACTGGACTGGATTTAGGCTGCGGGAGAATGAGATATAATATGGATATAATCATTGACATAAATACTAGATATAATGGATTACAGCGCTTCATATTACTCAGTCTCGAAGTCAAAGTCGGAATCGGACTCAAAGATTTAAAAAATAAAATTACGAGGTTTAATGGGGCGCCGTAATAATACGAAAAAAACGGTATGTTATAAAATAGTTTCATATCGTACGTGTGTAGTGTGTGTACGCACACACTTTTTTTTTAACTAAAAAGCCAACCAGAAATAGACGAGCCATTCGATAGCAAGTGTTAACCGTCGCGTCGCCCAAACACATCAACATCATAGTGTCAATCTGAAATAACCCTTTGACAGAAGGTATTACGGTCGAGTTTCGAGCGCGGAGCGGGACCGTGGTTATTGTTATTTGTTTGTAACCGCAGACACGTGCCAGCTGCAAGTGCTGCTGCGGCAGGTGCAGGCGGCCGTGCGCTGCATGGAGCGGCAGCGGCTGCCGCACGTGGCCGGCGCGGCGCGCGACCTGCTGCGGCTGCGCGCCGCGCTGCAGCACGACCAGAAGCCCAGGTTGGTACTTACCACCTCATGCTATGTTTGGGGTGTAAAGGACTCCATCCATATTTGAGTCCAAATCGAGCTCTCCGACTCGTGGATGCACCCCGTTGAACAACGGACGAGGGTACGGAGCCCGCGCCGTCTTTTCAGAGGTTCAGGCCTCTGTACCGTCCAATTTAATCCGGAAGGTGCGCTAGGTTGCTAGTTGGAGGGTACTACCCTCTTGGTTGAGTCAGCCGACTAACGATTTGTCGTGTACCGGCCGGGGGCTTGAGAGACAGTTTTTCTTTCTTTCTTTTCTGTTCTTTCTTTGTTGACCTGCAACACTACGGCGTTTTGTGAGGACTGATACAGCACGCGCGGCGGAAGGGGCAGCCATGCGCCAGCCGCCGTTTCGAAAACGCCGTTCAAACGAAATAATAGTAGGCGTATTCACGTTAAACACACGGCTGCGTTCAAGACACAGCCTACAATTTAATTTAATGTCAATTTTCAGATGTAAGTGTGATACGTTGCTGCTTGAGGTGACGGTGTACGCGCTCAAGATATGCTCTACCATGCTGGAGGACCCAGGCTCCGCCGACACCGGTATGACCCTGCTTGTTGACATACTCACTTAAAACTACCAGACGAGTACACATGTTACAATAACGGGAGGACCTTGTTTTAGTTGGAACACCGGCTGTTTGTCGGCCATTCGATAACGATATGACAAGCCTGAATCGCGCTATCGAAGTTTTTTACACCGCTCGCATATACATATTATACAAGTTTCGACGGCACGACGCCTCACCTGGCGGGAGGTCCCCGATATACAGGGTGTTAGGAGCTTAAACAGAAACTTTGTAACCACGCTTTCGGACCGCGATTCTAAGTAATACTACATCGAAAAAAAAATCGGTGCATTTATTCGTAAGAAATAAAAAAAATTAACATTGTATATAAAAGGCAGCGGTTGCAGCTAGGGCGTCGCCCCACCAGACGGAGCTGCTGAGCGTGTGCCGCAGCGGGCTGCAGGCGCTGCACCAGCAGTCGCTGCGCGACGCGGAGTTCGCGGCGCGGCTCGGCTACGACGAGGGTCACCTGGTCGCCTTCTGCGAGCGGCTGCGCGTCTACCCGCACAACGAGTTCTACGGTGAGTTCTTGGTTCGGCCCGCTAGATGGCGCTAGTTGTATGCGGGTAGTTGTGCGATTGTTTGGTGAACTTTGACATGGGATTCCAGGTGGAACTTTTAAAGAATGGCGGATGGCGCAATGGTTAACACGCCGGATCGCCGTTCCGAGGGTCCTGGGTTCGATTCCCGGCGAGGCGGAAATTTGAATGATGAGTTAATTTCTGTTGTTGGGCTGGGTGTATGTGTTCTTGTGTTGTGTGTTGTCAATGGCACCCACGACACAGGGAATCCTAGTGTATTTGTGTGTAGCGTTATAAAAAAAATGTAAACAAACGTGTTGCACATTCTGGTCAAGGTCTCGTTACTTCTTATTTCCTGTATGTGCATAATTTAACAAATTTTGTACGTTCCATTATCCAGTTGGTAATAAAAGACAAGAGGTTCAGGGCTCGATCCCCGGCCGGGGCAAACATTGTGTGTTCTCGGATAGACAGTGTTTGTGACCTCCCGCGATACAAGGCATCCTACTGCGGGGGGTTCCGTCGACTTTGTTCACCTGTGTCGTGCGGGGGTACGAGGGTGATGGTGATGTTTATATGTTTATGTTATTGTGGTTGCAGGTACGATGTTGACGGAGATGATGAACACATTCCAAGCGGCTGTTGAGGAGGTGCCCACGTCGTTCCACCGCCAGGCGTGGCTGCGCAGCTTCGACAACTTCTCGCTGGCCGACTGACCACATGCTACCATCGGGGTGCCGTTCTCGAACCTCGGACATCCTGCGACACATCGGTATAGAATACAATCATCATCATCATCATCATCACAAGTTGCTTTAGTTACGTTTAATTTAATATAATAAATGTGATTTATTGTGTCTACTTATGATTTATTGAATTATAAGTTACAGTTCTTTAATCTGAGATTCGAGGATAGCTGTGTACCCTGTAGTATGCGCGCTAGTTTATTTGTACCCTATAGGGGACGGTGACACATATCAGACATTCCAATAAAAGGAACAGTTTTAGCTGTTTTAAAACCTATTTTTAAAAAATGAATTAATTACCTGTTACTAAGCAACCTCAAAAAATATATGTGAACATTGTGAACAGTAATAGTATAATATACCTAATTAATAACAAAAAATATTTTGAGATATGGCTGTGTTGATAAACCTAATTAAATTGACGGCCATTGTAACTTTTTAATAAATTTTTCAAACCTTAATCATCATCATCACAATAATTATAAGGAACTGTTAACCTTCTGAATGTATACGATGTTTAGTATAGTAGTGGTGATCTAAATTGCGTCCTTTCACTCGAGCATCATCATCATTATCATCATCATCATCATCAATCGATATGTTCATTCTTGTGATGTCAGTCTCGTAGTGTACATAAAACATCGTGCATTGACATTATCAATTCTGAGTTAATTTGATAAATGTTTAATGAATTATTTTCTGTGTACCACAAAGGGCTTTAATAGTTTACCAGTAATAGTCATACGATGACGTCATCAAATGAATATTATAAGTAGGGTTAAAAACATTTAAGTTTGTTGTTTCAAAATGATAATTTGGATCAATACTTAAAGTAACACTTTACGTAGATAATTGTTTGATAGTACCTTATTGTAACTATCGTATGTATGACTGCGGCATTAAATTAATGAATTGGTCCAGTACTGACAAGTTATAAATAAACTCGCGCACATACACGTGGTAGCTGTATACGGTTAGATACTTTAAGTATATTGATTGTCAAATGTGATTTATTCTTGTAAATATAAATTATAAATATTTTATTTATTTATGTGTTTCATTTAATCTTCTAACATAACTAGCCTCCTCTTTTCGCCGTTATTCAATTAATCACGCTATCGAACATTTTTACTCCGCCCGCATATAAAATATGCAAGTTCCGACCGATGTCAGTTGAAGCGTGGCCGCTCCCAAGGCAACGCGTCTCGCCTGGCGGGAGATCTCTTTGCCAAGTATACAATAATAAATTCGCCGCAACTGACCGCTTCCTGCTAATCCTGCGCCTCGCTATTGTTTTAAGAAAAGGTGTCAGTAGAGATATCAGAAAATACTTTAACATCAGTATAATACGTCGGGCGGTTCTAGGCCGGTCAGAACTTTGTTCGAATCGCTGCGCAGAAGTCAATTTTAGGGTCGAAATGGTGGCAAGACGCGCGGCGTGTCACTTTGAGAATTGTTTGTTTCAGTCACGCGCTCTGTGTTCGTGTCGCTCTCTCTCTTAAGTACAATACCTGCGCACTATATCCGAAAGCCTAACTTCCGACCGGCTTAGAACCGTCGGCCGTACTATAAATTCGGACCATAGCATTTCAAATCCGCTTTGGAGATGACAAAAAGATTTGATCTTCGATTAATTCAGTACAGGGCTCCCTCTATGTCGTTGGTACCAGCCAACTGGAGGTCCACCGACGGGGTCTCTACTAGTACCGATGTCCGCGGGCGACGGTGACCAGTTGGCTCGTCGGTTCATTTGTCGACTTTTTACATAAAGAAAAAAATTTAGTTGATTGCTGCTGTTATAGGGTTGTCAAACAAATAAAAAACAAACAGGTTTAGATTTCATACTTTATTAATCATGAAATTTTTACACAATATACAAAATACGAAATGATAGAATTACTAGCGACAACAACATTGAAACATAAACTACTTATAATAAAGAAGTACTCGCTCGCCTTACACACATTTAATTGAATTGTATGTCCGTTTATAATTATAATCTATACTATACATAATAAAAGGAATGTATATACATTTTCTTAGAATAGAAAGGAAACCGCTATCGTGGCATTTAGATAAAGCCCCTCCCAGATACTCGGCGAGAGGGGGAGAGCACGCGCGAGTATGAGCGAGTAAACGACCTGTTGGTGTGTATACATACATACGTGCACCTTCGCTATTCGTTAAAAGTATTTGCTCGGTGTCGGATTTCTCGTCTGTATTCGTGCCCGCATCCTCCTTGTTTGAAGGATTGATAGAGATGAGATAAGATAGCCACGAATATGTAAACGTATTCGTGTTTGTCCCATGCACGAATATTCAGCGAGAAAGCAAACCGAATATTCGGTCGAGTATCTAAACGAGACGTTAATTAATAATTTTGTGCTTCATATTAACAATCGCTGTAGAACATGCTCAGTTCTAGTTATCAGTCACGATATCACAAAAATAATCACACTACATGCACTCTCGATAAATATTGATATATCCATATTATATGTATAACAGAACAGAACAGTTACAGTTGTAGTATGTATTGTTATATTAGACTGATCAAATAAACCCACTTAGACCAGCGAAAAATTACCTTACACATATAAATCTTATAGTTGTATTAAACATGTACCTGTCAAATACTCGTAACATAGCAGCACTGATCAAAAACACTATAATATCAATTTTCGGCCATTAATGGCTTTGCTTTAAACATGTGTTGATACTGTACTAAAGTGTATTATTTTTCAAGAGTCGATTTTATTAATATGCCTTTGTGTTCTTTGTGTATTGGCTGAGGTCATGTTGGTTCATTATACACTAAACACATTTTACACATGACAATATTCATTGAATTTCATTTAACAGTACCAATCATTAATGAAGTAGCACCCGTACCACTTCAACATAGGTCAGCTTACCCATAGAGGCAAACTTAGGAGAATTTGTTGAACTGTATTCATAGTAACTTCAAAGAGTTCCATACAATTTATTGTAACTTTTACATTATGTTGACACATTACAATTATATTATTTTAATACATTAGTGTCATCATATATAAATATCAAGGATTAACTGCATCTATTACTAACTTTAGCAGACGGCAGGTCCAAACCCTTGTACTATATATTATATCATAATAAATTATTTTACCACTCAAATTATATCTTTTAACATAATCATACTTTACCGGGAGCTGCTGTAGGACTAATAGGCTCATTATCAGGTACATGAAAGAAGTATAACATAAACCCTGCAGCAAGCAAGAAATGCATGGCTAAGATTAACCCAATAAGAATCACGGAATATCTAGACCTCTTGAGGGCAGGAAGAAGCCAGAAAACCAGGGCTATTCCCGAGTCCAGTGCAGCCATCACAACGAGCACCCACTGCAGCCAGGACACTTGTATCGTCCACAAGACGGCAACGGGGATGTAGATGGATAACGAGTACCCATACAGGCAGAACAATGAAATCATTGTTGGAGAACTTTGTTCCTGTAAAAAAATACATGGGTCTCTTTTAAGCTGTTTTTAGGCTTTATTATTCTATTTGTAAAAACTTTGTAATCCGTTATGCTGGATCTATTGTTGTTATTATTATCTGGTCACAATACAATAAGACATAAGGTTAGGATGATCCGTTAAATGTTCAGATTCAGAAATTAGAAGTAAAATTTCATTGCTGTTATATTGCCGAGTAGCTAGTCAACAACAGGTGAAATGGGGTTCATTTTTTCTTGTGTTATATTATTGTGGCATAATAGGGACGGATATGGTTTATGATGGTTGATGAACAGTGGTGAATCCACTGAATCACTCACCTCAATCAAATGGTTTTCATCTGTGGTCCATTTGAGTGCGGCCCACAAAGCCAGAGGCACTCCCCACACGTAGAAGAAGATAGCAGTTGAGGCGTATGATACCAGATGAAAATCATATCGCCAGAACACCTTGTGGGAATTCTGCAAGTAGCTTGCTATGTTCCCACTCACTGCTATTGTGAAGATCTGTTAAACAGCCAAACTTACACTTTATTACTGGCAATTCTGTTGTTTTTAATACAAATTATTACTGAAAGACGTGTGAACTTTACTATGTTATTTAATACTTCAATTTTTTATGATGAATTATGTTTTAATGTTGGCTACTGAAAAAAAACATCATTATTATCATGGTTACAATATACACCATAATTTACCAGGGTTGCTGCTATCCAAATGGGGCCATAAAGGTCAGGTTTTCCTTTTATCTGTTCATCAAAGAAATTTCGTGAGAATTTCTGAGGAATAATTGAGGATGTGATCCTTTCCACCACTTCATTGGTGTGCACATTGAAATATTTTTGATAGTACTCTATGGTCCAAAAGTTGTGGTTTGCTGAAATAAAAACAACTCTTTGAATTAGGCTCAGCAGTGAATTCAAAAATCTCTGATTCATTATCTCTGTAACAGAAAACTTCTGAAGTTTGGCAATGTTGTGAAATTATAACTTCAAAAATAATACAAATTTACTTAATTAGCTTACAATAAGAATTTCACCTAGCAAGTATGAGCGAAAACATACGAAGTTCTGATAATCTAGCGATCTTGGCTTCACTCACAACAACACTTTTTTAATAATTATTATCTCACAAGCTTAAATAAAAAAAAAATTACACTGTGGGGCAGCTTCCTCCTGTTCTTGTTCAGTCTTGGGTTCCTCGAAGCCGTAGTTCGAATTAGTTACGGAACTATTGTATTGATTTGTATGGACCGCCTCCACGTCGATACGTGCACTGCGATCGTGCTCCGGAGAGTAGTCCTGGAAGTCCAGTAGCTCGCCCGTTGGAGGTTTTGCCATTCTCACTAATTCTAATCAATTTATACAATAACTACTTATTAATCAGAAAAGTTTGATGATAAAATAAATTTTGTAAAGACAGTCCCTTAGAATTATAAGAAATAATTAAATTGATTCATTGTATTCGTAAAATCAGGATGACAAATTCACAAATATGTCAAATCAAAGAAAGTCAAACAAAGAGAATATGTCAAATGTCAAATGATGACTTTTATTCGAAGTAGGTAGGTAGGTATGAAACCTATTAGACATATGATTTGACTTTGAGTGATTTGACTTCTCTGTGTGACGTTGCTTCTGACGACAGAATGACAGCCGATGAACGATTGATATCGTTGAGACCACGGAGACATGAACATGAGAATAGGAGAACAGAACTAGAAATAACAGAACAGATTTTTATACTCCATGCTAAAAGATAAACTAAACAGTAGACTATTATAGCTTAAAATAGTAAATAAGTGAATAACCGGATTTTCGTCGCATAATTTTAATAGTGAGCTCTTTAGTCTATGGATTAGTCCCCTTCCGTCCGGTGCTGCCAACAGTAAATATTATATTTATCGAGTACCTATAGAGTCTCAGGCAGTTAAAGATAATCACATTGCGACACGCGTTGAATAAATCTTTTTCTCTTGAAAAAAATATACTTACTAGCTGTGCCCGCGACTTCGTCCGCGTGGAATTTTAATTGTTATAGGGATTTTTTTAAAATAAAAGTAGCTTAAGTTACTCCTTAAAACATTAGCTATCCGCCAGTGAAAGTCCGGTCAAAATTGATCCAGCCATTCCAGAGATTAGCCTAAACAAACAGACAGACAGACAAAAATTGTAAAAAATATTAGTTTGGTTTATGTACCGTGTATATATGCATTTAGTAAAAAGCGGTTATTTTAATATTACAAACAGACTCTCCAATTTTATTAATTTTTATAGATGTATAGAAGATGTATAGATAAAAGAATATATATTAGACCAGGGTAGATAATAAAAAAAAAATTGAATAGAATGAAACACATTTTAAATGGAAGAGGGGGCAGGGGGGTTAAGGGTAAAAAACGGTTTATCTCGATTTTCGGAAAAACTACAAGGCCGATGGAAAAAAGTTTTATGGCAAAGTTGTAGGTAATACAAAGATCTACAACTTTTGTATTTACACATTTTTCACATAACCTCAAAATGTATGTGAAAAATTCAAAAAACCAAGTTTTTGGTTTTTTATTTTTAACTTTTCCAAAAAACTTGCCTTTTTTGTCTCAAACACACTGTAATTTTTTTGATTTAATATAGTTATTTTTGCATCTTCTATTGACTTAATATCGAAAAAGCACCCTATTTTTCGATCGAAAATTCTCGCGTCAAATCTTTTTTTTTAAAGTCGGTGGGTTTTTCGTTCGCTAAAATCTCTTCTTTCTGACGGTGTAAAAAACTTATACATTACTATAGTAAATTTTCTCAGAAAATGCGCTTATACTGCAACTAAATCAAGTACATTTTTTTCAGGTTAAAAATGTTAATCTCTCTGATTACACGTTAAATATAGTAATCACATATGTAAGATAAATAATATAAAATGAATTATAAACTAAATTAAATTATACGATCTGTTTTGCAGGTTATTTTTTAAATAATTTTTGCCACCATCAAAAATCTGAAAAATGCCTTGTGACTCGATTCGCTGGCCAAAACCTATCTCTACAGTCAGTGTTTATCTCAAGCAAATGTATAAAGCTAAAGAACATGCTAATCCTAAACGTAGGATAAACTTCCTTGAGTATGTTTTGTTTTATTCAGGCAAAGTGGTATACATGCGTTCATACGTATGAAGTTATGAACGTTGTACGCGCACATTTCCTTTTAATTTTTTGAAATTTTTAGTATATTTTACGGCTATTTTTGGCATTTTGTAAACAGATTGGCATATAATAATAGTTATGGAGTTGGCAACACACCTGCATTACACTCTATAGTCTATACTATAATACACTACTATTTTAGATAGAATCTAGTTGTCTACTCTGTGGAACGCGTCGACCATTTTGAATTTAGCTTTTGCACGCGTAACGTCAGACTCAGTTCCTCGAATAAACTGTTTTATTTTAACACCGAATTACGTGATTTATCTAAAAATATGTGCATTTCATTCTGAACGTGAGGCGACAACTTCGCATTGTGCAATCAACATTTATCGAACGTTGTAATCCTGATAACGTAAGTTTTCTACGTGTTGCTTAGTGAAACTTCGCCATTTTGGATGCGTAGCCACGTAACAGCAGTTCTATTAGATTGTTCGATTTTACAGTGATGTGCTGTTGAAGATCACGTTGTGGTATGGTGGGATCAACGTGCAGGATCCATCAATATGTCGAAGGAAATCGCGGACGAGTATGCATCGAGCTTGGCCGATCTCACGGTCAACAGCAAACCGCTGATAAATATGCTAACGATTCTAGCGGAAGAAAACATCGAGCACGCCGGTGTAATCGTTGATACTGTGGAGAAGCACTTGGAGAAGGTGAATTTGCATTTTTAGTTAGGCGTGAGGCGGCGCAGGAAGGCGCGCCGTGATGTCGCGAAAGTTGCGCGGTGACGCCCCATCGGTGTAATTAACTGACCTCCTTTGTAATGCGCCCTATTAAACAGGTATCTCCCATCCATCTAGATGTCATTATGATTCACAACGCAATTCTAAGATTTAGCACAGATAAGATAAATGCCATGCTTATCTATAATCTTGTCTTCCCAATGATTGTTAAAATCAACTTGTAGCCACCTCTTGGCTTTTATGCTGATTTAAAGTTACACACTTTTTACCATTTATTTATTTGCATTAACACATTTATTACTTACATGAAATAAATATTCTATTTGAATTCAAATCTCAATGTAAAAGATTTGTAATGATTACAATCTATACAATACAATGGTTACATAACATGCATTTTTTTGTAAAATATGTGTGTGATTATTGTATGTTAAATGTAAATATTTTGTTTTATTGGCTAGTGTTGTTATAATTATTTTGGATTGGTTCCGTTACTTTAGTACTCGAAGAACCTCTAAATAGTACACGGAGATACCTGTCTATGATGAATTATTAAAACTGAAATACCCTCGGTGGTATGTTAACGGTGATACAAGTTCATTTCATTCCAGTTGTGTATGGAGATGTAACAAAATAAACGTTTTATAAAACTGAGTTCTTATTTATTTTTTCAAATGTTCAATTAAAAGGGCTGCAGAATTAATTTTTGTCTTATTGTACCCACACCAATACTCTAAAAGACTTTCTGTGAGTTACACCACAAATAGGAATGGGAAAATTGAAGAATTGGATGTAATCACTGGACAAGCCAATTTGGACTTGGTCAGACCAAGGGCTTGGGATTAGAACTATTTTTCCTCCACACAGGTACACCCCGAGATCAAGCTGCCTGTTCTGTATTTAGTTGATTCAATTATCAAGAATGTCGGCGGGGCGTACACACAGAAGTTCTCACAGAGCATCGTTAACATGTTCACTAGGACATTCAAGCAGGTAAATATTTAATTTCAGCGTTTTAGTGATTCTTTTAATAAAATGTATCCTCTCAACATTTTCTATTATATATTCTGATGTGATTACAGGTGGATGAGAAAATTAGATCTCAAATGTTCAAGCTTCGTGAGACGTGGCATGAAGTGTTCCCCGCTACTAAACTTTACCAGCTGGATGTGAAAGTGAACCTCATTGACCATGCGTGGCCCATACAGGCGCAGCCACAGCAGTCAAACATCCATGTAAATCCAAATTTTCTGAAAAAGGTGTTTTTTTAGTTGATTATGTTTTCATCTCATGTATTATTGCATTATTTACCAGCTTTGAATATATTTTATCCCCCCCTTGTCTTGGTTTAGCGCCACATCATCTCGCGTTTTTGTGTACGCGTGTCGAAATTTCAGCAATAACAGTTGTACATTTAATATAGGAATTGAGAATATTCGCGGCCGCTGCCAAAACGTGACGCAATCGTTGCGGCGCTACGCACAAGCCACGTGCTCAGACTTGCAAAATCCAACATAGATTCACTTTGTTTCATCTATAGTTCACTTCGATAACCTTAATCCATTTTGCTTGCTATAACACTAGGCTCGAGGTGTGTTAACAGTGTTGATATAACTGGTCGTTTGTCTCGCAGCCGGGCGCCACGACGAGCGCGCCTGCGCCGGGGCCGCCGGAGGAAGATGAGAGGATGCGCAACATCCTCGCCAAGAAGGAGCAGGAGTTGCTCATGCTACAACGGAAGAAGGTGGAGATGGAACTCGAGCAAACCCGGCGACAGCTCGAGCTTGCCGAGAAGAATGTAAAAAAGGTAATTTTATTTTACAGTTCAGTCTGTTCATTACCCTAGTTACGTTGGCTGTTTTCTGCGCTTACCTCAAGAAAGCTTGAGTCTTTTAAAAATATATTAAACACTTATGTCTTCTCGAATGTGCAACACGTACAATTTACTAGCCAAGTAAAGTAGTCCAAGGGTAAGTTGTCATAGAGTTACTGAAGAATTATGTGCACATACGGTAAATAAATATGCTTGTTTATTGTATGACTTCTAAGAGAAAGATGATGCAAATTATGGCCGTGTCATAATCATAATCATAATTTTTATTGCATTATACAGGTACAAATTCTGATCTTAGGTCTAGGTACATAGCATTTCTCCGTATATGCCCGAGAGGCGTGCAATTTTTTATAAGTGGTACATGCATTACATTTTATTTAAGATTAATTTAAAGAATGTCAACAATATGTCATAATATGTCGCTATGTATATAAACTTGTATCTTTCGAAAAGGATCTCTTTTACATCCCCTATTGCTCCTGTGAGCATAACAATATGTAGATGCAATGGTGATCTACATATATTGATATGGGATATTGAAGTGTTAATCAATTCAAAATTACTTGCAGGTAGTCCCCGTTGCTCCGCTGGCACCGCTAGGGACGCCGCCCGCGGCCGCGGCGGGGCTGCTTAACTCTGTGGTGACCCCCGTCATCCCGGATGTACCACCTACCATTTCTGTCAAACAAAGACTGGGCCCTGTGAGTACACATTTCTTTACTTTAGTAAAATTACCTTCTATCCATTCTATGATCATTGTCTATTTTTTTAATATTGCTGAACTATTTTGAGGAGTAGGCTATCTTAATACTAAACTAGCTGACCCGGCATACGTTGTGCTGCAACATATTATGTTATTTTTATCTTAGGTTCCAACATGCATCAGTTTTTAAGTCAGACCTCTAGAATTTATTTTCACGCGCGTTATATTTAATTTTGCGATTACTCCTGAGATATTAATTTAAATTATTTATGGTGTAAAGGCTTATCATTATGTGCCTGAAATGCTTAAAGGTGATTAAGGTATTCAAGTCGATAAGGATTAATACAGTATTAATCCAGATGGATACAGTTATCCGTCTATATAGCTTTCGAATTACGCATTGTACGTGACCATTTTTTTAGAACTTAAAATGAGTATAGAAAGCTATAGACATGTGAAAAATAGACATGTGCCATCGCGGACTTTGTTGTAGACCTATAAAAGAGGAATATTCCACATATACATTGTTCTATTATATCTCAAAGCAATTAGACAGCGTTTTCGCTGAAAGCTCTCAGGCGGCCTGACTTTTTCCGACTTTCTCAACAGTTTTCGTCATATTTCAACCGATTGATACAAAACTTTATTAAATGATATAACTTAACCTTCCTGATGAATCCATCTGTCTATTGGTCCGTATGAAAATCCGTTCAGTAGTTTTTGAGTTTATTGCGAACAGAGAGATAGGCGCGGCGGGGAACTTGTTTTATAATATGTTAAGGTTAAAAGTAACCTTGTTCCGCTTCGGGAAGCCTATCTTTTTAACACATGTGTTTGTCTAGGTCCTCTAGGTGTTTACCAGACCTCATGAAATGTAGTAAAATTATTCCACTTTTTATTAAATTGGTCACTAAAAATGTTCTGTTGCATGTCTCAAATTGTTTCACAGTAATTACAGTGAGACGGGAATATAGCAGCTCTTGCTAAATATATTAATGGCTGCTTATAATGTTAGCAATATGAGACAATTTACTGACGTCGAAACTGCTAGGCTCGTTTATTTTGCATATATTTTTTTACTTATGGCATTTTTCATGTGGTAAAGCAGCCGATGTTCAACAGATCTTTGTACTGCAGAAAAGGGCTATTAGAGCTATTTATTAACTAAGATCACGGAGTCAAATTCCCTTCAATAAATTAAAAAAAAGAGATTCCAAAAACATTTGTTTAAATTTCTTGTCTCGTTTAGTCGAGAACAATCTAGAAATTCTATTCTTTAAGTTTCTTCTATCCTGCTCGCATATGTTCCACAGAGCTATGACGGCTCTGACATACGCGTCGAAATTTGACAGATGAATCTACGCCGCTGTAACAACAAATAATAAAATACCTATAATTACATATAAAGTAAGTACTTGTTATGAGTAAAAAATTTGCGAGAACTTTTGTTAACCTAAATTTAATTGTTATATCCCCTAAACTGTCATTAAAAGTGAACTAGTACAATACGCCACTTGACATATGTAGTTCGTCGACCCCAAGGGGTCGATATTGACCATTCTCCGCACATGGTGAAAGCTGATGTCAGAGAATGTTATTTAGCATTAAGTCCGCCAGTTGTACCACTAAATATTCGACAAGGTCTGCATAGTATAATGAGAACGGATGCCTTGTCCACAGCCGGTGAACAAGGCGGCAGGCGGGCGCATCGCCCCCGTGAGCGCCGCGCTGGCGGGCGCCCGGCGCGACCCGCGGCTGGCGCGCCGCCCGCCCCCCGCGCGCCCGCCGCCCGCGCCCGCCGCCGCGCCGCCGCCGCCCCAGCCGCCGCAGCCGCCCATCGCGCCCAACGTGTTCGACATCAAACCCCTTGAACGCGTCGCCAAGCGCAACGTCATCACCATCGACGTGCGGCCGGAGGCGAGCCGCGACCCCCGCCGGCCGCCGCGCGAGTCCCGGCCCGAGCCCCGGCCCCCGCGGGACAAGCCGCGCCGGGAGAAGCCCGAGCGAGCGCTCGACGAGTACATGGACCGGCACGTGGCCGACGCCGAGCGCACCCACAAGTTGCCCCCCATCCCGAAGCTCCCTCGGGAGGAGCCTCGGGTCGACCCCCCTCCGAAACGCAGAAAGGAGGCGCGCAAAAAGCACCGCGAAGCGAAGGAGGCGCTCCCTTCGCCGGAGAAGCGGCGCATGCGGGACCGTAAGGCCAAGCCGAAGGAGGCGGCGGCGCCCGAGGTGGTGACCTTCAAGGAGCTAAAGAACTACAACAAGGAGCGGTACATGCGCCGCAACAAGCAGAAGTCGGAGAGCCCCGAGCCGCAGCCGGAGCCCCCCGCCGACCCCGAACCCGCCGCCGAGCCCGCAAGTAAGATATCCTCCTATGTTAGAGCGAGAGGCTGATGCCCGCGCCGACCGATCTGTGATACTAGTATAAGAAGCCGAATGGACCGCCTATTGTGTGATAATAAATTATTTTTCAATTTTTGGAGTATTCCTGTTGATATTTCTCGTCGGACACGCACCCTCTATCGATAAGCTTCCCCGAGGCACACCGGACGACACCCGATTAATACTAACCATCACCGAGTTCATCTGGGTCTTCTTAATTTTTGAGTTTTAATTCTGCATCATATTCTGTCAGTATTAATGCACAAGTAACTTTTAATCTTTTATTTAACTTTAGAACAAATTTTGTAATTTACCTTCTGTAGTCTTTTCTATGGATTCATGTAATATCTCGTAAAACCCAGGAATATGTTGTATTTGTAAAGTAAGTAGAAAACACCAACTGAAGATGGTTTTTGGAACGTAAATGGTTGTTGAAAGTGTTTTAAAGAAGATCTAGTGATGATGTTTGCGACTTTTCTAATCTTTTAATTTCATCCAGTGAGCTGATTGAAACATGTACATTTTAATATATCACCGTTAGTCGAGTTCGTCGTAGGATCTGTTATAGATCTACAAAGAGAAAATGAAGCAATACTTCATAACTTAGTACAAAGTCATGCGGTACTTGCAGCTGCATGCACGCACGCATACCTGTAAATGCAGGGTATATGAGCGCAGGACAGATTTGATATGTGGAAAATATTGCCCAACAATCACATTCATGTCTATTTACAGCGCAGAGTCGAAGCGCGGCTTAGCGTCAATATAAAAGTTGGAATAGTAAATTCACCCTTATTTCCACAACGTAATGCACGAATATTTCTATCACAACGAAAAAGCGCGAACTATTGCGGACTTGTTTAAGTGCGTTAGCTTGAACTCGAGCGCAAACCCGAGCGTCAAACGCGCATTATCAATTGGGTAGTTGGGTACTGTCCGTCCGTCACTACTAAAGTTTGGCGTATGAACGTAAAAACGCACGCGTGCACGCGCATTCGGATGAATATACGGGTATTACGAATTTGTCGCTGTCCTTCGACTCGACGCTGCTCTAGTGTGAATTTAAAATAAGATGTTATGGATTTATGATGTAAAATTAAATGGGAGAGATTTTTGATTACGAAAGACTGCTGGATGCTGAAATCTGTGTAATTACTAATTACGCAGTATGCGCTCACGCAGGTACCGTTAGGAATAATATAATCAATGGCTTTTAATATTCTTGTCCTGGGTTGTCTCGGTCCGGGTTCGAGTTCAAGATTACGACAGGGGAATCATGGGAACAATGAATTTTGGATGTCGCGAGATTTTAATAACTAACCGAACTAATTATCCTAGTCCCCATTTGAGTCTAGTTCGAGGTCGGCCGCAGTTGTGATGGGCGGCAGCGGAAGGGTGGTGCTGCATGCTCGTTTGCTATCTTAATTCCATAAAAAGTAGTGCATATTTTAGTTTTAAGTATTGTAACATGAGTTACTGGTAAGTAGGATAAGTTACTGGAGTTAAAAATGATTACGCTGCTTAAAATAAACTTGTAATTATGTATTAATAATTTAATTGTAAAGATTACGCGCGTTGGAAGTTCTTTGATTAACATATTGGTAAATGATAAGGTTTAATTAGAATTAAATTGGGAAAAAAACTTTCATATACAGTGTAAATGTATGTACTTTAGTCATAATTCTGCCGAGTATTTTTTAAACTTGTCGTCACGATACAGTTTCATTATTTCCATTACGCGCTTAGATAAGTATAACTAGGATTTTGTATGGCGATATTCAACATATTGTTGTCAAACATTTTGTATAACGATATTCAAGATGTATGCTTAGCAATAATTGATTTGTTAATACCATCGCATCACAAAACCACAAACAAAATAGTTAAGAGTAGGATTGACATACCGAAGGACATGATGGCTTAGTTGGTAATTCTGCCTACCAAACAAAGAGTTACGGTTTGTATCTAGGGACCGATATGTAAATGGTAGTTTCCGAATTTTGATTGCTTGTGATGTCAGATGTATATCCTTTATTAAGAGGACAATCTTCAAATTCTTGTTTGAGCTATCTGGGATAAGCAGTTTCCGAAATCTCGAATGGACGCACCGTTCTATCGCGTGAATACAAATATATTCAAATTCCTCATAAGTGTCTGAACCTATTTAATATGTTGCGTAGCAAATACTCGAATATTTTGCTTAAATTTACTACGTATTCGATTCAATTACTCGCTGAATATTGATTTTCTTACAATATTTTATCATTAGTAGTTATGTAAGTTACAGTTTTAACATGATATTCATAGAATCTGATTTAGCTTGAAGGTATGTATGAATAGGATGTCAAAGGAGATCGATATTACAAACATGAGTCATATTAACATTTGCGGTAATATTTATATTTATTCATTGGGGGGGCCAACAGCCTTAACGCTGTCTTCTACTTCCGTAATTTCAAAACGACGTATAACCATATATTCCAATTTGTATAGTATAATTTGCAAAATAAACTTTCATCATTTATTTTGCAAACGAGGAAAACAATATTGCATCAAAATTGGATCCGTTTCGCGACAGAATTTCGACAAACGTCATACGTGCGCGTACAGGACATCGCCCGCATTTAAACGAGCGCGTACGCAACATCCTTACCCCTGAAATGTACGCTCGTATGAGTTGAGTTAATGTGAACTATAAAGTTGTAAAGATGTGCTATTACAATACTATTTTTTTATATAAAATAAAATAAATATATAAAATTCACCTGTACATTATGTGATGAGATGACAACCAGTTTATGAAAGTATTATATCATACAACGAATACTACAAATATTATTACACTATTTACGGATACTGTCGCCGAATGACGAAGTTGAGAGGACCACCGATGTCATCCAAGGACGAAACAACTGCCTGCCGCGAGGATGTAGCAACAGGATGGAAGACTGATTATGTTCGGTAATTCTCAAGATCGTCCTGCGATTTGCCACAAAATTACAAGATCTTTGCTAAGCGTGTAATACAAAGTTCGACGAGAATCTCGACTTGGCACATAATGGATCAGGTCGTTCTTACAAATTGTCGTAGACGTCGAAGCTTCCCTTTATATACAGTACAAGCTTTCCACTCACGGCTTCGCCCGCCTGAAATTCGGTTATATAGCGCCTTTTAATGAATTCGACAGCGCTTTTTTTGTTTTACAAATACCATAATTTCCAAAAATCCTTTCTTAGAACTTACTTGCGTCAATTGAGGAACTTACGTACAAAGGTTCAAGTGAATCCATTGAAGAAATAAAAAGTTTCAATTTGTCCCCTTCGGGGGGGAATTTACAATTTGTGTTCAGTAGATAGTTTCGGCTGTATGTTGTCTGTCAGTCAGTAACGGAAGAGTTTTATATAATTATATTAATTGATTTCTCTCTAATATTAGTTCTAACTGCTTAAAAAAATATTTTACATTATTATTACTTGTTGCACATTGTAACAATCTCCCTACCTCATAGAAGATGTCTGGCTAAACATAGCGCATTCGACTGGTTACGATCGAATAGATAACTTGATTTCTATTTTAAAACACCTCCGCATTCATACGTTCGTTGTCTATTTTTGGTAAGAAAGGTATAATTTAGTTTGTAAGGTAGCATCAGCTCACTGGAGAAATTTATCGACTACATACTAATTTAATGACAGTTTTTTCGGCCATTTGGATGCTATGCCCAAATTCACTGGGGTACAAGCAGGTTGGCGCGAGTGCTAAAGGGTTGGTATGGAGAAGATGGATCGTGGGTTTGTAAATTAGAAGAGTTCACAAAAATAAAGCCATGTTTTCAGATGTGCCCGATGTGGTAGTTGAGACAAAGGATGTAGACTTGCGTGTGTTGCACCCGGTCGTCGCGGAGACCGCCGCGCCGGTCGCACAGAAGAGGCCTTCCACCGAGGCGCTGGAGGGGAAAATCAAGAAGAACAAGCTGGACAAGTTTGACATGTAAGTTTAAACATTTTAGTTTTACAGATGGCAGTTTTCGTTATCATATCTCGTTATCTGTTGCAAAATACATCATTGTCCGAATATCATATAGTTCCTATGCATAATATATTTGGCATTTCAATGCTTGTGTGACAAAAATGTTGCTTTTTGAATTCATTGGATTTCATGAATCAAGCTGTATACATCACGTGTAAAAGCATCAATGAGCTATCTCGAACATAGACGCATGTTTAAATTTACCATACAATAATAGCGGATGATACTTTTCAGCCTCTTCGGCAATGAGGATGTAGATCTGCGGCAATTGCCTCAAGTGGACGAACTGGCCGCACCGCCACCGCCAACCATTGTAGAATCTCCAAAGGCCGACAGCCACAACAACAGTACGGCCGATGAGAACGACGAAGAGCTGAGATCGCCGGTCGGTTCCCCCAAGAAGGACTGGCACGAAGTTAAAGAGAAGGAGGAAGCAAAGAAACCTCTTTCCAAATTAGACCTCGTCAGAGCCAAGCTGGCCGAGGCCACTAAGGGCAAAGATCGCTTAGGTCGGCCATTGCTGTTCAGCAAATCACCGAGTAAGTGTTGCTATGTTCGTTTCCACTTTGTTTTTCATATTTTATTGCGTTTCTAATTTAATTCCTCATGTACGAATACAGGCATAGAAAAGGAGCGACGTCGCACGCTCAGCTCAGAGGACACGGACCTGCGGATAGAAAACGGCGACGAATTCGATGCCGAAGATCACAAGAAAACAATATCCATCATCATGTCCCAAGCCAAGGAGCAGTTCAACGACGGCCAACTTGACAAGAACCAGTATAACACCCTCATGTACCAGGTGCTGCAGCTCAACGAAAAATTGAAGCTCAAAGAGGCCAAACAGAGGGAATCCTTGGAGAACTCCAAGCGAAAGCTAAAAGCACATATAGACGAGGAGAATCACAAGGTCGTCAGTCCCAAGTCGTCTCCGTCTGAGTTCAACAACTTCGGCGACATTGACGAGAGAGTCGTTCCGGCACCGTTTCTGGACACCCCGCCCAGCAGCCAAGACTACCAAGTCGATTCGGATATGAGAGTCAATAATCAGCCCAACGATGGGAAGCCGAAGGTCCTGCTTCCCTTCCCGCCGATGCCGATGCCGCCCATGTACATGGGTCCATTCCCCCCCGCCTGGCGAGGACCGCGGAGGTTCCGAGTCCCCGGACCCCCGATGCCCCCTCCGTTCTTTAGAGGAAAGTTTGACAAGCGACTACCGAGACCATTCGACCCTAGGATGCCTATAATGCCTCCGGTGCTGCCCACTCCTAAACTGGGCATGTGCCAAGGAGAGTGCCCGCTCCAGCGGTACGAGCGGATGGGCACGCCCCCGCCGCTGGGGGCGCCAGGCGTCGTCATCCCGCCCACCGATTACAGGGTACTAGAATATATAGAACAAGATCCAGTCAAAACTATACAGATCGACGGTGTTCCTAGGGAGATCAGGTTTTACGGCGAAACTGCGGTCATCATGCTCGAATGGGACGATCCCCGCGAGATCAAGTTTCTGCCCGGCTGTCGGCGGGTTACCTTCGACAACAAGGACTCGATAGTGATAACGTTCAATGAAGATTACAAGCAAGTCGAGATCGAAGATCAGGTATTCGAGATCCGATTCGGCGCGCCGACGAGGGAGCTGTTCATCAATGGCCGATGGTACGAGTGCTTCTTCGGCGGGCAGCCACTAGGGGTGATAATCGACGGCAAGCCGCGGCTCGTCCACTTGGAGGGCCCTCCTCCGCAAGTGGACATCGGGAAGGTGAAGCGAACGGATTTAGTCGCCGGGAAAATAAACCTTATCGTCAATGCGACGCAGATGTGCCCGGTGTACTTGGATGCGAAGGTGCAGAAGTTTAACGTAAACGGCCAGTTCTTCACGATCCGTTTCGTGGACGCGCTGCGAACTGTTCTGATTAATGAGCAACCGTTCAGGCTCGAGTTTGGTGATTTACCGAAGCCGATATTTGTGGGGAACGAGAAGTATTTTATCAGGTTCTCGGCGCTCCCGAGAAACATCAGAGTTGGGCATGTGGACATCGCAGACATGGAGGGATCTCCGATGCCCTTCACGATGAGCTTACCCCCTGCAGACCCGCTGAACGTGCCGGTCGTGGCCGAGATGGAGGTGGATCAGCAGCCCCCGCGGGAGAACAAGTCGCCAAGTCCTGAAGTTGAAAATCAAGGTAATTAAAAATTTTATGATTTTCCTTAACAATTATATTATTGTTACCTAATTACAAGACAATTCAGTTCTATTAAATTGATTTATGCCTCAAAGGCAATTTTGGGAACGACATTTTTTATAACTATGTACTTACTCGTTATTTTTTGGGCGGGTATTCCCAATAACTTACACTTAAAACTAATACAGCCTAGTCCCAACTTGTCAATAATTTATCGCATTCACCTATGCAATCTACGAAACTAAGTTAAAATATCGGTATGAAATATACTCGTTTTAAATAACTTCTTATTTCATTAATACATTAACTCAAATTCAAAAATTTGAATTTGAATACATTAACTATCTTTGGATATCGTCGCGATTCCCAATAAACTAGAAAGTTCAACATGACGAAAAACGCATTGTTTAATTTTAGTTTGTGTAATAGGCATACATTCCATGACGTAGCTTTGGAACTTCACTTACCAAATTGTTAGGATCTATAAATCTAAATATATTTTATTGCACATAACGGTTACCCACTGTTGTCCACGGTAACGATACCCACGGTTGTCATCATGACGATGTCCAGTGTATTGTATACATACTATATACTACTACTATATAATATACTACTAATACTATGGCCTGTACCCCTCACATTGTGAGAGGAGCAACCCATAATTGTTCCACTTGGGGCACGGGCCAGCTATGGGTAGTGGGACAGTTATGGGTTGCTAAGAAGAAGAGTACATAATTCATTATAATTTAGCCAAATCATAAATTTTGCACTTTGTAACTTCCAGGTCTAGATTTGCTAGCCAGCGTGATGCCGTCGAGCATAGCCCCGGCCGCCAGCTCGGAGTACAGCGTCGCCGAGCCGCTGTTCTCCAAGAACGACAAAATACCAGGCATCGACAACAGTACCGCCGCCGAGGAAAAGCCACCGAACGCGCTTTCGATACTTGGCAATATCAACGTGAACGACTTGTTCGCCAAGCTAGTGGCCACCGGGATTGTGTCCATGTCGAATGACGTCAAACCCGAGGCCAAAGTACAAGAGAAGGAGGCCAAGGAGGAAGTTAAGGCCAAACCCAAAGAAGATAGGAGCGTGATACATAAGGTGGATTTGCTTAGACCGGAGACACTCAGGATGTAAGTATTACTGTGAATATATTATTATTAGCAGTTTTCCCCTGTTAATTCTCTCTCATATCTCATATATTTTGACTTTGACGATGAGAGTTGTTGTATGGCGCAAGTGTGCCGTTCGATGGGTCCTGGGTTCGATTTTCTGGGAGGCAGAAATTTGAATGGCTTTAACCCAATAATGGCCACTACTGAGCACGAGTCTCTTCTCAGAACCGAGGTGACCTAGAGCATCTCCATCACACTGCTCCAATGCGGTGTTGTTGTTTTTCTTTTGTCGGTGGCGCCCACGACACGTTTAAGGGCGCGTTCACATAGAACGTCCTCGCTACTGGAGGTAATATTCACACAGCATTTTGGGCGCGTTCACATAGAACGTCAGATTTACTGGATCCGGTATACTGGATTCTGTGTGAAATCGCTCATACAACTACATACATACGCTAATAACATATCCGTTTAAACGGACCTGTAAAACGGACGTTCTATGTGAACGCGCCGTAATCCTGGGCAGTGAATGTGTAGCGTTATTTATAAAAAAAACGTCAATCGTGCAGCAAGCAGCCCGGCGTGGTGGCGAAGCTGTACGGCGGGATGCAGTGCAGCGGGTGCGGCGCGCGCTTCCCGCCGGAGCACACGGTGCGCTACTCGCAGCATCTCGACTGGCACTTCCGCCAGAACCGGCGCGAGCGCGACTCGGCGCGCCGCGCGCACAGCCGCCACTGGCACTACGACCTCTCCGACTGGGTGCAGTACGAGGAGGTCGAGGATCTCGAGGAGAGAGGTGGGTTGCGACTACATTACTGCTAGGCCCATGCCCAGCATTGAGGATATCCCGGGAGATCCATATCTCCTCACACAATACGAGGCCATAGTCCACCACGCTAGCCAAGTGCAGATTGGTGGACTTCACACACCTTTGAGCACATTATGGATAACTTAGATTTCCTCACGAGGTTTTCGTTCACTTTCACTTTTAAATATCAGTCATGTGTAATATTCCTCATAAATCCCTCTGTCCATTGGTAAAATCGTATGAAAATCCGTTCAGTAGTTTTTGAATTTAACGCGAACAGACAGACGCGGCGGGGGACTTGGTTTTATAATAATTATGCCGCCTTATGACAATGTTAATAAAGGTGTTAAAGGTTTAGCAAATGGAAATGGTTTTTCTTGATTGTAGAAAAAAGTTGGTTCGAAACCGGTGGCGCGGAGGAGGGCGAAGGCCCGGGTGAAGCGGAGGAGGCGCCGAGCGCCGCGGCCGGAGCGCCCGCCGCCCACAACTGCGCCCTCTGCGGGGACCGCTTCCTGCAGTTCTACAACGAGGACAGAGAAGAGTGGCATCTCAGGAATGCTGTGTTGCATGACGACGCTTACTACCATCCGCTGTGCTATGAAGATTACAAGGTGAGTTGAGTATCCGAAATTTCGTATATCTCCAAATAAAAAAAATATTGTGAGAGCCTAAATAGAATATAAGGTTGATTATTCATATTTAAGTTTCGGCCAAATTAGGGTGGCCCACAATGTTGACTTTAATCTCATGTCGGCAACTAGGGTGTCGTAAGAAGCGTCAGAAGCCTATCATTTATTGAGTGTTATTATTATCAATATTAATGCTGTCATCAATATTACATCTGATAACATTATCTTCCTGTGAAGCCTGCCTTGCTGGCTACCACCTGCTAGTTTGAGATAGCCGCCAAACGACTCGTATCCTGACCAGATGCCTGAGAGCCAGTTTTTCATTACCTTTTTATTTGACACTGCATCTCAGTGTCTTTGGTGTGTCAGATGTCCATATAAGAAACAGTACTGAAATTGTAATTTTAAATAGTATTCTAATGTACAAGTTGCATGCAAACATAGATTGAAGTCTATATGTTCGTGTTTGGTAGGCGTCGCTGACAAAGGACGAGCCGGCAGCGGAGCCCGAGTCGGAGCCGGTGGACATCGACAAGGTGGAGGAGGCCATAGAGATCAAGGACGTGGACGACGCCGACGCGTCCGACAACGAGGTGGAGCTGGTCGAGCCGGAGCCCCCGCCCGCGCAGCCCACCGTCGAGGTCGGTACACTCTTGTCTACGGTAATCAACGAGTTATGAAGTATAGAGGACGCCCTTCCATATAAACAGTCATTCGAAAATGGTACCAATCACCCACGTGACTTGAACCGCTAAAAGTTCACAATTGGTTCTTATTTTATGCCGCCTTACACAAGGCGGGTGCTCTCCAGATGTGATGAACTCGGCGGGACCCCTTTCATAAACTGGGGACCCCGGGGTGATTTGAACACGTAACCTTGTGATTATTTAATTTTGTCTCATATGAGCCTTGCTTACAGATCGAGGAAATAGACGAGGGTGAGGAAGACGACGTGGTGCTGAAGGCGGAGCCGGTGGAGGAGGTGCTCGTGGACGACGACGCGGACACCGACGACGAGACGACCGCCGCGCGCCGCACCCGCGACGAGGAGCACCGGCTCGAGCTGGCCAACGTCAGGGTCAAGATCGAGCCGGTTGACCCTGGTCAGTAACTCAGTACGCTGGGACTGTTGGAAGATATAATGGCTTCGATACATTTCTTGTCATTTTTGGCCTATAACACCAACCTGGTTAACATGGAGGTCAAGCAAAAAATAGCCTGGGCCGATATACAGCAAGCCCTAGGCCGATATACAGCAATGTTGATCAAGGAGACCCGCTTATCGGGGGGTAATACATAACGTCACTCCTCCGAGTTTACTCTGTTGCAAAAATATTAATATGCAAAATATGTAACATCACATATTTGTGACCACATGTGATAAAGACAGGCGTGCTTTAAAAAATGGTGAAATTCGTGTGACGTGGTTTGTGGAAAGCAACCTTATTGGCTCTCAGACACGCAGACAGAAAAAACGCAGCTAGCGAGACCAGTAACCCTACTATGCATGAATACCATAGATATTAAATGGAATAGCTCTACTGAATTGAACTGAATACCTCTTAATTTGTTGTTAGTAGTTGTTTAGCAGGGGAGGTTGTCTAGGATTCAAGATGGGTGAAGCCTAGTCTTCATCATCATGAAATCAATTCCATTACTTAAACCATTACATTTCTTTCACTAATAGATGACGAGCCAGTTATAACAGCGGAGATGGAGTCAGTGTACCAACCGCCAACAATAGACACCACCCACACGACGGTGACATCGTCGATCGACGGCAACGTTCAGTTCGACGGCTCGGCGCCGCCAGCGCCGATACCCACCGGGGGGATCCGCATCAACATCAGCAAATCCATCCCCGCCACGATCAGCGCCCCGGAGGAAAGGTACATCGATGACGTCAGCGCCGACGACGAACCCTTGCCCCCCGGTGAGGAGCCGGAGCTGCATTACACCGTGAAACCCAGTCTGCAGGGCATCCAGTTCAGTAGACAACCACCCATCCAGAAAGGCAGTGAATTGTCCGGGCTGTGTTCCATTATGTAAGGTGATACCGGGGTAATGATAAACTTACATACCATAGAGAAAATTGAATTACTGTTAAAACCTATAAATAGACACTCGCATGTCTATAGAGACGGAAAATTTTCTATATGTGCCATTGTAACTTACTATGAATACGAATTATTGTGTTACGAATTTATTTGTTTGATGTAAGAATTTGAATGGGATTTATTGTGTCGGCGAGTGTTAAGTGTTGCGATTTGTAATTGGTGTTTTAAAAATGGAACTGTATTTGGATTCTTAGATTTGATTAACAGTGAAAAATAATTAGAATTTTGTCTATTGTCTCAAATTTTAAATTTAACAATTAAATCGTAAGAAATGTAACTATGTTATGTCTGAGGAATTGACTAGTGATTTTCGTAACTTTATAAAAAAAAATATAAAATCTAAAAACATTGTCAACTAAAAATTTGTTTGAAGATGCATAGCTCTTTTAGAATTGATAAAATACACTCTAATTATGAACATACAAAATGCTCTTTAAGTTTTGAGTGATTATTCCGAAGGGCTATACATCAGTATAGCGCGGGGCAAGCATTACCTCACATAATATGCCTGTTCTCTGGTTGTATGTTCATTTGACCTATCAGAGCACCCTAGTACACGGTTGTGAGTGTGTAAACTTTAATATCATATGGAATTATATTATTTGGACATCCTGGTACATCTAAGAAAGGTGGACTTGCCATGTGACTGACAATTGATTTCAATACTGGTTATCGATCCAAAATCCAAAGTAGTATTAAGTCACAAAAAATATGACTAAATGTTTTATCATTATAGATAAAGTTTTATAGCAGCTAGATAGAAGTACGTTAATGTAATAGGAACTATATGAACACTAAGTTGCCTTGACACAAAACACAAATTTATTTAATTATCATTACAATTTTCTATAAATTTCAACAGAAAGCTATTGCTATTTTATATCTGTTGGTTGAAATTATTGTTCCATTAGCTAATAAATATTGGCGAGAAACATTACGTACAACGTATCATATACATATTTGTATATATTTATAAGTCCATGATAATTGTATTTTAAATGTAAATATTAAATATACTATATTATAATAAATAGAACCTTCCAGAAGGAATTTTCTGGGCGATAGTGAATGACTGCGTCGAAATAAATTTTGTAAATTAAATAACTGCATCCCTGCATAATATCTTGTTTGCTTCACAGAAGAATCAATTGATTTTAGAGTTTAAAGTTAGAATACACCTTAGTTAGCATTGCGTCCATACAAAATAGATTGTCCCAGACAGGACAACCTGAGGAATCTTGTATATGTATTTAATTTTATGTGGAAACCATTCATCTAAGAAAAAATGTGATATTAATATTAAGGTGTTTTCCAGCTGCACTTTATTATACTACGATAATAATTTTATTGTCATTAATGCTATATTTGTACATATTTGCTGAATTATGTGTAAATATGTTAGACATTCGATTTTTTAAGGTTTCGTAAGTTATTTGTAACTAATTCTGCTGTAATATACTATCTACAAAGAAGAGCTTTGTAAGAATCTCTATATTTTTCATTAGTTTTCTATAACTAAGGTACTTTCTTGATTTTCCTGACTCATCTTAACCTACAATTTTGAGCTGTAAATATTGATTTATTTAAAACTTGCACCATAAAAATTTGTACAGGAACAATGGTGGACTTAATGCTATAAAGATTCACGCCCAATCAACCTTCAACAGTATGTTTGTACAAAATAATGTTTAAAAGCATTATACATTATCATAATTCAGTTGCCTATCTGCAGAATTTACATTAGTAAATAGCATTTTTAAATAAATCATTTAAATAAAATGAAAACATTTTGGTTATTACATTTGTAAGTTTATACCATCACAAAAATGACTAAATTATATTGTTACAATTAATTAAATGGTTTGTTATCTCAAGTTGAGTTTGTTTTAATTATGTGATATGTTCACTTCAGATGTCACAGTTTATTGTAATTTTTGTTTTGTGTAAATAAAGGTGTACTGAAAAATATTATTTCTTTAAATTTATATCATTAATATTTCATACTCAATAATTCCTCTAAAAATCTGTATCTGAGCACAGAATTATAAAAGTTATTGGAGTAACTGTTATTCTAAAAGATAACTGAATTTCATTCCACTCGAGACTTATTTTAATAGTAACCTAACTCTCCTTCTGTTTAATTTTGAGGCTTGAATTATGTAAACTTTCTTGGCCTGCCAACATAAGGAGGAAATTTGCCATGAATTAAACACGACTTTAATAATATAATTAGGGAGGATAACTACCATCAACACAAACAATAAATTCTAAACTTTAATAATAATTTATTTATCTTAACTTATACTTTTTTCATAAACATTTTGTGCTAATTTCTACATATCACAATTATGGGGCCAACGTGGAAAAGGCAGGGTATCTTTTATATTAGAAATAGCACAGATCACTTGCAATAATCTTTCTAAGCCAAGTCCAAAGCCAGCGGTGGGGATGTTGCCGAACTTGCGCAACTCTAAATACCAGTTTAGAGCTTCCGATGGCAACTTTTCCTTTAACTTGTCGTAGTCATCTTCCCTGAGGCTGCCTCCCACTAATTCACCAGTCACTGGTGTTATTAGGTCTAAAGCATCCACCTGAAACAAGATATATATATATTGTAAGTTATCTACTAGCAGAGTCCATAGTGCTAAATGGAGACTTCAAGTGTCATTGAGATTGAGACTATGAATTTTGAACATTATACATAATTATGATAGCAAGAATGAAAAAAGTATTTGTTGACCATTTGCATGGCAATAAAAACAAATTGGTATTAAACTATAATTATGACCTATAAAGACATTTATATGAAAATTTTGCCAACCTTACTACAGTCTTCTGCAGACTCCTTCATATAAAATGATTTTAATTGCTTCGGCCATCTTACAATAAAAACAGGGACACCATTACAAAAATCAACTATGGCCAATTCCTGTTCCTTATTAATTCCCTCCTCGGTAATAGCTAGACCCTTTTTCTCTAATAATCTTCTAGTTTCGTCGTATGTGAGCGTAATAAATTCTTTATTTATCCAATTGGGAACCTTATTCTCCTTATCAATCAAAAACAAGTCAGCCTCATTTGTATTTCTCACTTCAGAAAATATGTATTTGATTAAATCTTCAATAAATGCCTGTAGTTGCTTTATGTGATCACAAAAGGCTATTTCAGCCTCAGCCATGTAGAATTCTGACAAATGCAGTCGAGATCTTGAGTTTTCTGCTCTAAATGTTGGACCTACAGTGTAGACGTTGCCCATACCTCGACACATAGCTTCTAAGTGTAACTGAGCAGATACTGTCAGGTAAGTTTTAGACCCAAAGTATACTGAATCTCTGTCTTTCCCATCTTGCATCATGGCTTTAATTGTCTCCTCATTTTCTGGCTGTACTTTAAAAACTTCACCAGCTCCTTCACAGTCATTGGAAGTTAATATTGGGGCGTGAATATGCATGTAATTATTGGACATGAAATAGTCATGTAAATGCTTCGTTACTGCATTCCTCACTCGTAGAAGTGCTGAAAAATAATTTGTTCTTGATCGTAAATGCAAAAATTGACGGATGTACTCCGGCGGGTGGGCAGTCCGAGGGTTGAACGGGTAACCGTCTAATACTACACACTTGCCGTACACTTTAACGCTTTCAGCTGTTAGTTCTAGTTGACCTCTAGGGCTTTTTGATAGTTTCCCGCAGACATGTACGGAGCTTCCGTACGTTAAGTCGTCGACTTTTAATTGTTTTGGTATTACTACTTGCAGTCTTTTAGCACAAGACCCGTCACTTACATCTGCGAAAACAATATCTTTTTGTACTCGGAGATTCTTCACCCAACCCTGCATGGAAAGGAAACAATATTGTTACAATTATATTTTTAATAGTTATAAACAGCCCTACCGAAGCCATTGTTTGTACCTTTATTTCAGTTAGTTCGCCGACATTTGATTTTTCTAAAACTGATGATATAACGCTGTAATTTTTATAAATTTTGCTGGTTATAAAATTGTTTTTTAACCTTACAAACATTTTTGTTCACCCACAATTTTACAGCTTCTTCAACTTTTAATCCTGAATCTTGAGTTCAAATTCTTCGGTAATTCAGGATAATTTGGAGTATTATATTGTATATATTTATTATTTTGTTAAAATATATAATAAATATTAATCTACTTTTTAATGTAAGTGCAACACAACACAGTCAATTCAAATTCAAATTCAAAATAATGTTAATTTCATAATTCCTGAAATACCTATGTTAATCTAACAAATCAATCACTGTCAACATTAACAGTCAGTGCAGCGTTGCCATAACTATTTATACAGATTTTCGATGTGTGATACAGATTTTCACTGGATACAGATTTTTATACAGAATTTTTACTCTATTGATAAAATGACCATATTCCTACCTAGTCTGTGGACCATATTCAACTAATAGCTAAAATTACCGACCACTCGGTGGTCCCAAGAGTAGTTTCGTTGAACGAGTAGGCAAGCACAATAAAGATTAAAGAAACACTTCTTCAGTACAAGTCAAGTCAAGTCATTTATTGAATGTTAATGCTGGATACTTATAGATATTACAAAAAACCTCACCAGCGTGATTCAGATTTACAGCGTTTTACTACTCAGCGCCATCTAGTATATTGCGAGTGAACTACCAGCTCAGCCAGCCTTCCTCCATCGATAAATGGACCCATCTAACCTAATGAATAATTGTTCACTGCACATGACAGTACGTACATGGCGCTGGTAGGGGATAATAATAATAATAATAATGCACCACCCCCAATCAGCGCCATTTAGTACCTTTATACTAAGGTATGGTACCTACAAACTACTAACTAGCTATGTTTCCTACAAACTAGATGGCGCTGTTCTGATATAACTATATAACTTCTAATTATAATTGCATAAGTTGATAAAAAATGCTATGCAATAGCTTTACCGCGGCAGTCTCCGAGTGCCACATTTAATTTTTTTTTAATACAGATTTTATACAGATTTTGAGTTAAAATAGGCATACAGATTTTATACAGATTTTGAGTTAAAATAGGCATACAGATTTTATACAGATTTTAGCCGTTTCAAATACAGATAAATGGTTTATGGCATCTGGCAACACTGAGTCAGTGTCAACTGTCAAGAAACTGACATTGACTGTCAGTTTCTCAGTTTTCATCATTGGAATGGAATAAAATACCTACCTCTACCTTATTATTGGCAACACTAGTTTTAGTTCCAATACTTCCAATATGAGTTCATTGAAATCTATGAGATCTATGAAATCACCTTTAATTAGTCTGTAGTATTCACTACGTAACACGTAACCTACAGCTGTCAAACGTATTTATCAAAAGCAAAAGCTGTCAAATCGGTCAAATTGCAGATCATGTTCGTAGACCTTCCTGCTGGTGGTGATATTTAATGTTCTGTGAATATAATTGGAACTATAAAAATCATCGTACTTATCATTTGTAGCTGAAATTAATTTATGTAAGTATAATATAACATCAACATATTCATATCTTTTATTTAGTGCAAATGCAACTATTTGATGTGAAGCATAAACAATTGTTTTAGGAATTTAATTGTCCTTAAGACTCGTTTTTCTGCGTCGTGGTAATGGGTACATGTTAAAATAAAATGCAGATAAAATTTTGAACGTCCAAAGGTCATCTTTTGATCGGTACTTATTAACGCGATGAAATTTTGATGGGTGGCCTACTGAACTACTTTACGATCTTACCTTGTTGTATGAAACTTACAAATTTCTCTTATAAATCGTGTTTTACAGTTCACGAACATAATATCGCCACAGAAAAATACCTAGAGTATGATTTACTTTACAATCTGATGTAATGCCATGGCTATCTGCTGATAAGACTATCAATGGGTACAAAATATTATTTTAGTACCTACTTTTGTAAAATAATGTTGTCATTGTAATGTACCTATATAATATAATATATATTTTTGAATAGCCATTCATTTTGAAAAGCTATTTTGTAGTAATATATCTTTATCGATATTACAGTTTGTAATGCATTTATCTTGGATATTTTAGGATAATGTCATGAATGAATGTCATGAATGACCCACCTGTGAATCACAGCTATAAGACTAAGAACAATAAATGACAATTTACTGATTTATTTATGAATTCCTCAAATTTCCATTTATTACCTCTTATTTCAATGTGTAAGTTTAGGCTGTGTCAGGCAAATATTTATTTATTTGTAATTAAAAGGTCAATGAAAGATAATGTAACTTTTTTTCGTGTCTTTTTAATTGGCTCCTATGATGCACCGACATAGGACATTAACCATACCAATAAATGGTCATTAAGGTTAAGACTCCAATCAAATATCTATTATCAATTAATTAATTATTTGAATCAATGTTGTTTCTATTATATCTTATTGTTGTCTTAATATATAAGCTATAGTTATTGAATTGAAGCATAACCTGGAGCAGCGTAGTAGATATGTCAAGAGGCCAGTGCCTAACTTCAGTGCCTAAGTTCAGTTAGAAGATTAAATCGGGCTTGAAGTAAATTTGGTTAATTTTTGTCTGTGACGCAGAATAATTAAGCAATTAATTAATAATCAAGGTTGATGGCTACATGTCTTAATTAAAATTATTCTCATTTATGTTGATGTTTCAATCATACAAGTTTTATGTCAGTAGGGCTTTATAATACTTATAAATAAATATTATAAATGTATAATGTTGCACTGCTGTGCTCCAGTTGCCTGAGAATGGTCGAGAAAGTGAAAGTACTTTCTCTACCATCTATTATAAGTGTCATTGAGCGCTAGATGAATCATCAAGTCACATCCATTCTGATGCGTTGTGTCAACGTTTTTCTATGTGTGACAGCTTTCATAATATTTGGGTTATGTTATGAATAAAATTGCAAAGTGTTTTTGCTAAAATAAATGTTATGTTTTTGGAAGATGGAGAATTTAGGACAATAATTATATCTGCGGAACCACCAAGTCATTATTGATTTTATTTTTGGAACTTGAATTATTTAATTTTTGTGATCTCTGATGAAATGTGTCTCATTTTTATTATCTTTTCCTAGCATGGAAATTTACCACAATTAATTTAATCTCCAGGGATACCTATTATATTATTATAGTATTAGCACTAGAAATAATTTAAAAAAAATCCATTTTAGTTGCTGATAGTATCAAACTGTTTTCGTTATTAACAATAATTGCTATAGCAATTGTGACCTTATTGATGTAATGTATTTTTATAGACAATGGCTGAACAAGACCCTCAAGCCGGAGACACGGGCCCGCCCAAGGGAATCCCCGCACTCAAGGCACATGTAATTGCTAACAAAATAGATGTGGCGCTGTGGGGGATCAGGCTTCTGACAGTTTTCTGTACAATAGGATATGAAATACCAATATTTAACAAGTGAGTATGTTATTGAGTACTAGTTTTGCCAAGCTCTCCTTCAAGGATTCAACTGAGAAAGTGTTAAACAGAAACTTAATGTCAAAATGGCTTACGTAACAAATTGTCAAAACAATCAATTGACCATTATCCATGTTACATTACTGGTTAACACTTCGCTTTGCTGCAGAGATCTGCCAGCAGAACGCGCAAATTACATTGGATCATTAGATCACTAGCTACTACCGTATTGACTCAATTTAAATAGAACAGTGGTTTAAAGATTGACAAACCGATGTAATTGGTGTCGACGATAGCATGTAGCAGCTTATATGATATTTCAATGACAGTCTTCGGCTCATTGTGCCGCAAAAACTTCGAACTCATCGATTCGAAGCTGATAAATGCTGACTGCTAAGCTGCTAACTATATTGCCGGCAGTCCGATATCAGCGTACTACAAGGCGTTGCTCGCGAACGCGGCCACCTCAGCCCTGCGGCTGCACCAGCGGATCCCGGCGCGGGAGATCGCCATCTCGAGGGAGTTCCTGGCGCGCTTCTTCCTCGAAGACAGCGCGCACTATCTCTTCTACTCGTTCATCTTTATGACTGTAGTGCCCAACCTTTGTATCCTTTTTGAAAAGAAGTGAGGTTTCGGACTTAACTAAGCGGAAAGTTTAGGTATTTCTTTCTTTCTTTCTTTCTTTCTTTCTTTCTTTCTTTCTTTCTTTCTTTCTTTCTTTCTTTCTTTCTTGTTCGTATCGGTGATGCCTTTGCCTGAAGTCCATAGGCGATGGCAAATTGACACTTACCATGGGGTAATCCGTTTGCTTGTTTGTTGGATTTCACATAAAAAGCGAGTAGGTAAGTGCTCGCTTGTCGGCTGTGAATGAAATTGTCATTAGGCACTGCTCAGTTTTTATGCCTAAGCACTTAGACTCATTTGCATCCGGTATCCCATCATGGTTTCGGCACTAGTAGCGAATTCGGCGCCGATACGTGTACTACTTAGTAGAGCGAACGAATTAATATGGCAAGTGGAGATAGACGTTCGAAGTCAACATAAAGTTTGTTCAATTAGATGGCGTGATTCTATCTTTCATAAGCCGTTACGCGGCCGAGTTTTCTCTGCTGTTTAATGTCGGACGGACAGACAGAAATAGCGGCTTACCTAAAATTTCATAATTACCGAATAAGTATTTCAAAGGAATCGAGGTGATTATTATACAATGTAATGTATCTATCTAATATGTATGTAATGTATCTTACATTATGCTTACAGAATATGTTAGTCATGTTTATATGCCTTTTTTGCTTGACATCGCCGTCAAATGAGCAGGTGGACGACATTTTTTTATTATATTAGTATAATTTTTTTAGGTATCGTATTCGTATGATACCCGTGCTAAACTACTACTGTAAACCACCGTTAGCCATAAGAATAATAATGATCAGTAAAAAAATTGAACGCCCCATTGCGTAGGCACTTCGCCCCTAGCACTAAGCACGATGAGAATGGAAGCTGTAGAGGTTGACTATACGAGAAACACGGCAGGGGGCGAAGTGCACATCGTATGTCCGGCTACGTTTATTGCCGCGGGCTCGGTGGTATTCTGTGGCAGTTGCCATATACACAGAAACTACAGTATTTCACAGTAAATATTACGAGAACTCACGTCACCTTTCCGAAAGGCAGTGGAAGTAAAATAATACATGTATAAATGTATCAGTAATAATGTGCAATCTGAATTATCTTTATGAATAAATAATTTTGAATCTGAATTTTCATTTGGTTTATAGTCACGTTGTCAGACAGAGCATAATTTTTTGTGTTTTGAGTCGCGAAAATTGATTCCTTTATTTATGATGCATTCAGTTTGATGTAAAAAGTTAAAAACTCTGTTTGTGTCATTATGCCACGGAATATGAGTTGTATGCAGACTCAATCATGCGGAGGATAAATATTGTTTTCGTTTGGCCTAAGCCTAATTGAGTAGGTGCGTATTACAATGCAAGGGTAATATCGTGAGTACCCGTATCACGGTAATTTTTTTACAAAATCATGATAAGTTTAAAATCGTAAATGTTGATAAGATAAGCTTCAAAACATGAATATTCAATGGTATCTAAATAGCTAAAGGAATTTAAATATATTTGTTGCTACTTGCTTATTACAGTCCCACCTAATGCAAAGAGGCAGCAACTTAATATAATTTTAATATTATTAACTTATTAAAAGTAAAATAATAAATTTCGATGATTTTTATTATTTCACTTTTAACAAGTTAATAATTAATTTGAATTACTTCAAGTAATACAACTTGTATTGTAAATATGTACTCAATTATATTTAAGCTGCCTCGGTGTCGGCTGTAGGCTTCCCGTCAATAATATCTATTCAGCCAAATCGATGTCTATTTAAGGCGATTATGACGACATGCCGCCCACTGCTTATAATATTAAGTATTCGTGGCACTTATGAAAATTATTTTCTATATTCGTAGAAGTATTGAGGTTCTGTGGTGTTTGTTAATACGGCCGCTAGTATAGTAGAATAGAAACACATTCTCATATCATACGCTTTATGATGAAAAATAAATAGTATATTGTATTTCAATAACACTTCGAGACACTAATTTATTAAGAATATCCAAAATATTATTTACTACGAGCAGAAATTTGACAAAAAATGTGTTGCTCAGTATACCTAGATAATATCTTAAATATTTTATAGATATTAAAAAAAGTTTTGTACAATTTTGGCTCTGTAACCTCCCGCCCCCCTTTCTTACGTACCTACGTATAAAGACTATCCCCGTTATTCCCATTCGTCTTACTTTCGCGCGCGATAAGTTAGTAAACTGTCGTATCATACTATAAGTATATATAACGATAGAATACAGTATTCGTAGTATTTGTACAGGCATTGTATGCATAGTTGCGATATCAAGTAGACGTTTAATTTTGAAATAAATATGATGTACTTGTTACCGACGATGCCCTTCGTAGCCGTCAAGGTGAACGTGTTTAAAGCTACATAATTGTTTATTATTATAATTTACTTAATTATACACAATTCATTGAAGCTTGCTTTTATTAACAACTTTATTTGTCTATAATAAAGTTTATATTTGCACTAGTCGGATTTCTTCTTCAAACTTGATGTGAGGAATCTCGACAGTCGTGTTTCATTAAAGGCACGGTTTTGAGTGCGAAATTTCATTGACCTAGTTCTTTCGGTAAGGTTTTCGTTGTGAGAAAGTAAATATGTACATTAGGATATGGTGATTACTTAATTATTGAGACAATGATGATGGAACTATCCAGTTTACACGATTCTAAACCCTATACTTTCGAAGTTATGATTTCTTTTTGCTTCTACGTGATGATTTGTATGCATAAATTAACTGCACCGTTGAGTCGAAGGCAACCTCCATAACAACGGTAGAGGGCGTAGTTCCAGTTTTTAAAGTCTCCTGTTTCTAGGCACCCGTGTTTTAATTTCTTCTTTAATTAGCTTAGTTGGTAAAAAGTCCCTGCCTGCGAAGTGAGGGGTCCCAAGTTCGATTCCCGGCCGGGCCAGACATTTATAGTGATGTATTACTTATCCTTGTCACTCGCGACACACGGAATCCAGTGCGGGGTATGAGTGTGTGACGGAAAACATCTCCAATGAATCCGCTCACCTGAGTTTTGTACGGTATTTACCAACACGAACTTGGCTGGTGTCTTAAAAATAAATGTGATAGAAAAACCGATCCCAGCCGTAGCAAACTAATAGTAGACTTAGTTAGGTTCCCCTCAGGGAATCCAGCTTTATATTAAGATCTAACTTATAAAGATTTAACGTTTTAAGATTGCAAGGGTACCTTCTTTCAGATCAACCAGCGACTGAAACAAATAATGTATCAAGACTCAATGATATCATATTACCATCTATGTATGTATATAAAGTCGGTTTTTCCAAGTGGCAAGTATTCTGTTTTATTATTTCTCGACATTTCTTATGTCGCGGCAGCAAAGAGACTTGTTTTAGTGACGTTTGCAACATTGCTACGCGTACGAATACATCTATGCTATAGCAATAAACCCAGGAGAAATAACTAGCGCTGCAGACTCATAGCCCCACACTATGATTCCCTGTGTCGCGGGTGCCATGGAGTTGTCCATGTGTTGACACTGACACAAAGACAAGTACTATCACCCAGACCAGAAAAGAAATTTGAACTCATCATTCAATTTTACGACCCATGACCCTTTGACCGCCGCCAGCGGTCCATGTAACCATTGCGCCGTACGGGTCGTCAGAAATTAATTCAATTCCATTCAAACTTTCGTTCACTTTACACATTCATACACTAATTTGTTACAAACGGTACTACATTGTACTGATTCCCTCTCAATATCTGTAACGGTTATGCAAAATTCCAATTATTTAAGTTTCCAGTTTAGAAATGTTATGTTAGTTAAATTTATTTTTAAATATGTCTAATTATGTTTTTTTTTATTAAATCCTTGACTCCAGGACAGTAATCTTAACACCTATTTTCTTATTCGCCCTGCTTCATGCTGCATCCTACTCACTCACCATTCTTGACGTAAGTATTTTGAATTAATTAGTTTTTGATTTTAGCTTTCATAATATTCCAGTTCTATTTATCTTGTAACAGGACTAATGGGCCATGGTAGGCCACAAAAAATGCTGGATTTCTAGGTGGTCTTACAATCGCTAAAGTTGTACCGGTTACGTAACATTTTTATGTTTGTGGTCTCGCTCTTATAAATTGGTTTATCGATGCAGTTAAAATTACAAGTTGTTTTTTACTCTACCATGTTATTCCAGTTGCTAAGGTCAAGGCAGATATTGATGCGATTAGTTTGTACTCGGACAAGTACTTTAGCATTGATTTGTGTTTAAATTTATTATGCCGTCCACCATAAAGGGGATATTAAACGAATAGTCATTCGAAAGCATGGCTTCAGTCCATTAATGATCAACTACAAGTCACGTGTCGCCTCATTACTGAAGAGGCCTAGAGCATACACGTTGCTCCAATCACATGGTCCTTCGAGCCGAATAAAAACAGCCTACCTGTTTTTCAATTATTGTAATATTTACGATTTACGATGTGACATTCCAGACGTTAGGTCAGAACTCGATGTGGGTGGCTCGGCTGCTGATCTCGCTGGTGGAGTTCCAGTCGCGGAACATCCTGCGCGTCGCGGCGCTGGCCGAGATCGTGCTGTTCCCGGTGGTCGCCATTATGGCGTTCGTGTGAGTGTGCCTGTTTGTTTGTGTTTTACTGTGTGTTAAAATTGAACTTTAATAGTCCGTGGTGATTTGCTCTGAAGAGCTTATAAGTGTATTTATCTCCTGCCGCTTAAACGGTATATGCTCATACACCATAGTTACTAATTAACAAAGGAATATTATTAACGACTATACCTTTCGTTTTTTCGTACTCATTTAAAGCTGTTTGTTTTTAAATAAAATTAAATTCGTACGCGCACTAAACAAGTTCCTAAAGAAAGTGCATTACGTAACTTCCATTTAAAAAAAGTGTCATTTTATTTTCACCCCCACAAAAATTTCTCGCGACCACATCGATATAGAAGTTTGTTTACAAAATAACCAAATTGCACCACAGCGGCTACTGCGGCCTGCTGACGCCGTTCGTGTACTACTACTTCATAACGTGGCGCTACGCGTCGCGCCGCAACCCGTACACGCGCAACACGTTCCGCGAGCTGCGCGTGCTGGCGGAGCGCGCGGCCGCGCGGCCCGGCGTGCCCGCGCCGCTCGCCTCCGCCGTGCACGCCGCCGTCGGGCTCGTCTGCCGCATGGCGCCGCCCATGGAGGTGCAGCAGCAGCAGTGAGTTGCCGTGACAGTGTTCTTAACTTAACATAACGTACCCATACGTGACCCATTTTTTACAATTTTTTTTATCCCCAGTCCTCGATGACCAAGTTGCCAAGAAATTTTTAAAATGAATTAGATTTGATTGGCCGGCGCTACCACCTTTCATGATTCCCTTCCCCGTCTTACACAAAAAGAAAGCGGCGTTACGTGCGCACGCACGAAAAATATGAAATTAAGTTAGTTGGTGTGAAATATTGCATTAATGTGATTTTTTGCCTATCAAATTTGGTCCTTCGAGCAGAAATTGCAGAGTACATTTAAAGAAGTAGATCTTGAAACAAAAATACCAAGCGGCTTATTTCTGTCCCGTCACGTTTCTGCACAACTTAGAACGCACACAAAGGTTTCCGTTGGAGGTCTGAGGACGATGACGTCAAGACTTGGACCAATGTTTCCCTTTTTTATTTGGGAGCCAGTCATTTATTTTTTCTTGGCTGGCAACGCATTAATGATGCTGTTTGTGCTGATGTCCATGGGGGACGATGATCACTTATCATCACGTGGCTGGTCTGCTCGGTTGACGGCGATTTCCTTATAAATATTAAATTTATCTTTTATATTTTACAGTTTTAACAATATCTGTTTTACTTGAGAACATTTTTAAATAATATGCAATTTACCATATTGTTTTATCAGACAAATAACAACTTGAAAGATCTTTATAATGATATCGAACATGAAATATCTCCACAGGTAAATCAAGATGAGCCGGTGTGGCGAGGAACCATCAACAACCACCACGTCCATTCGCAACTTAACTTCCACTTTAAGTCTGAACCCGACGATGGGGACGTCCCCGGGCCCCCACCCGCCACGTGAATACATGATAATAATTATACTCTAACATGCAGTACTCTCTTTTCATTCCACATATCAATTGCTACGCTGGACTTTTGCGATTCTTGTAATTTATGGTGCAATTTTGAGTGCAATGATGAAAATGTTATACTTGGATGGATTTAATATAACTTTGTTTTAATAATATGGATAACTTTATCCGGTGCTGGCTGACTTGCTCAATATTTAAAACGAATGTAAGAATCTCCGAGAACAGCGTAACGAAATAGTCACATGTATCAGCTTACGAAAGTACCCACATTTTTTTAACCTAAAGTCCCTCATGGTAAACCCATTTTATATCATGACGTATTTGTAAACGTCTACCGATCCTGCATTTCTGATTCTCGTCTTGTTTTCGTTGTTAAAGTATTGTTCGACGTATGGTATTATTTTAAGTTATGTTTTATTTAAGAATGTACGAACAATTTTTGGTCCAATTTATGTTAGTGAATAGGGAAACGTAGGTTTAATGGTAAGTTAATTGAGGGATTACTGTTGATTAATTTTATCGCGCTGAACTTTTACGGACTCCGACCGATTTTACATTTATAGCAATAACCTAAATTATATTAAATATTAAGCGGTATAGGTTTTGTATAAGCTGTAATAGTGCCGACCTTTAAATGTCATTCCACTTGTATTTAAATGAATTTGCTACGGTCGAATAATTAAAAAATCATCTTGTGAATATGTAGGTCTATACTTTTATACGAGTCAATAAATTGCAGATTACAACTTTTGTATTTAGTCATAATATTGCACTTGGTTTGGGATGAATGTATGTAGTAAGAATTTTTAAATAAAATATAAGAACCTTTACTATGTTTATATTTCTTACTTATTTGCCATCAAAGTGTTTGTTAAATCAATAAAATTGGCGTCTGTTTGTAATATTAACATTACCACTTTTAATAAATGCATAATAGGCTAGTTGACTAATTTTGAAAAACTAAATCATAGTTTGCCAAATGGTCTAATTTAACTGAAATATTAATATTTCAGTTAAATACTAACTGTAACATATTTTATTTTATATTTTCATGAAGTATTTGACGTTTCCGTCAAAAAACGCGTCAACTGTCATGGCGACTCGTGTGACGTCATATGTTGGAAAACGAAGAGCTGTTTGGTTGAGCGGAAAGACCAAAATGCTATGTCAAGTCTGTTTAGTTTTGCAACGTGTGACGTCACGCGTCGTATTGGCGTTCGCTGTCACGTGACTAGTGACTGTAATTTCGGGATTTTATTTCTCAAAAATATTAAATAATCATGATGTATTTAATCAATAAGATCTATTTTTCGCATTTGTAAATATTAAGCTACCATAAAAAATAGAAATATTCAAAATATTTTCTTACTGTCAACTACCCCATTATGGATGTATACACGGTACATATACCAAAATATTTTTTACAATTTTTGTCTGTTTGTTTTGGCTAATCTCTGGAACGGCTGGACCGATTTTGACGGGACTTTCACTGGCAGATAGCTGATGTAATTTCCCCGTAACAATTAAAATTCCACGCATGAGCTAGACAGTTAGTATGAGATGACATTTTAAATGAAAAATAAGCTGAAATGTCTCGTCCAGATCTTTCAAAACGTGAGTTCCCAAAAAACGGTTTATTCTCGGTCGCCCCCACCACTTTCAGACTACCACACACTAATTTCATATTACATAGGAATTGCATTGTAACGGAGGAATTTTTTACCTCTACTAAAACAAGGACGCGGGTGTGAGGATTAACAAGAAGTGGTCAGATGAGGTGTGGAGCAGCGACATGATGAAGAGGGAGTCTTCCAAATGCTTCGGCCCAGTGTCACAACAAAATGTTACATCTTCAAGTATAGATAGATAGTCTTTGAATAAAATGATCGGAAGACACTGCACACCCTTTATTGTATCTTTATAGTGCACCAATAAAATAAAAGCCGAGCGTTTAGTCAAAGGTTTATTTAGCTTATGCTAGTGCGGGGACAGGCTGCGGCAGCGGCGCGGGCTGCAGCGAGCGCACGTCGCTGGTGGGCTCGCTCGGCACCGGTTCGTCCTTGGGCTCCGTCACCAGGATGTGGTCTGGCTGCGGCTTCTTGGGACCATTCTTGCCCTGTTGGTCCCATGGCAACATGATCTTCACCTGACAGACAAACCAATATAATATTAGATTCAATGTTGTTGTCTATTTATTTGTTTGCTAAGTTGATTAACTTTAAGTGACATTTTCAAGTACTCTTGTGCTTTGGATGGCACAAAAATAGATATAATAGTCTGTAGGTCATGGCCAGAGTAAATTATGACTCGGCCACCTCATACCATGCAACATAAAACTTTTAACATAAGTATTTAGTAAAGTAAAGCAAAATTGTTACTTAGGTCTACCTACAAATTATATTCCATACAAAATGGGCCATCAATGCTTTACCATATGATATTACATTTGAAATATAAATGTTAAACTTGCACCGTACAAGAGCTTATATTAATGATAAACCCTCCAATAAACAAGTTTATTTCTCTTCCACTAGAAATTAGATCATATGCTATTAAAAAGCTTACAATCCCTGATTCTGTGGTTTTTAGTTACATACAAAAAGTTTAATGGTGGGTAAAAATAAAATTTTGTGATCAGAAAAGTATTTAAAAACACATGTTATCAGTCTATAATCATGTTTGATAGTCAATTTTTGTCATTCTTTCATAATTCTTTTCTGAAGCAATGAAGTTTAAAAAATATATTTGGCTTGTGTCTGATAATCATACATACCATTGAGATAATCCCAAATGGTATGTATGATGCCATCAAGAACTTTTAAAATTAACTACCAATGAGACTAATATGAATGCACACGATGCATGTTTAAAATAATAAATATCAATAATTTTAGGCACAGGAAGAATTATGATGGTTACCTTGATACCAAGCACTCCTTGTCTGAGCAGTACATGTCGTGTGGCAGTGTTGACATAATCATTGCACGGGTCACCGGAATGGATCATGAGTCCATCCACAAACTTCATGGACTTGGCACGTTGGCCACGGAGCTTGCCAGAGACTACCACCTCACAACCACGTGCACCAGATTCCATGATGAAACGGAGCACACCGTAGCACGCCCGACGAACAGCCAGGCCTGGAATTTAGAAATTTATAATAATATTATGTGTTAGTCATTATTAAGTGGAATCGATCTAGCTTGCACCAATAAAATTTATGTGTAAAGTTTGCTTGAGATTAGACAATTGAAACTAATGTAGTAAACTCTCTAAATACACAAACAAACATTTTGATTTCAATATCTTTTTGATTGCTGAAGCTATCGTCATAATTCTTTTTTTTTCGCGAGACACGTTTGGCGTGCGTTGACATGAGCTGCCCGGTGTTTGGAGCCATTTCTGGCTCCAATTAAGGTTCTTCAAAACAGCCGCGCGGACTTCGTTTCTATAGTGTAATTATTCTAAGGACTTGGTATTTATAGACATGTCACGCTGAGATTGTGCTCAGCATAAGCTAAAACCGCTAATGCCATAATTGATTGCTGCGTTCTATCTGTTTGTTAGTACGAAAAATTTAAATGTCTTAGAAACCGACTAATATCAAGGTTCATTTGGGACCATTATTTCTGTTCGGATAATAGCCAAAGTTTTTGGTAAGTCGTCTATTTCATGAGCTTTAGACTTTGCTCAGCTCGTATTCAGGCAAGTCAAAGTTCGCTTTATAAATACGAACGCTGTCTTAAGTCAGAGTAAAGTCTGAGCTAAGGCTAAGTATCGTCTATACATCTCAGCCTCAGTATTCAATTCGATTCTTTGTAAAAACGAATGTGCTTCAAACGGTGATGTTTTGATACGACACTAACCTCCGATCAGTTTGTATCTCAAAGATTCTGCCTGAGCGATGGCGCACAGGCCCCGGGTAGCCACCTTCTCGGCATACAGCTCCACCGACTGCTCAGGGATGTTGAATCGCTTCTGTACGACTGACGTCAACTCTCTAATTCTGCGTCCCTTCTCGCCGAGTACACTTTGGGTTCTAGTGGCCATAATGATAATTTCAGACTTCGTCGGGGTCACGCGTACTTCCACACCGGAGTACCCATCTTCGGCCAGTTCTCTCGTAAGAAACTCATTGAGTTCAGCTTTGAACACTCCGTCACCGACGAACTGCAAATATACGGATAGGTTATGTTTTGATCATGACGTTTACACGACGTTACGATTTTAATTTTAAATGTCGTCAGGTGAAAGAGATGATATTAAATGAATGGTAGAATTCCACTATCTCAAAACTTTTTCGTAACTTCGTAAATGGAAGATAAACCACAAATTTATAAAACACTACTCGCGGATAAATCTACTAACATCACAATTTACACATTTCAAATCAAATATTTGACCATTTAAACAATTTAGGAAGACACGTTAGAATTATATAATGAACGTATTTCATTATTTTTAACACTAAATTCAACATACTTTTCGCTTTTTAGAAATGTTGTTCACCGCCATGATTGTAAAGAGAGGCGAGAAACTTGAAAGGCCGCAATCTGCAGATCAAACGTCAATGTCAAATAATTTGTCAAGTCAAAATATTTCTTTACATTACTTTGCCGTGGATTCTAGTCTTTTCAGAAATCAATACAGATCACACGTACAACATTTTCGTTATGTTTACTTCTTCTTCGTATTCTACGACTTGAACTTCGGAGAACCTATCGTTGAATTGTTTTATTAAAGATTGTCATTAAATCAGTAAATTAAAATTTTATTTTCTTTGGGAAATCAAAAACATTAGACTATAGCAACATTCCATATTACATATGGCAATTCTTTAGTGAAAATCAAGACAGTTAGTGGTAATTTTCAATAACTCTTCGAGTACCTACGGTAACTAATGCGTCCAGTAAACGTAGTGATTATATGCTCAGTGCGTCCAGTAAAGTATGATTATCCACCCTGGCCACCCTGATTGCATTTATCGACTGTGCTGTGCTATGATAACCTGTGTGGCGCAAGCGGCGCAACCGTTTACAAGGCAAGGTGCAGGGGCTGCCGTTCAGTATAATTATTTAAACTTAATAATCTGAGCCTTAGTTTGGATGGAATCCTAGCGAGGCAGAAAAATAATAATGAGCTAAGTACGTCCTTGAGTGAATATTCGTTAAACGAGCGGAGAGTCTCGTTCCGCTCGTTTATCGAACTCGTTCCGAACGTTCCACTCCCACAGTCCCACCCCACCTGATAGTAAGTGTAGTAACACCAAAGGCATCACTGAGTCGTTTTCGGCCAAGAAAGAATGAGATATTTATGGGTTTAATAACACACTTGATATTTATTAAATGCGATTTATTTATTATTTAAGATTCTTCATTACAAACAAACGCACCATATACTTAGCGTTAACAATAATAATTGTTGACATCAGTTGTCCATAGATAAGTGAAAATCATTATGAATTTAAATGTGTTAAACGTGAATGATTTTTGTCTTTTACAAATAGTTACTTTACTCAGATGACCGATTACTTGAGTAAAAGTATCGCTGTTACTTTACCATTGTCAAGAGAACGAAGTTGAGAAGTGTTTACAACATTTAATTCAATTTCTCACTTTCTTTATAAAGTAACCATTGCAAAAAAACTAAGAGAGTTTAGTCAAATAGGTAAAAAATACACACATTTATAAAATTCTTTATAGGTGCATGTTCTTAAAAAAGCTTGTGCATGAGGAGTTATTTAAATTGAAAAAATGTGAAAATTTTACTAAACTTTTAACAATATTGAAAAATAACTAATCTGCATCTAACAAGTACGTCTAATGTGAGTCAGATGTCGCACCAGAAAATCATAAGTAGGTACTCTACAACTAGGTCTTTTTACAGACTAAACATTTCAAACTTAACAACACAAAGGCTCGACATTACATAAATAACTTAAATTCAATTTCTCTCAACATACATTTGTAACGGTATCAAGTTTGTATAATTTGTTGTTGCTATATCGAAAAAGTCTGTAATGAGTAAAATGGATTATAATTAATCAATTAACTTCATTCAGGGTTGTCACTGTCAAAAAATGACCAATATTAGCGGGAACTGATTGACTACGGCAGCTACATTCCTACAATTCACTAAATAGTCTATATTTTATAACTAAGTATAATCGTACGCTCAACAACATTTCATTAATATAGATTAAGTATTATCTAGTCTACACATCCATCATTTATGCGGCGAAGGCGGTTATACAAAATTGTTCGAGTGAATTTGACTAAACACTAAAACTCGTACTATGAAGCAGATGCGTAAAAGCAACTTTATCTAACTGAGAGGCTATGTGACTACACGACACCAGGAAATTATATTTAACTATATTAAATCGGTTTCTCGCTCTGGCTTCGTAATTACAACACAAACGTGCTTACAATTTACGTGGACAAGGAGTGTCTATATTATTATACAAGTGAATCCTATTTAAGACTAAAAGTATCACTAGTATAGTTCTAACGCGACCTATAGTTAACTTACATTTAATGGACAGAATTGCGTGTAGCGTGTGTATATTTTAATTCAGCGTGCTGCGGTGTTTTTCAATCTAGAACAGCTTTAGTGCAGTGTATCGGAAGCAAATGATTAGAGACTTTAGTATTGAACTGGTAACATTATTATAATACGGCTACGATAAAAGCCTCTCGAGGAGCAGATATTGAAAAACAGTTATTGTATCACTAGAGGAAGGATTTAACTATTTCGTCGAAGCGGGAGGGGAATAGAAGAAAGGCAGATTAGAGCTAGAATAGATTACGCAAATCAAAGTACCTAATAGAAGAATAGTCTAAAGGGATACACTAGGAATTACGATTACAGTTAAGCACACATGGGGCTTCTTAGAATAGAGACTACAGTGGGACGTGAGACATAAGGGTTCCAAGAGTTATTTGTACAAATTTCTAGAAGACGCTAGAAGGAAAGACTACGAGATTCTAGGAGTATCTAAAGGATCCGACGTTATACTAGACTATATGAGCTGCCACGGTAATAGGAATACTCTACAAGCGATATAAGTACAATCGATTTATGTCCACAATAACTGTTTTCTCTCGTCATTAGGTATTTTACAATTTTGGCACAGAGAGTAGGAAAGACGAAATGTTATACTAAGAGTTGCACATTAAAGCCTAAATCACAGAACGGGAGCGTGCGGGTGTTGTGATGCAAAAATATATAATATTTACCACGACCACTGTGTACCATGTAGGCGTCGTTCGGTGTCGGCCTCCAATCTAATGATGGATTAAGCGTGTTGCTTGGATTGTAACATATTGGGGGTAACAATTCGAGCAAGCGAATATTATAGTACGCCGCTGGAGTGACACGACCTATACTTTGATACAAATACCTACATGTCTACGCATATATTATTATTGACATCGTTAACGGCGAAAATGGCTACATTGGCACTTTCGCATTTTTACATAATATATTTATAAGTAAATCTCATTAGAAATAGTACACGCTTAACTTAATTAGTTTGTAAGCCAAACAGCGAGTGATCTAGACAAATCTAGCGTTCTTAATTTACTAGCTGTATTTTATCTGTGGCATTTGTCAGGCATCACAAGGCTGACCGGCGACTGTGTTTGTTTGACTCGTCCGACTTCAAACTGCATTTCAATGAGTGAGCGATTCAGTCATAAGATCCTTCATTCTTCATATTTCCTCTTTACAGCAATTGATCTCTACTCTTATGATCTATTTTTAATGTAGACTAATTATACAGTAATTTCAATATATTACCGCTAGACATTATTACTACAGCTTATAAAATATAAATAAAAAATAAGGAAAAATAAGGATAATAAATAAAATTCAAAGAAAGTCAATACGACCATTTAATAAAACCAAAAAGAACAGATATAACAACTAATAATACAGGTTAATTAAGTATTTTCCCGCCACCACACGAAAAACGAAAAATGCCCCGGTAAGAGTTAATGTTTCGGAATAATAGAATGTAATATAATACTGAGCTATGTGTTATGTACTCTGTGGTAGTATGCACAGATACTTAACGCTCCAGTCATTTAAATAAGATAAACTATTTCAAATAAAAAAATTACACAATAAAAAAAGTGGATAATTAAAAGTATATTACTAAAATTTTAAAATATATTTCTTTGTATTTCATTAAGTCATATTTATTAAAATGATCGTTAAAATTAAATGAGCACAAAAACAATCTGAAATTATTGCAAAATTAATAAATAATAAAAAGTATTGCACATATTATTAATAATTGTAAATTTAAATATATTAAGTACATAAATTAATATAAAATTCATATTAATACAAAAAATGGACGTCAGCTGAGAGATCCGATAAGGACATAACATAGAAAATTTAATACATTGTAAATTAATTCCAGTCAATGCTTCACCTATGGCACTAATAATAATCAACATAAACGTTAAGTAATTTCAATAAAACAAATTAAAAGTAAACAAAATGGAATGTCAAAATTTAAATATTGTTCTTAAAACTAAACATCCATGAAATAGGTTAACGTTACCGTCTCATATTCCGTTAATTTATCTAGATTTATGAACTCGTACACTGCCCTTACCTACTGTTAAAAAATAAAATCATTAAGTACAGAGACCATAATCAAATAAAACGCTTTAGTAATTCAATTACACCTACAGGGAATGTAATACATACGACATAACAACATATGACACAACAAATATTTATAAACTATGAACAATTTATAGTAAGCTGTCAATGAAATATACCTTTACAAAAAATACTGTGTGTGCCCTTCTGTACACACATAAGAAGTTATACTTATTTGGCGTAATTAAGTTTTTTTTGCATTCAAAAGTTTTTGGACGAAAGTAAATAAGTACCTACTTCAAATAAAAGTTTCAAAAACAATGATTCTCCACCATTTTTACTATACTTTTTATTGCAACTTACGGTAGTCTTTGGCTGAATGTGAGTACGTTGATGCAACACGTGACACTTAGAGCGAAAAAATAAAAAATAAAAAATAAATGTTTACACTTTGTTATTGTGTCGGCAATGGCAGCGTAACCAACGCAAATACTCTCAAAAGAGAATTTATTTTTTGGTAAAAGAATGTCATTATAAATAGTAAATGTTGTGTTACATAAGCGCGCGAAACTTTCGTCACATGCTTAAAATATACTCTGATCCGTTTTCAAACACGCGCCAAAATAAGTATAACTTTAATACAAAACTTGCAGCTCTTAGAATATAGAAGTTCCGAAGCTTACATTACACCACAATTAAGAACAGTGCAACCGGTCTACTTAACTTCACTATAGCTTCATAAGCGCCGCGTCACGTAGCGTCCATTCGCAACGTTCAATTCGAACTCGACGAGAGAGACGGCACTACATCTCCCCGCGCGGGAGAGGGATGGAAATATTGACATCTCTCAGTGTCACTAGGTCCAAGCGCGCGAACTTCACTCTCGTTCGTTCGTTGCAAAGTTAACAGTTCGTGTATCGGTTTCTTAGTAAAAACTAAGAAATCGGCAGTCTCAGTACCGCTGTTGGTACTCGTGGTGCCAGCGGTTGAAGTCGATGTGGAAGACAACCAGCGAGCCGTTCTCCAGCCCCGCCAGCAAGAATCTGCGGAGATTAAATGGAGATATTTATATACGCACGTAGTCTTCGAGGGTTCCGTACCCAAAGGCTGACAAACAGAACCCTATTAATATGCCTTCGCTGTCTGTCAGTCATAGGACTCTATCTCTCGAATGGAAATAAGTAAAAAACTGAAATTTAACACACAATTGTGTCTTACTGTACCGCTGTCACAACAAATAATAAGAATTAAGGGTCATACAATATATATGTATAAACAAGAAACGCGCTTTTATTATACCTAGACACATAAACTTTTCACAAATTGTACATTACTGAAGCAGTCATAAAAAAACTCAAAATAAAAAAGCTACAAAGGTGGTTCTCTTTTTAGAAACACGTTATACTAAACTTATAACTCTATCAGCCCTAGATGTTGCTAGTAGTTCCGTAACACTGTGATCAAATAACAAACCCAACAGTTTTTACCATATTTCTAAAACAAGTCAACTACGGACGGCAAGTGAACAAGTTGACGTCTAGAAGTGTAACAGGGACAGTCAAACAACCAACTCACTCACGTGACGCAACCGCTAAAAGTTCACAATTGGTTCTTATTTTATGCCGCCTTACACAAGGTCAGCCGCGATTGGCTAATTTCAGTGTCAGTGAAAAACGAAAAACGGAACGACGAACGGGCTGACGTTGCCTACCAGGCCGCAGCCTAGTATTCGTTACGCTATTTTTGATCGGTAGTTACTCTTCTAGGTATTATTTTTGGCGCCGCTGGTGGCGGTGTGACAGTGTGTGTATGTGTGTGTGTGTGCGCGTGTGTGTGTGTATGTAGGGGGGGGGGGTGACCTCTGGTCGTGGCTGAGCGCGAGGCTGGTGACGGGCGCGCCGGCGGGCGGGAAGGCGTAGAGCGGCGCGAGCGTGAACGCGCGCCACACCTCCACCACGCCCGCGTCGCCGCCGCACACGAGGTACTCGCCGCAGCGCGACAGCACGAGGCACTGGCGGGGGAACGCACTCGTATAAATAAACAGTTTATATCGACCGACAACTATGACAATTTTTTTATTGCAGATTCGGAATTAAAAAAACTTCTGCGTCGAAAGGAAAGTTTCAGGGCTCTAGCCTTCTTATTGGATTGGACTTCGACAAAATTTGGACCAAAATTTGTACAGCGTTAAAATGAACCTTATTTTCATACATTAACTACTAAAATCTCAAATGTTTAAACATTTTAACACTCACAAAAGGTCTTACAGTACGCCTCAGAGACATGTAATATTGACACATGTAACAGATTAGCGGATCGGCTCTGGTGAACATTTACTATTTTGTGGGTTACAGTGACAGACACAATATGACAATTTTTTTTATTACAGACTTGGATTCCTTATTGGAATGGATTTCGACAAAATTTGTAGGGCGTAGGTAGTAGACGACCAATAGGAAATCTTGTACAGCGTTAAAATGAACCGTATTTTCATACATTATCTTCCGAAATCCCAAAAGATTATCGGCTCTGGTGAACATTTACTATCCTGTGGGTTACAGCGTTACCTCTTTTCCGCGTCGATATGTATGTATGTGTGTAACTGTATGTGTGTACGTGCGTGTGCGTACCTGGAAGTTGTCGTTGTGCGTCTCGTGTCGCAGCCGGCGGCCGTTGAGCGTGTACGCGGCGAGGTGTCCGCGCGCGTACGCCACGACGAGCACGCCCTCGCGCGCGAGCGCCAGCTGCCGTGGCGCCGTCAGCTGCGGCCCGCCGCGGATCGCGCGCAGCAGCTCGCCGAACGTCGTGTGGATCAGCACCGGCCCGTCTGCGGACAGGCGGGGGGGTTAACACGCTTCGAAAAAAAAGGAGGTAGTCTTAGAATAATAACACTATAGAAAGACAGTCTTCATACAAGCGCTCTGTCTAAAGTGAAGCACTAAACCGAAACTTTCCCGAACTTCGGCTGCCGATAATCATATGTTTTAGCAATAATTCATAAATAGCTTTTCAGATATTTTGGGACACAATTTAACTGGACAAATCGTCATAATTCTTTTTTTCGCGAGACACGTTTGGCCTGCGTTGAAATTGAACACTACGGAGCTGCCCGGTGTTCGGAGTCATTTTTGACTCCAAGTAAAGTGCTTCAAAATGGCCGCGCGGACTTGGTTTCTATAGTAATTATTCTAAGAAGGTAGTTCACATTTCGAATCATTTTTTTTATGTATGTTATGAGGTAACATATTACCGATTTTGATGATTCTTTATATATTCGAAAGGTGGTGTTTTACATGTGATTCTATTTAAATTTGAGCGAGATCTGACGAGCAGTTTTTGCGTTATCTCTAATATTACGTTGAAGATGCTCTCATTTTATTACTTGTCGATTTAAAATGAAAAAATGTTGAAGTCGGTTTTTTGACATAATGATTATTTTCTATCGATTTAAGATAGCAAACGAGCACGCAGCGTCACTCTTCCTGTACCGCCCGTGACAACTGTAACCGATCCAGAACACGACTCACATAGGGGTTAGGATGGTTTACACTACTCGTAGCGGAAGGTCTTATTAAGAACGTTAGTTGGTTAGTTCTTTTAGTTGTTGGTTAGTAACAGTCCAGTTAGATATACTCACTGACGGAGGACGATATAACCAAGCCAAGTTCAGCAGAGACGAGCACCCCGTTGATGGCGGCGTCGTGTCCCGTGAGGGTGGCGCGCGGAGCCGGCGTCTCCCCCTCTCCCACTATACCGCCGTGTCGGGCCGACCTGGGGACAAACAACATTTAAAACCGTGGTCTCATCCATTTGGTCACTTGCTAAAATTCGGCTCGAAGGACCAAGACAAATGTACGGACCCCTCACGATACATGATACTTTGATTTGCAAATTAAATGAATGGAATCATCATCATCACAACTCTCATCCATTTGGTCACTTGATAAAATTCGGCTCGAAGGACCAAAACAGATGTACAGACTAAGACCCTTAAGATACACGATATAAATTTGATATGCAAATTGTATGAATGGAATCATCATAATCACAACCTATTGGGTCGTTTCCAGCTCGAATTACCAAAACTGATATACCAGGCTAAAACTGAATCTTGATTAAGCACAGCAGCAACATACGGCGACAGTGAGTGCATGTATGTACAGTCGTACGTCGGAATTGACCTCGTAAAAGTTAGTACTAAGCTTAGAATAATAACACTGTAGAAAGGCAGTCTTCATACAAGCGCTCTTTCTAAAGTGAAGCACTAAACCGAAACCTTCCCGAACTTCGGCTGCGGATAATCATATGTTTTTGGCGATAATACAGAAATAGCTTTTCAGATATTTTGTGACACAATTAAACTGGACAAATCGTCATAATCCTTTTTTTCGCGAGTCACGTTTGGCGCGCGTTGACATGAGCCGCCCGGTGTTTGGAGTCATTTCTGACTCCAATTAAGGTGCTTCAAAACGGCCGCGCGGACTTGGTTTCCATAGTGTAATTATTGTAAGGTACTAAGTAATATTGTGTTTTCTGTCGCTGACGTTTGTCGTGTGTCGCGTTCGTTCACGTGCGTCGTTCGTTTATTCGTAGTATGACGTACCAGTGCCACAGCAGCACGGTGCAGTCTTCGGAGCCGGACGCGATGTAGCAGTCCGACGTGATGTTGCATTCCGAGCGCGACACGCACGTCACCACGCCGTAGTGTCCGAAGATTATCTGGACTATCTTGGCTGCCGAACAGGAAGGTGGTATATATTAGACACACCGAGCACACAGCCAATGGACTCCTAATAAATAACAGGCGAATGGCTTCTGTCAACACATCTGGCTTATAGTACCGATATAAATTCTTGCCGTCTCATTCCTTCCCGTTGCTTAAATTAATCTATTTCTTTCCAACGTTTCGTGTGGCCTTGAATTAGCCAATCACAGCGTTGAATTAGCCAGTCACCCGCTTCGTCTTACCTCAGCTAGTTGCCAGAATGCATTCAATACGGAAAATCAAACATTAGATAATTATCTATTGGCTGTGTGGTCAGTGTTTAGACATGACATCAGGCCATTTTAACTTATGTCAAGATATCTCTGACATTTAAGTTGTAAAGTAATCGCTGTCCGATTCTCTTATTGTTCAACGTATGCTTTTATTTAATTAAGTGACATAATTAGTAATTAAAAATAGCGTTCTGTCTGAAATATTACGAATGACTATTTTGTAACCTTGTAACGACGAGTAACTCCATTCGGTATCCCTGACTGGCGGTTTATTATTTTGATAAATTTATAAATATATTTAACTTTTTATTAAAAATATGTATGTAGGTACATCTTTCATCTGGACCTTCCTTCTATCTAAGAAGAGCAGATCCTTGAGAGATAGTAGTCGAAGTTTAATATTTATTAACAGCGACTTGTGTCGCTTTAGAATGAGTATTAAAATGATAATACCGTATATTAAATTCCATATTTAAATATTTAATTCCAGCAGTGTCATCATTAGTGTCATCGAAGACCTTGCTCATTCATTCATTGCGAGAGTCATTATGATACACAAAATTCAATCGCATTACTCTAAATATCGCTTACCCGTCTCCGTGGAGAAGACGCGGAACGAGTTGTCCCAGAAGCCGGCCGCGATGAGGAACCGCGAGTCGACGGTGGTGACGAAGCAGTTGGCGCGCGCGCGCACCCGCTGCGAGAAGTTGTCGCCGAGCTGCCGACGCGCCAGCGCCTGCGACCCTCCCGCCGCTATCGATGTTAAATTATGTTAAAAAATTATTCAAAGTTATAATTTATATGTATACTAGCTGACCCCGCAAACGTTGTTTCGCCATAATTATAGATGAATACAAAAAGCGCAATTTAAATTTGAGGGGCGGGGGTAGGAAAGTGGAAATTTGGGATCACGTGTATTTTTTTAAGCCACACCATAAAAAAATAACCAAAAAAAAAATTTGACCAAAAAATGAAATAAAAAATTCTAGGGTGGACAAGGAAAGTTAAAGGAAAATAAACGGTTTATCTCGATTTCCGGAAAAACTACAAGTCCGACGGAAAAAAGGTTTAATGGCAAAGTTGTAGGTAATAAAAAGATCTACAACTTTTGTATTCACACTTTTTTGATATAACCTCAAAATGTATGTGAAAAATTCAAAAAACCAAGTTTGGGTTTTTATTTTTAACTTTTCCAAAATTTTGTTTTTTTTTTCACGAAATTATGTGAAAACTTGCCTTTTTTAGTGTCAAACACACTGTATTTTTTTTGATTAAAAATATTTATTTTTGTACCTTCTATTGACTTAATATTGAAAAAGGTGGCCGGTAGCGCCGGTACAACAGGACTCACCCCAGACGGGGTCCATGAGGATGGGGTGCGGCGGCGGCGAGTGGTCGGCGTGGCGCGCGGCGGCGTGCGCGCACCCGCCCCCCACCCAGCGGTGCGCGGCGAACGCGCGCGCGGCCGACACCTGCAACAGTTTTGCACATGTTATTATTTGTACTAATTAATCTAGTCAAATTTAACCAACTTCACTATCTATCAAATTACGTAATGAAGTCAAAAATGTGTCAAACTATTCCGACACAACGCAATTCATTCACACGGTAAAATTCATTCTATAGTGAATGAATTTTAGGAGGGGCCGGAATAGTTATAACAGATTTTAAAATTTAAGAAAAAAAATTTGTTAAAAAAATTTATGTGGTACAAAAACTTACTTAAAACTTAGAATCACGGTCCGAAAGCGTAGTTACAAGGTTTCTGTTTGAGCCCCTAACTCCCTGTATTTATAAATAAGCACTCTTTGGTCCCCGGTCTGGTACCGGGACAATTCCAACTCATTTACGACCCGCAATCGCCAGAGCAATCTACTCACAGTAACGGCGGCCGGCATCGCGAGCTGCGGGTACGTGTTCGCGGAGACGTGCACGACGGCCGCGTTGCTCGGCAGCTTCAGCCGCAGGCACACGTCGTCGGGCGCCGCCGCGAACATGAGCGGCGCGAGGTGCATGGTGGACGCGCGCGGCGGGTGCGGCTCGCTGAGCAGCTGCGCCGGCGTCTGCCCGAAGCTGCGGATCTGGTCCTCGACCGCCGTGCGCGTCACCGGGTCCGTGATCTGGTCCAGCCGGACCCCGCCCTCGTACGTCAGGTAGTAGAACACGTTCGTCGCGCGGACCGCTTCCGGGCCTGACGTGTAGAAGGATAGAATGCTGAGGAATTACTTTCGCCGTGCCCTGAGGGCGTATGACTTGATTTGGAAGATGGGCTGAGGAGGATTTTGCCGTTTCTTGATGGAAAGTATGAAGAGGAAAGAAGTAGAAGCAAGAAATTATAGAAGGTGGTTTCTATCTTCTTCACTCTCTTCATCTCTTCTTCACTTCTACTACATAGGCGTATTGACAAAATTGGTAAATATCGGAAGATTTTAAATTGTTTTGAAATCGAATACCTACAAGAAACCTAGAGATGTAGGTACTTATAACGATTCGGACATGAACAACTTCCTTAAAGACAAAGTTAAAACATACGTTTATACTTAACTAATTTATATTAAACTCGATTTAAAAGATTGAAATATTGTCTCCCTTCTTTTTATGTTTTTTACAAAACCCCTCTTCACCCCTTGTTGCTACAAAACGCTATAAAGTTATAAACCTTTCGTTAACCTTTTGTAAATCAAATAACTTGCACTCTTCTCTCGTCTAAACTAAAATCCATATCATCAATCCATTCCTAATTATTAACCGCACTCACCGCGTTGCTTATAACCGAAGATGAGGTCGATCCACTGGTGCAGCTGGCAGCTGACGAACTCGGACTCGAGCGCCATGCGGTTGATCCGCACGAACTCCTCGGCTGACGAGGCCCACGGCGGCAGGATCACGTCACCGGAGGGAGAGTCAGCGATGCCCAGCTTGTAGCCCGAGCTGTTCAACAGCATCTCCGGCAGGAAGAATAGCTCGGGGATCAACTCCTGGAATTATTGAAGCAGGAATGAAATTATATAGGTTTAATACATGAAACTGTTTGCCCCGACTGACCGAATGACTGACTGATTCATCATCGCAGAGCCTAAAAAATTATTGAAGTGCAAGTAGAATGAAATTGAGCCTAAAAACTATGGAAGTTAGGTACTAGGCATCCCTAGAAATTCCCCTGGGATAAGTATAAATCGTATTTACATTTTCACTTTAAATAAGACTTCAAATTTGACTCCCCTAGTCAAAGAAGTGTTATTCTCTCATAAATCATAAACCATTCTCTTATATTCTTTGATAAAAATCACTAATATTAATTTTCAGGATCCTTAGAACTCTCATTGGATAATTGGAAATAAACAAGTTGCCTTATTTCCGTAACAAAATTGCGGCCAATTCCAAATTCACGTAAGTTAGTCCTAGTTTTCGCGGGACATAATAATTAAATAAACATTCCTAAGGTCCTAAACTATTATCCAACCATCAACGTGATGTTAGTAAATGTCATCGCCTGGTCCCAAAACCCATAATAACCTCGAGTGATCTAACAAAAGAAAGCAAGAAACAAAGATTCTTGCGTCAACTGATCACGCAATAACAGAATCCTTTGCAATATTTGCGTGTAGCGGTACGAATTGATTGTACTTTAAGATGAACCTTTGGCATTCATTTTTCTCCTTGGTCAAATTTAAACGAAAATAAAAAACATTCACAAATTATAACCCCCGCAATAGGATTCCCTATGTCGCGGTTTACATGGACTTCTCAAGAGAGATATCACAAACTTCTACATGCGGCACACAAAGACTGTGCCCGACCGAGAATCGAATCCGGGATATTTCGATCAGCAAGCAAGATCACCACCAACTGGGGATTTGGGTGTGTTACCAACAAGAGTGCATTACGTCAAGACTCGTCCTTATCCAACCGAATCGACCCCGATGCGAGCCATTTGCGATTGCAAAACTTTTTTAGCGCATTAATTATGTCGAATTAATTTCTAAAATAGTCAGTCAATGTCAACGTTTGCAATGGATCGAACAAAAAAGTTGAAGAACTATGAAATTGTAAGCTCGTGCTATATTTTATAGATATTTTTTAGAATGTGATATTAAAAAATTAATGTACCCTCACATTGTTGTGGGTTGAGATGATGATGATGATATTTATAGTAATATATTCAATTAAATCGATTAAATCTAAACAAAAACCGTAGGATTCGAATCTGTAATACGGATCTGAGCCTATACCCTTGATCAGTAATAATATTCATAAACCATGGCTAACATTGATGTTACAATGTAGGCAGCTTGCAGAATGCCCGAGGTTTCATAAGCAGGAAGATTGCATATCTACCAAGCTGCAACCTCTAGGTTTTTGTGATATTAACCTCTAGGTTTTTGCCGTTTAATTTGTTGTATTAATCGATAAGTCCTGTCGTGTCAGTTTTTACCCACCTGTCGGGTTACCGCTGGAGGAAGTCACGTTCGCTTTTAAACTTCACCTTATTACCCGTGTTTTGTTATCCTCGTAATTATTTATTTTTTGTATTATAATGACATACTTTACTTAGGTTTACTGGGAAGTATTAAAATAAATAGGTACGTATATCATAAGGATCCAAAGGCGAAAAACAATTACACACACTCTTCACACATTGTGAGAGGATAGCCGAGCGTAGCAGTGGGACAGTTACGGGTTGCAATGATGATAAGAATGATGATCATGATTTATATTTTATGAACATTGGTCTGTAATGCGGGATGCCCAAGATGATTTTCATGTCCAAGGTATGTAAGGGAATCGTAATCGTGAATCGTGATATAGTTGAATAATCATTTAAACTTTTGCGTTCAAGTTAAAGTTTATAGTTTAAGCTTTATTTTTATACATGTGACGTCACGAGGTTTATGCCCAATCGCCCCCCCGCCCTCCTGCCCCACGATGTCACACGTTGGTGACCGCTTCGTCCCCTTTACCGTCGCTATGCACGGGTGGTCCGTAAAGTTACCTTGACGTCGGAGGTGTCTCGCTGACAGTTCTTCCAGGCGAGCGCGATGGAGGAGAACAGCCGGTTGGGGTGGTCGAACTTGCCGCCGTGCAGCGCCAAGAACATCGTAGTCATGGGCTCCTGGTAACAACATTCAACGTTAACATTGGCCAATACAGATTCGACTTCTTATATCTCTGTCTTACATATGTAAAACATTCTCTATCTCTTTTAGCCCTACTCTACAAATGTGTGAGGTACAAATATTGTCTAAAAACAATAAATAAATATTTAATTATAAGCGCTTCCAGTAAAAATGAATAATAAATAACACGATATAAATCCAGAGTGATTAGGTTGCTACTAATTTACTGCGCTCTAGCACCCAAGACCACATCTCCGTAACTTATAATTAATAAAAAAAATAGAATTGCCTGTGTCGTGGGTGCCATTGACAATACAAAAATCATTAACATACTCAGACTGAGAACAGAAATTCAAATTCCTCGCTAGGAATCGAACCCACGACCCTTCGAACGGCGGTCCGACATGATAACCGTTGCGCCATAAGGGTCCACAAACCATACAATAAAAAAAAGTCCGTGAAATTAACATTCATTATTAACGTGAATGTCAAGTAAATAAAACGGGTGACACTGTTACTATTTTTATCAAGTTCATAAGCTTCCTACCGTTTTAGATTTAATTTTTTCTTTACCTTTTACGTTGCTCGTCTATAGGGTTGCCACACATGTTAATATTAACGACAATGAGATGACAGATCTGTTTTATTTTTTTATAGCTTTTATAATCGCGATCGCTACGATTATCCGATCATCGCCATTGGGTTTAGAGTCGGTACATTTTAAAATATCAACAATAATATTCAGACAAATATTTAGATATATTATTACATGAATATAAAAAATTGTACACCTCTTTAAAAATAAAGCAAGGACATAGGAGCGTGAAGATTTACCAACTTACTAAGCATACTTAAAAATATCATGGAGAAGAAGTGTAAAAGCCATTTTTTATATATTTATAATATTTATTACTTATACTTTAAAATTTGTAGACATTTTTAAGTATAAGTAATAAATATATGAACGTAGGTTCATAGCGATAATGGCTTGTAGGCACCTAACACTCGGAAGAAATTTAATATGCGTCGAATTTCGAGGTCAGAGCAGGTCTCTGGTAACAAAACATTTAAATGCGAGAGGTTGACAACCCTGGGCTTGTCAGATCGAATTGTTTAAACGCAGGCACATCTGCGCGCGCGCATCCCGTCTCAGCGCGACAATTGTTTTGACATCCCACCACGAGTCGAGTCGAGTTAATGTAACATGTAATTCACCGTCTTGTAATTTAGTATGATGGCCGCTCACCGTCCGCTGCCACGCGCTTTGATGGTGCCCCTTTATAGTTATGTACTTTAGCATTGTTCCGCTAAGCTAGTTATGGTTGGGTTCTTTAATATATTGGAAGCCCGACGGATGGTCTTGGATATATGCGTCTTAGTGGAATTGTTTGAAGATTACGGACTAAGAATCAGTCATTTGTTGGAGCATCTGATCGAGTATGCTTTTGAGTCTGAATAGTTTTTGAATCTTTTCAGATATTTGGGTGTATTATTTATTACTTGAAAAGTATTTTGTAGAGCTTTGTAGATTCTCCTATCGGTCTAGAAGTTTGAAAGGTTTTGAAGTTTTGTTTGCACACCATAAAATACGTTCTATACGAGTACCTACCTACCGTGTACGGACCTAGTGGCAACTACATACAACGAATATTTGCTAAGTATGTAATAAAAAAAAAAATTAGGAGTGCTTTAAAAAATCGAAAAATACAATACAACAGCCCTTTATGATGTGTTATGTTATGATATGTTACTATAGTTTACATTATTAACAGGGATACAAATAATGTATTAAATGTAAATTAGTGTACAAGAAATATGGTCACTTTCAATATTAAGATACCACAGGGTTCACGCGAATTGGTGTCGACGGATAATTAATTAATTAAATAATGCATTTTGAAACTGATCCACGTGATTACCTACCTACATTTTTTAATTACACAGGCAAGTTAAATTATCTTAGTTACGTTAAATCTATGGAGCGTGCTATCTGGAGTCGGAATCAGCGTTATTGAGTTCAATATGAAGTTATCGATTAATCAATGCACCTACGAGTATTAATCTCTAGGTAGGTACTTATACATTTTTGTAAAATAAGGTTGTTAAAATTGGTCTTCTTTATCATAGCGACGCCTGATACATTATATTATGTAGAAAACTTTTAAGTAGTAGAGTTGTAAGTAAAATGTGAATTCAAGATTGTGCGGGACATCAATTTTATATTATTTTTGCGACTATTCGGTTGTAGTTTTTAAAATATAGATGGTCCATAGGATCTGATAACCAGATATAAAAATTGTTTATTTTATGAGTCTGTAATAGATACACTATACATATGCGCGTGATTTTTGCACATTTTGTATGTCATTATCGAAAAGTTGCTTTGTCATGAAGAAAAATATGTAAGTAACCCGGCAATTATTAATGCTAATAGCTGGCAGCGAACAGAAGATGCACCTGGTTCTAATAGGTCGTCGGCGCACATGGACCTCAGTAACAACAAAGGTATCATCAAAAGAATATAGTCTACTAACCAACTAACATGTTCTAACACCATTTATTACTAACTGACCAAATTAGTCCCGATTACAGTCTTATTCTGTGTCGGTCACAGTTGTCATGGGCGGCAGCGGAAGCGTGGTGCATGAATTATGGTGGAGCTGCATGCTCGTTTACTATGTTAATTCCATAAAAAAAGTATCAATTCGCATCTAAGTGCTCGCGTGAGCCGATGTGAATTGAAACGAATGTAGCGTTTCGACGCCGTATATCAGGGCGGGCGGCGCGACGCACTTCATTACGCTTTTAATTTTACGAGGCACGCACGTTGGCGGCTTGTGGTGCCACTGTTCGCGATAATACCGCTTTAATTAAATAAACGCTTACAAACTCATACTCCACAGGATGCCTTGTGTAAAAATCATTGAAGAAAGCAGTTTTTTAAGTGTACTCAACAATCGAGCTTTGGAGCCACCTGATGGTATGTGGTTATAGAAGACAGAAAAGAGAAGAATATACTTAGTGTGTTACAAGCGGTGGGGATGAAATGAGAAAGAAAGAAAATATTTGATATCTCAACGGTCTCAACACGTAGGTTCGAGTGATAATCGCGGAAACACCTCTAAACTCGCTCGTAAGTCGCTACTCGCTCGTACTCGTGACTTTTACCGTACCCAGAGAAGTCTTCCTAATGGTGCAACGAGAGTTCTTTATAGGGACAATTACTGACGCTATATATAGCGGGAATCCCAAACTCCTTTGAATATCACACACACACACACACAAAGAGAATAAAATTAGGCAAGTACCTTGTTCGAACACATTTTTATTATAATAAGGGAATTAAGAAATGGTTGTCGCTTACATGTTTATCATTTCAAGCGATGAAATAAACATACTTCGCAAGGAGGTAGGGAAACGTTTTATTTTTATTTAAATACTTCTAACGTTCTGTTCTGTATGTCATTGTGATTGTTAAATTAAACATAACACATATACAGCGAAAGGAAGTTTGACCCATGACACGTCACTGTATTACCCGACTGCGCGACGCAAAGGAGGGTAAACTATTTAAGTCCGATTTTCACGATCTTTTTTGCCACGTACGAGCAAATTGTGGAACCTGAGAAGGATGCTTTCCCTGAGGATTTTCCCGGTGCGCAATGACATGGGATTCTTCAAAAAAAAAGTGTAAAAAGAGTTTTCCTTCAGGGCCGGCGTTGCACTGGCGACTCCCCTGGTGTTGCTCGTGTCCATACGACGATGACCACTTACCATCAGGTGGCTCGTTTGCTTTTACGTCAGCCCTTCAGGCTATAAAAAAATTAAAAGAGAAAATAAAAGACAACAGTAGTTTATAAGGTGCAGATGTACTCACTATGCGAACCATCCAGTTGAGCACGAACGCGGCGGTGGAGTAGTGGGTGCCGTAGTGGAAGGGCGGCGTGGACTCGTGCTCCCACGTGTTGTAGCGCTCCTCGAAGTAAGCGCGGCGGCTCGGGTTCAGAGCGCCGATCGGCTGCCGGAGCAAATTCAGTAATGTATCGCATATTTAGTTACATTTCATCTAACTATCGAACTCGGTCATGTATCATGTTAACAGCACTGTGAAAGCCATTTGTTTTTCACCTTTTAGGACAGCGAAAATCCGTGTCTGCCAAGTAACTAATTCTCAACTGATATTAAGGGTTAAATGTTTTACGGGTTTCGATCAAGTTCAAAAATATATGTTAAAGAAACGCTAAAGTAGTTACTTTTAATACCAGACTGTACGGTCGTTTGGCAGCTATTAAGATAATAAACTTTGTGGTTCAGATGCACCTATATGCATTGCTATCGGTCACCATGGGACAATACCCCTATAGGACTTTGAAGGAGTCCCCTACATATGTCTACGTACCCTATAGGGCACCTCAAAATGTAACTACGCTCACAAATCAAAACAACACAACAAGAGGACTATGTAACACTTAACATCGTTAGCGATGAGAGCGATGGTTACTGCCACCCTGCCATCTCCAATCTCAACCAACCCTTATCATGTGTTTGTTTACCGTACCTTGGAGAGGTCCCTGTAGTTGGTGGGCAGACTGAGGTCCAGCTCCTCGCTCTCGTAGTTGGTCAGCACCCACGGGAACACGGGGTATTGGTTCAGGTCGTTGTAAGTGCGCCCTGTAGACGAACAATTTCATCAGTAGGTAAGTATAACTAATTTAAACTATGAAATTTGCACTGACAGATATTGCTTATGAGAAAAAACATGTCTTATGCAAATAATGAGCCTTGTAACGTGCCCGGCAATAGTAAGTTACGGGTTGATACGGTGATGATAATGATGATGAATAATTTCATAACGCTGCACTCATCTGTGCCGTCAACATCAACCTGTCGTAGCGACGTTGTTTTGTTGAAGAGAACGAGTAATTTTCCACGGCAGTTATCGTGAGGACTGCGGAGACTCACGTCGGGGACGTAATCTGTGCTCACGTGACCGAAGACCAGCTGATAAACTGCAGCATAGCAGCCCACTCACAGCTCAGCTTCGACAGTCACCGACACCAACCGATAGGGTTGTGCAAGGCGTTACTTTAAATTGCAGTATAATACAATAGAATGATTAAGCCACATTAATAATTACTGCAAAACAAAACACCGACTACAAAAGCGACAAGTAACAAAAAAAAATTGAGAGTTTCCCTCGATTTCCCTGGGATTCCATCATCAGATCCTGACTTGGTGGCAGTGGGACCACCTCAGAAGTACGTTCTTTCAAATAAAACAAATAATAATCGAAATCGGTCCACAATTAACGGAGAAATCAGTGAACAGTAAAAGTTATTATTCAACACATCAGTTGATTACTTTGATTGATAATTTATATTGGTTGATACAATTTTGAGCATTTATTTAAATGAATAAATTCCATAAGTATTTTTTTTTGTACTTAACAATCGTCAACCCTAGCTGGTGCGCGTGCGTTAACTCGCATCCCGCTATCGTTGTCGAGTGACGAGCACGTAAGCCCTTAGGGCGTTGCTGTTATTGTCGTGTTATGTCCCCCACAACCTACCTATGTATGTACCTGCGCAACAGAATCACGCCAGTACAATTAGATAATACCAACTCATGCCTTAAAAATATTTCGATACATCCGGTAAGGTCCACTAACTTCGATCTAATGCCGGGAACTTTCGACATGTCCGCGGGATGCCCGAATCATCGCCATTAAAATCATCGTAATCTATAACTACCCCACAGCTGGGCTCGGGTTTCCAAGGGCTTGGACATGGGGTACAGGGTAGTCCAACACGCTGGCCAAGTGCTGATTGGCGGACTTCACACACCTTTGAGAACATTAGGAAAAACTCTGCAGGTTTGCTCACGATGTTTTCATCACCACCTACAGAATAGTGAAACGCAAAGGCACGTCTGCTAAATTCCAATTTGTAAAGTAAAACTACAACTTCAACATCACCTACTTGTCAACGGTGAATATGATTTTACTCCGAATTCCGTCGGAAGTAGTTTCAGTTTCTAAAGTCACCATCATAATCAAAGAAGACGCTCACCTAACCTTCAGAAATAACCTTTTAAATAATAACTACAATCAACTGGTCTATTACTAACAGTTTTACGTGTTCACTTTAAAAGAGTTACTGGAAAGCGCACTTTCGTATGTCGAAATAGGCCCCTACGTAACTACGTAACACTTGTAAAGTGTTTCTGCTTGAAACAATTTCTCTCGTCTTTTTGCTCTGATAATGATGAGATTAAAACTAATGTACTGCACTAGAAATGGAAGTGGAAGCGATTTGTCGAATGTAAAACAAATATTCTTGTTTCAAATATTTCGCATACGGATGTCCTGACTTCCGTAAAATATTTGTACAACAAATAGTGTAAAAGTCGCTATTACGTCCTGTTTGATATATTGTATTATAATGTTTATCTAAATATCCGACATACAAGCAGACAAGCTGCTTGATGCCAATTATCGCCGTCGTTAATGGATATCATTAACACCAAAAGCATTCATGATGCCTTATCAGACAAGGAAGAAGAGAGAAGAATGAGAGAAGGTTATTTATGGCTTAAAATAACTCTTAGGTAATTAACCAGTGGCGATAAATTCAGCAATGAATTTTAAGTAAATCGGGCGATCGAATTCACTGAACGGCACCAAGAGTAGGTTATCGATAGAAACGTTAACCCAAGGATATATTGGCCAACAGTTTCATAAAGCGACGTTACATTAAGGTCAGTGGAGCGCCATGGCTTGCAAACAGCGGCGTTGACAATAGAGGGAAACTCGACTTGGGCACATTGTAAAATGTCCGCTGAAATAATTGGCGGAGTCCGGATGATATTGTAACAATTTTTTTGTTTGTGGATCTGTGTTTATATTTGACGGTTATTTCTTTGTTTTCTGGAGAAATCTGCTGAAGATATAGCGTAGGTGTGGGATTCTTATAAATTAAAACCACTGGGCAGCCGTCCGGATCAGTTGGGAATCTCTTGCGAACCCAGTGGGGTTGTAATTGTATCTAGCTTCAGTTATAACACTTAGTTGTGTTCCTAATACACAGGAATATAATTGAGAACATCATGGAAACCTCTTGGGTGTGTAGATTTCCTGACAAAGGTTTCATTCACCGAACCGAGTAGTAAATAATTTCTAATAGGCACATCATTTGCTAAATACACGTAAAATCCGCAAATCCGTACTGGCTATCGTGTCGAATTATGTACATAGTCCCATATATTTGTGACAGGAGAATATAAGAATATCGTATGATTTGATAAATAATAACGTAGGTATATAACAAGCAAAGTTTATTCATCGCTTTGCATTATGTAGACAAATAATTGTGCGTATAATTGTCCTGGAATTATTAGGAGATGTATGTAGATAGGTGTAACGTAGCACGCAACTATTGATATTTTACGAGTTCCCGATAAAATAGTTCAAGATCGAACTCTATAAATTATACGTACGACATACGTCGCGAGATGTTGCGTTTTGTTTGCGCTTCTTATCGCAAGGGTTATAAAAGGGATTGGTAATATAATTATGAGCATTTCACAAACAGTACAATGTGATATACCGTAGTAAACCCGATGTATTACTTAATTAAATTATGATACAAATGAATTGAAATTTTAACTGAAGTTGGTTTTTACAAAACACTTTTTGAAAGTCAAATTACAGCTACAAAAAGTCCCTACCGTAAGTGGTCTTGATGTTCGATGTCATGAACTTCGATGTAATGGAATTCGATGTGGCGTATGGAACCCCTTGATAGAAGAAGCGGCAAAGAAAACCCAAGGGCTTTTTCGTACTCACAGTTACAGATATCACTTACAGCCATATGTATTTAAATAAAATGAATAACGTTAAAAACTTATAGCCCCACACTAGGATTCCATGTGTCGAAAGTGTCATGAAAACACACAAGACAAGAATACACACACTCAGACTATCAGATATAGGAGAGGTTGCTCTTCAACCTCTCCTATAGACATGTCATCAGAGATAGACATGTATATCTAAACATGTGAGAGGTCACTTTATCGGACACTCGTTGCCCACAGGCATTCTATTGTTGATTTCACGTGACTGCTTATACTTTTCCCTGCTGACGTACTAGCGGGCCATTCGTCAAATGAATGCCAACTTTCGCGGTCGTATTGCATCTTAACGTGCACAATAACATTATAATAATAAAAAAAGCCAAAAGAAAAAAATCCAATCGCGCGCGAAAATCAATGAAAGTGAACAGTGAAATTGTAGTGACGTTCACAAGGCTAAAGTACGGTAAAGTTCGTTGAACGCGCTCAAATAGAATGACGTTTGATTCTAAATTGGCGCGAAAGTAATTATTGTTTGTCTGTGTCAACGGTTAAATTTTTTATAAGTTCTGGCATGCGAAGATCAAGGATCGTGGAGATGATAAAAAGGTAAGAAACTGATTTTCTTTAGATCCACATGCAACCTGAGTGACTCAGAAAGACCTTAGTATTGGAATAATTATGGAAGGTTTTTTTTATTGTGATTGTTTTTTCGAAATATTGTATTTTTTAATATTAGGAATTATATTGAATTGAATTGAAGGTGACTAAATGCGTTAACACTTTACTATGTAATGTAATAAATCAATTATTTGTTTTTAATTATTAACTTAAGACAATGTTCTTTTCAATACTAATTAACCAACTCTATGAATGAGCCTGACATTGTTTTTAATTAAATAAGTAAGGTGTGCTTTAGCATCTTGTTACGAGTATAATTTCGCAGAGTTCTATACTCATAGGTGCCTCGGCGCCGACGACGGATATTAAAAAAGAATTAAACCCGCTATACGAGTATAATACACATCCGCACACCCCTAGCATATTTACCAAGACGAAGTTAGGCATGAATTGTCCTAATTTTCTCACGAAACGTCACCTGATGTCCTGTCACGGCATGGCTAGTTGAGGTCGTTAAACAATTAGCAGTCCAGCGACCTTAACCACTTATCAATTATCATTACATTAGCATACGTATTCAATCATCACAATAATTAATTTCCTAAATAATAATAATACAATAACTCCCAACATCATTTCCTAGTAACCTCAAACACAAATTGCAAGTAGTGTTGTAAGCAAAACGCGAGCCACCAGCGGTTGTCGGTGGTCGCACGGTTACGAAACTAGTCGCTGTTAAAATTGTTACAGCAATAAAATTCATACACTTACGTAAACGTGATACTTTCCGCCTTTTTTCAGCGAGATGTTGATCTATTGCTTGATTCCTAAGTTGATGAGATTTAGAATAAGGTTCAGGCGAGGCGTAAAATGACTTATTCTCAGACGTCGTCAATCAAAAGGACTTATTCTCAAACTCGACAATTCTATAAAGGGCTATTTTTCAAAACAATCAATGCTGTCATTAGGTATCATCGTAACTTGTTAGCTCAGGACCCCGATTCTCATTTTGTAGAGATAATCTCTAAGTTTGCCATATCTCTACTGTGTCAATCTCTACGAGACATGTTGGCAAAATCTCTATTGTATCCAAAAACGTCATTCTGGGCCACAATAGAGATTTTATCTTTCGACATTACCATTAGACATATGAAATTTACGTTCCGTTTTCTAGACTACAGCGACGCCAAGTCAACAAAACACGACTACACGTAAAAAAGGTTTTACAGTACTCAAATCATATAAAAGTATAAAACAATCACTATATTATTCATTCTAAACTATCTTTGAATAGTTATAATTTATTTACTTTGATATTGCAGTTAAAAACCATTATAACAAAAAGACTAAGCGTCGCATACCGTATAACGAAACATTCATGGCAGTAGTATGTTTAGCTATCTGTGGCATCTGCCGCATTTAGGCATCTCTGCATTCTGTCATGTCATGATGTCAATGTCAACTTGTCAAGCGAATGTTTGTTTATTAATTTGATATTGATGAATTTGATGTTTATATTATAAATAATATTCATTTTGACATAAATACATGTTTGCTTTGCTGTTTGCATAGATTTTTGAGTTTGTTCTAGTTGTTTTAAGCCCATAACAGCGGCTGCGGCTGTGTCCGCTGCAGTACCCACTACATCGCAATTTGACAAACACCTGTGGGCCAAGGACATGAACATACGTTTTATAAACAAGTTTTCTAATTTAATAGGAGAAAAATGTATCCATTATCAATTTATCACTGAGAGAAACAATACGAAAACCTTTCATTATAAATCAAAACGAAAACGAACTGTCAATAAAATTGTGATTTTGTAAACATCAACATTTCACATTTCAATCTCGAACGACAACGACAACTGTACAACTTGTACAGTGATTGGTCAAAATTTGCGCTGTACAGTACAAGGCAAATTTTGATCAATCACAATTGGTCAAAATGCAAGACATTTCGATCTCGAACGCTGCGGACCATTCGTTGCATGTCGAAAGAAAAGGCTCAGAGATATCTCTAATGTGACATCCCGAGAATAAGGAAATTAGGTTTCATTAGAGATCCGCCATGTTTTTCAGAGATATCTCTGTTAGAGATGCATCTCTAAGAAATGAGAATTGGGCTCCAGGTCTCTTTTCTATTTACACTGAGAGGGGTTAAGGTCAACATTGGACTTAACATAATTTATCTCTTGAAACATTCTTCTACTTGTATCGTTTTCTTCACGATTATCACTTATCTATCACTCGCATCGATTATCACTTATCTATCATCTATCACTTATTACGCTCCTACGCTCATAGTTATCTGAAAAATTAGGAGGTGCTTTTCGGATGCGACCTCGGGACTTACGGTAAATTAATTTTTATAGTACTATGCTATAGTTATAGATATTAATATTACTTCTTTTATGTAATAGGGTATTTGACTATAATAAAAATATAGATCAAACTGTTGTTAGCTTAAAAGTATATATTTTTTTAAACCAATTTAGCCTACACATTATTTTACAATTATTTGGATTTTTATTAAAAATCGATAATAAAATAATGCATTTTTCGTGTTTGATCACGTGATCGAAAACACGCGGTTTGGCTGAATGACGTCACTTGCTATTACTGCTTACTATACGCAATGACAGCATTGACAGCTTAGTGGTTATTTGACCAGGTGACGTCATAACCTATTTAAAATGGCGTATTAGCGTTTTGGCGGCTTTTTTGTTCATTTAAACTTTGATGGTGATTTTCATAGAAAATAGAGATATTTACAAAGAATTAAGCAAACTGCATAATGTATTATGTTATATTGAACAATTTGAGTTATTTTTCTAAAAGGTGTCAAATACCCTATTGATGACTAAAGGAAATGACGCCTGCGGGTGATAATCAAAGCTCGACTTTGGGTAAGGTACAAATCTAGACCTAAACTAAACTATTACAAGTATGACATATGTCGACAATGCCGCAAAGTACATGCTAATTTCTATGTAGACTTTACAATGAGAAGTATTTAGAAAATAAAAAATGCTTTACGCAAGACGGAAGAAATGGTGCGCTGAATATTGAACAAATGTGTTCAACACGGCGAAAATGATTGTCTCCATTAAATGGTCGCTGGTTAGTAAAGTATGGTCTCATCGTAGGTATCTAACACTCGTAATAAAATTACAGCTGAAAAACGAATCTTAGTGGAAGTGGACGACGATTTTCTTCTCCAGAACAAATTATATATGTAGGTACTTAACAAGCGTGAAATTGCCTGTTATAACCAGCTTTGATTGGTACTAATGCACGTATAATTATTGGTATGCTCTTGCGCCACGTGCGCGGACAAGTCTCTCGAAGTAATAACAGACAAATTACTTCCTTCATGTACTTTCATGATAGTGTTTGATATGATGTAGATGTTTCGTCCTTATTTGGGCTTCATGTTGTTATATCAGATGAATTAAAATTATAACACAATATATTATAATAATATAATGCATGATACACTGGTAGCTATGTAACTAAATACAAAATGCAAATGTACATATTGGAATTCTGTTAAAACCACTCGGTTATGCTTATGATTGTCTCTGTAGCCAAATCGGAAGAAAAACATTGGTATGTAGAGCGAGTACTTACGGAATTTTATACTTTACGGATTTTTGAGAATTAGTACTGTTTCTGAATTTTGTTCAATTTATCAAAATTTATGAGGATGATGAGGGTATGGGCACACGTCACGACTAGCCTGAATCACGCTATCGAAGTTTTTTACACCGCTCGCATGTATTGTATACAAGTTCCGAACATTAACAGTAGAATCTCTGCTGCTCCTCAGGCAAGATCTCCCTTTTCTAAAAGAGCATAGGTATTGACTGTAACAACTTAGGTTACTAAAATCCTTTCTAATCGCCATGAGTACGCAATTAACTTTGATGCATTATACAAATACTGGACTTACAAAAACCTTTAGCGATCCAACCTACACGGATCGCTCTCGTAAAAACCGAAGAGTTACAAGACTCCTGCACTTCAAGGCAATTAACTGATAACCAGTATATCTACTCGTAGATATCGTGGAGCCGTGTTGACATTTAATTTCATTATTATCAATCATCATTGTATAATAATCAGACGAGCCGCCTGGTGGTAATAGCCGATGCGTTGCAGGCCCATGGCCATGAGTGAGATGGATGGTATGATTTGTAAATAAAAAATGGCGATTTGTAGAGAAGAGTTTTACCAGAATACCATAAATATCTCACATAGATTTATTGATACGTTTATTAAAAGAAATCTGAGCACTAAATATTCAAATTAACAAGGTAATTACCTAATATATTGCAAAATTATGACACTTATGTACATAATTATATTGACTGTAACGAACGTCTTGTTCAAGTTCTTCATCGTAATGTCTTAAGGTCGAAAATGTAGTCAAGAAATCGGTCTACGGTTTAGTAGTAAAATGTGACGTAAAGTGATAAATGAGGACAGATTTATAGACAACAACGACTATTAATAGTAATTTCCTTGAAGCTAATTTAATTATAGAAATTATAGAAAACAAATGATGCAATCTGATCACCCATAAATTATGAACTTTATATTTGGCGTATTTTGCCATGTTTCCTTTTAAGCTTCGTTGACATACTCACTGAATATTCGGCTTACTTTCTCGTCGAATATTCGTGCAGGAATACGACCATGACTTAAGTACTAGTGACTATTCATGTTAAGTCTGTGATCATATCTTGTTTGCCTCTCACTGCTGTTGTAAAGGTATATTTATGAAGTTTTTAAAAAAAATCTATCTTTAACTGCTATATCTGTATTCCTTTCCTTTGATGGGTTGCCTGGAAGAAATCGCTATGTAGCGATAAGGCCGCCTATTGTTTTGTGCTTCATATTTATTTTTATTTCCTTATTTTATGTATTTTGGTGTACAAACAATAAAGAGCTTATCTATCTATCTTTAGTTATAAAAACATGGATTACTTCGGGTCCTGCTGCCACAATTTTATGTCTATTTTACGTATAATCGACTCGCTAAATAAATGTTTTTTCTCACTTTAATTCTTCATAATTGTCATGATATATTTTATTTATCTTTGTGAAGCCGTTGGTTATCATAAATTCATTGTAAAAATTTGTCTCCTTCACCACAAAGTTCACAAGTCAAATGAACAATGACGAATGCGAAAACGCGCGCATGAATACAGACGAGAAGAAAAAGAAAAATATTTATTCCAAAAAAGCTGTTTGATATATGCACCAAAAAACAAACGTCGAGCCAAGCGACGGGCGTCTATTCGTGGCGGGAAACGACTATACATACACGAATACATAGGTCGTGTTATTAATCCTCTTATTGGCTTGTATTCGCCTGTTTTCGCCGCGTATCTATACGGGGCATCATAGTATTGATTGTCATTTGACAAGATGAGATCTTGTAACATTGTTTATCTCAATGTTTCCTTCTGACCGCGACATCAGTTGCTTGACACCTTCCTGTCGTTTTTTTGTGGATATAAAATCGGATTAATTACGTTATTAATAAACTAACACTGTGTCTTTTGATTGAAAAAGAGTAGGTATCGGTTATAGATCAAAGGTCCAAGACTAAAAAGTCTAAAGTTTAAAGTTATGTAGAACAATGTTGGAAATAAAAGTGGTTTGAACATTGGATTCGCCATTAGATTTCTTGTCAGCAAATCCGCTTTTTTCCAGCTAGGATCATGGCCTCTACCCTTCACATTGTGAAAGGAAAATCAAGCCAAACAATGGGATAGATACGAGTAGGGTTGATGATTTTTAATTTTCATATAGTGCTCAGAAGCATAAATATAAAATAATTAAAAACATTTTCAAAAAAATATCATAATGTACAAATATGACTCGTTACAGTTTCACTATCAGTGAAGTTGAGCAGAACAAATAATATTTGTAAAGTATTTTTGATATACTGAATTAGATAACACGAATCGCATTGTTACTTGAAATTAAGTAGTACCCACGCTATAATCGTAACATAATGTAAATGATCCTTCACGCTATGAAACAAGATAATCTCGTCTGATAGACAACTTGTACTTATGTATACTGCACCGTTACGGTTCTGGGACAGGAGCCAGTCAACCTGTTCAACGATCAGAAGCATAAGATTGGTCACAATATAAAAAAAATACAATTTTTTTCTTTTTTTCAATACAGTCATCCGAATCTGAGCTAAGTTTAAATTTTCAATTGTCTAGCTCATTGGGAACGTAGTGCAAAATGGTTTACCAAAATCCATCCGAACAGGCAACACCCAAAACGAGGTTATAAACGTGCACGTGAACAGTTCTGTACCAGTGTAATTACACAAAAAAAAAGATTGTTAAGAAGCACGGTAATGACGGTAAGAACCGTTGGGTTCATTACTTAATTTGATACCTATTTCCGTCCAAGAGATAGAGCCATATTAATAGGGTTCCGTTTATCACCCTTTGGGTACGGACGGAGTTAAAACAACTAATTTAAAATTTTATTATTTACTTAATTACTGCCTTATGTTATGAAAACTTACGACAATTTCATATTTGCTGTGTCACATGAGCAAAAGATATAAACGTAAACCACGATACCATTAGGTAATCATGCCTTTTGATCAAGCGAAATCAACTCGACAGGTGTGGTCAAATATTATATATTTTCAGCAAGAAATACATAAAATAAATAACTGTTGTAAACAAGGAAGACTTACCGGCAATAGTGTTCAGGAACATGAGATACTCGAAATTGGATATCTCTCGTCGCTGCCACTTCTGCGTCATGTTCGAGTTGCGCATGAGTTGCCGCGGCGACATCATTGAAGCGCGTCTGCAACAAAACGTTGGTAATGTTTCATTTTGTCGCGGTAAACGTCGGTTAGCTGACCGACGAGTTAATCGATTGTTGTGTAGCGGGCCGTGTGGAGAAGACGAATAAACAGAATTCGAGTAATAATCATGCTAGAAAAGTATAAAGATCAAATAAGTGTACCCGTGGTCCGCAAGCACTATAATATGGTCCGAAGAAAGATTAGTACAAAAAATGCAAGCTCAATAATCTCATTGATGCAGATTAAATTGTCTACTCAATATATATTTTTAACAAGGGACTAGCGTTGCTTTTAAAATTAACATTATGTTAGACTTTTCGAATTAAAACTGTTTTGAGATCCATACATTTTTATTTTAAACATTGTGATCCCTGAAAATAATAACGAATTAAAAGTTGTCTCTGGTTAAAAAGGTTGGGAACCGATGATCTAGAGTAGAGAGTACGTAGGTAATCAAAGGGTGTAAGTTTCATAGGTGTAGGAAAGGTAAGAACGCAGTCATAATCGAGTTAATAACAAGTCACGTGGAAACGTATAATGTTACAAATTATATTGATATCAATATCACACATACAATGGTTGGGTATTTGCATGCAGGTATTACGGCGGGATCAGTTCCAGCTGTTATACAACATTATATCAACATCTGTGATTAATTTTATTTGTTTTCCTTATTATGTACACTTTGTAGTTTAAATGTACAATTTGATACAAACCATTGATATGGGCACATACTAGTATCAAACCATTAGGTATAACGATTTGCTGATACGCTAATATCAGATGTCTATAATCTAAGCCAAATAAATCAAATACCTTGAAATAGTTTAAAATTAAATTTGAGATTAAATTTGATTTATGTTACTTAACATTTTTTATCATTGTATTCGAGAACAAAATTAAGATTTACTATTATTTTATACCATAACATTCGAGATCATAACCTGTACATTAAATGTAAGTACCTATTCGTTAGTACTTAAAGCGTGTAAGTTTAATGACATGACTATTGTATTATCAAAGAAATACTAAGACCTTTATCCAGTTAATCAAGTCATTACGATCACAGGACAGACAGATGCCGGAGACGTCCATATTAGTAATACCATGTAAATAATAGTATGTATTACATTTTATATTAAAACGATTGCGTTGCAATTTGCAACAATGTATAGCTGTGGACGGTGGAACGCAGCAGTGGCAGGTGGTAGGTAGATGCCACATTGTTAGAAATTGGCAACGCGATCGGATTCGATACCCAATCGTCTTTTGCTTTTTAGTGCATCAGGCGTACTGTATACTACGTATACTACTGTACGTATACTACTACTAATATATACAGTGATAGCCAAGTGGTTAAAACGTCGGACTCGCGTTAAGCGGGCCTGGGTTCGATCCTGTACGCACCACCCATTTCCACTGTTTTGTTTATGTGTTTGTTCCGCTAATCCAAGACACGGAATTCGATTTGAATGCGTTGGTTAGTCAGCTACACATTTATAACTTTATATTATGATAATAATTTATATTATGTAATAATATTAACGCTGCAAAAAAGTATGCTTATAATTTATCATCAAATAATAACTGTCATGTTAAGGGACAATTAAGTTGTAGGCTAAACCACAAAGGTAAAGCGATCATTGTACGCGCCATCGCTACGCCCTTGACACCGCCTTATTAGCCGTGTGTACTTGACCCACTACTGGTGTACGATTGACTTGCGATTACGATGAACCAGATGCGGTATCAACTCAATTTTAATACAAAATAACAATTTATAATATTTTCTCTAGATTGTATTAATGAAGGGTCAAGTCCAAGTTCTTAATTTTAGTAAGGTTTATTAGTATCAATTTATGATTTTTTTGTCGAATAATGTTCACCCTCACATTAAATATCTATACATAGTATTGTAGGTGTACCTACTCAACCATTTCGTGAGTGCATCTATGAATCCCTTTGCACGTGCGTAGCATAGCATGAAAAGTTTTGTAATTTTTTTCTGTTTTTATACACAAAACGAACAATTTTATTTACAAATTAATGGGAATAAATCAAATAAATTAAATTGTTATTATATTAAAATAAAAAATTAATAAATAATTAATACGATGGAAATTAATAATGATTAGATGATAAGATCAATTACAGTTATTAATTAATTAATTGCTTATTGTTTTAACAGGATAAACTAATGCTCGTGTAACTAAACATTTAATTAAAGCTATTGTAATGCTTTTCATTTTCATTTTGTATGCCTATTTCAGTTACAATATCGCAAAACACAAAATACAGAGCCCTTGACACTTAACACTAGCGCTGGAGCGATCGCACTTGACCCAGTACTGACCTCGCGGACTGAAATGTCTCGCACCTCACAGTGTGCAATCGTTAAATACTGATCAGGTCGAAAGGTAAACAGGCCTCGTTACGGTGTTATATTTTTAAAGTTTTAAACAATAAAAATGACATTTATGTCACAAGGTCCATTTTATTACTGTTACAATGTTAGTACAAATAGTGATAAACTTGGACCTAAACTAATAAAATTGAGTGTTAGTTTACATAATTTACTGATACTGAAGCGGATATACATATAGTGCAGCAGTTTGAAAGTTGGTTTACATCTTTTGCGACTAGAGTTCGAATCCTCCTGTACACCAATTATTTCAATATGTACATAATTATGTGCGTATAATGACTGTAGTGAGGATACTTTCTGCGTAAGGAACTAAAAAGTGTGGTAGACCTTTTACGAGTATATTGAGGAAAGTATTCTCAGTTTAGTTGGGTTGGTTTTGTAGCACAGTTTGGGCTGTGATATACGCGATACGGTGAAAAGTGGTCATAGTAGCACTATTTATTATAAGGCCACAAGGAATTAATTCGACGCATCTGCTGCATTAATATTCATTGAAAAAAAATTACACACTTAACCGCCTACCTGGAAATAACGTCTGGGAACTCTGATAGGAATATAAGTTTGTCGGTAGCGCGTGCAGTGTTTAGTGCGTTACCGCGTGAGTCAAGCGCGGTCGAGTGGTTTAGTGGTCGCGAGTGGGTCACGGCCGGCGGGTCGACGACCGCGCGGTGGGCGGGGCTGCTTTGGCGATTCGCGCGCTCTACACCAGGGATGTTATGTAGCTCCGTAACCGTAAAGTATCGGATATCCGAAATAAAATATATCCGTAACCGAACCCGTTATGAAAGTTTCGGTTAATTTCGGATAGTTTCTGTCCGGCCGAGACGACTCTAGCCGCGCTCGAGTCTTGCTTAGTTTGTCAATATTTCTATTGCTTAGTCATAACTATATCTAGTATCCGAAACCTAAACTATCCGAAATCTGAATAATCCGAAATAATTACATAAACCGTAACATTCAGTAACCATCTGAAACCGGCAAATTATTAATCCTATATTCGTATCCAGATTCGAAATTTCATATCCGTAACATCCCCGCTCTACACGTCAAAGACAGATGCTTTTATGTAGTACATTGTTGAGAAAGGACAACGAAAGTCAATACAAACAAACTAGAAATACAATACATTAATAATTTAAAAAGGCTAAATAATTGAATGCCTATACAAAATTTCATGTCTGTAATATTAACAGTTGATGAGTTGCTTCGACTGGAGCTACTTACTAATCCTGAGTGTAATATCAGGTCATGATTATCATAACAAGCCATTGTCTTCGGATCTAAAGCAATATGGAAAATTAATACTCTGTAGGACAAGAGGGAGTAGGTTCTAATTCTGCTTTGCATAATGTGATTTAAACAAACTCACAAATATTACGAGTTGTAAATAAAAGCTTTTAAGAATATGAACACTTTCTTAGTTAGATGCCCTCCTAGGGAAATATCATTAATTAAACATTATATTTCGCAGCATAATCTTCTCTTCTATATACATACTAGTGGTCCCAGCGTACTTCGTACCGCTTTATAATTAAAAAATGTTTTAGTGATATATCGACAGCAACGCCACCTACCGGGTCCAATTGTGAATCTAAACCATTCTCGGATCCACCTGAAGACACACAAAAAATTTCAACCAAATCGGTCAAGCCGTTTAGGAGGAGTTCAGTCACATACACACGAACACAAGAAATATATATATTAAGATATCTACATCCTTGACTTATTTCATTATTATTAGTAAAATTTATATGCCAAGTGACATTCAAATTTTATTGATTTCCGCGTTTTTTCGCCTGTTACAAGTTACCTACTGATCAATCGGTTTACCGATCTGATCGATTCACTTTTGTTTGAATTTTGTGATGCCCTGATAGAGTTTTCTGGAAAATATTGCTCTCGTGGCTTTCACATCTATAACGATTCCTCATAATTCAATCAAACAAACAATATTAATGGAAATATCGTCTTGTTGCTATGTACAATGAAAGAATTCGATGTGTAGGGATGTCAAACGTTCGAAGTCCAGTGCGAGGCCCTTAGACCTATTTAGACTGTTCTAATAAAACATTAGAATTATATTGGTACGCTAGAACGTCTGGTGGATACATGGAATAGTCAGCAGAGACGTTCGTTGGCCAGTATCCTGTCTACCGATTTTACTAATAATAATATAGCGTTCTTTGGAAAACAATTGTTACTTAATTTGATAACGGAAAACAATATAAATCCTGCACACCCACTTGTAGAGTTCTTCATAATGTTCTCAAAGGTCTCTGAATTTGCCAACCATTTGTCCAGAGCCCAGCAGTGGGACAGTTACGCAACGCTGACAGTGGCCAACAGTGGGTGACTAATGACTCGTGTCAATAGTACAGTCGTCAACGTAATGATGCCGACGGCGAGACATGCATCTACGTATCAATCATGTCGTTAAAAAACCAGTCAACACAATAATACCTATTTGCAATTACGATAATTTTCGCGTTCATTTTCCAATCATCGCCGCAGTTATGGCTAGGGAGGTGTTTGATCGGATACACGAACATTGATTCGGATATTCAAATTCTATACCTACTCAAACACGCAGTGCAATGTTGTTGATTAGTGATTTATTTTAGTGTTTTTTACGTAATAGTTTAGTTAATACTTAACTCCAGTCAAATATAAAAATACCTACTAAGATATAAAAAGAAAATTGAAAAAAAAATTTCGAGATAATATTAACATCAGATAAGTTCAATACATTAATATTCTAATATTTAAGGAAAACATATATCAACATCACGTACAATAACAACAACAAAATACAATTGTTTAAAATTGTTAATTTTTATAAACATATTGGATAAGATTTTTTACTACGTGATGACTGACGACTGACGACTGACGACATACATAGGTAAAACATAGATAATTGCGATAAAACAAACTACTTTGTTTAATCACAATTAATATTTACGATTATAACATGCTCACATTACGTTATAGCTATAACTGCGACAAAAAGCTCCCTCACCTCATAAATTACACGCGCAGATACGGAGACAATAAGTCAGCACATCACTAATAACGTCAAGTAGCAAATGATAATTACGTGAACTACGTAAACGTAAGTACAATTATTACGTAACGACAACAAGTGAGTGTGGTTGTTGTTCACTAACTTTAGGAAATGAGGGATTAGGAGGGAACATCCTAGACAGTACGTTACGTCCATTAGCATTGAGTTACGTGATGTAGTTGCAAGGAATCATTCTAGAAAGAACAGTTAAATCCGGTAAATGCCAAAAATTGCTTTCTCACATTTTTGTAATTGCCATTCGAAAATTTCGCTGTCTGATACTATATAATACAATGGTAGAATTATTATCAAAATGAATCACGAAATGTAACCTACAAAAATTCACTTACACACAGCACTTGTTTAAATTAATGTTTTTTAACGCTAGACACTTATAGGCTCTGTACTATGAGTGCTCGAAACAAAATACCAAGAGGACAGACACAAGAACACACACACCCAAATCGAGAACAAAAATTTGAACTCATCATTAAAATTTCCGTCTCGCTTCTGGGAATCGAACCCAGAACCCTCCGAATGACGATCCGGCATGGTAATCATTGCGCGATAGGGGTCGGTTAAATACATAATTTGATGAAGCTATAAATTAATATGATATTACGAAAATTACAATCTCACGCAATAACAAAATGACATTGATGACTAACGGCCGGTAATGGCCGGTAATGGGTTCGACTTCGACGTGATATGGTTTATTTTTGCACGATCGATTATTATCATATGCGGAACATAACGTATTATGAACCCTTTCTTCGATCTCAAGGAGTTGACCTTTAACACTATGTCCGTAATATATCTCTGCCAGAGGAAAGGAAACGAAGTATTTATTGTGTATAATTTGCACGAGTTTAGTAGCACCTGCTTCGAATAACGCTAGTGGTTTGTGGTAAAGGATGAAAATAAATAAAAGCGGCATTCTGTGACATGTAGTGTTTTAAGTCTACCCGAAGAGCGAAAAACGGAATCGTATTAATATGCCACCCCTGCCGATGTGTCTGTCACAGGGATCCATTTGATTATTATTCCATTGAAATTATTTATCATCTATAATTTAAAGCAAAATGAAATTGATTGCATATGTATTGCAATGATTTGCATGTGTTCTATGTTCACAGAAAAGCAATTTCACATTTTAAGTATTTATTATTAATTTTGGAAAGAGGGGCGCGTAGGCAACTTTTCTATAGCAAGTTATAATTTTAAATTTATTTAAAAACAAACCTAACAGAGACATGTATCCGACCAAAAAAGAAATTTTTGTCACTTTATTTAAATCGCACATGTAGCCTATTTCTATTTGAATAAATTTAGTACGGATTTAAGAGTAAATTTAGTACGCAATGCCGTAGGCGCAAGTAGCTGAATCCAACGCGAAGCCGGATGGTATCG